>CM074581.1:2025000-3225000 GCA_037305975.1 Chrysolophus pictus
GTAGTGGGGGAGTTGGAGCTTGATGATCCTTGAGGTCCCTTTCCAAGCCAAGTCGTTCTATGATTCTATGATTCTTTCAAACTCCACATCCACCTCAGGCCTACAGATTTCTTCCAACTCCAATAGGTAAAACCATTATCCAAGTGTGTCTCAATCTTGGTGAAGGCAATAACCTTTCTCTGAGAGCCACAATATTGCCACACTCCTCAAGATGCCACTGCAAAGAGCACTTCTCTAGTGCTTTGCCTGGACCACATCAAATCCTCACCAAGAGGGCTTTCTAGCAGTACTCCAAGGTATTTCAATGGCCTGAGAGCCCAGAAGGGATGAAGCACTCCACACCAGAAATTAGTGATGTTATAAGATCTCTTGAGTCAGAAAATAGTGAGAAAGAGCATGTAAAAAGGTTGTGTGTCATGAGACATGGTTGGGGATGTTGGGACACAAAGTTAGAATAATAGAATCACCGAGGTTGGAAAACACCTACAAGATCATCTGGTCCAACAGTGGGATGCTCTCACTTTGGGCTCTGCAGACGCTCACAGATAAAGAAACAACCTCTACTTTATAGCTGTCACAGTGGTGAAGAAAACCTTGGAAACGTGAGCCAAACGGAATCAATGTGCTGATGCCTGCTTGCCAGCTATCCAAAATGATGCACAGTGACAGCACAAGCAGATCAGGTACCAACCAAAGGCAGCAGGTCTACCTGCAGCAGAAGTGCTGCCTTTGACTGGTGCAGGGTACTTGCTGCTCCGAGCCTCTTCAGCACAGCTGAGTACTCTTTCACTTAGATAATTAATTTGAAATTAAATATTAAATATTAATAAATATAGTTCAGGTAATAAACTGCATATACTAATTTAATTAAAAATAGATTGTAGCATATTTTACAAATGGGACATTTTTGTAAGGAAATATAATGGACTTGTTATGTTTCCTCTTTATTCTAAGAATGTGCAATCTCCTTGTGCATTTAGTCCTTATTGTGTCTCATTAAATTTTTAAAAACAGCCATTTTAATTGTCAAATATTTGACAGACTGCTTGAAAAACCTGACACTTAAGTTTCAATTTTACAGAATGCATTTTTAATGAAGACTTTTGCATCTCACTTTATTACCTATAATCCAGTCTTGAAGGAAAAAAGAAGAAAAATCCCAAAATATAATACGAAGTTTCCACACCTGGGCAAAGAATTGATTTAACTGAAGTGGTGCATTTGATATCCCAGGCAGCAGTGGGGCAGCATTCAAGCACTGAACACAGCCAGGCAGCCCACCCAACACAAGGCACGGCTCCTGCTGCCTTGTGCTCTTCTGGGGGTGGGAAAAAGCACCTCTGTGCTCATAGACCACTGCACACGAGCCTGGAAAGTGGCCCACGGGTGGGTTGGATCAAAAAGCCAGCTTTCCCTTAGGGAAAATGGATTTTCTCCCCTGCAGGAACTGTTCCACCTGGGAGCAGCAAGGCAAGCACTGACAGCCAGAAGCAGCTGTAAGCAGACAGAGGCGATAAAGCAAAGTAGCACAAAGCCTTGACGTTCACTGCCGCACAAAACAAGCATAATTTACACATGGAGGGGTGGAACTGGCCTTGTAATGGGAAAAGCAATTAGCAGAAGTATGCAGAGGGAGGAAGAGGCCCTCTTTATATTACAGCCTTGCTGTCGCTCGCCTTCCTTGCTTATATACTGCTTCTGGCAAGGCTGGCCTGAGGAGAAAGGTATGTGCTGACAGGGGTTTGTGAGCCGGTTGCTTGAAGTGAAGTTGAGACGTTGGAGTTTTCTTTATTCATTCTCTTTTGGTGCAGCTTTCTTTGCTATTAACTGTTTCAGCTTAGTGCATCCGCAGACAGACACTCTGGTCTGTGATTGCTTCTAGCCACTCAAACAGTGCTCTGTTCCTTTCCCCTTAATACATGGACATCTACTGAATGAGTTCTCCCCGCTAGCCTGCCTTACCAGTACAAAACATAAGTGCCTTTTATTCTTATTTTTCCTAAGGAAATGCCACCACATCAGCAAGATTTCCTATGCTCCTTTTTTCCAAATTTATAAAACTCAATGGCTTTAGCCAGGCTAGAAACAGAAGGATAATGTGCAGAGCTCTGCAGAGACAGCATACTTTTGGAGAGGAAGGTCTTGCACATCCCACCACTACCAAGGGAAATGTCATCGATTCACTAACAAGTTAAATGGATTTCATGTACCTATCCCACGCGTTAAATACCTGACAGCCCAGGAGGACACTTCTCCTTTGGGGAGGGAGAGTCACATCCTTCAGAAAGGCACAAACACACCTACGAATATTTCATCGTGTTTTAAAGTGAAATGCATGTTCTTGCGAGTTATCTACAGACTGCTGATGCCAACAGAGAACCCGATGCCCTTCTTGGCAGCCTCACTGATGGCACAAGACCATCTTCTCATTCCTCCCTTCCTCTCCATCAGCTCTATCTCGAAGCACTGAGCTCCAAGCTCAAACCTAAGATTTCTACTTCCAGTGAAAGCTCAGTAGACAAGATGACACCAATTGTGTGAGGTGACATGATAAAAACCTTACCAACAAGATAACAAGAAAATCATGGTACTACACCAAGCTTTGGCCACTCTTAGCACACTCTCTTTAGTCACAGCAGCTCTATTCCAGTTCAGAAGTTTTCTTGAGTTTTCCCCATCATCTTAATTTGCACAACACTAGGGTTGTCATTGCCAGAGGATTGATTCTCAGTAAACCCCTCAGCAACTGCAGAGCCAGCTCATTACTGAAATGTTTTACAGCTCTTCTGCACATTGGGGTGGTGGGGTTCTCAAGGCAAACCCCAGAAATGGCCAGCAACAGAGAGAAGAGATTTACAAGGGCATATCATACGGCCACTAGAAGGACAAGGGATTTCGTCTCGTTTGCTGCTTTCTGCTTTGAGGACTTTCTAAGGCAAGCGATTATATGCAGAATCCACCATTCAGCTTTATTAAGCATAATATATACGATCACTGATAAATTCCCACCCATTTATCATAGAATCATTGAATGGCCTGGGTTGAAAAGGAGCACAATGCTCATCCAGTTCCAACCCCCTGCTATGTGCAGGGTCACCAACCAGCAGACCAGGCTGCCCAGAGCCACATCCAGCCTGGCCTTGAATGCCTGCAGGGATGGGGCATCCACAGCCTCCTTGGGCAACTTGTTCCAGTGCCTCACCACCCTCTGAGTGAAAAACTTTTATACTGTATTTATACTGTAATTCAGGTTGCTGTGGAACCAGTTCATTCAAATGAACAACCTGCAGTAGCAGAGCAAAGAGAAAACAGAAAAGGAGAAAGAAAAGGGTCCCTGCCTCAGCATTCCAGCAGAACAAGTTTCTGAGAAGGAGCCAAAAGCATCTCTTCTCCCACACCCCAAGTTCTAAGTTCACATCCTAACATTCAACTTCCACTGTCCTATGACATGATTTTTTTTAAATCGTGTTACTGACAAACTTCTCTGAGCACAGATGCATCGTATTTCTCTTACACTGATTTGAAGGAAGAAGAGATGCTCTGCAGCATCTTCTGATAACTGGTGCAGAGACACCCCAGGAATTCAGGGGGATTAACTACCCAGATCTGTTTGCAATACATTCCTCTTCCTGAAAATCACTGTTTCCAAGACAGGCCTTCATCCTTACAAGCATCTGTAAACATTTGCACCTTGTAACCAAACCCCTCCAAAACAGTTTCACCACTCTGCATTTGATTTCTACCTCTAACCGTGCATTTCACTTAAGCCCTGGTCACATGCCAGCACCCATCTGTGTAAATATGCAATTTTTCTAGCTGAATTGCACATCCACAGCCACGACTCAACCACAGAAAGATCATGTAAATAATGGAAGCTGACAGCATAAGTAATTTTTTTCATGTCTCAGACGCCATGGTTGATTGCTGAACTGTGAGATCTGCTGTTTTTAGACAGTGCTAAGTTCTCCCCTTTCACCCCCAAAGGTTCGAGACGAACGGATGAATCTCGAATCACATGGCTTGCATGTTTTTCTTATCACACAGCTCAGTCAGTGCTCGCTCACACACATCCCATGACCTCCTCCTGCAGGAATAAGTGTCTTCCTCTCATGGCAACTTAGGATAACAGTGAACATCGTCACTGGGAGCGAGCAAGACAACCACCACACACCACAGCACTTGGAACTAGTGGAGGGGGCAGCTAGCAAGAGCCCAAGCCCTTAAAGAATGTTAAGGAGAGCTAAGTAGCACAGAGCTCTTAGCATTTCTGTTTTCTGATGTTGCAAACATCTCATTAAGCCAAGAAATCTGTCTCACAAACAAATACAAGAAATTAAAAATAGAGAGGCCAAAACCACAGAGGAGCAAGAGGCTCTGCGCTTAAAAGAGAGCGCAGGTCTGTAATACAAGGGCCTGTGTAATTGGTTCTTCTGAAGTTTCTAATCACTTTTTGTAAGATCAAGTGGAAGTGACAAGTGAGGCTATCGGAACAGTGACTCCATACAATGGTGGCACATGGGACCTGAACCAGTTTGTGTGGTAATTGTTAATTGTTTGGGGGCTTCCTTTAAGAGCCAAACATATCTGAAGAGTTACTATTGAAAATAAATATCCTCCCGGCATAAATTATCTGGTCAGTATTTCAGATCTCATACAAATCATTTGCCTGTGAAAGTGTTATCAAAATATGAGCTATCCCTTTCAAATATATTTTAAACAATGTTAATGTATTTTCACATGTCATCAGCTGACAGCTCCACCATAGTCGCTCGTCAGCCACCAGGGAAATTTACATGCATTTGAATTCACCCTGCCAAGCACAGGCAGCCCGGACTGACAGCCCATTTAACTAGGTGATAAGTTAATCTGTACAACATTTGATAGATTTCTGTCTTTTACCTAAGCAATAGTTTGTGAAAATGATTCAGCTACCAAATTTGCAAACCAGTCGTGTGCCCGCGCTCGGTCTCAGTGGGAGGCGTTGCATTTCTCCATGTCTAATGAAGAGTCTCCATCCCAGCTGGCCACATCAAGCCAAACTAAACACTGTCCCAAAAACACTGGGATTCATGGTTTCCATTTTTTCCTTCACAAATGCAATTTTTTTTTTTTTTTTTTTTAAGCTAAAGCTGACTTGACTCATGGAATTAGAGATAGTTTTATAAGGATGGCCACTGGTCTCAATCTACAACCTCGTGGTGACCACATGCTTTTGCCTTCTTGCTACAACAGTTCTGTTGTGTGCAGCATGGTGCGTTTGATTTGTAATAGGTCTATCCTGTTACAGTGCACTGTGATGCGGCCGTTGCACATCCCAGCACTGAAGATTCATGCAGGAGATAATGCTTGTCAAAAGCCACCCACAGAGCCCCAAACACACAGTCCTCTGATTCTCCCAGACAAACAAACAAACAAGCTAAGTAACAAAGCAAATAGGTACTGCTAGGTTTTAGACAAATCGCTTGCACTGACAGGACTTTACATTTAAAAAGACACCCTATCACCACCAACAATTTATGCCCCTCTTTGCAGTATCTATAATTATTACAGTATCTGTGATATTCATTTGCAAGGCCACCTAAACAGGGATCTCAAGTCTTCTGATGGGGCTGTACGTTTAACCACAACAAAATGCATGGGGCATTTTGCAGTTTGGAAACACCCAGGAGATTTCTATTTACTCTCTCAACACAGTACATTACCAAAGCCAGGAGAGTCACTAGTCAGCAGGCCATTATTTATTTATTCAAAACATCTTACATCTCCTGCGATGCAGTATGTTATTTACAGGGCACACACTGTCATTACATGAAGTAAACATCACCAGGCAGATTAAAACCAAGATACTTTGCCCATCATGATAGATCCTGATAACGGCACTTCTCAAAGCCTTGCTAAAACGTAAGTAAATATCCTACTGCTGTCAGTAGCAAATGCTCTGAAGGGACAGTCAGGATAACGGAGATGCTACCATTGGTAGATGAGTTTGGTGAATTAAATTTCACATGTGGAGCCCCTGCACCAAACTTGCTGAAGATGGAGAGCTACAAAAAGCTTTGGAAACAGAAGTGATTTATGTGTACTGAGCCATTTGTTCAGATGCAATTTCAAATAAAAGACATTTACTGCACTTGGGAAGGATCTTTTTCTTTTCAAGGCAGAGGAGCAGCCTTAAAATATTAATTAAATAGAACTCAAGACTATGTAAACCTTGAAAGCAGATGCCAGGAAACTAAATATATTGAACCTAAAGGTAGGCTAAAGTGGAAATACCCATGGGCAAGCTCCAGTGAAGAAATGTAGGTCAGGAGCCTATTTCACAAAAAGTGTTGCCCGTAACATTCCCTGCTTAAAGTATGGAGTATTAGGTTAAGAGATGATCAGATTTTACATGTCTTTTGTGTATATAAAACTCTGATGTGAGCAACCAAGCTTTACCCCCTCTGCAGTATTGTCACAAGTCTTTCCTGATCATTGCAAAGATATAAAAGCTGATCCAGTCTAGGAAACCTTGCCTGAAGAATTTGCACTCTGGTCCCACAGTATGTGCTCACACCAGTAATGTTCAGTGTTTTCTGCAGCAGCATAGAGACATGAGTTAAACATCCATCCATCCACCATTCCCAAGTGTTGTAGTATGAAGCAAGATTCATTAGCACCTCTCGGCCACAAGACCAGACACCTCTAGAGCTGCCCAAGGGTCAGAGCTACGTACAACGTTTCACCAAAAGGGTTTGCCAACAACTCCTGCAGGAGAAGAAATACATCATTCTACTCTACAGGATATTCACCCCGGATCAAAAAGGTACAAAGTACAAAACAAGCCATAAATGCTATGGCGTGAAAAATACGAGTGACGTATTAGGACAGTTAAGGCTTCCCTTCTCTCATTCCTTTGAAACAAAGAAAAATAGTTTCAAAGTCCTTTTTTTTTTTTTCCTCCTAACACTATTAAACACCACTATAACATAAATCTAACATGCATATACACACACAGTGATATTTATAGTATTTTTCAAATGAATAACCACCTTGAAATTCAGGAAGGTAAAGAAAGCCCCTCTCCCCCATCAAACAAAACCCACTAAATCAAGCTGTTTTCTTCTGAAAGGCAGGGATTACATGCACCACACTCCCACATGGGTACAGGAGCACGCACCCCTTGCACGGTGACTCCAGGCAGGCACATGGCCCAGCTCCCATATGGCATGGCCAGCCCTGCCAGCACAGGTAGCAGAAGGGGCACGAAGAACACAGACTGATTCAGAAGCACATGAAGCATGGAAGGGTCACATCGTGCCTCATCTGCTCCCTTTGCAAACTGCACAGAACCAGAAGCACTGGCATCTGCAAGCCAGAACATCATTTGGCAGGGCTTAAAATTTTTAAGTAATTTTCAATTTGTTTTCTTTTTTTCCCCCTCTCTCAGCACCACGTGGTGATTTTTGTCCTTTGGAGAGCTAAAGGCAAACACAGGCATGCTCAACAGACACTGTCAAAGGGAGAGGTTTCCTAGCAACAACACCAATATGAAAGGAGCTGAAGTTTCCTTTCCAATCCCTTACGTGACATTAGAGCAATTTGTACCTTAGAGGGAATTGCAAGAGAAGTATCCAAGAAATTTGGCCTTGCAGCATTACCCAAAGAGATAAGCAAATCAGCTGTCAAGCTTTGCCAGCTCCCATCAGGTTATGTCTGCAGCCCCAGTGCAATACAGCAGAAGGAGGTGAGTGACAGCGCTAGCATCTCACCTAGGTAGTCTCATCCCAAACCCTGGCCATGCACTGGGTCTCCTCCAGCATAAGCCCACGCAGGCCACATGATGAGATTCGTGGTGATACCTGGTAACATCTTTGATACCACTCCTCTTTTCCAGAGGAGGAAAGAATGCCCTCTCCACTCAAGAAGCTGTAGTTGTGATGCCCACCAGTGGCCTTCAAAGATCAGGCTTTAATCAATTGTGCCTGATAGGTTACTAAGTTAATCCTCTCTTTGCACAAACAAGGAGCTGAAGTGCTCAGTGAAGAGACTGGTTTTAAACACTTAAATCTGTAGGTCTGAGTGTTGAGTACCACTCTTAGCAAGGAATCCTTGACCCTGCTTATCTACAGCAGGCACAGGCATCCCATATCCTATATCTAACAATGTGATCCAGACTGTAGCTCAAGAAGGGAACACCCTACACATGTGATTTCTAGAAGCAGATTTTGGACAGTGGACACCCAGCTCCAGAATTCATGGCCCACAGCGAACCACTGGAAGCTGCTTATTTACAGGGCACGGCAAATGGCATCTGCTCAGTCTGGCTTTGCAGCTAAAAGGGGATTTATCTCTGGCAGATCAGTTTTATGGGTCAGGAACTGGCTTCATTACAGTCCAAGCATTTGGCCAGCACTCAGTTTTGTACCTTCTCCCAAGCATTCTGTGGCAGAGACACAACCATCCAAGGACACACATTGCTATTAGCGATCTGATTAAATAAAAACAGCCATGTGAGCAGTGCTGATATTTTTGATAGATAAGTGTTAAAATGCTTTCTATGAATTTAGCAATGAGCAGGAAACCATCAGAAGTATTGCAGGAGTGAGACCTGACCCCAGTGTCCCACACTTGGCAGGGTGGACCATACCATCCATTGCTGTATGTCACCAGCTGGGCACAGCACAGGAGGAAACCTAAATGAAAATATTGCTAAACTGGATGGAAATCTTAAAACGAGTCAGAAAGAAACCTGAAGGGTTTGCATTTAATCTTTTCCACACAATAGATGGCCGTGTTCCTCTTTAATGCCTATTTTCTGCATGTATCTCTGAAGGAAGGGGCAATAGCCCCACTGACTCACGAAGCACTGCATATCAGCTCTTCCTTACCACGACAGGAACCAAATCCAGCCAGATGTGAGACCATACCACATACCATGGCACCAGAATCCCAATAAAGGGAATCTTCAGGCATAGAAGCACTTATTTTTAAGTGAAAAACAAATGCAGTCAAATCTAAACATTTACTTTAATGAAATGTTCACGTTCATTATCAGACGAGATACTGCAGACAACTCTGGGTAACTGAATTTAGTTGAAGTTCTGAGCTGTGTCGTCTAATTGACTGTGCTGACCAGCTTCAAAACCACATTAAGACTACTGATTATTTGTCATAAAATGCCTGCACAGAGGGAGAGACCTAATTGTCTGATGAAGATCCCAACCCCTGTGGGTATCACAGCATACTGTACCTGTAAGAGTCAGGGCTCATTAGCCTAATCACAAAGAGTAATACTGGGAGCAGAGCTCTGCAAAGCTACCGATTCTTTTCTTAACTTCCTGTGAGTTTCACAGAAACATCCTTTTTCTTTTTTCCAGTTTGGTGGGGTTCTTTTTCTCGCTATTTCCATCTGGCACCAGCTATCCTGCTGCCCCAGCCCTCGCTGCAGACACCAGCACGCCCCAGCCCTGCAGGACCGCAAGCATTCGGCGCCTCCCGCGGTACCTGATTGATCACAGCCTTCCTCCCACAGCACACAGAGCCACGCAGAAGCTCAAGCAGAGGAGGGTGGCCAGCAGATGCGCGTGTGGCAGGGCTGGAGAGCGATCTTTTATTTTGCATTAATCTTCCACCTATAGGCACTGATGCAGCAGGGATTTCTCAGTCCCTGTAATATGCATCACAGATGAGAAGCTTCCCCGTTATGCTGCTTTGGAATACAGATACAAATTCATTCCGTCTCTGCATTAACTTCTGAGTTTTGCCTGCAGATCGTCCAGGGTTGCATTCATACCCACGTCTAATTTTCCTGCTCCCCTTCTCTGCTGCTCCCTCTCTCCTTTTTCTCAGCCTTGTTCCCTCGCCTCCACGAGGCACGACTGAACAGAGGTGACAGTGACCTTTTGCAGTAAGAAGTATTGAACAGATTGTCTAATCAGACTGGTCATACATATCTGTGTAGGAAACCCACGATCTCATTTTACACCCTTTCCCTCCACTGAGTCACATCTTACGAATAAAAAAAATAGATATCTATTTGTTCATCAGAACCACAAAAACATCAGTGAGAGATCTCATCCCCACTACAGATTTTAAATTTTGATTCATCCATCATCCCTTTAAGAGGGGAAAAAATGAAGGCTTGATTTTAAACAGTGCAAACGATCGACCACCTTAAGAAACTACAAGTCATAAAATATCATGCTGCACCAAGTCATTTTTGACAGCCCACCTGGGCATCTCCTGCTCTTCATCTCAGTACTTCCCAGGATCTCTGCTTTTATGGACTAGTTGCATTTCCTTTGTGACTGCACCTCTTAAACACTGCTCAGAAATTCTCGCATTTCTCCTCTTCTCACTGGGCTCAGTACTTGTGTATGTTCTCAGCCTTCTACCTTCTTTAAACCTACACAATCTATAGGAAGATTCCTAGCTCCAGGCACAAAACAAGTCCACCAGATGGGAACAAATCTCTCTCGGTTCACCACTTCCACTTGAAAACCAAAAAGAGCCTAGGTTAGAAACCAGACACAATTATGGTGCAAGTCCATTATGGCACACGCTGCCTGAACGTGCCAGCAAACACCACAACATTGCTCAGGTCCTTCACACTAAAAGAAGGACCCAGATTTCATCAACTGCTTTTGCCAGCTTCAGAGGCTTCTCACCAAACTTCCCAAAATCCTAAAAAACCTGAATCAAACAAGGGTCACAGCAGAGCAATAGATAACCACCACAGGATCCCTGAGCCCCCCTAAATTTGCAGAGCGTTTTACTTGAAAACTGCCTGAAAGAGACTGTCTTAAAATCAGGTACTGGGCTGCAGCACAGATATATATTACACAGGACTCAAATGCACGTTATGAAGGAGAACAAAAGTCAGAAATCTTGAAGAGCAGTAATTTACTGGAGTGACACAAAGTACGTGCCAAGAAGACATGAGGATGCATGCAGACACACAATGGCCTGATCCCAATCCTGCTCGTAATAATTGAAGACACCCATCAGTTTGGGCTGGGATCAGTGTGAAAACCACTACGAAAACTAATAAATGGCCAGTACAATGGTTCTAACAAGCAACTGTTTCTGTTTCCCCAGAAACTCATCCACATTACAAAACAGTAGATGCAGTCACAGCAGATGTGTGTATCAGTGGGTACCAGCTGGCCCAGTTCAGCCAGGACAGCAGGATGCTGATGAGGCAGACTTCAGTGAGGGCCCATGATCTGCCTTGGGCACACACGGCCTCTACCACAACTTGTGCAGAGGAAGCAGATCCCTGGACAAAGAGGGGGCTCTTCTGGGATAGCCTGGCATTACCCTAATTACCACAGATGGTGTGAACCCAGATCCCTATTTTCTGTAGGGCCACAGTAAGTGGTCTGTCTGTGGCTCCCACTATTTCTTAGATACTCACTTCCAAGCACTGTTTCATAGTCAAAAGCAAAGGGAAGAGCTGGTGTGCTATTGATGTGGAATCTGGTGCTGTCATCTCTCTCAAGGCACATAGACATTTGCCAGGAGCACAAGGGCAGGCTGTTAGCCCAACCCCTGGAGATGCAACGAGTACTTCATGCCAATGAGTATTACATTCTTCTAGCAGAACGAAGACCGCATAATGCTTGTTTAACTCCCAGTTAATCCCCAACAACGCTGTTGGTCCAGTTAAGTCCACAAAAATGAAGACGTGTGAAACTATAAAACTGAAGTTCCTTGGCTGGTGGCAGGGTTGGAAAGGGTTGAGAGAGACCATGTGCTTTTCAAGTTACATGCTTTCTGACCGCGCAGCATTCCCTGCTCACAGGGCTCCTTTGCAGAGGAGCCGACCTGGCCTTCCTGAAGCATTAGCACAGAGCCAGCATGCTTCTGCCCTCCCTCCGAGAGCAGCTTGGAACTGCAACCACCCGGTAAGCCAAACCTCTCCCTAGCTGCACGTGCTGTTTCCTTTGACTTGCTCCAGAGCAGTCCCAGCGGCCCCATACTCTTGCCAACAGCCCGTGACATCACTCGTATTATTATAATTGCTGTGTATATGGACAGATGGACACTCGTATCACGGACTTGGTTTTAACATCAACACCTCTCCTTTCTCATCCCTCCTTCTTACCCTCCATTTTTCCCTTTGGCTTATCCATTCCTTTCTAGGGAGGAGAGATCAAGGCTGGTAGTGCAGTGAGTTAAGAGTATTTTTCCTCTTAAATATACAAATCCAGGTTACTCAGGTGACCCTTCATTTCCCATGCCAAGCTCACATTTGCTCACTACACTGCCCTGTACTACACTGTACTAAGTTAACATATTTATTGAACATAACTTATAACAGATCCTTGCTCTTTGTCCTATCGCACTGCTTACAGAAGAAAGAATCTCCAGAGAAAGCCTTGCAAAGGGAAGTGCAGAGCAACAGCTACACACCACTCAGACCTTGTTGGCCTGAGATTTTTCCCAGTAGCCAGATGTATGCAGAGGCTTAGCAGAGCAAACAAGCAGAACGAGCTGACTCCTGCTGGGTCGTAAAGAGTCTGGTTCCTTTTTTTATGGTGTGGAAAAACATGGGGAGCAGAGGGTTGGAAAAAGCAGGGAGCAATGGAGAGAACGTTACACCATGATTCACAGCAAGAGTACATGCTTGCTTTGAAAGTTATATTCTTTTGCTTCCTACTTCTGTTTGGCCAGAAAAATACTGGTTTTTAGGAGAGCGAAGAGCAGCGGTGCTGTGGGTGGTTTCTCACACTGCTCAGAGATTCTTTGCTGGATGTAATAGAGGAACCAGCACAGTTTAATCTCAGACTATCACTTTCAGATGCATAAAGGCATTCAGTAAAGTGAAGAGCATCATCTGATCTGAGAACATTTAATGCATCTCACACCATGGCACACCCCAAGCACATCCTGATCACGTTCAGGATCTGGCTTGGAAGACATGAACTGAGCTCTGCTCCCCTGAGCACCCAGGAAGTGCAACTCCACCCATGGCAGGAAAGGAGATGTGAGTGCTGCCATTAAGTTCCAAGGGAGCAGGAGCAATAAGATGACATTCCCTGACCTGGGAACAAACTCACTCATTACATACACCATTTTTATGTCACTCTAAGGAATTTAAGCCTTGGGGTTTTTGTTTGTTTTTGTTGTTGTTGTTCTTGTTTGCTGTTATTGTTAGAAATGATGTGAACAGATACATAGTTAAGTACGCACCTTTTGCACTTATTTTTTTGCTGGCTCCTCAGGCACTACAAACACAGAGATATTCTCTCAGTACGGCACAGATTAACTTTGTTATTCTATTTACAAAGCATCTCTTTGTGGCTTTACCTATTAAAATTGCAGGGTATGTACCAAAGATCAGCAGAAAGAAAGCATTAACAGGGCCTTTAAGTGGCAGCATACAAAAACAACACCAGCTCCACAAACACCTGCAGCCACCTCACTTACGACCTGGTTCATGCATTAATGCAATCCTAAGACACTTTGGAGAAATACTCTCTACATCACTGCATAGCAATTGTAGACAGCTTTGAGTGTATATTATACAGACTCGCATCTCTATGTGCTGCCCATCTATTTGTTCCCACACGATGCTCCCAGCTCCCACAGCCTGCACAACACCAAGTCAGGTCCAACTCAGTCTTGCGCTAGCTCCTGGAGACCTCCATTTCTGGAGGATGATTACAGGAAGCATGCAATAAAGTAATGTCATCACTGCTCATTAATGAAAGAGAGTTCCTATAAACCCGTATGAGCTTAGCATAAAACAAATTGTTGGGTTTTTTTTTCTTTCCCTGGGCAGATTTTGTACTGAAAAAATGAAATCTTGCATACCTCAAAAATAAAGAAACAAACATCAGAGTCACCTTGGATTTGGGGGTGGGGTTTTTTGCCCTTTGCTATCAGCCTTACAATTTTCTCAAAGCATGAAAACCAAAATAATATTTTTTATAAAAAGAAGTGGAGACAACTTCAGATTTGACAAAGCTCTTTTTCTTGGCATCGACAAGCAATCATCATCTATCTTACAAATGGGTACTTGCCTAACAGCACATTTGGGTGATCACTGGACTTCTAATCCTTTGAGAGCCAAGATAACAAACGAATCTTCACCTGCTCCAGCAATTTCAAAGCTAATCAGAAGATAAAAAGGCTGGCAGGACTGCTGACAATACATCAGGAACCAACAACTGATCTTTGCAGGACGCTCATGTATTCAGATTCCAAGTGTGGGGACGCTTAGATACACATTTACAAATATGAGGTAGCTAGAGGCAAGTGAGGCCAAGCAAGCAATGGCACAGCACAGACAGCAGAAAGACATGTGAATTCTTTGCCCAGACACCATGCAGCCACATGAGACTGTGCCACCAGGATGGAACCCACAGCACTGTGCACACCGAAGGCCTTATCTACACCCATACTGGGGTTGTCCTCAGAGACAAATCTCTCTATGCAGAATTATGCAGGAAGGCAAGAACAATAGTAAGGAAGGCAAATCCCAAGAACTTGCTGTAAGAGAGGAAGGATCTTATGTCCAGCATATTTGCAAGTCGTGTCAAAGGAATAAATCATGTAGACCTCCTCGCTGCCTAAGGGAAGAAGATTATGAAAAACAGCTTGGATAATAAATTGAGAACTTTACTGACTTCGTGAGACACTTTCCTGACTCAAAACTTGCTTACACAGATTATTTCTCATCATCTGAGGCCCAAAAACTCCATGCTTGTTTTCTCCACAAGACACCCAAGATTTAACTTGAATGAGGATGAATGATAAAATCCTGATTCTTAACCAAGCACTGCTTCATACTCGTAGTGGAAGCACCAAGCATCTTTGCATTAAGTCCAATTCCCATCAAACTGCCTCTGTGAAAAACAACGTGCTGAATCTCAACCTCTCTGCCAGCACCAGTATATGGGACTCAATCCAGTTTTTGGTGCTAAAATGATCAAGCTGGCTGCTCCAAACAGAATACGATGGACAATCATGTAAGCAGTTAAACCTCTGCAGAATTTGGTGCTGTCTTCTGTGGTGCACTTGGGAGCCGTGACAGTAGTGGGTCAATAAACTGATCCAGAACAGCTCTAGGAAGTAAGCATACCTTCAAGCTCTTACCAGAAATACTCTTCAGTCTACTGATGGCTCAGTCTTCAAAAGAGTTTGTTCTCCAAAGCAAATACCTACATATGGCTGATCTGAAATATGGTAATCTATATATAGATACCAGTCACTGAAAGTAATTACTCAAGTCTCCATCCAGTAGAGGCACTGCAAAAGAATTGCCTGTATTCCCCAGTGGCAGCGTCGGGAGGCTGATGATAATCCTCTTGACTCAGAAAGGGAGCCCAGAGAGAGGTGGTTAGGGCATTTGACTCTGCCTTTGATGAGGGAGCAGTTGCAGAAGAACAACGATAACCTCCTGACTCCAGAAAAATGTTAAGATGTGGCTCTGCAAGAATCTCTGATTGTTTTACTTTAACTCCTGACTCTCGAGTTCAAAGCAGTCAACTCATTTCAAAGACAGATGAATATATTTAGATTTTGGTGACTGATCACAAGTCACCAAAAAGCTTACACGTTCATCTCAAGGGGGAAAAGATCACCGAGGGCAGCTGTAATTGGTCCAGGGGCATTTTGATTATCTGCAGATTACCTGTTTCTTGATGCAAAGAAATAGCTGTCAATTTGCCACATGGGGCTTAGGAGGAGTTTTGGTGGGAGATCAGATATCATTATAAGACCTTCTGACACACACCTCCCCATCACAGCCACTCAGAGCCACTCCAAGATGCCGTTATGAGGCTTCTCCTCTCTGACTAAATCTCAGCCACTGAAAGGAAGTGGTATATGAGCCATTTAGTACCCAATTCAGCATCCCTGGGCTTCTCCTTGCAAGCATAGCACACCAAAGCTGCCAAAAACATCTCTGAAAGCTGCAAAGGGGAAAAGGGGGAAATCAGCCCTAATTTCTACCTAGTGGTCACTCCAATTTGTTGCATTTCAGTCTTTGGTCAAGTTTGAGAAAATGACTGAGCAGTGAACTTCCATTACTACATACATCATTTTATCAACCTTATTTTTTGTGATATTTTGTAAATTACAATAAATTTGCTTTCTTCTGAATATTCAGATGCTTCAAAAGGTACCCAAAGGATGCAATTGGACCCAAGGGAAATATGCTATTATGTGCACATATCATGTTTTGCATAGGCTTTCCAGCATCTACATAATTTATGTTTTTCTGCATAATTTCCCCTTTTTATGTTTCCTATGTGTTTGTGAGATAATGCAGAAGTCAGTTCTCTACCACCAAAAATACAGAAAGAACTTAAGTCAGTATTCTTACTTCGCCCAATCTGCTTTACTTCCCCGCAAAACCCTTGGAAAAGCCTCTGGAGAAATCCTTTCATATGCACCAAACATCAATGCCCCAGGAAAAACCCAGAAGGTCGAGGCAGCTCTCTGAAAGGAACCAGAACCTTGTCCACTTCCGTATTCATCTGGGCATTCAGAGCGGCCTCTGATGGATAACACTGAAATGGGAAAGCTTTTAAACTGTTTATAATCCTCGCTTCATGTTTGAACCGTACAAAAATAATTCTCCAAAACTTTCAAGTTGCTTTTTAGCTTTCCATGCCAGTCACTTGCATGCGAGTTTGCTTTCAATAAAAAAACAGGAATAATAATGAAAAGGAGAGCGCTCAGTTAGGATGTAGTTGAAGTTGATGCCTACAGTTCCTTTTCAACTCTGTTGGCTGGAGGTTTTTTTGCCAGTGGATTTTTAATTTCTTTTTCAATACAGGATGGAAATAGGGGTGCAGGGAAGACTTTGTGCAGGTAACCTCCCAGCCTGGCCACGGGTTGAATCCAAGATTTCCTCAGCTCACATTCTCCTTTTCCCTGGGTTGTGATTAACGCCTGCTGGGCTGGAAGGAATTGCTGAATGGGTCCAGTTCCATTTTTGCTGCCCCTTCCCAAACAGCAGCAGGGACTCCGCTCTCCTGGAGTCGGTGGGCAGGCAGCAGGGACCCCTCATGTTGTGCTCCCTGAGCCTCACTGCACCTGTCAGCTCATCCTCTGGCTCCCAGAGTCACAGGCAACAACAGAAACTTCCTAGAAGTAGTAATAGTAAATAATAACTTGGCCTTCATCTTTGCATTCATACTCTCAGAAACTCAAAAGAGTGAACACTTCCAACTTAAGAAAGAACTAAAAACACTTGTGAAACACAAAAAAACTCAGTCTCCTTAAAGCACCCCTTTTTTGGTAGAGAAGGCAGAAAGAGCATTGCTCCTGCAATACGCATCCCTGGAGGGGAGCTCAGAATCACAGAATCACCAAGGTTGGAATAGACCTCCAAGACCACCCAGTCCAACCGTCCACCTACCACCATTTCCCACTAAACCGTGTCCCTCAGTACAACATCTAAATATTTCTTGAATACCTCCAGAGTCAGTGACCCACCACTCCCTGGGCAGCCCATTCCAGCACCTGACCACTCTTTTGGAGGTGAAAATTTTCACAAAATCCCCTTGTTCTCTGAACAGAGAATGAGAAACATTATGAAAACTGTCATAAACACCAGAGGAACCTCCTCACTCCTTCACCTCCAGAAAACCACACCTGCTGAAAACAGCCATTCCCCAACACAACACCCACCAGTGAAACTGGGAACCCAGAATATCATAGAGTAATTTTTTTTAAGCTCACCCCTAAGTCCATGTAAAAAGCCATGGAGCAGCACAGAGATATTGCAAGCATGTTTTCCTCTCCACAGACCATGTCAGACTTCAAATCACCATCAAAAAAATACGTCTCAAGCAAATAAAAAGATATTTATGTTGGGAAACCCGTGGCGTGAAACAGCAGGAATAAAATAATCTGGTAAAATTTAAAGAATAAGATACTTTGTAGAATACATAAGAGAACACCTGCTGCTTTCCTTATTTTTTATTTATTATAATTAATATGCTCAAACTAAGCAGTATGCAGATGTATAAAAACAAACAGCTGAAAAAAATAATGAATACTTTTCATTAAAAAGTTCATTTGAAGTCGAGAAAATGTATGATTAATTAATCACAACAGAATCTGCTTACTTAAAAGCCTATTGACATATGTTTTCAAATTACATGTGCCATCCACAAGCTAACCAGCAGCAATGAGCGTGCCGTGCCCAGCTCTGGGACCAGCAGCACATGGGCTCATTTTAAGGTTAGATACACAGAAAATGAGAAAAATAGGTAAAACGTAGGCCTTAAATAAGTGTAATTTAACTGTCAGAACAAAGTCAGCTCCAGGTTAGTTCTCGTACTCCAGGTGTACATTCCTGTTGAGCACAGATGACAAATTTATGAACATTCCAAATGATCACAGAATGGCCTGGGTTGAAAAAAACCACAATGCTCAACCAGTTCCAACCCCCTGCTGTGTGCAGGTCACCAGCCAGCAGCCCAGGCTGCCCAGAGCCACATCCAGCCTGGCCTTGAATGCCTGCAGGGATGGGGCATCCACAGCCTCCTTGGGCAACCTGTTCCAGTGCCTCACCACCCTCTGGCTGAAAAACTTCCTCCTAACATCCAGCCTAAACCTCCCTGTCTCAGTTTAAAACCATTCCCCCTTGTCCTATCACTATCCACCTCAGTAAACAGCCATCTTTCCTCCTGTTTCTACACTGCCTTCAAGTACTGGAGGGCCACAATGAGGTCTCCCCGGAGTCTTCTCTTCTCCAAGCTAAACAAGCCCAGTTCCCTCAACCTTTCTTCATAGGAAAGGTGCTCCAGCCCTCTGATGCATCCAGTCTCATCCAAAGGGTCCAGAAAGACTATCTGACATACTGAAGGAGCATACAGGAGAGGGGCAAGATGAACTCTCAACCTCTCCAAAGGCTCTGTGAAGGAGATACTCTGACATCTCCCAGTCAGCATACAGAAGTAACCAGAGACTGATTTCTTGTGATCAATCAGTATCAACAATAAATTTCCTAATGACACTAAGGAGGTCTTGAAAACAGCAAAGGTTTAGAGTATCTAAGAAGGCATGGATTTATTCCAATGCAAACTCAAATGCACGAGGCCAGGCCTGGGTTTGATTGGGCTACATCAAAGGTGAGAAAGATTAAATAGTTAAACTGAATTAATTACAAACGTGGCAGGTAGGCTGAGTGGAAGCAGGGTGTGCGAGCACCTTCATGCCCTTCTGCCCCCACCTTCACACCCCACCCAGGATTTTCTAAGCTATTTTTTTTTAAATGCCTCTCTTCACAAGACATGCAATAACCGCCTCCCTCACAGCCATGCCCAGCATCTCAGGAGAGCAGAAAGCTGTTTATGCTAAAACTGTTTGGCCTCACCTTTGCACCTCTGTATGATGCAGTGCCTGCTCATGAAAGCATCGATCCCCTCTTGTTTCTATGATATTGCTCTAATCTAAGAACACAAAGGGGCTTGTGTCATACATACATTGTAGCATGTCTCCCGGTGGAGTAGAGAAATTAAAACAGAACCACAAGAACTCTGTGGGATAAGAGCATCTGTCCCTGCCTTCACACAGAGAGCAGAGCTGGGTGCCCATCGCGGTCCCCTGCACCAACCAGGATAATCTCTGCTCACCATCAGTCTCACAGCAAAGCCCAGCCAATCATGGGCTGACCCCAAAGGTGCATAAATTAGAATTAATTTTTTAGAACGGGGCAAAAAAATAGAAACTACAAAGGAGAGCCCGAAAGGATGCTCTTGTTTCCATCCCTCCCCTTCTCAGAGCATTTCGTTTCCACTCCTCCTACTGCAGTGTCAGCATTCAAACCCAACCTCAGCCACACTGCTATAATGCAAGAAAACAAACAAACAAAAAAATCCCTTTGTACAAATCCCTTTGCACAAAGTAACACGAATTTCAAAACAAACACTTTTGTTTTGTAAGCACCACCAACTTTGCCAGAATGTAAAACATCTCTGGAAGGAAAAAATATAGACACAGTCAGCCCAGAAAAAGCAAAGCATAGCAGCAGAGCCCATGGTGCTCCCTGCTTCTGCAACACCAGCTCTTCAAATGCCTGAAATAGCGTTGTTCTCCTGCAAATTGAGGTGGGATGTTTGGAATCAAAGTCCATCCCAGCCTATTCCAACACATGGAAGATGTGCAGGATGTGCTTGGGACTTGCCCATAAGACAAGATCTGCTAAAGACTGAACGTGCTATGTGCAAATCATTGCCCTGTCCCTGGAGGCATTCAAGGCCAGGCTGGATGTGGCTCTGGGCAGCCTGGTCTGGTGGTTGGTGACCCTGCACATAGCAGGGGGGTTGGAACTAGATGATCACAGTTGTCCTTTTCAACCCAAGCCATTCTATGATTCTACGATTACTGGGTTTCATTTCTTATTATCTCAGTGCACCTTATTAGCACCCCCTGTCTGAAATGCAACCTTCAGTAGCAGCATGTACAGCATGAAATTTAACAGCGAGAATTTTGTTAAAAAATCGGTGACCAAGAGTACGTGCTGTTCAAATACATTTTAATTAATTTTGTTGTACTGAGCACAACTCAGGAGAAGTTCAGTGCAAAGGATGCACAGGTGCCCAGAAGCAGTGCCCTGCTCCTGTAGTACTGCTTCTTGTGCCATTCTGATATTTTCCTAATGTCACTATACTTTTCCCTTGGCAGGCTTTCGCTCTTTCTGTCCAGCATTACTGCCTCCCTCATTTTCCCAATTTTTAAGTATTTTTTAGGATAAAGTTGTTTTGAAACCAGAATTACACTGACACACAAAAAAAAAAGAAAAAACCTTTGGACAACTCAAATTCTCTCCTTAAGTGAGAAGATTTATCAAAACTGACCTTTCCCTTGAAAAATCCTCCTCAATAAACAGCAGAGTTTCAATCCAACAAAGCACTTGTCCAAACAACCCCAAGCAAGAAGAGTTAACCTTAAAGCACTTATAGAGATACAGCAGTGCGAAAGTACAATAGCCAAAAACATTCATGGACTTTGTTAATTTTTTTTTTTTTTTTTTTTTTGAATATCATGGTCAAAAGAATTTATGATGCACAGAGGAATAACTTGTGCATAAGTTACAGAACACACATAAGAGCAGACCCATTCGTGCCAGGCGGGCGGCGGAGCGATCCTAAGCAGTTCTGACCTCTGCTATTTACAGAGGCTGTGCTCCCGACTACAGCAAATAGATTGTTTTCTCACTCCAGTTTTTATTTAGAACGTTACAAAAATAAATGTGACATGTTTAGAGAATGCATCATATCTTAGAGAGCTCAACCAAGATGTATTTTGGACTTGTTGTTTTGAAGGTTTGCGCTCTTTAAAACAAATTCCTGGATGGTTTTCTGTTTTCTATGCAGAAGAATCTACCCCAGCACTCAGGTTTTATACAACTACTGTTAAACATGAGACAAACACATATACATTTTTAAGAATCCTGGGGATCCAAGAACAATGCTAAAATTCCCTTTTAAAGTAAAGAGCCATCTCAGCATCACTGAAACAGACATGGCCAACACTGAAAGGTGATGAAGCAGTAAATGGATTATTTTTCATAAGATTCCTGAACACTGCCCCAGTTCTTAGCAGGTAGCAGTCAAAAACAAACCAACACAAAACCACGTATCAGAGCTATTTAAATAAGTACTTTCTGTTCTATAAGACAACATAGCTGCACCTGGTTCCTCCACCCCATAAGGAAAAGCATCTCACCCCCAGGTCTCAAGCTCAGCTTCAGCTTGCTGAGATGCAGCAGCTCCTAAATGGCACAGCAAATATTACCTTTGTTATTTAGGGCGCTTTTTCCAGAGTGCCATCACAGCTGTGTGACAGCAAAGGAGCAAAATGCAGTTTGGAAACTGAATTTCCACAGTGCAGTGGGGGTAAATTCCCCACAAACCAAGGAGAAAAGCCTCCTCACAAGCAGGCTGGACTGGAGCTGCCCTTTTATCTCCGAGCACGTTTCCAGTCGTACCTCTTAACTAATGGCATATAAAAGGGAAGACTATTTTTAAAATATTCATGTAAGAGAGGTCTATGATCAGGCTGTGCTAAACCCCAGGAGTGCAAGTGTCTGCTCCGCTCCCATCCCTGCCCTTCCTGCTCCGCTCTCGCCTTCAGAAGCCCCCAGTGTTGAGATTTTCCCTTTTCTCCTGGGGAGAGAGGGTGCTTTAACATCTCCCCACATCAGTGCCAGCACAAACACACCGCGGGGGCTCCGGGAAAACCCTCTGCTGCCTCCCTGCCTCATGTCTTAGAAACCTGAAGGGACGCATTGAGGAGGGACCAGCTTTGTGGCGGTGGCTGTCAGCGCAGGTTATGCAGGCATATCACACGGGCATGACAACTGGTTACTCAGAGTTTTCTTCAGATAATAAGAATAATAGATCTACTTTCAGAAGAAAGCAATGTGATTTATGTTCTAAAACAGATGTAAGGAAACTGGCATCATGACCTCCTCTGTTCATTCTCACTGGTGACTGGATGAGGGGATACAACCTCAAGTTGTGCCTGGGTAAGTTTAGGTTAGAAATCAGGAAAAAATTCTTCACAGAAAGGTTGTTAAGCACTGGAATAGGCTCCCCAGGGAGGTGGTTGAGTCACCATCCCTGAACATGTTTAAAAAACATTTGGATGTGGTGTTTTGGGACATGATTTAGTGGAAGGTTGTTAGAGTTGGATTTGATTATCTTTAAGGTCTTTTCCAACCTGAGCAATACTATGATTTTATGATTCCGTCTCAGGGATTCCAGATCAGCTTCCACCAAATCCAAGCTTTCCGTTGGCTTTTCCCATCTGCCAGCCTCAAAACTCTGGGACAGGCAGCTTGGGCTTACCCATCACCACTGGTAATGATGCTGTAGCCGCACTCGCCACACCTGGTCCTTCAGTAAGAAATGTCGCCTGCAGTCACCTGGTGACTTCTCATCCATAAATACAAGGTGGTTTGTAGCTGACAATGCATGTCATGGAGAGCAGCCCCATGCATTTAGGAGCTGGGAAGAACGCTGCCCACCGCAGGGCTCAAGGCCTACCCTCCACAGAATGACCCACACACCCTCACTGGCATCACCAGAATCCCTCACCTGAACTGGCTAGAATATAGGAGCACATGCGGATAGAAAAACAGAATCTTATAATTGATTATTTAGTGCAAAAAGGGAGGAAAATTATCACAGGTGGCGATGGCAGATGCGACAGCCCAGGATACTTGGCAAAATGCAGAGCATATTTGATTACTGATATGGATGCTTGTATGGTGCTGACGATCCTGCTCCTGCTAAGCCCTTTCATTACAGATGAGTTGTACGTAATACAAAAAATAACAGTCAAAAATTTAAATTAAAAAAAAAAAAGAGAAAAAATACCCTTAAACCATCGTGATCAATAGTGACTGCTGTGTGATATTAGCTGGCTAAGTAAGGCTATAAAACTCCTTCAGTAAAACACTGTCAGCAATTAAATGTTTAAAAGCTGATCATCACTGTCAGAACTCAAAATGGATGCAGAGCCACATGAAAGACAGCAGCCATACTTACCATGGCATTGGGCCAAAGCTACTACATTTCTAGGCGGCGATTCTAAAAGATAATACTACAGTTAATTAGTGAATGCTAATTAATTATTACGATTTCCCCCCCCCCTCTTCCCCAGTATTCAAATACTTCTGCCTGGTTTGGAGGAAACTGGTAGTGACACAGTGGGAAGCCACCTCCTTCAGGCCATTACCTCAGCCCCTGCCCAGCACTGCTCACGTGTGACACCACAGCTCCCCTCCAGGACCTGTGCTCACAGGAGAGATGCTTTGGCACATACCCTTGAATAACGTGATTCCTACTGCCTATCTGCACGCCTTCAAAACCTGCACTGCTTCTTCTCCTGCAGATGTATCAGAGAAAGAGGGGGGTGGATGCGCAGTGCAATGGCTGCATGGAGAGTGGGGAGAAACCCCAGTCACCCCAGCTAAACAAAGCATCCCTGCTCCGCAGCAGCTTCTGCCAAGAAGGAACCTCTGCATTGAACAAGAAAAGGTGAGCCAGCCATGCCAACCTTTAAATATAGCTCATGGTAAGGAGCAAGGTACAGAGACAGTAGCTGAAATAACATTGCTTTTTTTTTGTGTGTGTTTGTTTGGACAGGAAAGCCTTCCTGTATAATCCTCAAGAGAAATATGGGAAGACATCCACCTTCATTCATGAAATTCCTCTTTATAGTGACGTACATTAAAAAAAAAGAAAAAGAAAAATAAGTCAGTATCAACTGAGACAGTTGTTCAACCTTTCATAGGATGCATGGATAAAGAAGAATTACGAGGCAGAATGATGATACAAGTTAATTGCTTTCAGTAACAAGCATTTTAAAGGCTGTTTGTCCAGTCTAATTAATTTATCCTGTACTTTTTATGTATCTGCAAGTGAAGAGCATGTAATCATGAAGGATTTGTGTTCGTAATGTATCTATCATTGAACAACACCAGTGCAGTTGCTCTGAAGGAAGCTCCAGTGGTGTAATGAGGCAAGCACAGAAAGTATGGGGCATCCTGCAGTGGGAAAGATTGAAACAAAGCAGGACGGGAACTGGAGAGGAGCAATGGGATGAGGGATGGATGCCATGCTTGCTTCCTTCATCTGTCTCTGCCTCTATTAAGACCAAACAAATTGTTCCTCATATAGCTCTAGCCTCACCCTTCACCTCCTGAAAGATCAAGAAAGAAATATGCCCCCAGTAGCCAGGTCAACTCCCAAGGCGGTTTATCCGTACTAGGTTCAGCATTTTATTTTCGTCTCTGAAATATAGTCCAAATATGAGACCTTTCCTCATACAAATCTTCTACAAATCTCCCTTTGTTCAGAGCCTTTAGACAAAACAGAAAATTTAATACTGTAAATCTCCAGGGAGAAAGGGAAGGTGGAACAGTTAGAAACAGGCGGAAAAAAAGTGATTTCCAGACCACATTCCCAGATCTGCGTCCCCATTAACACAGAGAGCTGCCCCAAAAGGCACTACTGAGCAAGACATGTGGACAGGGACAGACAGGCAACACTGCCATAAACCTACCAAGACATCACTGACCCATTGGACAACACCCACCATTGGTAACGCTCCTGTTACAAGAAGTAATAAAATGCAGTAACATTCTTATTCAGAAGAAATATTAATTCAATGAGCCATCTTTCCCCCTTCAAACAATCAGAATGCTTTTTTATGATCCCCTTTCCTCATGCCACAAATTTACATTCTCTAGCCTGTCTAATTCAAGGGTTCTTTCCATTTTTAATTTAAAATCTCTGTGGTTGGTGAAGTAGTTGGAAAGGGAAGATATACTTCCCATCTTTCACGTGTGTTCAGCATCCTTGATTCTCTGAGGGACAGATAACTACACATCTCCTGACTTGCTATAGGTTTCTCTTTATGAACAGAAATAAAGAGCTAGCCCAAATCCCTTATTTTCACAGCATCACTCATCTGACCCTAGCTGTGCTTTGTTTTACTGAAGTCACTCACAAACAGAAGCACCCATGCTCCAACCCACCAACCACACTCAGCAAGGAACCTGCCCTTCATTTTTACACCAACACTTCTTCAGTGAAGCAATAAAGGACACTTTCCAACCCCTCTTCCCCAGATGCTGAATCTCAATTCAAGAGGGATGGTCGGCCAAGGTTGTTCTCAGCCTCAGTCTGGCCCAGTGTAAGCCACCAGCAAAGCCTCACACTTGGCTCACTGCAGTGGCTTTCCCAAGCTGAGGTCAGTACAGGTGCAGGGACAGTGGAAACCAGTGATTGCCCACTACTCCTTTACCCTTGGATCCCAGTGACAATGTGGTAGACGCAGGAGGCAAGCGCAAGAGGGAAACGCACAAAAAAGTGCTTGTAACAAGGGCTCCAATGCCACATTAACTATTATATACACCTTTATTTAAGCATATCCGGGAGGACTGTGCATGTTTAATAACCCCCTGCTCCCCTCTTTTCCTTGTTCCCGCCAATATCCCAGCTCACAACTCCTCCTCACCCATGCACAACCACTCGTTCAACAGGAAAGCGCTCCATGGTGGGGGGAAAAAAAAAAAGCTGAGATTTTTGGGCAATGTGCTGAATATTTTGAGCATTAAATAGATTGCCTGCGTATAGGAACAGTCACGTTTTCACCAATCACTCAGAAATGATATCAAATTAACCATAATCTAATCAGCGCTTCAGCCATTTTTCTGTGCGACTCTTTCCCCTTATTGCTGAAGTACATCAATGGTGTTTGCAGGCACCAAAGGGGCCCAGGAAGATTTGAGCAAAAAATAAGAACACCTCAAAGCTCCCATACTGCTGCAAGCAGAATTGAGAAAAAAAATGGCAAGAGAAATATTTGCAAATATTTTAAATGGTTGCAATTTTCATAGTGTTATAGCAAACCTGACAGCAGCCAGAGATTTCCTTAAAGCATCTGCTTTCTCAAGTAGAGATTTGAAGGAACTAGCAATTAAATGAGTCAGAACTTTCCTTCAGCTAAGTGAGAAGAGTCACTAGTCCTCATAGCTGCAAAAGTCTTAAAAATACGTTCCAGCTACGAAGCTGGATTCAAACAGAAAGAAACTAAAAACAACTTTTTTTTCTGAATATTTTTAATACATTATTTATGGCTAAAAAAAAAAAATTAATAATGCCAAAGTTAGCAATTGTTTGGCCAAAAAGGTTGTCCTCGAGTGCCAGAAATGAGGCATTTATGTTCCCTTATATCTTCTTCTGCGTACAGGGCCTGCACTGCTTGTAGAGTGGCTTTCAGGGTCAGCGGGGAGAAGAAGGGACAGAGCAGAGGCTTTCCTCACAGAGATGTGCCTAAAACTGTAGGAATCAGAGCCTTCCACCTCCAGCTGCTTCTCCCCCATCCCACTGGCTTTGGAAGTGGGGTCTCTGAGCAGCTGGATTCACATCTCATCACCAACTGTCCAAATCCCCACTGGAGGCACTGCAACTCAACATCAGTTTCTGTGGATTATGAGGATTAAACCATCCTGAGCTGGAGCTAAGAAGTCACCACACAGCCCAAGTCACCAAAAGCATAGCCCAGGTAATAAATACAGAATTTGATTTGAAAAGCACAATTCATCTGAAACGATCGATAGGTGGGGAAATAAAGCTAGTTCATTCTTCAGACAACTTCAAATGCTGAGCATCTTTACCCAAGAGTTTTTCTCATACTGCACAGACATCGGAAAGCTGAGGTGAGGGCTGTGCTGTGCAGCAGTCACAGCCACCTGCTTATGCTGAGGTCTGTCTGTCCACCCAGCAGTCTGTCTGTACACTGATACCACTGGATCTTTTCTAACCCCAGCAACTCAGGGATGAGACACCAAGATTGTTCAGCTCCACGTGTAAAGCTGACATCTCAAATAACATTATTAAATGCCCTTTTCCCCTGATTTTATTTCACATCCATTTCTGTATTTATAAACGCCCAAACTCCCCTGCCCACATCAGTTTGCAAGATGCAGCGACAGCAGCGTGCAGAGTGGTACAGTTGGATACAGGAGCATCTCAGTGTGGGACAGGGACTGGAATTCATTGCCTCCTTGGTCCCCTCCAGGAGCCCACCCGAAACCAGGACAGGTGAAGCTCACCAAGATGTTTTGCAAAGCATAAGGGAGAACACATGAGAAAATGTATATCTGCAGGAAAGTGGTTTAATAAATGTCTTTTTGTTAAGGCCTGCTCTCCGAATCCTGTTCTTTCCCATTGAACTGAGGTCTTGCTTAAGATTCTGTTGTTGAGTATATCTTCTCCAACACTGCAGAGGTTCCAATACATTTGTCAGGATGCACTTGCTGCTCACGAATTCACATGGTCCCGTACCAGCGACGTGCAGCCATGCCATTGACCTCAAAGCCTCTGCAGCCCCTTTCCTCTGCTTCTCTGTGGCAAGCACAGAAAGCATTTTTAGAAAGTGCCATTATTTTCAAGTCAATTTATGCTGAGCCAGTCTGATGACCCCATTCAAAATGCAAATAGATGAGTATTTTTGGAAACCCCTTTTACTGATTGCATTGGTCTCATTGTTAGGCAGAGAAGGAGGCTTTTAGGAGAAAACTTGAAAAGCACAACCTGAGGCTGGGAGCAGAGATCAGAGCTGCCCACCTCAGAGCAGTAAGCCACCCTGCTTCATGCAGAACTCCAGTTTTTTGTCCTTTGCTCTTTTGTTCACACGTCATTCAGAGTAACACAGAAACAGTGGCTCTGAAATAGAAGGTCTTCGACTTAGAATCATGGAATAGAATCATTTATCGTAGAAAAGACCCTTAAGACCGTCAAGTGCATCCATCATCCTGACTTACAAATTCCCACCATTACATCACGTCCTTAAGTACTGCGTTCACACATCTTTTTAGTATATCTGAGAAAGGGGATTCCACCACACTCCCAAGCAGCCCATTCCAATGCCTACCACATTTTCCATAAGGAAATCCAATCTAAATCTCCCATGCTGCAAAATGAAGGCATTTCCTCACTTTCTATCTTTCATCATCTAAGACTCATCCTTGTCACTTGAGGACTCACCCCTACATAATTGATTATCTCTAGTTAAAGCACCAACCCTAATGAACATCTTTCTGTCCTTTCAGTGCTGGGCACGGGTTCTGGATTGTAGCTAGAAGTGATTTTACAGGTCAGAAATTGAAATATAGTCAAGGATAGAAGTATCTAGAAGTTATTTGCCTGCTGATAGTTGTGTTAGCTAGGAACTTCGATCCTCTTACAGCAAGTCTAGGTCGTAAGCTAATATGGTTGGCACCTATGGCCAGCAGCAGAGAGGTCAGAAATAGGGAATCTACCAACAGAGACCTAATGCTTCAGAAATGATCGTAACCAAATTCATTCATTCATCTTCAAACATAAGAGGACGAATTGCCAAGCCACAAAATGAAGTAAACAATTCCTGAATTGACTACATACGTATACATATACATATGGTTTTAAGACCTCCCATTACCAAGTATGAAAATTGTACTCTTGCAGCCAAGAGTTCTTGTGGGCAAATATATGGAAACACCCCAGGTGATGGATAGCTGCCTCTCCTAGAGCTGGCCTCCTCAACCCAACTCAGGCCAAGAGGCAGAGATCCCAGCCCAGACACATCTGATGAAGTCTTTAGGATTTCGTGACCTCTCTGCTTAGTGAACATGGCACACAGCATCTTTGACTTGCTTAAAAGAACAAAGCAATACTTGGAGCAAATTGTGTATGATGAGCACAAGAGGAAACTGGGTAGTCCAGGAACGTGGGCAGCAGAGAAAAACATTCAACAAACACAGAAAAAAAAAAAGAAAATTGAGATTTAGTATGCAGATAATCATCAAGGACTTAAATTGAAGAGTTGAGAAACTCTTAATTATTACTGAGTTAAGCATTCATATATTTTCATGCTCATTTAGTATAATAACCTCAAAACGGCATGACACATTTTAATTACAACACGTTTATTTATTGACAATTAGAACTACTCAAATAGTGCCTAATTTTCAGTACCTTTAGTTGTTTTCTTCAGTGGTGAATGACAGATCAGAAACAGAAATAGGAATAGCTCAGATGTGTTGTGTCAATTCTTTCTGATACATGCTATGTGCTATTTCCTTTTCCTTGTGAGTTTCATTTCTTAAAACTGTCTCTTCCTCTACAGCTCCAGAATGATAAAGTATGCTCTGCAGAGTAACACAGCAATGATCTTCAACAGCCACTAAATAATACATGCGTCTCCTCTACTCTTTGTATAATTTTTGACTTTGTTTCCCTCTCTGCCAGCCACATAAGGGAAATTCACACCAGCCTTTCATTTTTTCATCAAACCAAATACATGAGCTAAAACAAACTTTTCATAACCCTCATTACCCTTCTCCAGGTCAAGCTCACCATTCACAAACAATTCTTACCGGATGAAATGAGCGGAAGGAAAAACTCTTTCTTCAAAAAGCACATAGCAGCACCCATGAAAAACACGAGCTCTCCTCAGTACAGCCCTTCTTAGAACATCTAAGCCATGGGAAGCTTTGGGAAGGTGATGGAAAACATAGCACCCATGGTCAGACACCATTTATTGGCGAGAGCTTCCCACAACCACAGCAGCCAAAATTACAAAGATACTCATCCACACAGCAGTTGGCACTGCTGCAATAGTCAGGGGTTCACACAAACCTTATACCTTATCCCTGTATCAGCTGTCTGTCTTCAGAGGGTTGGGTTTTTTTTAAACCTCAGTTTAAGGTTTTAATGGGGAATAGCTTTGACCAAAGTAAAAGAACCAAGCTGAGCCTAGCAAGGAGTTTCTCTAGAGGTGTTCACACAGTCCCTGCTGCTTTCCCCTCCACCAGCTCCTTAGTGAGTTTCTCCCTCTCTCCACTCAGGAATCTATTCTAGATTTTCTTCCAGAGCACACAAAGGAATAACTCTGACTTCTAGCAGAAAAGCTAACCAAAGCAACTTTAAGACTATGCAGAAAAAACTATGACTTCATTACGCCTTAATTATAAATGTGAGAAAAAGGAGGATCCAAAAGAATTTTTACTAGGTTTTCCCCAACGTGTTTCATGCTGAAGTTATCTTAAGCACTTCATAACATGAGTCCTCTTAAACAGACTTGAAAACCAGCACACAACATAAGAATCCTTTTGATCCCCAAGGAAACAAAAAGCTGACCTCAACATTGTCTCCCTTAGTTTGAAGCCACAAACTGAGACTCAGATTCTAAGAGAGAAATATATATATATATATATATAAAATTTTCCTGCAAAAAAAAATCATATGTTTTCCTTGCAAATCAGAAAAAGGAACAGAAAAGAAATGAAAGTAACAACATCCTTACCTCATGTACACCACAACTGCAACCCCAACCTTCCATCTCTGTTCCTCCACTTCTACAGGTGGGCTTGATCTCTAATTAACTTTTTGCCCTTAATTAAGGCACCTGCTAGTTTTCTCTCCTAGGCATTCCTAGCCAATCACAGGAGTGAGGAGATCCTATCCCTCTGCTTGGATACACCAGCAGCATTGTTGCAGGACTGTCAGCTCTGCTGCATTTTATATTGGAGCACTGGCAGCATGCATTAGATCAGCAGATCAAGAACAAGCATCTCAAACTCAAACATAAATGGCACAGCTACAGGCCTAGTAGGTAAATGGGCTTCTCACAGCTAAATCAGCATATCTCACGTAGTTATCTTCACGTTTGGGAAGTGCTAATTGCAACCCTGCCTTGGCCTTCTATTGTGTGCAAAAACCCTGGACTTAGCAGTTGTGTTAAAGTCTGATGTTAATAAAATTTACTCTCAACCTATAGTATTTTCCTAATAACATCATTTTGATCGCCTCAGAAACTTTACTTTCTTGCTCTGCTTCCTTGTTTTCTTTAATGTGTTAAAATGTTAGGCTGACATAATGAACGGGTTAATCGTGTTCATGAAAGTTTGGCTATATAAACTTCTGGTCTCACTAAAACTCCAGATAAAGTGCACCTGAGTTGCAAACGTCTTCTTTTTCTTTGGATAACGAGGTTCTTACACCTTGTATAGTTCTTTGTTCTACATGCATTCCCCTTTCACATGGTTATTTGCAGGGTGCTTTGGTGGCCCCAAGGAAGCCTCCACCCTTTGCCCTCCTCCTTCATGCCTTCCCCAGCAGCAGCAGCTGTGTGACCTTCCACGTAGATTGAAGGTTTATCCTGCAGGGGAAATGCTGATAAAATGATAGGACTATTCTGGGATAAATGCTAAAATATAACTTCCCAGTGACTCACATAGTCTCAGCCAAACTTGTCCTAATTAGGAAGCAGGTAATTGTATTTGCTTGAGAGATGATAGCTGTGTTATAAGGCCGGAAATGCAACTTTCTGCAGTTGCTGCAAACCATTCTCCCTTTCTCCTCCTGCTCCCCTGGAGAAAACTTGGGAAGCCATAAAACAGGCATACAAGTGGAACATATGCACGTTCCCAATGCCCAAAAGGGGTCTTTCTCCAAGATGGTCACAGGTCCACCGTGTACCTGGCAGTGAAAGCATGTAAAGGGAGTGCAGTGCTACAGAAGCCTCCGAAGGCATCAAGGAGAAAAGCAGCAGTTTTCCAGGCTGATTGGCAAGAGGTCAGTTCTCTTCAAGCTGTTGCCAAGGACCAGGGCATAATTAGATGTCAGGCACAATTCTGTGGCTGCCATCCGCTTCCTGCTCTGCTCTGGTGTCGGGTGTGTGGTCGGGAAGCATCAGGAGCACAGCACTGGTGTGAGATGGGAAATTCTGCCTCTAGGCACTCATTTCAAACCGCTCTTATTGATCCTGTGTCCTGGGGGTAGATGCACAGAATATAGGGCAAGGGTGAAAAGAAATGAATAAATAGAACATAGGGGGAGAGGGGTAAGGATATAGAAAGTATTAACTCTTGAGCTTTGCAAAGGGGGAAGCGAGAACGCTATACCCTGACTGCTGCTAACAGCGCAGCAATGCTCATCAATAGGTTTGTGAGTCCATTCTCTGTGTCTGTGCTCTCTTGTCAAGGAGCCATAGTGTGCAGTGAGATCATGAGTTTGAGATACTGCATTTCTGAATGGAAGATGTTAATATATGAATGCCTATAGAGAGATAAAAAAAGAAAAGGCAGCCCATGATATGCAAAACCTATGAGAGTGATCCTGAGCCTCACCTGCCTGAATAGGCAGGTGGTGACTACGAACTGAAGTCTGGCAATTGTGGCTCTGGGCACCTTGGTCTGGTGGCTGGCGACCCTGCACATAGCAAGGGGTTGAAACTAGATGATCATTAGGTCCTTTTCAACCCAGGCCATTCTATGATTCTATGATCCTATATAAATGTTTCCTTCAAATTATGAATGAAAATTATGATGCAGGACACGCTTTTCTCCAGGGCTTACTTCATTTTAGTGTCTCTGCAGTCACCAATGCAGACTTTCTCCAAACACACTCACTGTGTTGAGTTGCTTAGTTGAGACCTGAAAGGTTCTCCCATGACTTCTGGTCATTCTTCAAGAGCAAAGTCTTCCACATGGCTCCTGTGGGAGGTTGCTGCAGAATTTCCTATCCTTTAGGCAACGAACTTGTTCCACCTGCACAGAAATGGTCACAAAGATGTTATCTGAGGATGAACGTCTGAGAGCAACGTGGGCAAACACCCTGCTGGTACTGCACCCAGCTAGGAATTAGTTTGATAGCGATTCTCACCTTCACCAACCAGAGAAAGGGGATTACTGAGAAGGATACTTTGTAGTTATCGGGGAGGAAAATATTTGTGCCAGTTGTGAGATTACATAGTAGATGTCCAGAAGGGATACAACGTCACACTCTGTCTTCATTGTGCCTTAGTACTGCAGCAGCCCATGGTCTGCTCCTGTGATTGCCTAAACTGAGGCTTGTTTTGCAGAAAGAAGAGCACAGGGCTGAATATGTTTCCTTAGACCGAAGTGGCCACAAAACTCTCAGCTTCTCCCTTCTCAGTCCACCTTGTGACAGTAATTATGGCTTGGCTGGAGATTCACCCAAGGTTCCTTCCTCTTTGCCCTGTTTTAATAAACATCTGAATTCCAATAATATATCTGGGGTAATCCCCCTACCCTGATCTCCAGAGCTATTGATGGAGGCTGGGGGGCTCCTGCCATACTGCTCCAGATGATATTAACTCCAGCATGGATTAGACTCCATTTATATTCAAATGAAGAGGTTATTAAAGACACTGTTCTGCAGGGAAATGGAGACAGGAATTTCAGACCCATCAGAAGGTGTGCTTACTGGGATAGCACTGGACATGGAGCCAGAGGACCCACAGTGGTTGGTGCCTGGCTCTGTTACCTAGGGGTAAAAGAAAAATAAGGAAAAAATAATAATAATACTAATTAAAAAGCACCATTCCTGCCTCAGCTGTGACACTGATTAAAAATAATCATAGAATCACAGAATGGCCTGGGTTGCAAAGGACCACAATGCTCTTCTAGTTCCAACCCCCTGCTATGTGCAGGTCACCAACCAGCAGCCCAGGCTGCCCAGAGCCACATCCAGCCTGGCCTTGAATGCCTGCAGGGATGGGGCATCCACAGCCTCCTTGGGCAACCTGTTCCAGTGCCTCACCACCCTCTGGCTGAAAAACTTCCTCCTAATATCAAACCTGAACATCCCCTGTCTCAGTTTAAGACACTTCCCCTTGTCCTATCAAATAATAATAATAATAAGTGGATGTAACACTTCACATGCAATGGACATCCACCATAGTGCGGTGGGCAGGAGGCAGCCAGGGAGCTTGGGTGGCACTGAGACACACAGGTGAAAAATAAAATTGCTTGAAAGCACTGTTTTGGTTCCCTACCACCGTACCCTGCACTCCCTTTCACAGCCAAGTTGTCAGCTGTGCAGTTATGTGCCGGCTGGAGAAGTGACATCACTCCCTTTTGGCTAAATGCTCTACAGACCACTGGGAGCATTTTACCTTAGCAACATCTTTAACAGAGCTCAGCAAGTATTCACGCTTTTTGGATTTTGTGCTGTGCAAACACAGACCGGAGTGCAGCCCTTCCGCTGGTTAGAAGTTGTCTCCAAGCAACGAGCACTGAAATGTTTTTAAATCTTTTTTTACTTAACCCAAGACTTGTGCTGAGTTAGATGAGTAAATACTGGCATGATGTGACATTCTTGTTATTTATGTTACATCCAAATAAGTGAAAGATAACCTAGGCAAATTTCCATTATCTAATTATAAAAACCTTCTCATATTCCCATGAAACTAATTTTAATTTGATGAAAAACAGAAAACTTGGAAATGGATTTCCTATGATTTGAGTGATAAGATTCTTTCTCAGTGTGTTCTCAGTTTACCAAAGGTTCCAAAATTGGAGATCTCTATTAATAAACACCACTGGTTGCTCATGCAGTGACTTTATGTTATCACAATAGAAAAAGAAAGAGAAAAAAAAGAAGGAGAGAAGGAAGGGAAGGGAAGGGAAGGGAAGGGAAGGGAAGGGAAGGGAAGGGAAGGGAAGGGAAGGGAAGGGAAGGGAAGGGAAGGGAAGGGAAGGGAAGGGAAGGGAAGGGAAGGGAAGGGAAGGGAAGGGAAGGGAAGGGAAGGGAAGGGAAGGGAAGGGAAGGGAAGGGAAGGGAAGGGAAGGGAAGGGAAGGGAAGGGAAGGGAAGGGAAGGGAAGGGAAGGGAAGGGAAGGGAAGGGAAGTAAAAAAAGGAAGGAAGGAAGGAAGGAAGGAAAGGAAGGAAGGGAGAGAGGGAGGAAGGACAAGTAGATTGCTGGATTTAGCAGCATTTGGGGGAAGGAGGGAGAGACTTGATTTCTGGGAGAGATCTGAAGGGTACTGCAGAAGGAAGGTTGGATATCAATAGAAATTTCTTCTTGGAAAGAGCAGTCAGGTGTTAGCACAGCTGCCCAGGGGGTGGGGAATTCCCCATCCCTGAAGATGTTCAGACCTGCAGGGATGTGGCACTGAAGGACATGGGCAGTGGGCATGGGGTAAATGCCTGGGGTTGGGCTGGGGGATCTCAGAGGTCTTTTCCCTCTTCTTCTGCCATGATACAGTGCACAAAGTGACCATAACTAATGAGTAGAAGGAAGAACCTCAGCTCCATAGCTAACATGCAGCCATTCAGGCCCAGGTCTGACTGCTTTTCCTGAAATCTAAGCCACACAACCCCCTGATTTCCTGCAAAATCTAAGAGAAAGATCAATTTAACTAATGATGTGGGGGTTCTGTGTCCCCACAGACCTCGCACATATTATTTATAGAATGCATTAATATTTCATTTTTCCCATCCCTAAACAGTCTTTGAGGACGAAAAAAAAAAAGAGATAGCTTGAGACAGGTAACATTTTAATTGAAATTAATGGGATTGGTTTGATTTCACCTCTGAGAATATAAAAATCATTCATTTTTTTGTCATGAAAAGAACCTTAAATCTCCGCGGTACCCTGACAAGCACGACGAATGGTGGGTCACAGAGAGAATCCACCTCCCGCCTCTCCCTAACCTGTTCTATCCAGATCATCGCCAATTAATAAGAAACCAGCACGAGGAAAATAAAACTGTGTAGATCACAGAAGCGTACAGCTAAACCCGTGTTTTCCCTTCCGTTTTTAATATTGGTGTTGGTGGTGGGATCAGGTGGTGCGCGGGCAGCTGCACTGCAATCTTTTCAGTGCTGCCTGTCAATGGCTTTAGCCTCTGACCGTGAGCAGTACGTATAGGAGGTGTTTATGCCACCTCTGCGTTCAGATAGACCTGGGCGGCTCGACGTGCCAAATTAATGTGCGACACAGATTGCTGTTCTCCAAAGGCCTCACTGAAGTGCTGTTGGACCGTTTACAAGAGGTTTGCCAAATCACTGCAAAACTGAAGTGTTACCAGAAATGAGAGTGCCGGCCAGCGGCAGGAATCATTTCATTATGAACCTTTTATTCATTCTCCAAACAGTCACGCGCTGCCAAAGTAGGCGCATGGATCTCTTTGCTTTAATTTATGTTATTAGTATTTATTTTTTTCCGTTAATGGTGGTGTTTTCTGCAGCACCTAAGTTGCTCTTGAGCACAAATGCACTGAGGTCTTTGCCTTGAACACATCTGTGTGCTTGTAGACCTGAGCCAATGGAATGCACTCCTGGGTCACTCAAGAGCCTTGGAGGTCTCCCTAAATCCTCCCATAAGCTCCTAATGGAAGACAAATGGATCATCACCAGCAGCCCTGCTCACCCCCGGCTCAGCCCCAGCTCTCCGAGTGCCTTCCTTGCTGTCCATTATGAAATAATTGTCCTTTCTTTTAGGAAATCTGCTCTGTAAAAGCTTCTTAGCATATACTTTGCAATAATGTCTAACACAGCACCAGTGGCCAGTCTGTCTGGTTCCTTAGCTGAGGTGCACCGCAGATGGGAATTCAGACCCAGCATTGAGGAAAGCCTTCAAATTCTCTATCTTCCAATATGATGTGCAAATTATAAAATGAGAATGAGAAAAGGCTGCTAGGGAAGAGTAGACAGGCAAGTCAAACTCAGAATTCTTCTCTTAGGAAGCGTAGATAGCAGCAAGATTTACTCAAAAATTATTTTTATTGCCAGCAAATGAACTGAGTAAAAGATAGAATCCTATAGGATTTCCTTTTATCCTGCTTCAACCTTTTTCTGTTTGGGAAAGCCCTGGAAACATGCACAAAAGACCTTTCATCCCCTGAGTTACCCTAACGCAGCTCAGGCGGGCCAGAGGCAGGGCACACAGCCACCCCAGAAAGCGGGGTCAAACGATGGAACAAAGACACTCTGCATATTTCTTCCAGTTTCAAGCCAGAGGTCAGGTTGGAAGAGTTCCCTTCAACAAATTAATAGGGTATAACATCAATAATGTGCCTGCTTCTTATGAGGAAGCATGACCTATATTCCAGGTAGGGAAATACTCATCGCAGTGACGCTCTGGAAGATCCCAGCATTGAAGGCTCTGCTAATAGCTGCACTTGTATTATTTTTCATATTGGTGCCCAAAGGATCTTCGATTTCTATTCACGCCCTGTATACGGGGCCACCTTTTGTTACAACATTAAAACCTACTTAATATTTTTTATCATTTCACATCACAGCCGCAGTAATTGTACCCTCAGGAGCAAGCCTTCTTCCTGTGTCTGCTTTTCAATATTATTGGCGTCTTCCTCATTTGGGGACCTGGAACGATCTTTTTTGCATTTTTACCGTGAAATGACAAACAGGGCTGGTGGTGGCTCAAGCACTATTTGGAGCATGACCCCCTCGGCTCCTGGTGTTATCCAAATTAGATTTTGATCTTTGTCAATTAGGCTTTGCCACTGTGGACCTGCTGTGCCATTATCAGGAGAATCACTGCCGGGGTTGGTAAGTCAGTGAACTTTGGAAGCCTTTCTGCCACCTTTTGGGGATGCAGCATTTACAATTAGCACCGTGGGTTTTTATTGTTATCGTTCTTATTTTTTCTGCCTGCATTATTTCTGGCAACACTTCCAGTGCTTGCTCCTATACCAAGAATCCCTTACAGCACAGAGAGCTCTGCTTTTACATAGCAAAACAAAACAAAATAGAAGCAAATCAAGAAAAACAAAACAAAACAAAACCCATCCTTGTTCCCTGTAAGCAATTCAAGCAATTCGTCTTTCCTTCTGCTCCTTTTAACGTTCCTAGCTTTGTAATTGTACCCTGCTCTAGATTTGTCCAGAGACCAGCTATGCTGCTGGGGAAAGCTATATAAAAAAGCACCAAACCCAACAAAAAAGACCAGCATCAAGAAACCTTCTCCTGTTGTCACGCTGTGACATTGCAGGCTCACCGCTCTGAGATTCAGCATCTTCTGCAAAGGCATCTGCACCCCTGGCCTGGCAGCTGCCTGCTGTGAATCACCTCTGGAGGAGGTGCTGCTCTGCACACAGTTGCAGGTGCTGGGTGGCTTGCCTTTTCAACAGCATCGAAACTGTACAAAGAATGGATAGAAAATAAATGCAATGAGGAAAGAAGAACAATGGAATGTGGGTACAAGCTGAAGTCTGGTAGGAGAGAAAATAAAAGTGCGTTAGGGGATAAAATAAGAAAAAACATATCGAATCATTTAAAAATAATATGATGGAAAGGTAACACTGCTAACACAGCAACTAGAAGCATTACAACATGAAGAAAACATCTCCAGTAAGAAGAAAACAGTCATTTTCTAACTCCAGAAAGATATATGATTTTCCAAATCGATCAAACTTACTGTGAAACACTGGGAAAAATAGAAAACAGATATAGAAAAGTACATAAAGCATTGCAGTATCGCAAACACATAAACCGTATAAAAATAAATATGTCATATTACTGTATTTACTTCCTTGTCCTTCTCATGCTGGCTGGCTGAGTTACACATTGAATATGGATGAGGGAGAAGGTAACATATCCTCAGATTTCTCACATAAATATGTAGCTGTAAAACATGAACAGCCCACGAGCACATATGCCATCCACCTGTCTCCAAGAAGTGAATATGTCCTACAAATATATGCTGGTTTTGCATGACATTTCTATCTTGTGAGGGGAAATGGCCCGAGCCTTTCTTCAAAGGCTGGCTTTGGGATGTTCAGGGGCAGGACACACACTTCTTCATATGCATTCAGACTGTCACCAACTACTTCTGAAACAGCTGGGATTGAGAAGGTGATACTTAGCATAACAGAAAGACCGTGCCAGGTCACATTTGAAGAAACCTAGCTTCTAATTAAGTGAGGTATTAGGGTCAGATCCAATGCACTTTAACACTGGAAAGTTTTGGACCAAGCCCTTAAAACACATGCTGCTAATAGTTTTCTACTTCTCAGCTTACTGAGCATGCTTAAGAACTTGTACTAAACTGGCCTGACTACAAATCAGCTCCACAGAGAAAGGCAGTATGAGATTTTTAGGATATTTTATTGTGGAGCTTGTCTAAGAAGTGAGACTCAAATTATGAAGTTCATATATCACTTTTCAAGATTTATGTATTTTTTCTTGGCAACACAGCTCCAAAGTCCAGAGGCCAAATCCTACAGAATTCAAAGTCCATAGTTATGCCACTGACTTCAGTGATGTCAGAATTTCAGGCTTGGAAACCAAGTTCTTGTTTGTGGTTTATTTTCTTCTTTTGGCTGCATTTTTAAAGCCCTTCCAAAAAAAAAAATCTCTATAAAAAAGCTATAATGAACATTCACAGAAATGGTATTCCCAACACATGAACTATCAAAAAGCAGTGTATCAAAGAAATAGAACAGAAAACTTATTCAACCCTGACTTCATCATTTTGGTTTAAACATATTGCAGTTCTTTTTTTTAAACTGTCTTATTTAATTACTGCAATACTTAGCTCCATTGTGGTGATTTTAGATATTACTGACAATCACAGAATCACCAAGGTTGGAAAGACCTCCAAGGTCAGTCAGTCCAACCATCCACCTACCACCAGTATTTCCCACTAAACCACGTCCCTCAGTCAACAACATCTAAACGTTCCTTGAACACCTCCAGAGTCAGTGACTTCATCCCTCCCTGGGCACTCCTTTCCAGCACCTGACTGCACTTTCAGAGAAGAAATTTTTACTCATGCCCAACCTGCACCTCCCCTGGTGCATCTTGAGGCCATAGATACCAGACTGTGATATCTATCACACAACGTGTGATATTAACAATCACTCTGTAAGATTATACTACTAAAAATTAAAGTATGTCCTGCCTTCATAACTGGCTCCAGCCAACACAAGCAATCACCAAAGATATCAACACATGCCTCAAATATTTATGGAAGGCTATTGGTGCCCCACGCCGTTCTCTGACTTGACCAAAGTGCATCTTGGTGGCATTTTCTTAGGACCACAGCAGTCAATGTGCAGTGCAATCCCCACTCTGTATCGCAGCTACAGTGGAATTAATGGGGTAAATGACTTTCCAGATATGGACATGGACAGATGAAAATAATAAATGCAGCCTACGAGTCATTAAGTGTAAAGCTTATTTTTTCACACACCTGCAAGTACTTCTACGGATAAGTTCTGGAGAATAAAGCCAAGTTAAAGGCAGCTTCCAAACAACCAAGTGGAACTCATTAATGCTGAGGCCAAGACTTTGCCAATGGTATGTAAATTGAAAGACAAGCACCTCATTTAATGGAAATAATGTTTTATTTTCATTTCACATGTGTTTAAGACATGAACAGCTGAAAAGAGGTTGCACTTTGCATAACTGACACAAGATAAACGAATGTTAAGAAATTAAGCTTGGAGGTCATTGGCTACCGTGTTCTGCACTAAACCCCCTTCTGACCTGCTTTGATAAATGATGTAGGAAGTTCTTTGAACGAGTTTTGATCTTCGGTATTGAAATAGGCGCCATTTTAATCTCCACAGCATTCTGCATGCATCACCATACAGAGAGCGGGGGACAGCGATTTGCAAGGACAAATATGCCTCTCCACGTATGCATTTGTAACTCTGCTGGAGGCCCATGATGCTGTTACCTAAGTCTATTGCAACTCGTACGCAATTTCACACTGGCTGTGACAACAGCTGAATTTTCCAAGAACGGCAACTTCTGTCTGAATGAAAACACAGCCTGTTGTGGTGGAGGACTTTGAAATAATACCAGCATGGAACAGTGATGGATGAGTGCAGTAGCATCAGAATCCCCACTTCACCATTGCTGGTTCCACATGCAATTTCTGTCCTCTGACGCTGGCCATTTCCCACTGTCATCAGCCTCCTTTGTCAATTTGCCTCAGTTTTCTCATCTGTAGAATGGAAGCTGTAGCATCATACTCAAAGAGTGCTTCCAGTGCTCACTTATTTATTAATATAAAGTGATTGTTTTAGAAAAAGCTAAATACTATCCATCTATTTAAATCCCACATAGTGTCAATAATATGCTTCCTCACAAGGAGTTTATGCACTCAGATACAGGTACACGCATGTTTGTCAATGTTTTCTATTCATATATGTATGCGTGTGCACGTGTCTACAAAAACATATTCCAATCTCCATTAACCTAGGATTACACTAAAACACAAATGGAAGTTCTAGTTCTAATTCTTGATTAGTTTCTGCTGACAAACAGGGCTGAGTTCCCTCATGACCACTCAAACACAATGGTTGATCAGCACTGAAACCAGCTCTGGACCCGCAACACCGCCTGCAACAACAAACCTAAAATGACCCAGTGTTGCTCCCACTCACCTCCTGGCCCATGCTGGGTGAGCACTGACTGCAACAAAGTCCAAATGTAAGGGTAAGCCTCTGATCCTGCAACTGATTTGTGTGATCTACAGAACAAATTCCTCCTGAGAAGACAAGGAAAGTTGGTGGAATTTGGGACGAGTCAAAATCTGACTAGGTTGACCTGCCAGCCTAATCAAAGATCTGTAAGAAGAAATGTAATATTATACAAATATATATTTTCTCAAATGACTCTACAAACCCGCAGGAAATTTTTTTTCTTAAATAGAGAGGAGAAAATCTATATCTTGGAGAGTGGAAAACAAATTAAAGGTTCTTGAAGAGTATTTCTTAACATTTACCAGTGTTTTTCCCCATGGAAATGATGAAAAATTAGCTTGAACCCTTGAGCTTTTGGTCTTTTGCATTGCTTTTTTTTTTCCCCCACAATGAATATAGATTTTTTAATCCTACATATAGAGATTTCACATATTTAGATCTGAGAATTCTCCTATTACTCCATGAGACTGTTTTAAATTAAAAATGCATACGAGACTCACCTGTGCAACCAAAACATACCAGCACACAGGCACCTGGAAACACCTGTGAATCTGAGGCGGTTGTGATCTGAGAGGTGTTGAGATTTTAAGGTCTAAATAATGAACAGGGACACAGAAATCTGAGTTATCTTTTTTCTAGTGAAAATTACTCTATTCAACTCTATTGAAACCTCTTGATTCTCCGCAGCCAGGCAGGAGGTGGTATTTCCTTGCTCTCTCCCTTTTTCTGCTGAAATGCAAAAGACTGGGGAAGCACCTCCACGATCTCTGTGTTTCTGAGTCCTCCAACTTGGCCCAGTACTGACAGGAAGTCTAGAGATAGAAAGCAATTAATGTTAGTGAGATAGATCTTATGATACGCCTGACTAAAAAAAGAAAGACAACTGAATGCAGTAATTCAGATGGAAATAGCAAAATTCACCAAAAAAAAAGGCAAAATTCTTATTTAGATTTTCAGAGTTTTGTTTTAAGATATTGCTGAATACCCCTTTCAAATGTCTGTTTTGGAGAGAATTCCTCTTCAAAATGTTTCCTGACAACAAAGAGCAAAAAGGTTAAGAATACATTTAGAAAGTCCTATGAACAAGTGTGAAAGCACTTTAATTACTGTATCTGAGATACAAGTCAATAGCTGAAAACCAATCGCTGAAAGCCAAGCATGGCACAAGTAGTTAATGAAAGGATTGTTCACTTAGGGAAAAAGAAGTGGATTCTGACAATCCTCACTCACCTGATTCATTCAAATACATCTAGACTTCCCTGGCTTTGGTGCTCCGTTTGGATTTGGGTTTTGCGATGTTCCTATTGCCGTTAAATGACAGTTGTTGTGAATTTTGCCCAACGGCTCAAATATTTAGAGCTACAGCGCATCCTCCTCTAACCATCAGATGTATCCTCTGAGCGATGTGTGTATGCCTGGAGCCACCTGGAGCTGCCCCCACCACGGCCACCGGGAGCACACCACCAGTGTTGGTTGAAGTTAATGGGCAGGCAGTACTTGGGAGCCATTTGGCAATGCTGAAAGAGATGCGAGATGAGACCTGTGCGAAAATAAAGCAGAATTTTCCTTTTTTTTTTTTTTTCCCTTTTTTTCTCATGCATTATTAAAATTGAGATTTTAAAAATTAAAACTTGATTTTTTTTTCCTTTAAAAATGCAACAGATGTGTGCAAAGAGAAAGCCGATGCCCGCGCTACCTTGTGGAAGCTGCTTTGTAGCTATGTTGAGCAGTTACCGGCAGAGAGCACAGTGAAATGACTGCATCTATCTGTCATATGTTAATTAGGGGAATCTGTATAGAGCCAAGTTTTATAACCTTGTTCAATTTTAAGAGGTTTTTACAGTTACTGAATGCATTAAAAAACAGAAAATGTTAAGGGGATTGTCCATTGAATTCCACACACTGGAAAGCTCACTTGTTGGGCCTACAGGGAGAGCTGATTTAGTTTTGCTATATAGCCATATGAGTACAACAAGCAAAACAATGGTATAAAACTGTGCAAAGCAGAGTCAGCCTAAACCACAAGGCACTACACAATAAACCTTAATTTGACTGCAAAAAGCAATTTATGAAAGAGAGCTCTTGAACATCTCCAGTTCCTCTAATCACATCTAATTAGGGATAGATACGTTCTGTACGTAGGGCATCGGGAGACACGTTGCAGCTCCTCAAGTCATGATGCTAAAGCCTTCACTTGGGTAACTTCCCCTTGAAGGCAGTCTGTGTCCTGCCTCAGGAGGGCAGGTCAGGCCCTGAGAAACAGAGATTTTGCTGAAATGTGATGGATAAGCAGAGGGATTGCCCTGCTAGAGAGCAGCAGGGAATAAAATGAGGTATTTTTCATGTGGTGTTTAGTGGCTGCAGTAGAAGTGGTCACATCCACTTTATTTTACTCATAGGATCATCCCCTAGTCAATGGGACCACTGCCCTGCACACCTGCAAGGCATGCAAATACCCATTCTCTTCCATCTGAGCTCTTCCCCGTGCAGTTTGGCTTTGCAAAGGGCAGGAGCCCACCACTGCCATACCATCACTATCACCAGCACCATGAACACCACTGGCACCACTGGCACCAGCACCATTACCACCTTTACCACTGCCACCACCGCCACGCAGCATCACTGGCTACCTCTCCGAATTGCAACTGAATCAATCAGACATTCAAAATGAATATTTAACTCCCACCTGGGAACTGGGGCTTTGGAGATCAGGGCAGAGGCAGGAACTTCTCCAAAGGTGTGAGCACAGGATGCTCTGATGAACTGTTGGGGGACAGCAAAGGGGAACTCTGCTCGTGGCCAGCAAGGCCAGAGGAGGTAAGAAGAAGCAATCGCAAAACTTGAGACTCACTGCTCACTCCCAGGAGGTTCCAGATGCAGGGGACAAGCAGCATCATGCATCGCTAGCAAGGAATGAAAGGGACGCAATGTGAATTATCACTGCGTAATTCCCAGAGTTAATAAAGCTGTGGCCTAATTAAACCTTCGTTCCCTCCCTTCTTCTCGAGACAGTGTAAATCTGTGCAGCTTTTATATCTGAGCAGGGAAAACCACAGAATTTTCCCAGGAAAAAATTCCCGTTAAAGTCTTTCTGCATTTCTGCTAGACAGGCCCCACTCTACCTTCAGGTGAAATACTCTCATTAAGCAGAGAAGATAACAATAGAAAAGCCAACACGGGATCAAATTTTTTTGTCACGCAGTTATTCAGTAATTACATCAGAAACGGGCCAGGTTGCTACGCCTGCATTGTCCAATTAACTCCATTGAAACTGCTCATACCAGAATGACAAACGAGATTTGGCTTAGCATAAATTTAAAAAAAAAAAAAAAAAAAAAAGCAGGGTTGAATACACAAATCAGGATAGTGATATGTCATGGAAATTTCATATATCTGCAATGTATTCACACAACACACACAACAAATACAAGGAGGAGATTTGGTGCAACATCTTAATTTCAGGAGATTTAAAATGGAGCAGCCACAAATTATATGTTTTCCACAAGGAAAACATGAATGAGCAGCACGATCTGTTCCCAGTTTTCACAAGCAAAGTCACATCTATTATGATCACACTTTTCTCAGCCATAAATATAGTGTGAAAAAAAAAAAGGAAATTTATGTTGAATATGGTTATAGTTATTATTTCCCTTTGGGGGATTTATTAAGTATGTGTTAGGAGTTTAGGTATAAAATAAAATTGTTTTTTTGCTACATGGATGTCTTCCTTGGCTATCTGTAAAATTTCATTAAGGTGTTAGACTTGATATTGCAGATCAAAGTAATCCCAAGAGATTAAGGAGACCCTGCTAATTGACTAAGGTCATGTACTGCACTTCCCACTGGCACTTTGGCCTACACTGACAACAGAGGAGCAGTCCCATCTCAAAGGACCATTCTATAAAAATACCCTTTTCTTTATGTGTAGTCCAGTTTTCACACTGCTACGATAACAAGGGATTTGATAAATCCAGGTGGACTGATTAGAGTTTTGAGTATGTAACTTTCTGAGTAAAATATATACATGATACTTTTGAACAGTTTTGACATTTTATCTTACCCTTTAAAACTCACGGGAACATACTGCACATTAGGTGTTTAAGAACAAAAAGTGTCAGCATCTATAGCAAGTTCCATCATTCAAACTTGGCACTAAAGAGGATATTGAAAGTGTTGCTGCAGACCATTAAAACCAGCTAATTTACAACCACAGACATTGTTGCATGAAGTGCCAACTTGGTCAATAATTAGGCCCTCAAATATATATCCAGCTCTGACAAAAGAAAGTTTCTAAAATCCTTTCCCTGTTGATCAAAACATACAGTAATATATTGCTCTCAACTGGACAGTCAGTGTTAGTTCCATATTGTGATATTATTGAAAATTATGGACTATCAAGGGGGCGTGGTAAGGAATTATTGCTGCTGTCAGCAAGATTTGCGAACCCATTGCTGAGATATGTTCTCCCTACTGGATCCTACACTTCAAAATGTGAATGCTGGAAAAGTTCAAGGGAATTCAGAAAAGAACGATAGGAATGCAGCGTGATCTGGAAAATATGCCTCTTTTCAGTCAGCATCATGGGAGAACTAAGGAACTCGTAGCCAATTGACCAGAAGATTAAGGGTAAGATTCACAGTCGCGTGGATACAAACAGGGGAGCTCAGATTATGCAGCTCATTAATTTAGCAGACTATGAATAAGGACAACTGACAAGAGCAAGTTGAGCGAGGAAGGTGAAAATTAGAAATTAGATGTTGTTTTCAGCTCCAAAAGTTATATACCAAATGATTTTGTCAATGCTCTCCCATGAAGTGTCTTAGAATCAAATTATTTTTTTTTAATTGTTTTTTTCATACTTTTCCATTTTTTAGAAATTGATTTACTGCTTGTTTTCCCTCAAGTTTATCCAAGTTCTTCTTGAGCAGAAGATTCAAACTTGAGGCAATGTCATATGCAAAATATTTACTGGGTATATTTTAATGATGCTAGTGGATCAGTGAAACAAGCAGCCTTCCATTCACTGGATGAAATCCGCATCTATGCAGAAGGGTAGTAGAAGGCTTATGACATACATAAAATGTGTGTCATTTGCATGGAGATGAATTTCAGACTTTAGAAGCCAACAGAATCACATTTTCCATTATGTTCATCCAGCAGAACGGATTTCATTAATCAGCCTATCATCAGTGGCTAAGTCCTACCACATTACTCATACTAAGTAATACCTAAGATGCAAATAGGTCCACTAAAGCAAAGGACGCATCTGGAGAAGTTGTGTCATTCTGGAATAAAGGTACTTTAATGAACTTTGCAATATTCTTAGCTTCAAACCTGAAATTCACATACCCTTTCAGCTCTTCAGAAAGGCCTTGAATAAATAAGCTGTTCAACAGAAGTATTTAATCACCTGGCGCACTAGAGAACTATTAAAAAGTTAAACTGTTGAATGATGTTTCTAATGAAAACAGATAAAATTTACCATATACTACTTTGTTAGCTCAAAGACATTCTTAATTCCCTTTCATTCAGCAATTGACATTGAACTCTTGAAGCCACCATTTTGAATGAAGTGCAGGCGACTGAAAGTCCCAGCGATATGAGAAGGCACAGCTTTCTTGACTCTTGATTCACTGGAATTCAACATGTACCCTATATTTTTAATGCTTCATATAGCCGTATATTTCTTATGTTGGCTGGCTTTATCCAGTGATACGTGATATTTTTATATTTTAATAGAAAACGAGATATTTGTTTTCTAACGATTTCTTCAAATTTTCCATTTTATTTATTACAAAGTTTGAATGAGCAAACTAACCAAAGGACAAAGCATGAGAAACCTTGACCTCGGTGTCTGCATCCCATTGTCCTTTGTTAAATCCCACAAAGTTTTTCCTCCTGGCTTTCCTCCAAATGCAAATGAAAAGTAACAAAACTTATTCCTCTCAGAGAATTGAGCATTCGTGTGTGATTGCTGACAAAATGCCTGATAGATGCTACGTGTCATTTATACCTTTTCATTTATTAAGTACATTAACTGTGGCACGTGAACCTTTGAAAGGCTCTTTGGGATAAAATGTGGAAAAATAATGATATATTTGCTAATTGTTGTTGCCTCTCTTGCTGTGATCTTTGGCAACACCTGCTGGTGGCAGCAAGCAGTGCTGTAGTCACTCTACATGAACACCTTCAACGTATAGACCTTCAAATGGCATCATAATTGCTATCCAACCGCAAAGAGCACAGATACTGTGAGCGCGCTTAAAATGATGATGCCAAGCTCATGAAAGCATTTACACGGGGTTTACAGGCTCAAGCATTTTTTCATATTAAAATGCACCTTGTTTTGTTTATCAGTGCATCTGCTGTGATTTATGAAAGTTGCAATTTTGCGCTAACTGGATCCAGAGAAAATTTTGTGCAGGTCTTCTGTGCACTTCCTGGTGATAAGGTGTTTTGAATGACAAGATTAATAGCAGTCATACGTCTACTAAAAAATTGTCCGGTTTGGTTTGGTTTTGGTCTAAAATCCTTGTTTTTACATAGTACAGCAGCAAAGCCCTGCATTGTAGGTGAAAGTCTGTAAATCTGCAGTAACTGAAAAATAACAGAAGGCGCAGCAGCATTCTTTATGTTAGTCTATATTGATCGGCTCTAATGAGCACCAGTGGAGCTGTAGCTAATGGTGGTATGTCTGGTGTTAAGGGCAAATGTGGGAGAAGATTATCAACCCAAGGGGTTTAACAGTTGCTGGACTGCCCTCAGCCCTCAGGGCAATGATGCACTTGAGAGGTCACTGTATCAAATGAGGGAAAAGATTCAGCTTGTGCTGCTGGAAGAAATGCAGCAGGAGCTGTATTTTAGCCGAGACTACAGGCATCAACAAAACAGTTACTACTGCCATTCGCTTTTCCACTCTTCATTCCCTCGACCACTGCCTACCTTGTGTTGCATCTCTAATTAAAAGCCATAACATCAGTGATCCAGTAACGAACAGCACAGAGCTGCTCCAAATTATTGAGGTTTAAGCATGCACATGGGCAAAGTGGGCACTTCAGCACCGTCGTCAGCACAAGGGGCATGCACAAACCCAAGGAGAGTGACATGTGGCGGAGCAGAGCGCTCCCGCACCTGGAGCCTGTTTATTACCTGGGGGTCACAGCACTATTTGATGTGAATTTGCTTGATATTTCATTCACTGTGTTGCTTGCCACCCCCTTCTGAGATCTGAGAGGGGCGAGATGAGTGACCACCAGAGCCAAGCAGGCCACTGGGCTTCAAGGGAAAGTTAACTGGCAGAGAGCGCTCGCAGTAAAATGTTAGTGCAGACAGGAAGCTACAGGTATTCAAAAAGATAAAAATGAGCTGAGAAATGCCTTGAGGTGTACGGCGTGTTGCACATTCTATGCTTTAATAGTGTAATGGAATAATTTTAACCGTGTGAGGCTCCAAAACATACCAACAAGGACTGGAGAGAACTGAGCAGTGAGATTTCAAGTATTGATCAGAATAAATACTGCTAAAAAAAGGGAGAAAGAAAAAAAAAGAAGCATAATATTTACTTAATGCTGTAAATAAGCAAATTAAATATTACCTTAGCTCCGTGATGCCATGGTACCCTGTGGTTATGGCAAATTATTTATTAGGTCTTTAAAAATTCTAAGACATGGATTCCTCTTGTTCCTTAGAGACATATGATGGGTCAGATTATTAAGAAAATCCTCACAGATCTAATTTTTTTTTGCAGTGTTAATATGCAACACGGGTGAATCCAACATTCTTTGTTCCAGTCAGGAATTTCAACCAGAGTTTTGCTTCTGTGAGAATGGAGGAAGTCAAGATTTGGTCAAAGATGAAGAATATTTACAACTATCATTAGCAAAAAAATTAGGCTTTTGGCTGTTACCAGGATGCTGATGCAAAAATACCTGAAATTAGTGAAGCAGGCACTGCAGCTGGCATGCATACTCACTGGGAGCAGTGATGCTGGAGACGATAGGAAATATTTTCTGCAAGGAAGCAGGAGCTGACAGATTGGACACTGGCTGCTGATGGGCTCCAGCTCGGGGGTTTGCCGTCCGTTGGCTCCCACACTGTCCATTAGACAGGCAGCCACACCAGGGATGCTGCAGCCACAAGTGACACTAATGTGCTCAACTGTTGACACTGGGGAACCCGCAGAAAAATGTGTTCATTGCTGCAGCTGCATGCACGGCTGAGAAGTGAGTCCACCTAGCAAAACAGAGCAAGAGACCTCATGGCCATCCCTGTCCTCCTGTCTGATTAGTGCTGGAATTTCCAAATATCCCAGCAAAAAATAAACCACAATATTTCTAATGGTTATTCTGAAATGTGCTTTCACATTGCATTGCCTGCTGTAGTTTGAATTTGTTCTTCTTTCAGCTAACACCATGCTGCTTGTGTACAATACGAGTCTGTGAGTGGATTATGCATGGCAGATTCGTGACATGTTTTCTAGGGACTTGAGCTCATGAGCAGCTTCAGCGGGCTCTCTAAATTCCAACAACCATTGAGACTTCTTCCAATCTGAAAGAACTGCTGCTACAAGTGGTACAGCACAAGCTGAGGACAGGCACCTGAGCTAAGGAATGTTACAGAAATGTTGCTGAACAAGCCAGCCTTGTTCTCAGCGAGGCCAAGGCTAGATTTAGGTAGAGAGAAGAAAACGAGATTCCCAACTCAAAATGAAGCAAAGAGCTGCTGTTTCATAGAATCACAGAATCATAGAATCACCAAGGTTGGAAAAGACCTCCAAGATCATCCAGTTCAAAAATCCACCTGTCTTTCCCATTAAACTATGTCAACGTCTAAATGGACCTGTTCCTTCAACACCTCCAAGGTCAGTGACTCCACCACTCCCTGGGCAGTCCATTCCAGCACCTGACTGCTCTTTTGAAGAAGTAGCATTTTCTGAGATCCAACCTGAATCTCCCCTGGCCCAACTTGAGGCCATTTCCTCTTGTCCTATTGTTTTTCACATGGGAGAAGAGGCAGACCCAGAACCCACCACAGCCTCCCTTCAGGTAGTTGTAGAGAGCATTTTGAAAGGGTGTGCATTCTCTTTGAGCAATTTTTATGCAATGATACATATTTAAGCACGTGTTTTACTCCAGCTCAGTTCAGTCCTAAGATGTCAGCTAATCATGTAAAATCAGACACGCAGAATCACAGAAGGATGCTGTAGCTGAAGAGGTAATCTTATTTTCAGAATGGACTTTTCTGATACTCACAAGCAACTCCACCCTCTTTGTCATAGATTTTTAGTTTGGAGCACATTTCATATTAAGAGGAAGCCATTGGAAAACTTGCCTTTTTTCTTCTAATGGCAGAATCTCAATCAATTCCTACCCTTACAGTGGCAAACACCACATACAAGGACCAGTTTTAAAACACATTTTAAAAAACTTCTGTCTATGCATTCTGGCAAAACATTTCTCCAAAAGAATACTTTGAATAACAGATTTAGAACAGTTCCACGATGACTTTTTTCTTTGGTAGACTTTGCAGTTTTGTTATGCGTCATTTATTTGTTTCATTTTGTTCAACGTACTGTAGCTTTGGACAAACAAAGGTCTGGGACTCTGCAGCAACGATTATTGGTTGATCTAAAATATTAACTAACGTACAGATAAGAAACAGCTGTTGTTGAATCATTTGTCATTTGTCTTTCAACATTTCTCTTTCTCTATATCTCTTTGGTTCTAGGTCAGTACCCCTTGAGCACGAGAGCACTCATCCCAGCCCATAGAAGAGTAAAGCACCTCGCAGCACTGGCAGGACAGTGGGTCAACTTTGGGCTTACCTGAGACCCCGCTATACTTTCCTATATCAAGGATATTAATTTCAAAATCTAGTTAATTCAAAATGCCCCTGTCAAAGCAAATAGAAAAATGTAAACAAACCCAATCATTACTGTTACCAAAAAAGCCCAAACATATGATTGGCTGATCATGACATTTAGATGGCGGCTTTAGAAGTCATCGGTTTCCTGCGATTTCTTGCTGTGACAGGTGTATAAGGGTAGGATCTTGCTCTGATATGTCTACAACAAAACTTCTTTGGAGTTTAATGATGCAGGAGCCCAGCTAAGGGACCTATCTTTTTTTTTTAATAGTCAGTATTGACTAGTCATTTTGAAATGTTTGCTTTGAAAAGGACACGCTATTTATTTTTTCTTTCCATTTAAATATCAAAAATAAAAGACCACACTCTAGCTCTAAACAATAATCCATACAATGAATAACCATCCAGCAGCATAACAAGTTTCCTCATTCAAATGAAGAAATATTTTGAGCTCTGGAGATTAAGTAGCCACGAAGTCTGCCCCTTTATCCATCAATCCTGACAAATCCTACTAAGTCATTATAACCCAGGGAGTAAATAAAAATCTTCTAGTACATTTTTTTTTTCCACAAACATTTCAACCACTTACATGAAATGCAGCTATTTCAGGGGTTTATAGGAAGTGTACCTTATTTTCTTTGCACTGGAGGATTTCACTTTGCAGTATCCTTGCCTTCACCCCTTAAACACAACTAAATCCCATAAGTGATCCCACGATGATGCTGTTTAGCACAGTACTATTATTTTCAGTGAAGCAGCAAGTGCAGCTATGTGAGCATTTGAAAATACAGGAGTCTTGCCAGCTTGTGAGAGGAACCCAAAAATTGAGCCTTGTGTATTTTAGGGAGAGAGAAAAAAAAAAAAAAAAAGATAATATAAATAAAAAAGTGATACTTTAAATTACTGTAGTAATTAGCCTGTGTTATCATAAGAAAGACTGCCTCATATACATAGATACAAGAAAACCCCTTCCTAAGGAATCAAACCCTTTGCTACTTAGTAATATCCTCTCGGATTGCATTGGCTCCGCTCTCTGCATCCTAACTGCCTTCCTGCCACCTCCTGGGGAATCTCGCTGCAAGGACCTTCCCATGCGCTTCCCTTCTGGAATCACATCCATCATCCACGTCAGCCCTGGTGCGGTGAGAAAGTTCCCTGGTCCCAACACTCCTGCTTGGAGCATCTTGCTGATGGTTTGAAAAAAGTAAGGCGTCAATTAAGGCATTCAAATGCAAAACAGCACAACTAGCCGTAGATTTGCAGGAAAGTGGTTCTGGCATTTACTGCAAGAGGTGCTTGGCTGCATTTACAGCACATTTCAGTTCACCAGGTGGTGAAAAGTTTTCAGCCTTAAGAAGTTCTCAGAGCTTATTTGAATAATATTTAATAGCAAGTTTCTTTGTTTGCTACTAGAATGAAATATCTAAAAATGTCCGATTTTCTCTGTGAAACACAACCCGATCAACACTTTTAATTCCTTGGCTTCATGGATTCTCTCCTCTATTTTCATTAATTGTAGGTCTTTAGATCTGTGCAGCTCAAGTCCAAGCTCAGCACAGAAGTCTTCCTAATGTGGTATTTCCTAAGAATCTGAATATATTTATAGGAATTCAATGAGGTCTTTTCAGTCTTGAGAGCTCCTCTTTGGTTGATGGTTTCAGTCCACATCTGCTACGTGTCAGCTCTGCTGACTTGAACAGAGCTTCACCAAATTATATGAGCAAAAGACCTCTTATTCAAACAGTGTTCCTGACTTACTTGAGGACAAGATAATCAAAGTAGAGAAGATGTATTTGCCTGTCAGTATTTTTTTCCTTTCTTAAGGGTCAAAATGTTAAATATCGCCTTAACTGGGACTGCCAGCACTTGCACTTTCTACAAACTGTTTTAGGGACTACACTTTTTGGTCTGACAATGTGACACTCCTGTTTTCAGGAATTCTTTCCACCTGGATTTCACTCTCACAGCCAAAAGGATGAGGTTTGGTGCGTGTATTAAATCTCACTGTAAATGACCTCTGTTAACAGTCAGCTAAATGAAACTATCACCACTACATCTCTCCACTCATTTTGACCATCAGCCTTCTATCTTAAGACTTACTCCTAATTTTTTCTTTCCAACCTGTTTCTCCTTTTTCAGTGGATCCACCTCTACAGCGCTTTTGTCTCTGCCTATATCATCTCAGTTTCAGCCTCTGTCCTCCTTTTGCCCTCCATCACCATTTTTCAGTAAATAACACTCCTGAGACAATAATGGTGCTCTGTATTATTTACCTGCATTTCTTACCAGTTTCTTAATGTTCAGTCTCCATCTCTATGCCCACTGCCAAATGGTTTGGTCATTGTGTCACTGAGTTGAAGCAGCTCTTCATTTACCTGCATTTTCCAGAGAAAGACAAGATTAAAAAAATGATGTTTCCTTCAAAAAATAACCTCACAGGGTTCAAGAATGTGCTCAGTGCTATTCCAGAATGCACACTTGATTCTCCAATATAGAAATGCTGCGGTACCTAAAACTATATTGAGATGGTTTCCTATCTAAAGAATTATCAACAGCACTATCACTAACAGTGCATCGATGCAGAAAATAGCAATAGCTAATTCGATATGGAGGAAAAGTTTGTCGATGGAAAAAGAAAGAAAAATATATTTTATTTACCTGATCCTATAACATCGTTAGCAGTAAAAGGACGGCAAGGAAAGAAAAATCAAGTGCTGAATCATGAAAAGAGTCAGCAGATCAAGGTCTTTCTTCTAAAAAATCTTTAGCAGGGAAAAGAAGAAACAGTGGATATTATTTCCAATTATTTCTCAAATTGGAACAGAGAAAGGAAAATAAAACACACGCACACACACACACAAAAAAAAAATCCCTGACTTGGTGCTACTGGAGTTTGTAGCTGGAAGGAAAGTCCTTGCTTATATTGAAGTAAAGTTCTGAAAATAAGCAAAGAACAGATTTATTGATTTTTGGTGAAGTCTGGGTGTAAAAAAGAGAAAGAATAAAGAAGTGCTCTTTGCCCGCTATGTCCAAATGACATCCCCAGTGGCCTTCTTAATGGTGGGGGAGGGGAGGGGGCAGGTGCCTACCCCGGCACATGGACACAACTGCCCTTAGGCTAGGGCTAATGGTATTGGCTGAGCCTGCTGTAAGCCTCTCTTTTCTAATAGCCAACTTTCTCTGTGCGAGAAGACAGACAGATATTGATTGGTCCAAATGCCCTTGAGTTGACAACATCTGAAATGAAAATCCACAAGGCTAGCACAAACTTTCTGCAAGTTCAATTTCTGGAATCTGATTATGAGGCTGGGCTGCGAAACCGTTCATACATGTAAAAGCTCTCCTTTTGTCGCAGGCTTTATACGTGCCATTATCGGGAGGTAAGCAAAGTCGTCAGATTCGCTAGACAAATGGCAGCTTCAAGAGGCAATTTATGGGTAATAGCGTTTTCATTAAAAAAGAAGAGGAAATTATCTCCACTGCCATGTTTACCGACACTGGATCTAATTTGCAAAGACACAGGTCACGTTCCCAAGCTCTAAGCAATAATTAGATATAAATAAATAAAAGAAGCATTCCCTTTTCATCTGCTGTGACAAAGGGGGCTTTCAAAAGTTCCTCAGTGATGACAGAGAAAGCCTTACCCACCTGAGAGAGTTCACCTTCAGTGAAGTTACTTCATGCAGTGTCCAAGGTTTAGACTCATGCTGACTACGAGCAAGTCCCATTTTATTTTCTAGTGACTTTGCTGTCCTGAATTAATATACTGAAGACACAGTTCACAAACACTAAAAATGGGGACCAGAGAATGCTGGAGGAGCTTATTTGTATCTTATTAAACATTCCTTTTTATTCTGCAAATTCCTCCTAAATCAATACATTGACGACTATTGTATAAAGCTTCAATAAGGCGTTATTAAACTGGAAGCAGTGTTCATGTCTTAGTGGGCTATTTAGAAGCACAAAAGATACAGTCTTAAGAATCAGGCTGATGCCAGGTAAAGTACAGCTGGAATACACATCAAATTTATTCAGCCATTGATTTGTTATGTTGATCCTCCATGGCTTCATGTTTCTCTTCTCATTAATCTTAGTTAACCCTCTCAAAACAATGCCAATGCTGTTGTTTGATGTACTGAAGATCCAACATGCAGAGTGATGCTGCTCTCAGACTGTGATTCCTACCATCTAACAGGCTAACGTCACAGAAACACAGAATATTTTTTGCTTATTTTTGTGTTAAACTCAAAAGGGAAAGTCTCTCCTCAAATGGAGAAACAAAGAAGTTGCCCTGAGACGGGACATCTGAATGATCTGGCTGCAGAGTACTGATAGATCTGCTGGAGGTCTTCTGCAGAGCAAGCACCAAACTTCCTGGTGTTTTCACCAAAAGCCATCTCCAGAAAAAAAGCCACTATAAAGGAAGGCAGAAAGCTGCAAAGAACAATCTTAATTTCAAAATTAAAAGCTCTGTCTATAAGCTGCCACACTTTGATTTGAAATGACTCTTGCTAAAATATTCCCAAAATCTACCTGCAGCTCCTTCCTCTCCACCTTATAGGAGCACTTCTGTAGAGAAGCTGGTCAAAGAGGAAGAGAAGAGGTCATTTTTGGAGGAACAAACAGCAAATGTGCATCAGTGTGCAGAGCCTCAGGATCACAACCACTCTGCAGGAGGTGGCACTTGCCATGAAACCTCATCTTTTTCCCAGGGGCCTGATCCAGACTTAGCCCAACACTCCTGTGGACTTCAAGTTGGACAAGCAGAAACTGGAGTGCTATCATTACTAGCCGTTTCTGGAAATCTTTTCTGGTCTCTCCTGTCAAATACAATATATTTGCCACCATATGTCATGAAATGTGACAAATATCAGCTGTTCAAACTAAATGGCCTACTTCAACTGTTTCTCTTGCTGCAAAATCATACCTAGGTTCATAGCCATTCCTGAGGATGCAAACAATTATTTTGCTGCACATCCGTTCTATGGGCTTTTATTTCTTCATCCTGCTTTATTTAAAATCTGTCTTTTAATTATCAGGTTCAAACTTCTTCCCCCTATTTTTCAACAGTGTTTGATTCCCAACAATGCACTGTCAATACAAGACAAAAATGAAATAATTTCCCAGGCTTCCATTTTGCTGATAATTATTTATAGACAGTAGGAGATCAGGACTCAGATGCAGAATGCACGTCCGCATTCATATCCATGGTAGTTGCTCTTAGCATCAAGGGGGAAGCGTTTTTAGCTGAGGACAGAGTATGGAGTAAACATTAACAGCAAATATGAGTCTTGTTTCCGTAAATCCATCCCTTGAAACTGTTTCTTCCTTCACGACCAGTCTTTCGAATCTTTTGTCTTTTCAAATAGCTGTGATAATATTAAAACCATGCTTCACGGTAAACAGCATTTCTGGGATTTTCCTAAGAGATGTGGCTTTAGATAAGAAAGTGCAATTGAGTTAAAGCAGTAGGAGAGCCCGGAGTCCGTGGGGTTTGTTGTGATCAGTTGACCACTTCCCAGTAGGCATCTCCACAGTCGCTGAGAATTACTAACCACCATTTCAAGGAATATAGGTAATTCATTCAACCAAAAAAAACCCCAAACAAAATAACCCCAGCATAAAATACATTTTAAAAAACCCTACTGGCTTCTGAAAAGTGGAAATCTGTCGAGCTTGCTTTGAATCATTCCCGGTGTACTCAGCTAAGTGAAAGTCAGATGGACAAAATTTCTTCCTGTGTGCGTGGATTACAGAATTGGTATTTCTGTAAGTACTGAAATATTTTCTAGATAGAGAAAAGACAAAGCTGGTTTTATTTTCCCCAAAATACATAGAACATATCACTTCTTTCATGCACGGATGTCACAGCACTTTAGGGAGTAAATAGGAATTCACTATTTGACACAACAATTCGGAACAGACACTGAAGCTGAAGCACTTCCCGGCTGTCAGATAAAAGTGTGACAGGTTTGCCCTGCATTAAGCATGGCTCTCTGTGGCCTGACTGTGATTTTTGCTGGATGGCCGACAAAAACTTCTTAATCCCTGCCACATTTTCTCCTAATTTTTCATGCTGACTTGAAGCAAGCCAATAGGAGCCAGGACAAACAGCTGAGGAGCCCTCAGGTACAGCTCACACCATTCTCACTCCCCTGTCTTTTCACTTAGAGAGTCTCTGAACTAACACCAAAAACAAACAAACAAACAAAAAAAACCTCTTAAAAATTTCTCTGCGGGACTTCCATAGCCATTACTGACACATAAATGCATTTATATATGGCCATACAGATGCCACACACTTTCCTCAAATACCAGGGCATGCAAAATGGACTGAGCACTCTCTGCTCTTATTTTATCATTATTGCACTTCTAAGACAATACCGTGCTACCTCTACAAAGAACGATAGGGCAGGCAGGCTGGAGTAGCTGCAGGGGATCCTATGCCTGTTGACTGCCAAAGCTGCTTACTACTTAACAACTGATCAACTGGCCCCCAAGGCAACAGCTTAACAAGCCCCAGTAGAAGTGGACTCAAGATTTCTTCCTCAGCAAAGAAAATGAAACCATTTACCAGGTATGACCAATATCTAGGAATCAAGGCTAGCCACACCAACAGCACTTCAGCTCCTGAGCTCTTTAGGAACGGCAAGGTATTTTCAGTCTGAATTCCTAAAGCCAAGCGTGGATTACTGATATCACAGCAGGTTGGGGGGCTGCTGTCCACACCGTGCCCCTGACCCCAAGGCCAGGAGGGCAGGCTGGGGCAGAGCTGTGCCTCTGTGTCTCTCAGCAGAGAGACAGAAAGGGGGAATTCGGCGCCGCAACGCGGCCATTCCTCTGGGGTGAGATGTGGCAGCTGTTTACCAGCGCAAAGCAATTCTGCACAGCAGTTCTGGAGAGGAAATGAAGAATGCTGTACTCGGCTGGAACTACAGGGGGGATTTTAGGAAGGCAGAATTTAATTACCCAAGCTGGATTTTGGCCAGGACACCAGGGCTCACACCTCTGTTCTCACAAAAAGTGCCAAGGGGTCTTTAATAGCAACAAACAGTCAAGATTTGGGGGTAGTGTTTCACCTCAACGACAGTGTCCTCAATAACATATTCTCCTTCACAGAACGCTAAAAAAACTTTACCCAAAAGTCATGGGTTTTTGCAGTTCTGAAGCAGAGATACTGTGAAGGACAACTTTTCATGTGAAATTTCAGTTTATCTCAGGGCCTTGTAGGGAAAACAGCCTTCTAACACTTCTTCAGGGCCACTGCAGGAAATGAAAGCAGTATTTGCCATTTTCAGGTGGGGTGGGCCTCAGAGACTGGCACCTAATATATCCAGATTAGCTGCATCAGCCTCATAATCTACCCATAGCCCAACACATTTTCTAAAGCACCTACACCCCAGTTCTTCCACCCCTCAAGTCAGCAACATTCTTCTTACGAGAATTTTTTTGGAATGTTGCAAAAGGGAACGTGAAGGTGGAAGAGGGTTGGTATTTCTCAATTTATTTCTTTTTATAGTTTTAATCCTGCAACCATCAGGAGAGGTGTGAAGAAAACCTGCAAGGACAAACTGCATTTGCAAATTGGAGTGATCTGTTGACAGCCCTCCATCCTGCACAGATTTATTAGCATATGTTACTCAGTATGTTTAGTGCAGCATTATTGCATGACTAAGAAAGAGCCCTCCACTTCAGATCTGCTCTCTGTTTTCTACCATTTCTTACACAGCCCTGCTCTCCAAATCAAGCCTGCAGCTTTTATAATGCAGTTTGATTCATTCTTCCTGCTCTTCATTTCTAGATCATTATTCACCGTCTCCCTTTATGAAGTGAACTAAAGAACTTGACAATAACGAGTCTGCAGACTGCTGAAACGCCTGTATTAAATTAACCAGTAAGTGTCACATCATTTCTCTCTATTTTCTACTCGTAACAAACCTCTTTCTGCTAAGCTTGGAGCAAGAGCTGGTTTCTATTCTGTGCCTCCACGCTGCCTTCTATAGAAGTGCTCATACACATTTTTTGTGCAAATCAGATGGTTACTAACAATGTTAATAATGAAGATACCAGTACTGCAAGCCCAGACTCTTCCATTAATAAAGCCTTCCTCGAAATAGTGAGGTTTCGAAATTTTAAGTCAAAAACGCTTGTAATGACTTCTGAGAAAGTCTTCTTGAGGACTTCTGAGTCCTCAAGAAGGGCAAACCACATAGCTCTGAGGCTCTAAGCTCTTGGGAAGTGCCGTGCCATGTTTCAGAGGCAGCTTTTTGTTGTTCTCCAGCAAACTCCAGCTTTTCTTACATATGTTCAAACTTACGTATCCTAATCAAGTAGTAACCCCTATCCCAACACTCAACCTGCAGGGAAGCGTAAGGATCTTTAGGACCCATCTCTATGGGTTCCAGTAAGTAAAAATAGAGCTTTAAAAGCAAGAAACTTGTTTTATATAATACTCAGTATCACATTCAACACATGAGAAAATGGATGACATGCTACGTACACATGATCTCAGTGAAAGGAGGAGGACAAAAAGTCTTACTCAACAGAAGTATGAATAAAATCTTTAAATTCTAAGCATGACTGCACAGTGATGCTGTACCACCATGTGAAATGTGAGCTGCACGTCTGCCTGCACCAAGAGGATTTCAATATCACAAGTCTTAATGATTTCTATTGCCTCATTGTAGAATCCTCTGAAAGAAAACACAGGACTGGATCAATGTAGTCATTGACTGACTCTGTGTATGTATAACTGATGCACATTAATACGGTCTGTATTCAACTGGAGTGCTCCTCAGAATTGAGACTAGAAGTATAACAATGCAACATTCACCTTAACCTGAGCAACAGCTGAATTGACTTTTCCAGCTCTGTTTTCAAGTAAAAACCGCTGGCTCCATTGCAAGGCAGTGTTGCAAGCCCCCAAGCACCCTTCCCATAAAACGTAGTGAATCACTGGGTGAATTAACCCTGCTATACAAACCTTCATAGAATGCATCTGCACCATTTAGAAGTACTTTGCACTTCTGAAGTACCTCTGCAGAGTATACTGATCTATAGGTGCTTTATATAAACTTTTAAACCTCACAGGAGATGGTGTGAGATAAGAATCAATATTCACAGTTTATAGACAAGCAAGCAGATTAAACAACATACCAAAGGCTACAGATTTTTTTACCACGTGGCCACAAACTGCAATGCTATTCCATTGCTGGAATGCATACAGGATAGCTTCCTAAGCTATAAAACTCATCCTCCTCTCAGGTAGCATGAACTGCCCATAGCATGTAACTACTCTCCAACTTTCCAGCTTGCTTCTTTTCATCTGTTTGTTTTACTGACCCTCTGTCTCACCTCTGTAACATGGAAACCCAGACAGACCATCAAGTCCTGCTTTCTGACATGGCAGAGCGTGGGGATTAGAGAATAACAGTTCAGCCTGTAAAAGTAAATTACACATACTGTACACGCCATAGTGCATTTTATGTGCTGCAGAAGAGATCTTGTCAGTGCAGCTGAGGGTTGAACAGGGTCCTAGGTGTTACGTTGTTTATTTCGATGGAAAAGTGACCGGACGGAGGAAATCCCTATGACCAATAAAATTAACACCACAGTTCACTGGTACCCAGAGGGCAAGCAAGCCTGGGGGATGGATACCTGGAAATAAGTCTCCACCAAGCCAAGATAATTACTCAGAGTAAACAAATACAGAATCTCAAACACAACTGTGAATAGAAGTGAAACGTTAAGTGTCGTCTTTGTGAGTGCTCCTCTTGAAGTTAGATCCGTTCATTGTTTCGTCCATTTTTACATTCTTTTGCACAGAAAAACAAGCAAAAGCTACTTCTGTGCCAGGGGACTATTTGTAAAGAGCAACGAGAGTGAAAGTACAGAGAATGCTTAACCTTTGAATATCCAGAGTACAGAAAATGCAATTGAAAATTGTGCTTCCATGTGATTGAGGCACAGCTTTGGAAATTCCAGTTTCGTGTGTTCTAAAAGTAAAACCTTCCTTTCCAATGGGCAGAGGAGTAAATTGCCAGGGTGATAAAAACTGCCATTACCCATGGTGCAGCTACTAACAAAGATACTGCTGCAGAAGGTCGCCTTTGGTATACTCCTTCTGTATTGATTGATGATGTCTTTTAACAAATAATTAATAAGTACATGCATCAAAATTATGTTAAGTTTGAATATGAAAAATCTGTACTTTTTTTTTTTTTTTTTTTGCTTGCTTCTCGTTTATTGAAACTTATAATTCTAATGTTTCCTTTGGAAACCAGATCAGTCATGGGAGTCATTTCTGCCAATTTGGGTTATTCAGGAATTTAAAGCAGAGATCGTTGCATTGTGGTGCACTGCCACCCAAGATCTACCAGGTTTAAGCAAAAATATGGGCCCTAACTGTGACTTCTGTAAGATAAATACAAACTTTCCCCACATTCACATACCTAGCACAGTCACTACAACTCTTTGGGGTATCATGTTTGCATGTAGGTACCCCTTAGCCAGAGATTTATCTAGTATCATTATATACACTCTACAAACATCAGTTTCATTTTTCTTTCAGAAGAACATGAAGGAATCATTTTTTGTGATCTCAGCTATAAAGCTCTTTTAATTATTATTATTATTTTGTTTTTTTTTTAAATCTTCTCCCTCCCCTTGATTTTCTACTTGGTGTAATTTCAGAAATTCTTGGCAGCCATTTCCCTGTTATTAGCAACACTCAAATGAGACAAAATGTTATCACACATACATAATTATAGTATCTACAAGGCTGAAACAGAGCTAAAAAAATATACATTTAAAATTCAGTATCTAGGTATTTATATGTATGTTTGTGCTTTTGCCTCTGTGTCTTACTTCACAATGAAAAATTTTGGAAATACTCGTTAGGTTGTCTAGACTGAGGTTAGATACCTTGAAACCTTTTTGAAGGTATTAATTCTAGCCACCAAAATGGAGTTCACAAATATTTTCATGTCTAGGAGTATCCACAATTTTTTCTTTTCCAGTGAAAGAATTTCGCTTAACATCATGGGTCAATCAAGTGTTTTAGTCTCAGGAGAAAGTGGAAGAAATCACTTGAAAATGGCTGGAAAAAATCTTAGTTCCAGAAGGAGTTTTGAAAAGGTGGACTCAAGGTCAGCAAAGTGCTAAATGCTGTTCCCGACTCTTGCCAATCCCTTGGTGCTCCCGTTCATACAGCAAGTTGATTAGAACAAGCAGAGCCGGCTGCCTTAAAGATGCCCTGTAATTGGCCACAGTGCATCTGTTAGTCTTGTAAAAATAAGGTATATCTTATGGAAAAGGCAGGCATATGTCTTTATGTTTTAGAAGAGGAAGAGCATATGGCCTGTGTGTTGAAAGATATAAATATATAAGCTGTGACTCAAGTCATCAAGGTTCATAAATATGTGGTTTTTTTAATCCCTCTCAGTTTCCTTTAAATATCTGGAAAACGATGCAACTTATTTGCCTTGTCAAAGTAGATAACAGCCTTTATATGACAAAACTATTTTTCCAAAGAGAATTTGACCATAGAACAGAAGCATTTCTGAGTTTTGTTAATCTTATTCCGTTAAGTTTGTATGCATAAAGTACAATGATCAAATTAATGAATGTCATAGCATTTTGGAGGTGACTCTCCTATCCAGAAAGCAAATACTGCTATTGACCTGAATCCCAATAAACCGACATTATTATGTGCCAACCAGTCATTTTTATATTAAGAATTAGCTAGTACATGCAGAATTGATTATAAAAGCCAAATGCTCTTGGGATCCCCTACACCGAAAATAAACCCAACAAGCTCCCAGGAAAGCTAAATAAACTGTACAATATGTTTGTTACTCTTTTATAACGTTGTCTGAATTTCACAAGGAACTTCATTTTGTCTCTAACAGAAAAAAAAAGCCAGCAATCTAACGCTCACCCCTTTAGCAGCACTAAAGGTCACTAAAACTGCAAATGCTTGGGCAATAACTCCGTTCCAAATGTACCTGTGCAAAATTTATTTTTCCATGCTCAACTGGAGCTTCTGTATTTCTATAGATTTTCTATTTAATAAGATTTTTAGAACTACAAAGTTACCTGTAAGCTTTTTAGTTTGTATGGATTTCTTCTGAAAAAGCATGAATTACTGTGCTGGAATTCCATGACTGCTCATGCAGAAGGCACGACTGGATGACCATAATAGTAGGCCTTAAAATCTATGAGTCAATTAATACATGAATCTGATACAGTGTAGAAGCTCGTTTTCATAGATTCACTTGAGATTAAATACAAATGCTAAATCCTTAATTATTTTAACATTTGATATTTGTCAAGCATATTACCTCAAAATCAAACCACGACTTTCCGTCCTGGTGAAAACATTTAATTACACTAATTACTAGTAAAATTACACTGTTAGTTCAGTCTGGTCTGAAATGCTTTTGGCTAGTGTTAAAAACTGACATGTCTGTTTATCATCCCTCTGAGCACTCAGGAACATTTCCCAATTCTACCAAGGAAAATGCCAATGCATTCATCTGCAACAGAGGCACCACCACCACCAACCTGCACCTTGTGATCCCAGAAGCATTTCCAAAGAGTTGGAGAGTAATGAACATGATCATTAAAAATGCAAGGACCTTTCAGAAGGGCTACCACGGAGTCTATTTTTGTAAGCTTAAGAAGTTCCCTAAAACGCCCTCAAAAGAAAAACTCTAAATCAATAAAACAGCTGTCAGTGACAATATACCTACAAAGCCAGTGGTTACGTTCAAATAAAAGGAAGCAATGCTCCAACACACCACCAACAGAAGGTATTCTGATTATTGATAAATCCACCTTTCTGCTGAGGACAGCTTTTCAGTACCGTGACTCACAAGGAGATGCTAGGACCAAGAGAACCCCATTTTCTTTAGGCGTCCATTTTCTTATGGTTGGGGTTAGAGTCAGGGCTATGGTTAGACATCAATACTCCTTCAATCTATTTTCCTAGCTGCATCCAATAATTTCTTCAGGAAAAACCTTCTGCATTGCAAAGAATTTTTTTTGCATGTGATCTCACAGCAAAGCGAGCCAAGAAATAGAAGACTGTAATTGTCTGCGGGGAAGCAGAGTGTTGTTCTAAAATGAGGCATTTGCAAACATCAGTGTTAAGTTTCACTTCCAGTTATTAAAGTGAGAGTGATCACAAGAAGCGGAGGTAGCATTATGTTGTTCCCATTTGCTTGTATTCTACATTTTCATCATGGCAGTAAAAACAGTTCTCTGGAATTGTTCTAGCTCTGCATATCTGGAAGTAATAAGGTGAAAAACTGCAGAAAAAAAATTACATTCAGCCTCGCAATGTGTTACTGAACACTGTGATAAAAACTGGCTTTTATTTCATGTTCATGTATTTAAGGATCTGGATGCATAACTCTTACACTCTGAGTCCCACTTATGCAGGAAGGCAGCCTGCTAAAGCCCTGTTTTGAATGCACATTGGGATAAAAATGAGTGCCTTTGCTTTAACATGAAGAATTCAACAGCCCCTCGTCCTGCTCAGAGCCTATTACTGCCTGAGTTGCTGGCTTCAGCTAAGGTGAGCAAGATACGGAGAGATAATTATAATTTATAACTATTTAGAACTGATTCTATGATTCTCTGACAAATCTTAAGCATGATTAAAAAAAAAAAAAAAGAAGAAGAAGAAGAAAAGTGCACTGTCCAAAAATCAGTATGAGATGGCTTAGTTAGAAGGGGAGAGCTCAGGCTGCAGATGTAACCTCACCTGGAGAACTTCTCCCTGCAGAGGTATCAGAAGAAAAACACAAGGCTGGTAGAAAGGTGTAGTCGAATGCAAAGTGCTCTTCAGGCTGGTAGTTCTGATCTCTTCTAATCTCCCTCTCTTGATTAACAGTAAGGGCTTCTGCAAAGGACAATTGACATGGTGCAATAGGTCATTTTCCGGTCCCAACCTTGACACAGTAATCAGATACATGGCATGCTTAATAGAGGTCAGTTAATGCAAAGATTAAAATTAACTGGAAGTCAATAAGGGAATAATAAAGGGAAATGATCATCCTGTTGCTCCTACTTTGAAAGAGTAAACCTTACATTGCAGGCCAGTAGTAAAAAATGTAGTCACAAGTGATCCGATAGGCCTTCATAAGCCCTCCAGCAAACAATTTAATGATTTCAGGTACCTTTTAAACTAAGTGGCCAATCACTGTTAAATCCTTTGGTATTCGTTGTAATAACATTGATCATGATGAACTCTTTTGGTATTAATGTGGATGTAATATATACCTTTTTAATTATAGAACAAGAAAATCCAATTACCCCTTTGCCTCATCAAAGTTCTTTGCTAGCTGTGACTATTTAAACATACATTATGAAACATTCAAACAGAGAGATTTTTGTGCAAAGCAAGGGCTAGATCCTGCTGGATACCAACCATGGGCATTTCAGTGCCAAGCACCCCAAAAGGTACGTGGTCTCTGGCAGCATCGGGCCTCCATAGCACATGGGAAGATGGAGAGCATAAGAAGCAGCTTCAGGGAGATGATGATTGAAAGGGCAGAAAGCATTTGTTTATGTAATGGAATGGAAGCTGTTCTGAATAGTTAATACAATTGGTTAGGACACAATTTGTTCTGCAAGAAAGGATGCTCAGGGACATGATTTAGCAGTCGGTTGTTGGGGTAGCATGGTTAGGCTGCAGTTGGACTTGATGATCTTGATGGTCTTTTCCAACCTGAGCAATTCTGTGATTCTGATTCTATTCTATGATGTACTGAGCGTATTGATGTTGTTTTATTTCATGTGCCATGGGCATAACGCTCGATGTTTTTGACCTGGCTGCAGGAACTCGCCTGTGTTCCAGCCCAGGTCAGTGGGAAGCAGCAGCTCACATCCTGGATAACACTAACCCAACACACAGCCCAGCAGCCCACGTGAACTCATCCATCTTCCTGGACAGTGATCTGCTCAACCACCTACCTTGCTGTGTGGGCAGGGACTACTTACATGTGTAAGACTACCGGGACTCCCCTCTCAATCAATAACCAACAAGAAATATCCAGAGAAAAACATATAGATATTCCTTCCCAAGAGATCAAGCGCTGTTTCGTTATTCAATTCTTACTTTTGGGAAAACTGGAAAGCTGAGCACAGAGTTCAAAATGGAACTGTTGGGAAATAGGAGCAAAAAATATAAAGTTCTGGAATTAAATAACTCCTTTTTCAGTTGATCCTCTACTGTAAATAAAGCTAGCTTCAGAAATATATAATTATACCATGTATCACTCAAGTTCCCAGACACCATGGCAATCAACCTTTTGAAGCATGAGATCACTCCACACCTAATGATTACTCTTTTTTAGTTGATTAAAAAAACATAGGGGTTTGTTGAAATACATTTAGGATTGTCGATTCCTAGAAACTGGCAAATCAAAACTCAACTCTGAGAATTTATATTTTAACGTTTTGTGACCGACCTATTATTTCCATCCCATAGAAGCAATATTTACCATATCAGGTCCAATAGAACTTTTTGCTTCATGGATTCCCCAGGACAGAGTATGAAATATTGCAGAAATCTGCTAAGGAAATGAGCAGTTTGGTATTTTCTCTTTGTTTGGTTCAAAACCAACCCAGAATCAAGCAAACAGGAAAATATCATGGCACCAGTAGATTAATCTAATTACTATAATTGTCCAAAATGACAAGTTGTGATGGAGGAGACAAAACACACTGCATACCTACATGCTGGTAGGCATGCTATCTGGCTGGGGATCAAGTGAGATGTGTCCTGTGATACAAACATACCTGAATATATAATGTATACCTTAAAATACCTAAATAATATATGCATTTACAGCAAAAAGGCTTTTAATCACGTCTGACTGTAATTTGCAACTTATCACTGAACATTTATGAGCTCCTTTGCAGCTAGAACCCACTAATCTCAAAAGCAGCATTCAGTACCAAATTTTCACAATGCTTTAGTACTACATGAGGCAGTATAGGATTAATAAAGATATTTTCAACGTAGAAAACCTAGTTCTTTCTTTAAAAATTACATTCTATATTCTTTTCCTAAAGATTATTTGAATAAGGCCTCATTACTCACAGTCCAAAGAAGTTCATTAGGAGGAGATCACTTTGGAAAGCATTCAACTAACTAGCCTTTCTTCTCAGCAGTGAATTACATTAGCTACTTCCTAGTTATTTAAATCTTGAAATAAAAGATGTAAACGCTACAGTGACATCTTAAGATCATTGGTAAGGCAGGTCTTGCATGCACAAAAATGCCCAGCTGGTCTGGAGATAAAACAGATTGATAATTAGTTGCAAAATGTAACATTTCATCAGGAATATTTTGAGTAATCCAATTTATCTTTGTCAGATATGCGGCTTTTTTTTTTTTTCTTCTTTCTTTTTTTCTTTTTTTCCTTCGGAGACTCTTTGTTCTTTAACATAATATTATAATTCCAGCCTCCTAATTAAAGCGCCGGTCGGCCGGCCCTGCCTCGGTGCCCTGCCGTGGATGGTAGGCTGGCGGAGAAGGTGCGTGCCCCGAGCCACGCGCACCCGCTGCCTTCACCGCCCCGCGGAGCCGGAGCCGGTGTGATACCAGGAGATCAAAGCTGGCTGGGTGGCAGGGAGGAGGCCTGGCTCTGCGGCTGGGCTGCGTGAGCGGGGCTGGTGTGCAGCAGCTGGGACTGCTGCTTCTTTGCGCTCTCAAAGCCCGGCAGTATGGGATCCTACCGCCACGCGTTTTCTAATTAACTGATGGAAATGCGCTGTCCCTCTTGGCTGCCTGCAGCGGTGCTGGGGTCCCGTGGGATGTGTCTCAGCTGGGATGCCCCCTTCCAATGGGTGAGGGCTGTCTGGGTCTGCCAATGCCCTCTCCAAGATGCCCGCTGGTCTCACTGCCCCAACCTTTAGCCCCAGTGCAGCGAAGGATGTTCCCTAAGCAAACACCGCTCTTTGATGCCCTGTAGATGTAGCAAAGACATGGGAGGAGTCCTGCACAGGTTCTCGCAGAGCCACCAAGTGCCTGTTGGGAAGCCCTGCCCAGCTCATTTCGCAGCCATGAACCGCAAAGTGGCAGAGAACAGCTTGCAAATGCCTGGATGCATTTTCAGCCACATTTTAGCGATGCTGTTTTCTCAGAAGCAATCCAACAACCAAATATCTCACCTGCCATAAACAAGGCTGAAAGGTTTTCTGTCGGCTCCCACAAACAGTGTGAAATTTCCCTCCATGAGTGCCCATGTATTGCACAATGCTTGTGACCTGCAACGAGAACTCACACCCATCTCGTGCTCTTGGCTATTCCTTGTACAGTTCCTGAAACAAACTCTTTTGCACAGACAAGATTTTGACTTTCCTAATTTTAACTCATATTTATGAAAATAAAATTAATCTGGGGACCTAGATTAAGGTTTCTTGCTCAGTCTTTCCCAAACTACCTTCAAGAAGCGATGGAAGTCATGTAGCCTTATCAGGCTGCACCTCTGATATGATAATGATAGCTGTACCTCCCAGAAAGTAGGTCACAGTAATTCTTCATAGCAGTTTTTGTAACCTACTCAGGGACTACAAGGCCAGCTATTTTAAAGATAATTCTGAATTTCTTTAATAAGATTTTATTGGATTCAGATAATTGATCCGATTATTGAAACCTGGGGAAAGTGCTATTGACCTGAATATATAAATCAGTAGTTCTCTTTCTTAAATGAATGTAGGTCATTGAAAACGTATTGCCTCTGCTTAGTGTTGGGAAAGGTGCCCTCTGCAGACCCAACAGAGGGGCACGGGTCTCATTCCTGGACAAGTCCCATAGCCCATCCTGTGTCTGCCCACAGTCTCCCAGTCACACGGGCAGCTCCTTCCACTCAGTTTCACCATGGACTGGGGGACTCAATGCCTGAACCAAGCTCATTACAACCGGTTTCATTTATGACAATGAGAATTGTGGGTTTTGCTTTCTTTAAATCTTTTCTCATTTATAGTTTTGGCAGGCAACACCAGATGTCCAAATCTCCACAGCTCCTTGTCATCTTGTCTCCAGTACTCCATCTATTTCTGGCAATTCAATGCTAGAAAAATACACTTTCTTTTCCACCTTGCTCTTTGCTTACTTTCTGTACTCATATCTATGAGATTTTTCTCCATCATTTTTGAGATATTTATTTCTGCAGAATCTAGCCCTATCATCCTTCCACCTGCATGATGCTCAGTGGCCTTGAACACACACAGACAAAGGCTGTACCTAGGTGTTGTGGAAGGAAAAAATCCCATTTCTCCACTTCTTGCAGTTTATCAAGTCCCGGTGTGGAGTGACCGAGTGCTCTGATTGCCTGGGTACGCCCTGCTGGCCAGGCCATTGCTCACCCTATTTCCTTGCTTTAATGCAATGCACTTGATTAGATCTCACACACCAGATACAGCACTGATGGCCATGATAGAAATACGCGCAGAGACAGAAAGCTGGAACATCCTCATTCCCACTGGTCATATATAACGTTACTGAAATTATTTGTACAGCGTGCCAGGGACATGCCTCTATCATCCTGGATCAGTTCCTGATGACTGACCTTCTGCAGGAGCAGTGGATTGCATTCATGAGGACTCAGAAAGAAAGACAATTTTTTTTTTCCAACTATAATCAGCTGCATAGTTGTAGAAACAAAACTTTTCTTTGACCTTAATAACCTCACATTTAATTTGGCTATGCAGAGTAACTTTTTGTTCGACTTGAATTTTGCTTTTTACATAATCTTTTTCTCTCTTGCAAACTCCAGGCACCGCTTGTGCTGCCCTAAGTGTTTTCTCTTCTGTCCTGAAGCAAAAGTCTATCTCCAAACACTACCACATCAGCTCCAAGCCGATGGCAATAATACCCATCCTTCTGTAACCAATCCCTTGGAATCATTTGAAGCAACAAGACCGTCCGTGTGGGAAAGGACACAAAGGCATCAAATATTGAGCAATTGTGGAGTTTAAAACAAAGGTAATGAGCATGGCTTGTATTGCATATCACTGGATTACCTTCTCGAAACTGTGCAAAGGTCTCCTCCATCCCTGGCGCCTGACTCTACTCAAGAATACCCCTAAAGGCCACTTGGGAAGAATGGCCATTCTGACCTCACAACCCTGGCAGCTCCCGGGGCTTTCCTCTAGTCCTCAATAACCAATCTGTTCGGCAGTGCTTTGCTGTGATTTCCCCTTTGTTGCCACTGTTTATTTTGCTGTGGAATTACATGCTCTAATTGCGTAAATAAACAGTCAGAAACCAACCCAAACCGCTGGGCATCCTGAGGGCTTTCCCTTCCCTGCAGACTCACTGCCCATTTCCAGGTTCCCACTATCTTTGCTTTTCTCCTTTTGTTCCTTCTTGTACTGCCTAGAGGGGAGAATTTGTCACCGAGCTTGAGGAACGCTCCAACTCCTGAGAAAATCATAAACAGGCTGCGGTCCCTCATGAAAGAGAGGAAAACAAATGTGTGAAAGGCAAAATCCACCATCTTTAATTTATTTTTCATTGAAAAACTGATTGCACTCATCCTGAGAATCATCAAAAATGCCTCAAAGTGTTGCAAAGCACACAGGTGCTTTTAGGGCCAACCCCTGGGACTCGCAGCCAGCTTTATCACCTGCACTCAGTGCCAATAGAGATGATGACCCTACCTGCTCCATTCCCAAGGAAGCACCAGGGAGGGGTGCAGGTCCCCATCTCAAAGAAAGGGAGCAACATGCAAACACGGCCCAGGATATCTTTTCTAAGACATCGTCAGGTAAGATGTGAGAAAAGCGACTTCCCACAGGGTCAAGTTTTTTTCTAAAGCCTTTGAGAAAGAAAATGACTTTGGAAGAGCCAAGTAGCATTCAGTAGATGCAACTCCTTAACGCATCTAAATAAAAGTATGGATAATTCCTATAGACATTGTTTTAAAAGAAACAAACAAAAAACCGCACCAAGCTAACTGAATATAAATGATAATCTTACCTGGGATCTGTATTAAAAAATAATAATAAAAAAAAAACAATTGAAAAAAAAAACCAGATTTCTACAGTAAGATAAAACCCTCGATTAAATTTTACAGTCTGGTATAACAGCACTGCATAAAGGTTGTTATTTTCTATTAACAATCTTCTTTTTCTTTAGGGCTCTCACTAGCTCAGCAGGGTTTTTCTCAGACCTGATTTAAGACAGCCAGAGCTCAGCCCGAGCCAGCGAGGCAGATCTCCTGAAAGCCAAGGGAACAACCGGGTCAGAGCAGGAGCACAGGCACAGCACAGGCGATCGTTTTCCCTTTCCCTATTCCCAGTCGGACAGCACAAGGACACAAAGAAGCTGGCCCTGGCTGTGGCAGCTCCCAAAGGAAAAAGCAGTTTGCCCAATGTTAGATCAACTTAGAAAATGCAATAAAATGCTGGTAGCATCTTCTACAAATAGTGGCATCCAACCAGGATATAGAAAAAAGAAATAAATACCCAAATGGGAAGATAGATGGGGGAAAAAAAAAAGAAATTGCAGAGGATGGGTGAGATGGTGAGGTGTCCCTGCCTGCTGCTCCATGGTCATGTCCCAGGCCTTGGTGCCCATCCCACACCTTCAAGCTCCTGAATGTGAACAAAGACTTCACGGGTTGCATGAGTTCACAGAATTTCTGTGTTAATTTGCAGTTTGGTGGTAAAACTGTGCTAGCAATATTCAATCTCAAGCACATTCAGCACAAAAATTAGTTTTCTTCTGCTTTGTCTATATATTATTTGGCTGTAGGTTTCTTAGATATTTACAAATATCTGATTCTGAAACACGGGTTTTCCTTTCTTTTTGTCTGTCCTTTCTAGTGAAATAATTGCAAGTGTAGTTAAGTGTGTGTGTAATCAATATCCTCCTGCTGAGTTATGGGGACAGGCGATAGCATGAAGACAGTCCCTCTCTGAAACAAATCACTGACACTCACTATTAATCATTTCTGAAGGCGAATTTTTTTTTTTTTCCAAACCAAATACAAGCAAGGAGTATGATCTTTGTACACACAGTCATAAGGTGATCATTTGAGAGAGCTACAGATTCTCTGCGTATAATACAATCTTTCATCACAGATTTATGCCGGATGGGCCACAACGTTTTATGCAAACTGTAAATGGTATATAGCTCAGCTGCATGTGGAGACGTATTGGTGAGCTTGCAGATTAGCAAAGTCAGTGCATGAGTGGAAGAAAATACTGCATTCTCATCAGATAGAAGCCATCATCTTTCCACAGGCTGAGTAAACATGCTATTTCCAATCTGAAAACCACCTTTTCAGCAAGAGCACAAATAACAAGGTGCCACTAAAAAGATGTCTACAGTATTGGGATGTCTCAGCAGCCCCTTCCAAAGTCCTTTTCTCCCCATTTAGGAAACAAGAAAAAAAACACTGTTCATGCCCAATGGAGGTGACATATATAATGTAATAAATATTAAACTTGCAATTTTGCATTAATCGTGAGCCACAAGTAAGATAAAGCCAGGGTAAAAATGAAAAAGGAATAAGGAAAGGAATACCTGAACCGAGGGACTCTTTCTCTCCAGCAACTCAGTCAGCAACCGACTGTCATCAGGGGATAAATCAATTTGCAGCAGCTGTGGATTACTGTTTAAGTATGAGCCCTGAATAGTTTAAGTGGAGAAGTGTGTTAAAAGTTGAAGGCACCATCACCTGCAGTTCACATTATACTTACAGACATCTGTGTGAGCACGGTACTCGCATGTGGTCTTCAGAAAGGCTCTTGCCCTCAGTCCTGCAGTAACGGCACGCTCGTTTCTGCTGATGTGTGAAGACCCCAAATATTGCTGTCAATTTATTTGCAGAACTTTCTCAAATGAGAAGGGGAAATAATGATGCTGTAAGGATCATGGAACAGATTTAGAAGTGAAATAAATGAAAGTGGAATAACTTTCAAGCGGAACTGGACCTGATTTCTCCTTTGAAGACAGTGCAGGAGATGGGAGGGCTGGTGGTGTGGGGCAGGTCCAAGTCAGACAGACAGAAATAGCATTGGGGAAGATTCAGGTGATCCTGCAAAGACCCTGGGAAACAACTCCCTCAGTCCTGGCAGCTCACGGACAATGAGATTGTACACCCATAGCTTATCAAAGGCAAGTATTGCTAGCCAAGTCTCTAATTGCTCACTTTTAAACCCCTGACCCCCAAACTTCAGGAAATCTTGTAGCAGTGCATCTCACATCCATACTAAAGCATCCTTCTCCTTTTATCAGCCTGCAACGTGGTCCCTGTCACTTCCTTTGGCCGTTCCTGTGTTCTTGCATCAGCAAAAAGGGAGAAAAAAGGCCATCCTCAACAATTTCTTGAGTGCTACTCATTATTTGATACCTCTTCACCATTTTCATTCTTGTTAGCCACATAACTCATCTTCCAATCCTGACAGCCTCTCATCATGCACGAATCTCGCACTGTGTCTAATCATTTCCATCAACTGTCTATGAACTTTTACATTTCAGCTGTATCATTTTTGAAATGGAAATGAATACAGCGTTCAAGGCAAAGGCACATCACCCCTTTATGTAACAGTATTCAAATACTTCAGTGCTATTTTCTCTCCTGTATTTGCATGCATCCTATACGCTTTTATCAGTGGGGCTACGCACAGAGAAAGGTTTTCAAAAAAGGGAACACAATGTGCTGCCAACCACTTGGACTTGGTGGGTAGGAGTCATCTGGTTCCCACTTTCGTCTCCAAGAGGTGGGTCCTTCATTTTCTCCATACCACAGATTTGTCCTCAGAATGATAAATCACAATAGAAAAGAATTCTGGGCATTTCAGGGTACACTTATCACCTAAATCCTAAAGAGAATTAAGTTGCTTTCTGCAACACCAGCACCTACCTTGACATTCTTGAGAGTCCCTCGTGGGATCGCAAGCCGCAACTTCGCTATTCCTAGATTCAAAAACTCACCTGCTCGCATGACTCCAGCATCCCAAGGACCAGGCTATATCAGGCACTGCATCAGGCTGCCCAGGAGCTGGGAGGCTCCCCATCCCTGAAGGTGTTCCAGAATCATGAGGAAGTGGCACTGAGGTATGTGGGCAGTGGGCACGGTGTAGGTGGGCTGGGGTTGGGGGTCTCAGAGAGCTTTTCCAACATGAACGACTCTGTGGTACTATGAAAAAAGTACTTAGCCTTCTCACCAGGACTAACTGTACCTCATAAATAACAGTACTTTTTCTTGTGGGGAGACCATGCCTGCTCTGCCTAAACCCATTTGCTTTTGAACGCTTAATGGCGTTAACAGTTGCTTCTTTACTCATGAATGGAAGTAACAAAACGGTATTATTCCTCCAAATATTGGAATCTCAATAATATATCACACTAATCTCCTAGCCACAAAGGTATTTTATAACTAAAGCAGGGTGTTTTTTATGGGTCAGATGTTGTTGTCCTACCGTACTGCAGCTTGTATCCTCCTGACACCACACATGTTTGTTCTCTACTTAATTTTTAATGTATGAATTTGTTTTTATATTAAAATTCAATAAAATTTTAATTATAAAACATAATATATCACACTGAAGTATATATATCTGCAGAGACACACATCTGCAGTTTTACAACAGATGTGTGTATCTCTGCGAATATTTAAGATGCAGATTTTACTAGTAAAACGAGCACTTATCTAGCATGATTATAGCTGAATGTTTCAGGTAGGCCCAGGTTGAAGGCTTCTAAAACATTCCTTATCTCACTGAAGCTGACAGGTGAAAAGCGTGAATATCACAGGGAAGCAGGAAGGAAAGGCCACAAGGAGCCAAGAGCCATGGAGAAACTCTCAAGAAGCAACAAGCTCCTACTTTTGCACAAATGTGTTTTTATAGGCTGAACGCCTTCTAATCTGCCTAGGTTTAACTCTTTCTAGAGAAGAGCATCTTTCAGCTTCCTTTTCTGAGCCACACACCAACCTGGCATTCACCAGTAGAGGATAAACCAGCCCGAAGGTACACATGCAGTGTATCTGGTGCTGCTTGCACCCAGGCAGGACTCGGAATAACCCACATTTTCAATTTTCTGCTGCCTTTGAAATGAACGGGCGTCCCTATCTGCCATGTCTGCCATATTCCGTATGCTATTTCCTGTGTCACAGATGCAAGATCAGAGTCTGTCGTGCACTTCAGAAAGTATGCGGGATGAGAGAGAGGTGGAAAGTAACACTGAATGGTCAAAATTTAGAGTTTGTTTTGACTCTTATTTAAAGCGGTCCAAAGGTTTTTGCAATGGTCATGTAGGCATGAAGCAAAAGGAGCCCCGCTATAAAAAATACACGATGGGAGAAGAATGGGGCCCTATGGAGAGCAGGAACACAGAGCAGCTTTTTCAGAGCGAGACGTTTTACCATTAAACCTTTATGGTCCCGGTTTTGCTGGTGCAGTTCTGGTGCGGATGGAGCGCTGTAGATTTGCATTGAGTAAGTAGGTGTTAAATTGGGCTCGTGACATGCAGGAAGGCTGCATGGGAGGCAACCCAGGTCTGCCCCATAGCAGAGCCTGCCCACACCACTGCCACTGGGACCTGGGGCCTGGCTGGGACCGAGGGGCCTCTGAGAGGTCCTCGTTCAGCTCCTTCATCTTCCTTATCTCACGGCCAACTTTCAGCTTCTCAACTTACGCTTTCAAATTAGAACGTGGAATATTTAAATCCTCATCTGAATAATAAATATAAATAAATCCCAATAAATCATCCGGAGGAGCCTACAACAGCGCATGACGGCTTGCTCTGCGGGGCCTCTTAAATTGGCATCTCACACTTTGCTGCTCCAAGCGTTGCCAGCCTCTTCTTTAAGGACATATAAAATTCAGTTCCTGAAATGCAGTGTGTTTTCCCATTCATTGCCCACATCATAAGGCTGACCCACAAAATTTTAAGTGAGAAACAGAAATCCTAACCAAACTCCACAGAGATTAAACGTGATATTGTTCTAACTGTTTGCTGAACTCTGCCTATTATTATTTGTGCTTCATTTTGGGGAAATAAAGTGAATAAATAATCGTGTTTCACCTGGGAGCACAAAATTCTAGCAATGAAACCATTTTTTGGGGAGGGATAAGGGAGAAATCCGAGCCTGGGAGCAAGGTCTGCAGGTTGTCTACATGTTTAAAATATTAATCAGTTGGCAACCTTTCTCTTCTGGAAGAAAAAAAAAAAAAAGAAGAAGAAGAAGAAGAAAAGAAGAGGAATAATAAGAAAAAAAGACACATTACATCAAGCCAATAACACTCACAACTTGAGAAACTGTAAGATGATCCTTTCCTCGGAAAAAATCCATCACCAGTTTAACTCCTAAAGTGGAGCGCATTCTCAAGATTGCTATTTTCAAACAAATGAAATAGCTGTTCATTTTCTTAAAAGTATGAAACGGCTGATGCTAATGATGAGTTTGTGCCGTAATTGCCACAATCTGTCATCTACACGAGCTTGCAGCTCAGAGCCTCCATTGGCAGAACTGTTGGACAGTACAGCACAGAATAAATCCTTTCATGACAAACTTCTACAGATGATGCAGACTTATGCTGTCTATTAGACTCCAATATCGTGCGCCGTCTTTCACCTTTTTCTTCCTTTCTTAAAAAAATGCTTATATTAAGAATCTCCTTGGCGTGATTTCCGTCTTAAAATGATGACTGAAACCGAAGTATTTAACACTATTAATAAACTTAACCCTTTCTGCTTCAGGAATGTCTGTGCTGTTTGTGGGGAACCTTCCCTTCCTTCTTGCCTTTTTCTTCCTTCAGAGAGAACCTAAACCCACCATCTTCTTAGACTTTCAAATATGACACACAGATCTATTTTTAAGCATCTATTTTCAGATACAGAAATAAACTCTTTCCTTATTCGTGTCCCTCTTCTTTGCAGATATTATGGGAAAAAAGCCCAACATGACATTTCCCTCCTTCTCAGCCCTCTCAACAGTTTATTTGCTGCCTGTACTGGGGACAGTGGGAGCTCCAAATGCTCAACCACATCTCACTGGGCCCAAAGCTCAGCCTTGCTCTGCCATGATGGCAAACTGGGCTTTGGCACATGGCTCAGTCCTGTGCAAATCACCATCTGATAGGTGCCACACTTTCGTAAACCATCATTTTTATATTTCTTTTGCTTATAAGAATGAAAACTGGACCCTCGAAACCTTTGTAATTCAGCCTGGCAGCCATGCAATACAAATATTTCCATAATCCAAGTAAGAATTAAAAGTCAAATTACTTTATGGATTTATTTATATTTGTACACCAGGGACATCATCAAAACAGACCTCCAGAGCTGAAAAACAATTTTTTTCTTAAGCACAGTTTTTCTCCTTCAGTGTTAGGTTAACAGGTTCAACTTTGAGATATTGCAAGCCAAGAAGGGAAAAGCAACTGTACTCTGTGAATTTAATGACTCCGATACTTGTGGTACAAGGCATCTAAATGCGTGTGAAAGAAGCGTGAATGTGTTACAACACAGCTGTAGTGAAAAAGCAATTCTTGGACTCATCGGGACAAGAACGTTGGTGAGATTTGCACGTGCTGTGCTATAGCCCTGGCTCTGCTCAAGCTGGTGGTGATATGCCCAGTGAGCTCCATGCCTGTGCTATGGGGATTGAGGGGCCTGGATACGTTCCCCTTCTCTACTGCATACCTTCTGCAAAATTTAATCATGGCTTTCTGGTGAGCTTGCTTCTTTTCAATAGCTCGTCTTTCATATGTGGGGCCATGTCATCTTTGTGCCAATTGAAATTTGGGATTCTGTTAAAAAAAAAAAAAGATGACCTTTGGATGCAGTCTACAAAGTACTCCCACTAAACAGGCAATAAGTGAATCTAATAGACACCCCAACCCACGCCAAGTCCCATAAAATCAGGGTGTGAAGCATAAGGGAGAGAGGGATTCATATTAATAATTCATTCCAAGCAACCCCCTGGAGCAGTTTTACTATGATATGCTATGCAGAATGCTTCAACACACTAATTAATATTTTCAAAGTGTTCCACGAGCCCCTTTTAAAAGCACTTTTGCCATTCATTGAGCATTCTGCATTTTCTAAAGGAAAGATGAGTTCTGCCCCCCAAACCAACCAATGAACTGCCCCCTTCAACCGAGACTTTCAGAGCAGAGGAAAGCGTTGCAAAGACAAACATCCATGCCAAACCTCTTACATTCACTGGATTAATAGCCTGTGCCTCTTTGCTCTTCAAATCCAAAATTAACTGGAATAAATTATGCTCCCTTTGCAATACGCGTAACTGAAAATGCAGGTGACCTCAAGAGATATCTCATAATTGCAGTGAAGAGTCCCTGCCGCATTCTCCTTCCTCACTAATATGGAAATAAGAGCACTGTAAATAACTTGGTATTGATACAGCACTAACTTCTTCTCGTGCACAGAGTCGATTGTTTTTTGCAATGAGTTAAAGCGTATCTGCTGCTGATTTACTAAGCAGCACTGCTCCCTACTCCAGGTAACGAGGAAACGTAACAAGGTATTGCTCTATGACGGAAAAGAAAGGAGTTTTGTGAAGAATGGACTTAACCCACTATTTGCACATCACGTCTGTCTGCAGCAGCACGGCAGTGCAGGTCTCCCCATCATACTTCTATTAAATGCACTATAACGCATAAATAATAATAACAAAAGCCTGGAATAACACATGACCTGCTCATGCTTAATAACAAAAGAATTTCTTTAGTAAAAGTGAGGCAGAGCATGTCATGTGAGTGAACTCTGCCCGAATGGTTCTTTCCCATTTTGTACAAATAATCTCTGTTTTAATTAAGCACCAAAGAGTCAACTAGCAAATTATTTTTAACCTCTGGCATGCCAGAGAGTATTTTGAAAAGGTTGGGGGGTGATCCTTCTAAAAAATCAGACGCTGATCTGGCACTAGGAGAAATTTCTGCAAAAACTGATTGGCTTTAGATGGACAAATTTCAGAATTAAGCCACCTAAGGCACATAGGGTTGCAGGCAACACACTCACGACTCTCTCACATCCATGCAAAATTCAGGCCCTCTTTGACATTTGAAGATCCAAATTCACAGAATCACAGAATCCTTAAGGTTGAAAAAGACCTGAGATTCCCAGGTCCAACCCCAACCTATTCCCACTGTGTCCACTGACCACATCCCTCAGTGCCACAAAAGAGGCCATTATCTCCCATTCAGCTAAACAGCCCCTTAATTTGGCGAAGCAATGACCCATTGCTATGTAGGTCTTAATAAAGGGTTGGGCACAGCATGGTGAGATGAAATCTGAGCACACGGTTGACATGGGGACAGGGGACACAAGGTCTGTGGTTAGAGCTCACTGAGCTTCACCCTTGGTCCAGCTGCTGCCCTATCTGGTACTGATTTCAGAGAACCACAGAGACATAGGACAACAGAAACATTGAATGGTTGGGTTGGAAGGAACCCAAAGCCCCACCCAGCCCCATTCTCTGCCACACATTGGCTGCCCGCCCCCAGCTCAGGCTGGCCACGGCCCATCCATGGCTGTGGGCACCTCTATGGATGGAGCAGCACAGCCCTGGGAGCAGTGCCAGGGCCTCACCGCCCTCTGAGTATGGGTTTCTCCATCAGAGGAATGGCAAAGTGAAAGCCACATCCTCTGAAAACAGAGTTGCCTAACCCAGCAGGAATGGGGGCACTGTGCTGGCAGTAAGACCTACTGGAGAAGTTTGGAGCACTGCATCCAGTTGGTAGATGATACAATCAGGTGAAGAATGGAACAAAGGAGCAAGATCTTGTGTTTTCCTTGCCAGGAAAACGCAGCAGGTCAGTGACCTGTACACAAACCCAGGGCAAGCTACTGGCTGAGCAAGCACCGTGAGGCTGCAGACCCAACAAATCCTTCCAGCCCCTGACCACAGCCCCAAACCCACCTGGCAGGCAGGGGGAAAGGAGCAGAAATTGCTTCCACGGCTGTGCTGGTGTGCAGTGATGTGCTGACTTTTCAGACAGGCACACACATACCTCCCAGACAGGGTGATATAGCCATCAGGGTAACTGCGCAGCACAGGATCTGCCCCCACCGTCCCTCCACCTCCCTTCCCTCCCACACACACTTTAATATGGAGCAAATTTAGCACTCTGAGAAGTTGCCAGATTGATAGCAATGGATTCTTGTTTTTAAAAGACACTTCATAGCTAAAGCTGTGCAAGAAAGCAGCCCACGCTCTGACTTTTGTACAGCTTAGGCAGTGCAGAACAAGCTACGACACAAGCAGTGTGACCTTTTTCCCCCATAAGCATCCAAATAGCAGCCAGCTCTGGGGCTGCTGTGTTTGTGGCCCTTTTGCCACACGGAAGGGTGTTTCTGTTCTTGTTTTTACCAGTTCTTTGGGTGCATCCATACTCACGTTCCTGCCACCTTTCAACCACGCCAGGGCTGTGTCCCCACGTGAAGCTGTGAGCCCGGGATGAGGGGCTCTGGGGACAGCACAGGACATGTGCCCTCCGAGGGGACTCCGCGTTTCGTGCTGCATCCCCCCCCTGCCCCCCCCAGCTCCTCCTTTGCTTTTGGCAGGGGAAAAAAAATCACTAGCTTTTGCATTAAATGTAGTTAAATGAAATTGTTTGAAAGCTTAAGAGTGCCATCGTGTGGATACGTGGCTTTCAGGGCCGGCAGCGGGTTCGGGCGCTCACCCCCAGCCCCAGTTGTGGGGTGCAGCAGTGAGAGCCCTCCTGGCACTGCCAGGCTGAGCCCAGGTTCCCAGCATCAGTCATCCCACGTGTGACAAAACCCCTGCCAGGATCCTCCCGGCATCCCCAGGCCGTGCAGCTCAGGGAGGAAGGGATGCGAGTGCCAGCAAAGCCTCCCCAAGGAGCAGAAGGGATCGGAGCAGAGCGTACTCACAATCTGCCAAAATGCAAAAAGCAATTTGGGAGAACCAATGCAGCAATTTCTGAGGGAGCTGCTGGGCCTAAGGGACAAAGAACTGTTCCCAAGCCCACTCCTCCCCCATCAGGCAGCACAGTCCTTAATTTCCCAATGAGCCTGTTTTGGGGTCCCACTGACTCGCCCTTCCTGCACTTGTAATACTCCTCACTCCTTTTTATTTTTTTCCTATATGGTCATCATTATTTTTTATTGTCATTGCACTTCATTACCAGTTTAACCTTTTCCCTTTTTTGTTTACAGAACACACTTTGTCCTGGCACAAATCACATGAAACTAAATAAACCACGTTACAGGGAAGCAAGAAGAAAATAAATGTCTTCATTCTGAGGCTATTTCCTTTGTGCTTTCGGACTACTTTTGCACCGCAGAGTTCCATGTTTTGGTGGACTTTACCATTCAATTAGAAAATAAAAGGATAAACTGCTATTAGTGCCTTTGGTTTTGTTATGTACGAACAGTTATACTTCTGGTATCTGTGAGGTTTTAAATTCCATACGTCTTTAGGAAATCTTTGTTATTTCCATCCTTTAGTGAAAGCAGCCCACACATGCACAAAAATATAAAAGAAGCAGAAGGACCTTTTCTCCTTCAGGTTTAACAGTCAAAGGCAACAAAAGTCCTTTCCTTTTGTCAGAGGGACTGCTATTAATTAATGAACTGCTGTTAACAAGATATTGACGTGCATGGGACTGATCCATCTCTGAACTTAATGGTCCAATTCCTTCTCTATTCAGTAGGTCTGGGATAAATATCTGTGTTTTTGTGCCAGGGAGAGCTGAATCCAGGCCCACTGAAGTCATTCTGGTACCTCAGGCTGCCCCGAGGGGCAGGAGAACACACTGTCCTTACAGATTCACTATTAAGCAGCCAGGCCCCGTAGTTGACTTACCACGAAACCACGGCGTTCTGGCCAAGAGCAGCCCCTGGATTCCAAGTATTTCCTTCTTTCTCAGAGAACATTCAAATTCAAACGCAGTGGGGGGGTGGGGGGGTTGTTGCAAAAAAGACGACTCATTGTCTTGAGGGCACACAGAAGCAGCGCCGTGTGGACAGCAGTCCACCTGCTGCCCACCTCCTGGGCGAGATCCCACCTTCTGTGCCTCACCTTAGGGGGGAAAAAAAGCAAAATACATTTAGAAAAACGTGCAGCACTTTGCCCAAATTGCTTCCTTTGGGTCAGCAGGACCGGCCTCTTCTCCCAGTCATCTGCTGAGCGCTGCCTCCTCCCTGCTCACCCCTCTGCTCTCAGCACCCGAACTTTCCTGGGGCCCAACGCCTCTGTGGTGCCACATTTACCCCCCTCCCCCCCAGCAGTGGGAGCAGCACAGCCCAGCACCCAGCCTCAGAGCTGCGGGTCCCCAGGGGCCAAAATCTCGGCTCCCCACCTCCCTGCTCTGAGCTGCAACGACGCCGAGCAGAATGGAAATGGAGAATATCGGGATGGAAAACTGCATCTAATTTGTTTTAAATCCACAGAAGCCTTAATCTTTTGGGACGTATTTTTACTTTACATATTTGTTAATGCAAAATGTTCTCGTTGCCAAATACGCTTAATATGCAAGTGGAAACCAATTCTGCCTTCACCTCCTTACTCTTCCTAAAACGAGAATAAATCTGCCTTTGCAGTGCACAGATTTCCCTCATCCACCCATCCTTCGGACTGCCAGCTGAGAAAGTACGAGCACAAATGTCACCGGGAGGGTGGGATTTTCCTTTGTTGTAAGAAATGTTGTGTCAGAACATTCCTGCACTTTGCTTTTCTAAACAGATAACTGTTGTGGCTTCGGAAGAAACAGTACAAAGCTTTCGGCACGGAGCGCGTTTCCTTCGAGTGTTAAATCTCAGCAGCTGAACGTGGCTCCTACAAACTTCATTTTAAAAGCAGCGCAGACGCGGGCTATCGCAGCCCTGAAATTGAATAATTCATATTATTTGCCATCATTTAGGCAAGCTGCTGAGCGCCAATGAATAAATATTTTGAAAAGTGCTGAAACCCGTCCTTCAACAAGAGGGGAAGAGAGATGTGCCAGCAGGGAAGGAGAGAAGCATCTCTGCTTCAGACAAACGCGTTGTGCTGCAAGGAGGAGCGGGTTGGGGAGCATCTGCCCAGCGCTGCCAGCTGGAAATCCTCAATGGACAGCAGCACACGAGGCACCATCCCAGCAGCACAAATGAGCCCACCTGGAGCCCAGGCCAGCGGCTGACCCAAAAAGCAGCACCCGACACTACGGGACTCGCTGTGCCCCATCCACAGCACAGTGCTGGTTGGGGGCTGGAAGGAGCCCTGCCTCACCTCCATTGCTTCTCACACCGCGTTTGTCATCAGTCATATGATGGTAATAAAATTTGTAACTGTTTCGCTTACACCAGCGCTGCGATTTACCTAGTCTAATAGACAATGCAAATGCTAAAAGGCACATATACATCTTCATTATATAAGCTGGTGCCTGAGTCATTTGCCTCCAGAGACAGTTTTATTCATTTTTATACAATTTGCCTACTGTACAGTGCAGATGGTTTCTATTAAGTAAAATATCTGTTTGCTTCCAAATTTTTAGTTTTTGTGATTAAATTACTTCAAAATGATGGTACGTTGTATTATCCTCTTCCACGACTTCATTTCATTGCGCCAGCTCAAGTCAAAACTCCAAAACCCAGTTCCACCCGCTCAGAAAATGGAAATTTCTGACCACATGCCGAGAATTTCTTAGGTCTGGTTTGCACTTGCTGCAGCATTCTCCCATCAGCCTGAAGTGTTAAGGATTATTTACTGCGTGTGTGGCTTAACAGGGGATTTAAACAAAAGCATCAGGCAATATCACAGGGAGGAAGAAAAAAAAAAAGAAAAGAAAATTAAAAGAAGAAAACAGAGAGAAAAATGAGGGGGGAAAGAGGTTGGGAAAAAAAAAAAAAAAAGGGAGAAAACAAGGCAAGGAGCCGCGGCGTGTGGCGGTGCTGCCACCGGGTGGTCGCGGGGACGCGCTGCACGCCGCCGCGCTGCCATCAACCGCCCTGTCGCGATGTCGCGACAGTCCCAAGACTGCCACTCACTGACACCGGTGCACTCCGAGTGCTTGGAGCAGCTGGGTTCAGCACTGGGACTCGTATCACCTCCACCTAATTTTCTTCTCTTCTATTTTGCATGAGTCGTTGCCTTTACCAAACCAGTGGCCATTCTCAGCTGTGGGGTGGGGATGGGGAGCGCTGAGCCTTGGCAGGGGTCCCCCAGTGAACCTGCTGAGATGGCTTTGGGGCAGCAGAAAGCCTGCTGGGATGAGAGACTGGCAGGGAAAAATAAATAAAACAAAGTGCAGCATGCCTACAGCCAGCCCTCGGTGCCAAACGTGAGTTAAAAACAAGCTAACAGCGCTTTCAGGCGTGTGTACAGCTCTGCTAAATGCCAGAAGAGCGGGTAAGGCAACCTGGTAAGGGAATAAGTGATCCAATTTCGTGATCTGCAGTGTCAATAAAAGCTCCCTCCCAGGGACTGGAGGATGGAAGCAAATCCTAAACGAGTGGCAACCCCCAGGAAAGCTGAAACAGCTCTGGTGGATCACACAAATGGCAGCGTAAGCCTGTTCTGTTCCCTTCCCAACCCACATCTTCCAGGATGAACAAATTTCTGGACAAAGATAAAAGGAAGAAACACACATCTGTAACAAGTCTCCACAACGCCAAGTAAAAGTCCGTTATCAGTCCAGATAATCTACTGGCAATGGCAACACATAGTCATAAATCAGACAAAGCAAAATGTTACTTTCATATCCTCTTGAGATAGTCAGGGAAATAAGGATCTCATCTCCTTAACTGATACAAGAATTATCTGTTACATCAGAGAAGATGGGTTGTGAATGTCAGCAAAAGCAACAAGGATGTCCATTACTTTCAGCTTGTCCACAGCCCTTGTCCAGAGGAGAAAACCCTCCAGGAACAAACAGCAGCTTCTGCCCCTGTGAAGGTAGGGCACATAACAACCATTGCCTCCCAAAAGGTCCCTGGACAAGCACTCCGCACCTTCAGACACCATGTTGAAGGAGTTCGGTCACCAACAGCACCAGCTCAAAGCCCCACCAGTGCCCACCTACAGAACTCAAAACTGGAAGTCCAACACTTCACTCGCATCCAACTGGCACCAAAAATGGCAGCAAAAATGCTCCGCTGAGCCTGAGTAATGTCTGCATACGTGCAGAAGAATGGGAAGCAACCACTGGCACAGATTCTTGCTACAGGTTTTAATGTAGCACTGTTTACTCTGTAAACTTAGAGATTTGTTGAAGATCGGAAGCAGAACATTAACATGTACAACATGCTGGGTATCAATGAAACGTAAGATTCTTGTTTTCCCATCTGCCACCTCTCAGCAGGGTAAAGAAATTCCTCTTAGAACATATGAGCAGTCTTCTATTTTATAGCTTTTCTATGGAAAACAAATAAAACCTCTCCAACTTTGGATTTATCGCAACCATCTTGAAGCAGTCCTTGGAAAGCCACCCTTCCTGAGAGCTGCACCAGCTGCACTGAGCGATGCCAAATCACTCATTCACAGATAGCCAGGAGGTTCAGGAGGTAACTGGAGCACCTGCCATCCAACTCCACACGATGACTACACGTGGTGGATAACGCAGGGAAAAACGCGGCTGCCAACTGAAACAATACTGCAAATTGAATTGCAGGTAACCAATTTAAGCAAAGCCAACATTTTTTCAGGATTAAATCCCACCGTATGATAACCACAGAATAAAATCATTTCCTGGCTCCAATGTGAAACTTCATTCTCTGCACTGGATTTTTGTGAGCACCATGCCTAAAACAAGTAACCATTAAATTGCCATCAGAAGGATGACATCAGGCTTACAACCAGTGTCCAGCGTGAACCACATCACTAAAAAGGCGCAGACTGTGCAGAAGAAGGATTCATACGTGGTTAGCAAGAAAAAGCTTTGGCCTGAAATTCTGAAAATACCACTCAAAGGTTTTCATTTTTGAGCTTTTATCTTCAGATACAACTCCATTAGCAAACAAGTGCTCTCCCACGACAGATTGGAACTGTGGGGCCTTTGAATATTTCTGGTCCCCAGAGTCAGGAGCAGTTTGGATTTAAGTTCAGCAGAAGTGTTGAGGTGCCAAAGTGAAAATACTAGAGCAAGTTAGGTGTTGAAACAGCACCGTAAAGCATAAACAGGAACAAAATCTTAGTAGATGGAGAAACATTCAGTAATTTCTTAGAGCAAGAGAAAGGAGAGAAAAGCAATGCAGTACTTGAAAAGATGCACTGACGCAGCTCGTAAGCAAAATGACCAACAGAAGACAAAGTCCCATCAATAAATGTAAAGAGCAGATTATGGCCATCCATAGGGTGTCAGCTCCTTCAGCCCAGCAGCACCATTCTTCCTGGGTAAGGGATACCACAGAAGCAAGAACTAATAGCACAAAATCAGCAGTGTACATCGAGAAGAGAAATATCACATCTCTTCTGGGACCTACTCCTCTCTGAAACACAGCAGCAGAGAATAAACCCTGATGACAAAAGGGAATCATGCTGTCAGACGCTTCCAAAGGTGGGAAAGGCCAAAAAAGTCAAACACCCCATCATCCCCCTTCCCCAAAGAGAGAGAAAGGAGAGCCTTACAGCATGCTGGAATCTGCACAGAAACAAGTTCTTACCCTGAAAATACACTGGGCTTCTGAGCAGAGAGTCTGTGAGACAGAAAGGCAGCATCCCACCGAGCTTTACATGGACCAAAGCAGAAATGACTCCCCCCGTTCCTCCTGTTCGAGTTCAAAGGGCAGAGAGTAGAATAACTGGCCAAGTGTTAGTGATATAAACCACGATCACATCAACAAAAGCTGTTCCCAACAGAAGCACTCTACCCAAAGTTGCCTCTAACATTGCTGTCATTTCATCTCAAGTGTTTTTAACACACAATGGTCACTTCAGCAGAACAGGAAAGAGAAGGAGTGCTGTGATTTAAAGCCACCCAGAATAGATCACGTCAGAGTGACAGCCCATCTTCTAATGAAGACCAACACTTATCCCAAAGAGCATTCATTACGCTGAAACTGCATCATGAGATGTTATATCATGATAAAATTTGGGGTAATAATGCATAAATTGGAATGTAAATTCAATATTCCAGTGGTGGAGGAGAAAAACTGTAGAAGAAGGAAAAGAGAAAATGAATTGTGGGGAAATTTAAAAAAAAAGGGTTTCAAAGAATTGTAGTAGAATCCACATTTGAAGTGCAGTGGTATCTAATGACATGCCTCTCTGCAGATGGCAAGGCAGTGAGTTAGTCCTCAGTTCAGAAAAACACCTACACCATCACCCCGAAAAGACCATGTGCAAGCCTTTGGGACCGAGTTCTGAAAGGGAAATTAAATCTTGATCATAAAGCATTGGAGTATGAATCAAAACCAATACTTTTCAGGCTCTGCTTCAACATATGTCCCGAGCAAATACGTAGGCACTATGTGCATTACAGCCACATAAAGCAGCTCACTGCTTCTGTATTTAAGGATAAAACCTCCAAATCACTGAGATGGTCTCTCAGTAGGTTTGTAAGGCACCTTAACCATGGAAAACCCTTATTGGCTGAGTCTGCACTACAGAGCTTCTCGCAGATGACCCCAGTGCAAGACCAGCAGGCCTGTGACCACATCCAGGAGAGTAAATACACACCTTTGTTCATTGAAGTTAACCCAGATGTGCATCTCCTGCAATGGGGCTTTACCTTCAGCCAGGTGGCGGGTCCTGAACAAGGAGTGTACTTCTGCACCTCAGCAGTAGCCATCAGGCCTGATAACGGGCTAACACTTTCAGCAGTCAGGAACTTGCCAAGAAACTCAGGTTCCAGCTAAATGAGTGGATCCACCCTGGCTGTGGGCCAGCTGAAAGATTTATGAAAACGCTCAAGAAAACGTTTCAAACAGCTGTAACAGAAAGGAAATCCATGCAGCCTCTGAATCACAGAGTTATTACCCTGCTGCTCCGTACAGTGTTACCGGGGTCCCTCCAGCAACTACATTATTTAATAGACCATTTAATGGACTATTACGAATCCAGTTGTCTTCATTACAGCAAACAGGCAAAATGCACAGACAGCGGAGCCGTTTTGTGAGGGGAACAACTGCTTGGAACAAAAGGTGAAACAACACCAACAGAGAAAGCCCACAACTGGCAGAAGCCGGAGCGCATTACACAGGCGGAAAAGCATAAAGCTTCAGATGCTAAACAGCTCCATTCTTATGCTATCTTAGAGAGCGAGCAAATATAAATAAATCAATTAATATGAATGGGAAGAGGGAGGCATGTGGTGCTAATTACCTGATATACATCACGTTTTAAAGTGCTCGCACAGATGTTGACCATTTTTTAGGATGAGTCTGCTTCTTCGGGACAACCCCAACATCTGCAAACAATCAAGAAGGAGACGAAGCCCGGCGTTTCATGTTGCTCTTACCAAACGTGGTGATTTAATATTTGTAGGGTCATGATTCAATCCTGAAACTGAGCGTGGATGAGCCAGGCTGCATCTGATATGAGGTGGTACCAAACGCATGTGGGAGAACAGAGAGAAGCGTGTTGGGGAACACGCCGAGCACTCAGCACATGACAGCACCAGCTCCTAAATCAGCCCCACCACGGGCAGGGCTGCAGTTGGCCACACAGGGCTCAACCAAAACGCTTTTTCCATGATGCAAAAGCTATTGAGATTAAAATAAAGAGTCCTTTTTGGAACTTTCAGCAGTTTCCACATTTCTAAGAGTTGCTAGTTAAGAAAATACTGAAGTAAAAGAATGGACAAAAAGTACTTTCTTTTTTCAACATTGCTTACTTCCATAACAAACAAACCCAGGGGAGAAGCAGCTGTCCCAAAGTTCCAATGCATTCCCTGTCTCCTCCCAGTGAAAACACCAGAAAGTGGATTTCTTCCCCATTTCGGGTCAACAGCACTCTCTTCTGTGACACTGCCATGGTGGCCATCCAGAGGAGAGACAGAGTTCCTCAGGGTGTTGTCTTCTCTGTCAGCAGCCAGCTCAGAGACATGGCACCAACTCATCCCATCATCCACATGTGGCCATCCATCCCTTACGTAGACCCTGAGCATCTGCCCCAAAGGGGCCTCCAGCATCACACATCCTGACATGTTTCTTCAACAAGCCATTAACTAAACATCACAGTAATTTGCCCAAGTTGCTTTCTGTTTTAGTACTTTGTCAAGGAAATTCAAGACTATTTCAGTATTCTCTGTATTTCTGAAGCAAAATTTAGGGAACTTTGACTTGTTCTTAAAACACAACACTGTTAACAGTCTGACTGGCTTGCAGAAACTTCTCGTAGTAATCCTAAGCAAGTAAGAGTTCACAAATACAAGCAGAAAGACGAAGATAAAATGTATTTAATGCTCTTACACAAGTCAGGGAAATAGGTATCCCATTTAGGGGTCAGAAAAACATACAAGTAACATAACATATTTTCCCAGACCTAAAACACTTATTCATTTTAAACCTAAATTGTGATGCTTCCCAAGCCTTGGGGTAAAGGCTGGGTTCAACAGCACCTCTGTTGTGGTGGGTGCAGATATCTGCCATCCCACACCTGGGCACAGAGGAGTGTTTTTCATTGGTGTTGTTTTTACAAACAGCCTTTCCAAACAGTTCCAGGTGGTTCTGTATTGCTGGGAGAGAAGTAGCCACTAATCTTGCTTTCCTGCTCTCCGTGGTGTAAATTAAAGGTCCTCCAGGACTGTTTGCTCCAGAAAGACAACTTGTGGTAGTAACAAGCCATTTACAGCAATGAACCCGAAATAAACAATTTGGACATTTTGATTCTCCACACACTTCAGCTTGAAAGGGAAGTAAAATAAGCATGTGGACTTGCGGCTCTGCCCATGTGCAAACAATTTTAAAGACAATTAACCTTTCAGTCGTTAGACTAAAATATAGCACTGCGTTGGAGCCATCTATCGTGCTTCTGCTTACATCCAGTAGCTCTCCCTTCTGAAGGTAACTTAGAGAATAAGTAAATCCACTCTTCCAGAGCTCCTGCTGTGTCCTGAAACAAACAGGAATCTGCTATTATTCACATTAAGCATGCTAATAGAATCTGAACAGAAAATTGGATCACTAGGAAAAATAAATTCATCTATGAAAATTTTACCAGAGCCATCATTAACACAGATCAGCATGTGTAATGTAAAGCGTGTGCTCCAGTGGTCTTAAATACAAGAAAAAAGTATGTCTTGGTAAATTAGTTCTCTGGAGGCCAAAGTTGAGAACGGAATAAGAGCATATCTTCATTTTCAGCAAACATCAATTCTTTTTCATGGGAATATCATTAAACAATCCTGTCAGCACTAAATTTCTCAGAGAGCATTCCAAGGCAAAAGTCCCCTTTCCTCTGAGCTTTTTCTCATGCCAAACAACCAACATTTCAGCAATGTTTCACCCATTTAAGAGTGAGCCTTGCTGCAGAGAGCGGAGGATAAAGTGCTTCAGGTTGTTGTCACCTGGTGCATCACCACCTTGCAGCAAGGGTTTCACTTTGTCCTGGTGACCAGAAGATAAAATCATTAAAGAGGTGTTAAGACCAAATCTATAACACTGCGGGATGTTTTCTTGGGGTCACGTTTAGTACTGAAGATGGGAAGAGTGGGTGCATGGCAAACAGATTGGCTGGAAGCACGGGAAAGCAGTGCTCACGGCAGACCTCGCTCCATCCATCCAACCAGTAAAGCATGTTCCAATCTGGACATGAAATAAGGAAGACGATCTCTGTTTTGAGTGAAACCGACATCCAGATTTTACTATGCCAGCCGCATTAACTAGGTCTTGCATTTTTTTAATTTCACAGTGCTTCAATACAGACACAAAATGCTCACAATCGGCCTTCCAATATTTGAAAAAAGCATATAAACAGGAGGTAGAATGACTGTTTATGAGGGTGGATAGTGATAGCACAAGGGGGAAGGTTTAGCTTAGATATTAGGAGGAAGTTTTTCAGCCAGAGGGTGGTGAGGCACTGGAACAGGTTGCCCAAGGAGGCTGTGGATGCCCCATCCCTGCAGGCATTCAAGGCCAGGCTGGATGTGGCTCTGGGCAGCCTGGTCTGCTGGTTGGTGACCCTGCACATAGCAGGGGGTTGGAACTGGATGAGCTTTGTGGTCCTTTGCAACCCAGGCCATTCTATGGTTCCATGATTATGATATCAAAATCACTGATTCAAAACCATAACCCCAGAGCTGATGACAAAGCTCCGAAATTTCTGAGGAAAACCACATTTTTTCAGCAAAACTCAAAACTCAGGAAGTGCAACATTTGTACCAGCATTCCCACCAGCACCCAGAGAGGGAAAAAAGGAGAAAGGGAGGTTATCTTACCTCATGGTGGAGATTCAGTCTTCCCTGGTTGAGACTTCTCACCGCAGAAAAGAACTTCCAAGAGGTAGGTTCTGAAAAACATTTACATTAAAAGGTGTCACCACATGCGCGTAACTAAATGAACTTCCTTACCTTGTGGCGCCCAATAAACATTGAAACTTTGGCTTTTATTTGTCCCAGTTGCACTCCATGGAGTGCTACCATGTTTCTTGAACATCTGGGACTCATCTTATCTCCGCTAATGACTCACTGGTCTGCAGAAAGGCATGCTGAGGCGCAGATGTGCGGCGTCACACGGGTTTAATGGCATGCAAAGGGAACAAATAAAAAGGTACGTGTTAACGATGAGGGGGGTGAGTGCACGCAGTTCAAGAGGTAGAGGATTTACATGGCAAGAGGGAGGCAAGCAGCGAACCGCTGCCGTTGGGAATGCACCAGGCTGCTCCCCTCGCTTAGGCACAGTTGTTGGGCTGGGGAATGGGCTGCCACTGCCATCCAAAGCAACGGGATGCAAGGACACATCAGTTGAATCCTATTTTTGCTAAAGAAGATGACGACTTTTTCACAAGTGGTTCATTAATACGAATTTGACTTTGTCAAAGACGTGCATCTTTAAACCGCGCTGCTGAAGAAAAGCTATTTCAGCAAGTGCTTCTATGCTAAATACAAGGGGATTCACAACCAGAAAGAATATTATATTTTGGAATAAATTTGTGTTAGGATTTTATTACTAATTCATTACATTCTTAATCTGAAAAATCCTGAAGCAGCACAACTACTTTAGAATTATCATTAATAATTACACTGATACTGAATTCTTTTATGCAAATAGTACGGTAGACTTAGAGATAGGACCCTTCGTAAACCTCCTGAGTGTTTGCAGGAAGTTTAATTCATTTCATATCTCCTCCAGTTTGCAAATGAGGTGTGAAACAATTGTCTGTTTCTAGGAGGTGTCAGCATCAGAGTACACACACAGCACTGTTAAGTTAATGGATCGGTATACACTGCCACCCAATATATCCAATGTCACACAGCCATTGGGTGAGGTCAGCCAGATACTATTAATTAAGACTGTTGATTGAGTGCTGACGGCGTGCACAGAACTGTGTGGCACCTTGCAGCGAGCCCAAGCTCTCCAGTTGCCCACTGTCCCCAAGGGGTCCAGCGTTGAGGTGCACATCACCATGGGAGGGAGACTGGGACAGTGCCAGCGAGACAGGAATCACTCACTTTCATCATTAGGAACTCCTCTGCTTTCCCCAAGGAGGGATGAGCTCCTGAGCTCACACACATCGGGATGACTGATTCATGAGCAGCTGCAACCAGCCTCCCAGATACCTTTTTTTTTTTTTTAAAAGAAGACATCCCGTTGCCAAATATTTCCGTGAAAGAAACAAAACAATCTTACTAAAGATATTTCATTTGAATATGTTGCGCCTGAGCCTCATCCTGGAGTATCTCAGCTTTCGCATCAGTCTCTGCTAATGAGTTTAGCTCCCTGGGTAATATGTGTCTGGTAAATTTTTCAAGAACTGATCATTAGCAATGTTTTGTATATTTTATTTTCTTGTTTTCACTGTATATAGAGTTGTCATTTTTAATTCATTGCCCACTGGAATTTTATGAAGGAAAACTTACATTCTTTTAAAAATAATATGAGTGTGCTGGCACAGATTGTAACAGAAGCATTCTGTGCTGCAGGTGAAATTTTCTGATTCTACTGCATGTGTGTGAGAATCCAGGCACCGAGAGCAGGACTGTGCTGAAAAATTACAACCATTGTAGAGAGGAGCAATGTGTTCATACTGTCACACCAGGTCAGGAAAGAGTCCTTAACCTCCCCTGCATGCATCATGGCCATGGAAGCTCCTGAAGCACATTGCTGCTTCTGCCCTCTGCCATCAGATTACCTCCCTGCCCATAAATCAGGTCTCTAACAGTCTTCTTACTGCATGGTATTTAAAAGCACACAGAAGAATCATCAGGTAGTTTAACCTAACTTAGCTCTTCGTCTATTAAATTTCTAAATTGAGACTAAATATGCTTCTGTGCATAATGGTTCAAGAAAAACTCAGGCAAAGATTTGCAGTGGAGTGTTACAGTGCAATACAGCACTCACTGTTAACACATTCCTACTTTCCAATTTACTATGTCACCGAATCAGAGCGCTGACATATTCGTGAATTTCATCACACAGACCTTATGTTTGATTTCCACTTCATTCTCCCAGGTTGCAGCTGAGTCCCTGTAGTGCCCAATGGGATCAGCCTTCCACTGCCACCCAGTGAACTTTCAGTTCAGCACAGGCGGCACGTCCCAGAAGAAAACTACCTATTAGAATCACAGAACGGCCCAGGCTGAAAAGGACCACAGTGATCATCTAGGTTCAACCCCCTGCTGTGTGCAGGGTCACCAACCAGCAGACCAGGCTGCCCAGAGCCACATCCAGCCTGGCCTTGAATGCCTGCAGGGATGGGGCATCCACAGCCTCCTTGGGCAACCTGTTCCAATTATTAGCTTTCTTCACCCATTTTTCCCATGGAAGAACACCAAGCTCCAGGGAAGCATCAAGTTCTCCAACACCTTTCAGTAATACACAAGACCAGAGAGGTCCCACCAAGGAAGTCCATGTCTACAGCTACGAAGCTGAGCAGCTGACAGGACTCAGTCAGCTCTTCCTACCCCCAAACAAGCTTCACAACCACAAAGCTCAGAGCCAGCAGCTCCTCCCTTCAGCTCACAGAGCACAGACCACCTGCGGGATGTTTCAAAACTGCCTCCAGAATGCACTGATGGGGTTTGCTCAGACACCGCTGAACTGGAAAATCCCAGGCTCAGAGTTCAGCATGGAAGGCAGAGTGTACAAACAGGGCTTTTTTTCCACACACTTGAGTCGGCATTTTAGAAAACATTTTCTCTCTCTCTATCTCTTCCACGGCCTGGCTTGGGGATTTCACTGTCTCAAGCATTCCAGCAGAGCAATGCAAATCAGCAGCTAACGCATCCCCTTCCAAACCTCCTCCGCACATAAACAGTCTGGTATTCACGTCTCGGGATGTGTCACAGATTAGAAAGAAATCAACCAGAGCACCTCCCGAATTTCTGCTGGCAGTCACAGATGCCTTTTGCCGTGACGCTCATTGGCGGTGAGGCCGAGCGTTTAAAGCACTGCAGCAAAACGTACTGACAACTGCAGTGCCTCTCAAGGAGCGTACGGAGCAGAACAGCGTGGACACGTTGCTGAGGACTGTGCATATTATATGACAGCATATTTATCTGCTTTTGTTCGCCCTTTGAAAACACGTTTTATTGTGATTAAAGAAGATGGATAGTCAGAATAAGTTATTGGGTAACCGAGCCCAGATAGCGGAGGACAAGGAAATATTTGACATCTTAGTGGTAATTTTTAATCAGAAGGCCTGCTCAAAAAAGAAATGAATGCATAATAAAATGATTCCACAAGAGAAAAATGTATGACTTCAGTCTTACCCATAACATTATAAATGGATTTTGTCAGCCTACAGTCTTACAAAGCTCGTTGATAGTAAATTAAATTTGGTCAGTTTATAAAGGTATTGCTTTCATGTTTCTCTCATAAGATCTCACATTCCTCCGAGGTTTGGAATCACCTTGCTTCTCCTAGCTTGTCTCCTGTCTTCTATTCTTCATTACACAACAGATGACCTATCAGATATTCTTCTTCTACTCCAACAGATTTCCCGTTGCCAACCTTCAATGAGAATAAAGCCTGCAAACCTTTTTATCTTCATTCTGCTGCTGTTTCCATCCTGGGTTTGTTGCTTTTTTTTTTTTTTTTTTTTTCTTCCTAAAGATCGTTTGCCAGCATTGCTTTCTCAGTTTTACCCAGTGGAACAAGCAGCGCCTTCTGAACTGACAATCCTGACTTTTTGCAGCTTGTGATTTTTCTAAAGCATGACAACTTCTTGCATGAAGACATGGCAAACCTTTTCAGATAAGGAACTCAAAAAAAAAAAAAAAGAAAGAAAAAAAAACGGCCTTTCAAAGAACAGCGGTGGTTACCGCAGAATGAAACAAGTCTCTCATGTATTAATTTAATTCAGTCATACCTTTTCCATGACAAGAACAATTAGAATCGTGGTGTGGGTGTTTTTTTTTTAGCACGCTAGTTAAATTGTTTTTTTTCTTTTGTCAGGAAAAGTGCATTATGACACAAAGTACTTTTTTTTTTTTTTCCTGGCGACATATAAAAATTTAATATTGTTTGATATACTTTATTCTGTATGAGAAACATCACAGAACCACAGAATGGCCTGGGTTGAAAAGGACCACAATGCTCATTCAGTTCCAACCCCCTGCTATGTGCAGGTCACCAACCAGCAGACCAGGCTGCCCAGAGCCACATCCAGCCTGGCCTTGAATGCCTGCAGGGATGGGGCATCCACAGCCTCCTTGGGCAACCTGTTCCAGTGCCTCACCGCCCTCTGGGTGAAAAACTTCCTCCTCATGTCTAACCTAAACCTCCCTGTCTCAGTTTAAAACCTGAACATGAATTGAAATAAATAGGATCTGGATTACTGCCAGTACATTGCAAGCATAGGCAGGTCTGGGACAACATTTGTTAAAGTATTACCCACTGTGGATGTGTCCTCTGTCACTTGGCACGTTAATTATTAGCCCATCAATAGTCATAGGAGGGCAGGGATGGATGCCATGGTTTATTTTTGGTAATTAAGCATAGAAGGGTTAGAGGAGGCCCAGAAGCAAGAAGAGGTGATGCTGCAGAAGGGAGATGCATCCTCCCCGTGGCCCAGGTGCCCTGGCTTTGCTCATTCAGAACACGCTTGCTCCTGATTGCCCACAAGGCCAAAACAGAGGGGCCGGGGGAAGGAGGTTTGAAAAGGAATTCCTAGCAGGGATGGCAGAGATGGTGTTTGTTTTGCACAATTCTCAATGCAGTTGATAGAAGTCAGAAGAAAAATGCCAGATTCTTTGTGCGGAGAAAGGCATTACCCACGCTTTTATCTCTGCTCTTTAGAGGGATTCTCATCGATACTCCGCCTGGGCGGAACGCTATTAAGACGTATGGAAGTGAGGACAGCAGCTGCTATAAATGCAGCTGAAGGAGGGTAAGTCAATAGATCCTTACCTACAGAAACAAAACTATTTTATCCTTCTTCCATAATGGGCTTGGAGAACAGCTATCAGATTATATTATCTTATTGTAAATGTGAATGGAGGCAAATAGCCTTCTCCAGCTCTAATTTAACAGGAAGATTGAATCAATATATGTGAGAAGATGAATCAAGTGTCCATTTCCTCAAACTGATAGCAAAAATAATGTGATAAAGCAGGAAAAGCCCTACTCTACCAGTACTGGCATTTAGCTATGAGGTTTTCACTCAGCACCAGAGGACAGCGGGGCTCTTCTGATGGGGGAAGCCCAAAAGTGAGAGCTGATGTAGGAGGCACTGCAAAAAGAAACAAGCACTGTGATTTCAACTATTCACCAATAACTTCAGCTCAGTAGCAAATGTGTCGGCTCGTTTGCTTTTCCCTTTTGCCAGACTGGAAGTAGTGCAAAACAGACAACTTAAAAACATTTATTATCATATCTGCTACTGCCTATTCACACTGGCAGCATCTCCACCATAAGCACCTGCCCTGTACCAGTTCCAAACTGACTTAAGGAGCAATTTTGGAAAACTACGGAGCAGCAGACAGTAATACATCACCTGCTCTCTGCAGACTTGCCTGGGGCCAGACAAAACAGTTTATAGGTGAGAGAGTATGCAATGTGACTCGGTCACACTGTACCTCCTCACCGAGCTTCTTTCTGTTAATGCCATCAGCACCACTCACTGCCTTAAATTTTAGAGAAAATTAAACTAAACTGCAAAACGGTGCCACTGCCACAGCTGTTACATTTTCAGCAGTAATGATCAACCTCCCAAGCTTTTATACAACTTAGCGAGTTTCTCACTGAGACAATACGCAAAGGAGAAAGATGAGGTCAGATGATTATTGGCATTATTAATGTGTTGATTCTGGAAAATTAAGCCACAGCTCTGTTTCCAACTCTGGCAGAGATTTTGGAAGTGTCGTTGAAATTCTCACTTTCCTCACCCCGTTTCCCTACCTGTATTGGGACAATAGTAATTCCTCACTCTTCTCCTTTGTGCTGTGACGGCAACACAGATTTTCTTCTGATAGCACATTGAAGAACCTTTCCTGCACACACCAACGTACGGTATAGTGCAGATAAGAACGTTTCCCTTACACTTAAGGTTAGTTTCCCTTAAAAATATAAAGAGAAGAAAAAAATGCCTATACGACTAAGCCTTAGAATCTGTATAGCCTTTCAAATAGCTTTATCATGCACTTATTGAGACCTGCAATACCGCCGTGCAAGAACTGAGGTTGGGTGGAGGCCATCTAATTCACCCAGAATAACGATTTTAAGCTTTTATTCACACTAATACAACTGCACAATGCATTTGCTGCTGGTTACTCTGAAACACCGCCCAGAACAGCTCAAGTCAGATCTATTCTGCCATACACGAGAGAGAAGACCTTTTCTGTCTCCTCTCCAGTTCTGTCAGCTATTTTCATCTTTGTTTCAACCCCAATCATCCTCTGAAAAAAATATCCCTACATCTGTGGTCCTTTCTGAAAACTTATTCTCTTTTTCTTCCACTTCATTTATCACTTTCCTCTTTCGCCCTCTTCACCCCACTGCTGAATATCCCACAATGGACACTGACTTCTCCCGACACTGAGGTCAGTGGCTTTGTGGCCATCCCACAAAGACTGTGCAATGCCCATTTTTACACAAATGCCTCTCAGAACTACCTCCCTCGTCAATTTTGTCTCTCTTTCATTGAGCCTCGTCTTTCACTCTCTCTTTTGACACCTATTCATAAATATCTCCATGCAAATTCTAATTTAAAGCGACCAAAATTAGACTCCTGATTTGACCTAGGACACACTCCTTCCACAAATTCACTGTCAGCTTTGTCAATACTCTCACCTGCCATTCAGAACTGTAAATGAAGTGGTCATTGATGATAACATCATACCTTTAACATTTTTGCCAACTATCAGTGACTAGAATGACAGAGACAGGAAGATAAAGAGTATCTCTGCTATTATTTCTAAGTGCATTCATGCTCAGCAAGAACATTAGTTTTTATCAGTGAAAAATATTTAACATACATTTAACGGGCTGCTCATGGAGTGGTGGAGTTTCTGTTCCTGGAGCCATGAAACGTTGCACTGAGGGACATGATGGGATGGGATGGGTTGGGGTTGCACTTGGGGATCTGAGAGGTCTTTCCAAAAATAATAACCTATGGTTCTGTTTACAGACATGGTCAGTGGGCATAGTAGTGGTTTGGAGTTAGACTTGGGGATCTTAGCAGTGTTTTCCAACCTTAATGATTCTATGATTAGATAATATGTCCATAGTACCTAGCCTGGATGTGCTAAATCTAAAATCTGGAAATACAGCCTATTAGCTGTTACAGATTTTCTATAATTCATCTGAGAAAAAATATTAAATATTAGCAAAAAGTATTTTAAAGGATCGCTAATTAGAAGAGGATGCTAACAGATGGCTTATAAAATGAAAAATGGAAGTTTATGTTACGTCTGAGCTTCTAGAAAGGCAGTGCACTCATATTGCCCCTATGCATATCTAATTTCTTCCCAGTCCCAGTAAGGCCATACAGAGGAAATAATTTGCACGATGTATTACAGGTGAGAATGAAAATGCTGTACATCTATACACCCTTCAGCAACACGGACCCAATGAAGGCCACCTGAGAGCATCCACAGTACCAAATGAACGCAAGTATGGTTGCCCAGGCTCTGGCCATCAGAATTTGGAAAGAGCAGAGACAGTCTTGGCTCTTGACATGGAGGCTCAGTGGGTAGCTGAGCCCCACTGATCAGCACCACAGGATCTCAGCAGCCATTATGTTTTTTCCCTGACCCATTACCACGTGGTACTGTTAGACAGAGATGGGAAAAAGAAAACTAAGAAATCAGCATATGGTTGCTGCAGGAATGAAAGTGCCTGAAGTCCTCCACTGCCTTCCCATATGCAACAAAAGTGGCGTTCCTCGCTATTAATGCAGAATGAACGAGCAGAAGACTCTAATTTCAATATTCTTTTAAAAATCACAGATACTGCAGTACCTCCCAGGTTTTCTGCTTCCTTTCCTCCTTGCTACAACAGTTTTTTCAACATAACAGTTACTGACTTCGACTGCCAGACTCTGTCATGTGGAGAAGCGACATGGCTCTCCTCCTGCCGCACGGCTGCCGTCCTGCTGCAGCTCACACATGCCTTCTGGCTGTAGACGCTTTCAAGATCCCCCAAAGGCTTCCTCGCTCTGTCAGAAAATAAGTGAGCATCTTGTTTCTGTGCAAGATGTTGTTTTTTTTAACTTTTCTTTTTCTTTTTTTTTTTTTCCCTTTAATTTAGGATCTGGAACAAAAAAGGGCATTGTCTTCAAATGGAAAAAGCATGCACTGCTGTCTGCCAGGTCCTGCAGCTGTTTGAGGAGCAATGAAAGTTGCTCACTGTTGAACTCAGCCAGGACACTCAATGCTAACAGTGGGCAGATTCCCCCCATGAAAGCACTAATGGCAGGTTCACAGTGATTGTATTATTCCTGCAAGGTACTTAATGTAGATCAGACAAATTATAGCCTTATTCAACCTCAGCTGGCTCATTTATTTTGATGTAAATACACCTAGGATGATCTAGATGATCCTAGGTCCTTGCACACAAAAACGTAGGTCTTCCTAGATGACACAAAGGAAGTTCAGGGTAGAGATGAATAATTTTTCCAGTCAAAGGCTCATTTGGGATTTCAGCAATGTTACCAGCACAAATGAAAGCAAGACTTCAGGAGGAACTTGTTACCCAGAGGGCGGTGAGGCCCTGGCACTGCTCCTAGAGAGCTGTGCTGCCCCATCCCTGGAGGTGCCCACGGAGCCTGAGCTGACCACTGGCATTCAGCCCACAGCAGAGGTTGAAGGTCCAATCCCAACTCAAACCATACCACGATTCTATGACTTGTGATATTTCTTATTAAAGAAATTTTGCCTACTGCTAACTGATCAGGACTCGCATCTGGGCACAGGGACTCCAGCCTGTCCCTGTGATCTGCTTGATTCAGATGAAAAAGCACAACGGTGACATTTTCTAGATTGAGACAATTAATCCAACCACAATGGTGTTCTTGAACTCTCATACCTTGAGTAGAGAAGTTTCAGCAGAATTGGAAGTTCTGGCCTTTCTTGCAGGTGGGCCTTTATCAGAGGAACAGGGAACAGGCAGTAAAACAACTTCTGGTAAATCGATTTCAGGAGATCTGCATAAAGAAACAAATCCACTTTCAGGCTTAATTGCCTTCTGCCAATATGCAGTTGGCCTCCACAACCCCCAAGGCTCATTCCCTCAGTCCTGCACAGACAGGGGTGGGGATTGCTTGGTCTGACTTTGCTGGCATCCAGCAGTGCTGTCGGGCTCCCAGCAGCAGAAGCTGAAAGCCAGACACCAAGCCTGTGGTGCTTGTATTGGAGCCCTTGTATTGGGTTGCAGTAGGGCTCGTTGCTGGTATGCCCTGGGGTGGGTCTGATGTTGGATGAGAGCAGCCCACGAATTCACGCTTGCAGTTTGTTTCATATCAAAGCTCTTTGATTTACTTACGAAATAAAGTATCTTCTGTTGCACCATTCAAATGTTATATACTGATTTAATCACAAACCCCATGATACTTTGTGTTATTCACAAAGCTGTGCCTCTGTACATCTCAGATTCCTTTCTTTTTTTTTAAGTATCCATAAGGTTAAGAAGAAGAAGAAAAACATACACCATCAACAGAAGTAAAATACAGGGACGTCAATGACATTTTTCTTTTTACACTCTTATTCCTAAACCAAATGGCATGATCTGGGGGACTCACCTCAACTCCTGAGTACTTGGGATTGCTCGTGCATCATGAGACAGGCTCTGTCACTGGCATACAGCACATCATAAGGACTGGAACACCACATGTGGCTTGATGGTGCAGTAACAAAAAGTACACAGTCTGCTGGGAAGGGGAAAGGGTAAAGGAGGAAAGGAATAGAAGCGAGCACCTGGATTCAATTTAGGAGAAGAAAAGGGTCCCTTGGAAGCAGGAAGACCTTAGGAATAAGAGTAAGGAGAAAAATCTTAAAATATTAAGAGGGAAAAAAAAAAAATAGAAATAAAGAGTTGAAAGGATCATACGTGTATAAAGATGCTTATCATCCTTGTCAAGGCTGAACTTCTCAACCTCCTGACATATCAAACCCAGCATCCACTTCCCCGACCCCAGCCACATCCCCATACTCCCCCCTCACATCTTCCCAGTTCTCCCTCACCGCCTGTGAGCCAAAGCATTTCTCAACTCCCAGGTATGGGACCCTGCTTACCTCTTCCAGTAGGTCTCCAGGATTTGTTGGGCCCTCCTGCAGCAGAACCGCAGTTGGGGAACACAGTTGGGGCACACAGGGGGACATGAGTTGGAAGCACTGTGAGCAAAGGCAGATACAGCAGCTGGGTAGCTCTGTTTGGCCAACCCGACTCTTCGGACAACACTTCCAGACATCGGGTCTGGATTCGAGGAGGTCCTGTCAGGAGTTGGACCCGATGGTCTTTGTGTGTCCCTTCCCGCTCGGGATGTTCTGTGGTTCTTAAGTTCCATGCTGGAGGCTAGTGAGCAGAAGCAAAATGGACAGCAGCACAATGCTGATAATAGGCTATGATTAAAGACAGAACTGCTCAGCACCCCACAGAGAGAAAGGAAGAAGTAGCCTTTGTTCTTAAGTGAAAGTAACACACACTGTATTTGTTATGTTAAGCAGCTTTGTCTTTCTGCAGTGTCTGGCCATGGCCAAATTCAGCCCTGCTGTAATTAGCACATCACGTTTGTTTCAGGATAAGCAATTCTTCCTGCCAAATGTCTACTTCTAATCCAGTAATGACAACCACGAAGAAAGAAAAATAGATTTATGGTATGTACCCTGTTGTACTGACTTTTCCCAGTGCAGATTTGCAACCCAAAGTCAATTTCCTTTATGTAGCAACAATATTCCTCACCTCCATGCATTTGGGGAGGATTGCATCTGGATCACCAAATTTGCAGGTCATCTCTACGTCCATTAGAGAGCGATGGGCACTCGAATTTCCATAAAAAATCAAAGCCAGGTAGGAGAAACCAAAGCTGTCTGGGAAGAACAGGAGGAGGGGAGAGGCTGATCTGGTGCCAGAGGGCATTTTGCTGGGAATTTTCACACTTGCTCTGGAAGCCAGCTGGGTCAAGCAGAAGAGACCATGTGCATGCCCTGCTCAGCTGCCTCGTGGAGAGCTAAAGCCGAGCTCTGACGCAAGGACGCAATCAGCTTTGGAAAAATGAGTAGTGAAAAATGATTACTGCATCCTTCAGCAAAAGCATCACGGGAACAAAGTCTGGCTACTGGGTAAAAAATCAGAGCAAACACACAACTTGGGCTGTTACTGCTTAAGTCTCTTCTCTGTTTCTCCTGGAACCACAGCTACACCCACCTGCATGAAAGCACAGTGCAGGACAGATAAAAAAGAAGCCAGGAATCCCTCTGTGCTTGCAGAGGTGTCTGGTTAGAACAGGGCCACATGACCGAACCAGGTTCAAGGTATAAAAACCAAGGATTGAAAACTTTGCTCATATATATTCTTCAAGTGGTGTTTAATACAGCTTCTTTTGTTTGTTTTGACAATGGATCTTATCTTTTGGTAAGGGCTGTGTTCAGGGCTATTATTACCCTATATAAAAGCCTCATAGTCTTTCTTTCCACTTGTTCAGCACACCAGAGTGGCATAGCAAATTTAATCGAAGAACGCAGCTCCAGGGAGAGCCTTTTGAGACTCTCCCCTTTTTCATAATGCTGTTATCTCCTCTTCCTTGTGTTGGGGATGCATAAAAATCACAAAAAAGTCATTCTGAGTATATTCTTCCCGATAATTATTGTCAGACTCCGAGATAAGTACCCTACGTGATGTAATGTGTGTTAGAACCGACTCTCTGAATGCAAATCCTGCGACTCTTATAGGCCCAAACAATGGTCGCCCTAAACACTAGGGCCTAGTATTTTGCCACAGACAAGAGAGAGCTTTGATTTTTTGTGTTTTGATAAGGCACAATCTGGGTGCCTTTATCTCAGCTGTTATATTTAAAGATGACATTCTAGCCTTGCCGCCTCGCCTATTGTTTTGACCCTGATTATCTCCAAATGTTGTTGTTTAGTCAAACTCACCAGTTTAATGAAAGGCCTGCTCCCAATTTAAGGAAAATTATTTAAATGCAGAGTATCCTATACACTGCGGTTTCGAAAAGAACTAGGCGGTTAATCAAAAGTTAATTGTATAATTCTCATGCAGATTAGGGCCTCTTGCAAATGAATCCCAGGTTGTGATTATTAAAAAAAGGGAAAGTGCTGGAGTAATGCACAAGGGTCTTCAGTCTGGTAAACAATCAGCTAAGGTTTAATTTGTGGTAAACAAAGTGCTGATACACTGGGGGTCTCCAAAGGAGACAAAAAGGTGAAAATAAATTAAAAAACAACATACAGATATGATCTTTTTGTTTTTTTAGGCATCTTTCAAAAACACCAGCTAAATGAATAAAAAGTAACCCATTAATATTGACTGGCAGCATCGGCAATATGCAAATGATAGCAGTCGTATAATTATACCCCAATCCTCGGACAGGGATCCTGGCCACAAAATGTTCACGCCACCTCCAATAAATACCTATGTGATGCTCCCAGGTACAATAAATAGCTGTAATGAACAGTCTGATTAATCACAAACTGTTTCTCTGTATGCTGATAAACAGCGTTGGCAGAAAAGAGCACAAGTGGTATGTTTACAGCCCGCACGTGTGCTCTAAAGGTATCTGCGCTAAGGAATGAGCCAGCAATGCTTCCAGTGGCAACAAATCCTTCCAAAGCTAAACGAAAAAGAGCTGCCGAAGTCGGTCTTTGAAGCCTTTTAGACTGAAGCAGTGAAAACGATATTGACCGAATGGTTTTTACGACCTGGATTCATTTGTGACATAAAGTAAGCAATGTGCACAGCTTTGGGAAGGCCATGCAACTGCAAAGCCAGCTGTAGTGCTGTCGAGTGAGATGGTAGGAACCAACCACACCTGTCTCCTTGCCAACAATTACCAAGAATTAGTCTTTTACTAGCTTGTCAGCCTCCGGGTGTCAGTGTGCTGGTCCTGTTGAGGCCAGACCAGGAGCATCCCCTGTCCAGGCACTGCCAGCACAGCCCTCACCCTGGACAGCTCCGCAGCAGACTTGCGTGCATGATGCTCACATCAGTTTTTGGTAGGCAGAACAAACCCAATGTATGTTTCTTGTCTGTAGTGAAGAGGCTCACCCTCAGCTTTCAGGTCTGCTGCATCCTCAGCCAGATGCTGAATTAAGCAATAGCTTGAATACCTTCTTAGATGGCCACACTCAGGCAGGCAGAAGTCTCCTAGAGGAGGAGAAGAGGCCTATGTATGTTTGGATAATTATATTTCTATATATACGAGCTCACAAATATAAATAGATACACATCTCTGTTCATATGCATACATTTAGGTATGTATAACACCATAATAATAACCACTTTTTTTGTATTCCACACCAAGCAGAAAGAAGTGGCACTTATGGCAGCAGTCAGATCCACAGAGAAAGCATTAGCAGAAAACACACAGAGGTTTTGATGGAATTTGGCACAGTTTCTGAATGCATGAGATCAAATACGGAAGGAGAAAGATAAATTAAGCAGAGGAAACTATCATTCCACTTTCAGTACCTAAATGCTATAATTCACCGCAGTTTCAAGGAGAAACGGATGAAACATATTTCTAAATACTTAACAATTCATAAGATTACAGTAGTCTGCAAAATATGATGATTTTACAGAAACCACAGCAATATTTTAGAGACTATTTTATTTAAAAGGTAACCACCAAAGATAGTAAGCCTCCTATAATTTGTGCCGCAGCCTTCTGGAGGTGAAGGAAATGCTATCTGACATTAATTACTAATTAATTACTAAATAGGGCAATAAAAAAAGGCACCCATGTATTTGCTTGTAAATTGAAAAGGATTGCTAGCAATTGAGACAAATTTGTCTCAGAAATGGGTTTTATTTTATTTTTATTTTTTTCCTAATATTATTCACACTTGCTTACAACGTTTTATTTGAAAAGCAAAGCATGAAAAATGTTACTTTACAAATAAAAACCAGGGGATTATCAATGGCCCAGCTTTACCTAAAAAAAACCCAAAATAACAACAACAACAACAACTTTCAGTTCCAAATATGTGTATCATTGTCATTAAAATAATTTCCCAGGAAGGTGAAGTCTCCCTGCGAACATCTCAAAACTCCATTGTGGCACTGACCCACACATCCATAGGTACTCTATCACCAAACAGCTGTAGCAGATCCTGCACTGCCATCTGAGCTTGCGTTATCAGCATGTTTTGTTCTACATCTGTAAGAGGAAAAGCAAATGGTGAGCGTGCCAACCTGGAGTGTCTCAAGGCCATGACAGAGTTTGAGATCACCTTTTTCTTTTCCTTTTTTTTTTTTTTAAATAGAGGAGTCTCAGAATAGCAGAGTTGTCTAGATAGAACTGCCCAGGTGAGGGTAACGTTGTCTTTCCACATGTTTCAATCAGACCGCTGATGTTACCTACTGAATCTTGCATCAGAGGAAGACTTTTGAAACTAAATTGTTTGGTAATATGCATTTTCAATCAAAACACAGGGGAGACTTTAAAAATTCACTGTGCATAAATAAAATATTTGATCTTTCTGACTCTTATTTTCCAAACCCTTATAGACACTTCATACTAATATTGACATTAAACTTCAATATTGATGTAGGAATGATGAAACGGAGCAGCGCGCTGTAAATATTTTAGGAGGATGCAGTGGGACGTTTTCTCAAAAATAGGTGTTTTTCAAGTTCTCAGGCTTACTGCCACCCAACGTGGGGTGAGGTGAGCACACCCCACAGCAGGCAAGGCAAGAGCCATGTGGGTGAAGCAATGGGCAGCCCAGCAGGACTTGAGCAAATGAGCCTGAAGCAGCAAGAAGACACATTCGGAGGACATTATCAGGCTCCTGTGGCATGTGGATCTTACCCAAGCACAGTAGGTACCTGCTCAGTCTATGAAGTGAAATCAGTCTCCACAGCATGCATTATTTTTTTCTTGAAAAACATATACTTCAACTATGCGGAATTGTCCTTTCAATGAAAATCCATGTTTTACATTTAGGTATGTTCTCTGTGGAGGAAAAGGCAAGCGATCAGTGCTGATGTGAAAAAAATGGTATTTAATCTACTTTAAAAACAGCAACAAAATTCTAGTAATTAGAGCCAGGTTGCTAGGGAATAATTACAGAAGTCAATATCCAGCACCAGGAAAGCATCTACGAAGTACCAGATGGTCACTAGTAAAATAAAGAACATGAGAACTCAAATACTATGTTTCAGGGAAAAAAAAAAAAAAAAAAAAAAGAATAACTTTCCTTAGGGGAAAACAGAGCTAATCAAAATTAAATTCTTTCATTGTGTTGTGATCTTGTTATGCTACTCAATACCTGAATGCAAAGCTCCTCCCGCCCTCACCTGACAAGAGAGACCGAACTTTGAGCTACACAAACAACAAATTCAAGGCGAGATTTCTTAAAATCCATGTTTGAATGGGACAAGGAAGTACTCCTAGCACCTGGCAGTTTATATTTGTTAAGAACTCCTCAGTCTTATGCAATTATTTCAAGCAAAGCTCAAGAAGTTTGTTCCCCAATTAACCTTGCATAACAAAATTAACCAAAGAGAACTCTTCTCCATTCTCCTGAGAACTTGCTCTTCACACCATGCCTGTAGGTACCCTGCGGCATCCAGCAAAAAAGTTGTGTTTTACTGAAGAAACAGAAGCCAAGAGCAGACAAAGAAAAGCAAGGGGTCATTTTGAATCCCCTGATCCCCATTGGTGACACAGGGCTGAGGCCTTTTGCAATCTATAGCTTCATAAACATGAACAACAAATAAGCATACAGAGTTGGGCATGAATTTTGCATTGGCTTGGATGGTATTTAAATGTCACTGGAGCAATCAGAAGCAGCCAATACTACTGATATTTCTTCTCAGGGATAATTTCATTACCTGCTAATTAACAGCTGGACAAACAGAGGAATGCTAAGCACTCCGCCCAATACGAAACATTTGTAGCTATAAAGGATGAAAATAATTTTCATGATTTTATATTTATCTCAGGTTTTAAGGCAGTGAGGTCACCTACACAAAATCCCTTACTGATAGCATAAGTGCAGATGCACTGACCTGGTAATTTACGCTCTTCTGTGAATCAGTCACAGAAACAGTCAATGGCTGCATTGAGGAATGCCAAGACTGCAGAAAAACAGGAGAGACAGCAAATATAAAGTGAAATTATAAAGCTTTCAATGATTAATATCTATAAGATCCTGTTCTGACTTGTACACTACTTCTCCCATTGATTAGATAACAGGTCAGTATTGCAATGAAACCTGAAATACTTCTAAACTCCTACAAAATGAAGTCAGCCATATTAGCATCATGGATGCTCCATTTTTGGGTAACAACATACAGAGGAACCGTATTTCATCTGTAATTCATTTGAAGTGACTCCATGACATCACAGCGACTTTTCCTGAGATGGACACAGCCAACTGATGTCATACTTATTCTAAGTAAATATGTTGAAATATATGAGCTAATATTTTTTTTTATCTGGACAGCAATCAAATTAAATCAACAGAAAACAAGGTAAGATGAAAGCAAACATTTCCATTTTTTAAAGTCTCTCTCAAAAAGGAAAGAACAAATTATTTATAACACTGCAAATTTTACATGCACGCAAGACCTTCTCTTTAGACTGTAGGAAAAAAAGAAAACAAGGAAAGTATTACAAGCTTATGTTCAAGACTGCACAAATCCAAATTTCATAGGTGTTCAAGCCAACATTCCCAGAGGACCATGATTCAAAATTCTATCTAGAAATGGACTAAGTATCACTTCTTGTTCCAACGTGAACATCACAAGAGCCTGGGAACAACACCAACGACTTTTTCTGTTGCTGTTTTCACAGAGGCAGACACCGCTTCTGTCTCTCATCCCAGTCCCACTGTGAATCACATAGACAAATGCTGGCACTTCTCTGAATTGCGTTTCACCCAAGCCTAAAAGGCAAATGGCAGTGACTTTGCAAACCTACGGAGACTCGTTCAGCGCTTTGAATCTCTGTCAAACAGCTTGCTGCAGTTTTAAATAATAAATAACATCTTCCACGTTATTGACACATTTGTCACACAAACAAACGATGGCAGAGAGCAGTGCCCATCTCCATCCCCACAGCCTAGAGGATCCCAGCCCTCACCTGTTGCACACCAGTGAGGTCAAAAGCCAAACTGGCACCCAGTGGAAAGCTGCTGTGTCTTTATCTCCCTTTTCCTGTTGGCTTCACGCCCAATTTTGCTTTCAAAGACAAAGCATACCACAGCCCTCACGCCTTCGCAGCAATAGCTGATGCCGTGCAGATTGCAGTGACAGCGATCGTGGCAGCTCAAGCTGAAGCACAACTGTGATTACAGCCCTCCAAACTCAGTTGCTCTTAATTTTCTCAAATTCCTGTGGGGCTGAAATGTTCCATGTTTGCTCTCTGCCCAAGGGCAAACAGTTTGTTGCTGAAAGAGTCAACAGAACCTGTTTTGCTTTCTGCAAATGGTTAGGAAAAAAAAGTTGTCTTTAGCTCTGCAATCAGGAGACGTTCCCTTGCAGCTCAGGGATGGTATCTGTGACCATTCCCTGGGTATTAATGGCTATGAGAAATAAATGACATTTGAAGAATATCATGTTCATAGATTAGGAATAACTCTGCTCACAAATAGAAAGTTCATTTGGACTTTTCAGCTGAGATCTTTATTTAGACCACAGCTGTGAGCAGTGGTTATTTGAAGATCCGCTTCAATTACTGCTTATAGGAAAACACAGAATACACGGGTCCTTCAGATAACAACCAGAGGTAGGAGAAGTGGGAAGTATTACCACCGTATTATGGTGCCCAAAACAGACTACCAAGAAGCATAGAGACCTGGTGGTACAAAAGAAGCCCCTTCCTGCGACAGGCAACCTAGAACAAGCTGCTGATCGAGGTAAGACAATGCCAAAGCCAAGATCAGAATGACAGCTCTTGGGGAACATCCAGTGTGCTGAACTGGATCACACCTTCCCGTGTGCAAGTTTGCCACCTATAGCATGGATAAAATAATCTACCTTTACTGTTTTCTTGTTAGTAAAAGAGAACAACCTTCCCTCCATGTATTTTGCTGCCCAACCTGCAGACATGGAGGAGGTAGGTGACCTCTTACCACCTGTAAAGACTGATTCCCCATTTTCAGAAAGGTACAGTTTTGCAGATGCAAATGATATAAATGAGCATTCTATCATTCTACACAGAAGTATATTTTATAAAAACTACAAAAATGACATGTGATTTGGCAAGCACAAGTTTTATAGCGGACGCCAAGTTATCCAGGTATTTAATACACAGAAATGATGCAGTCTTTACACAGATTAAGAGATATCTTAGATATTCAAACAGAGATTGGTGACAGGAAACCAAACATCAGAAATATCAAACCAAACAGCTCTGGAAGGTCCAGAGTCAGCTCTTTTCTCTTAAATCAGAACCAAAAGAAAAAATGCTAAGCAAGCACGCAACTGTTTGTATTGTGTATAGCTTCCTGTATTTCTTGCAGTTGTTTTCATCTAGCACTGCTTGTATTGGACATCTCCAGCAGTGGCTTCTTGCATGGGACAATGCATAGCAATGCTCTGACACACTGTTGTTCTCTATCTAGTGCTGTTCATCAAGACATATCACCAGTATCTCAGTTTACACCAGGGCATGGAGACAGTATATATGGAAACAATTAGAGTTTAACTTAATGACAGCAATTGTCCACATTTCACAGCCATGCAGAGGATCAAGGACGACAGCTTCCCTGTATGAAGGTGGCGACCACTTCCATCATTTTTTGTGCCACATCTGCTCTTGTTTTCCTATTTTCTGCACAATTCTATCACCAACTGTGCTATACTTTGAGATAACAGCATTTATCCAAAGGTCTTACTCCTGCATTAGCAACTCGTGAGATCATTTGAGGTTCTTTTCATCTGTAGAGGCTGAAACAAGATTTTTTTAATGCTAATTTCAGCCAACCTCCATTCACTTCAAGACCCTGATTTTTCCCTACATCAGATCTGATGGTCACCTGGCATAGTGGAGTAAGCCAACCTTCTCCACTTTTCCTGGGCATACCTTTGTGCAGAAGTTTGCAAATGCCTTTTAACCTATTGATAATGCAGATCTGATTGGATACAGGCAAACTCACCATTCAGACTGGGAGCCAAATCGACTTTCTGGATGCATCTTTACAGGCAGCCTCACTAACAAATGAATAAGCTGATTTTAGTGCAGGGAGAAGTTTTCCATCAGTGGAAAGCTATGGGACTCATTGGTGGCTGAAAAACATGAAGTGTAATAGTTCAACAAAACAGTTCCTAATCCGTGAAGAATTCTGCTTCCAATGGCATACATACAATACACACACACACACAAAGTTCTGAGCTTCATTGCACATCAACGCACATCTTTAAGACAAATAATTTGGAATGTTTAAAGATATGTAGCATACAGATAAAACAAAGTGATCAAAAATCATGTTCTGGCCACAAAAAGTACCACGCTTTGTTTTTCTGCTGCTTTAGAACAAGCACCACAGTGCACCTCTCTGGAGATGTGTACTCAATATGTGCTCAGAATCAATTTGTAGTATATTGCAGTGATGGACTGGAGCAGCTCCAGTCTATCGTGTCAACACGCATTTTGGGCAGGCTTTAATCTGAAGAGTCACTCGAGTGTTGTGTAACTAGGTATGTTAAACTCATTACGTTTTTGATAAAATGCAGTTGCTCCCTAACCACAGAAGCCACTTTTGACTTTGTAACTTGACTATCTGAATAGTTGTTTTTGTTTTTCACTGCAAAGGACATAGTCTGCATCAGTAACTGGCAGTATTCAAGAGTATTACACAGAATGAAGTCGTCTAAAATGACAGTGGTGCTCTAGAAGGAATTTGTAGCCTGAAAATACCATACGCAACACCATGAGTTCATTTACCATTTACACAGCTATTTAAGAAATAAATAGCATAGGTAACAGGATGTAGTTTATATTTAGGTAAACCAATTTGTTTTGCTTTTGTACTTTCAAAGGTCAAATATTTCAAAATATTTGCAAATAAGAACAATAGAAAGAAAGACTGATTTTGAAAGAGGAAAATTAAGAGAACTTCAGTGACTTTCCCCATCTTTACCCTGACTATCTAAGGCAGCAGCTGATGTCTGAATGATCTTTGGCTGCTGAACACAGGACTGTTTTTTCCTTAGGATTCCACTTTGCACACACTGAGCCCTAAAAATATTGCAAACGAAGTGAAGCATGCACTTCTTTGCCCACCCCACAAAGACACCTCTTCCTTCCCACTTCCCCAGAGTTATCATCTTGTTCACAGAACTCCTTCCTTCTCTAAATGATCCTTTGCCCCCATAACCACAAAGCAATCCATCTCTCTGTGAACACCCACGTCCACGGTGACTGCCACTAATAGTCTTCAGTCATTATTGACTTCTAAAAGCAAGGCTAGGGAGGGGACACTGCAGCCATCGTTCAATCCTCTGTTACCAAAATAAAAACCTATCTGCAGAAACCACATTTAGCAGGGATAAAAGATAGCTAGCAGGAGCTCTATTAGCAACACCATTCAACTGCAGCTCCAAGCCTTCTCTTTCTCTGAACTCTAACCCATGCTGAACTGTAGACAAGGCTCCTCGTTCTTCCCTGGAGGAAAGGAGCACAGCTGCCCCAAAGAGCAGAGCTGGCTTTGACCTGGATGAACCAGGCCTGGAGCCAGGCTCAAAGTGTGCCTGGCTTTATGATGGAGCTCACATCCTTTTCCCAAAAGTAGACCTGAAAGAAAAGCCTGCTAGGAATATGCAGCTGATGTGCTCATACCAGCAAATTGTGCGCCCCTCAAATAAAGCACAAGGCCAAACATCAGCAGAATTACCCAAGAAAGCTAACGATGCATATAAAAATAAATTAAGAAAGCTTTAGTCCACTTGAATCAAAGGTCAGGGAAGAACTAAACGCAATCAAAATATCACAAAGGAGATGGAAATAAGCATAGAGGAGGTAATAGCAAGGACACGAGCTTAGAAGATAGAAGATAACATTACAAGCTACTCATTCTCCACACTTCCTCTCTTCTGCTGGACATCTCAGAGGAAACAGGGTATGAGACATTGGTAATACATCTCTGTTAAATATAAATAGAGGCAATACGTCTTCATATTACGCATACAGCAACAATTAAAAAATTACCTAGTAAAATGCTTACAGCATGCAGAAATGTCAGATATAAGTTTGTATGTGAACCTTGAACATCTGGGTGATGGAAAACAAAGATTTATGAATAGCCAGAAGTGTACATGACATCTAGATGCACGTGCAATAAGACGACATTAGATACCATTGGATACCATCCTGTGCCACATGGTTGCCTCTGCTGACCAAATCAGCACCCTTCAATTTCCAACAAGGTGAACAAAAGTCCTCTAAATATTGGTAGAAAAAAATCCTGCCAAATAGTAACATTTGACCACGGTTATCGCTGACAACGCTTTCCTTTGGAAAAGAAAATGCCTCCTGTGTTTTTAATTTTGGATTGACACCACAAAACCTGATTTACTTTCCATCATTTATGCATCTGTCAAAATTCAAGCCAATTTGCTGCAGAAGTTGGTGCAGCTTTGAAACTGAAAAGTTTTACCCAATAAGTCATAAACAGCAAGGGACCAAAAAGGCCCCAAGCATCAATGGGATAAATGAATCTTTGACAAAAAGATCAAGGTGGGAAAAGACCTCTAAGATCATCCAGTCCAACCGTCCACCTATCACCAATATTTCCCAATCAACTATAATCCTGCTTCTATGCGAAGAAGCTTTACGAATGCATTTCTGAATATGGGGAGCAACGTTTTCATTTTGTTTGAGAAAGGATGCTGATGATCTGCACAGGGCAAAATTACACAGGAAGAAACTATTGCAGTTGTGCTAAACCAAGATACCTGGCGAGGCAGCTGGCAATCCTTAACAAATGATGCTAAAAGAATTGGAGTTAAATCAAAGACTTCTGCTGTAGAATAGGGAATAAACATCAGGAGAGCAGTGATGTAATCCCAAGAGATGACTCCAAAGTAACACTTCTTTCTGCATGTGTTCTATTTTGCCCCTCCAACAATGTTTTGAGTAAACCAGAACATTTGTTCGAGTTTTTTCAATCCCAGGCTTTGATTTTACTACTTCGGAGTTTGGCTTTAATTGTTCAATTTTTACTAGCAGTTAGGAGAAGGACAGCTCTCATGCCTACTGTATATCCAAAAATAATTAAAATGCTAATGGTCGGGTATTTACAAAAAGGAGCAGGAGGAAGTATGCAACTGGTGATGGCAGAAAATCTGAAATGGGAAGAAGAGGGGTCTTGGGAAAGGAAGGTTATGAAAGAGCTCAGTCTGAGATCAGCAGCATAAGTCATCCAGTGCTGTACTTTTCAAGACCACCTATTTCTTCTACCTCTCAATTACATTTTCAGCCCTCTTCACAGACAGATATTTACTTCCCTGCCTTAACATCATTTCTTTTCATTCAGAAAAGCCATTCATGTCAACCATTCAGACATATAAAAACATTTGTATCGATAGCACGTGGAGCCACTTGTCCATCAGCTGCTTTCCACCCCTACAGTACAGCAGCACCCGTGTTAACAGCATCATCTCAATCTTAACCACGAGCAACAACCCGTCCGCCTGCTGCCAGAGCCTGTTACGCACCCAAAGCCACAATGTGAGCAGGCACCAGGAAACAAACTTCCCTTCTGCACCCCTCAGCACTGCATGCTAATTGTCACGCTTGTGCAGCTGAGAAATTACATCACGCTCCTCCATGCTGCTCTGGCAGCACGCGCCAGCCCTGCCCTCCCGCAGCCCTGCTCCTCCAGCCTTTGCCCTCTCTTGAGCAGACGCCGCCAGTTGAGCTAAATTGAGTAGTGGTTTTGGAAGTGAACAAATTGGGACTAAAGAAAGACCCCAAGCTCATTTTCAATTTTGTTCTGATCTCCTGTTTGAACTCGAGTAGTTAGGAAAGCAATAAATAGGCCAGGGCCATAGGGGAACAGCGCTGGATGTACATGTGGGTCAGGGGCTACCACTAGGATTTCTTTAGGAATTCAGATTATATTATATTAAAAATAAATAAATAAATAAAAATTCAAGCCACAAAAAAAGTTTTGCACGGAACGTTTTGGTTATTCGTAGGCACAGGTACTGCAACAACAGCACAACCAGCACCTGAAAATAAATAAGAACTATATTTAGAGTAACGCTTACTTCACTGTCATTTACACATTGTAAATGGAGCTTCCCACACGTCACAGCTTCCACTGCAAAATGGGCATTAGATACTGATTACATACAATTGCAGTGGAAAGGCATTCACTGATGGAGACCCTGACTTTAAAATCTGACTTCAAAAAAATGCGTAGTTTAATCTGTAATGCATCAATAATTTCTTTATAGCAAAACGTCAGTCTCTACCATTTTAACATAGATGATTAAACGACACGTATTGTATACAACCCAAGGTTCCTATAGTTACATCATTCAGCACAACCACAGATCTGCCCATACGCTGTTTGTTCTTCTCCCTGGTCCTTCAGATAAAAAAAAAATACATGCTGATGTCAATTAGGTGGTTTACTGCTAGTGGAGATGTTATTACACCTTCTTAGTCTTTCGTTGGCTATTCAGTTTGATATTGCCATACCATTCTAATGCAGAAATGACACACAGGACAACACGTGGTGAGAACTGATGTCACACGTTCTAGTGTGTGGAGTCATCCAAAAAAGAGGATTTCTGTTCTAACTGTATCTTGGCAGAGATACTATAATCTGATTATTTTATAGGGCTCCACCTGCTCCTTTTTTAAGGAACGTTAGAGTATAATGTAGAACTAATAGTACACGAACCCTTTTATGTACATTGCTGCTATTACTTTTGAAATCATGAAGGGGATATTTCAGTTTTCATACAAATAGTTTCGATTAATGCCAAACACTGAGCAACTGGAGTTTGCATTGACATCTCATTTATCCAGTGTTGGACAGCGATTATTATTGTTTCTGAGTGAAAGAAAAGGATAAAATAGTGCTTCCAGTGGAAGATAATAGTTATCTTAAGGAGCCTTCAGGTTGATGTCAACTGCCTGCTATGTGCTTTCTACCAGCCATGCAGCTTTGTGTCCCCCCATAACCCCATCCTAAGCCAAGAAGAGAAATCTGGAGCCTGGAACATGATGGACAGGCATTCAGCTTACACCACGGCCACACAGAACCGGAGGTCTGACAGCTAGCAGGGCTGCCAAAAATAACCATTCTTGCAGCCATTCTCAAAAACTTACTTCATATTGAGGGCTGCGTAAGGTACAGAGTCCTAACAAACAGACAACGAGCAACGGAGCAAATGCATAAAGTGTTGGCCAGGGTTGGCAGCCAGAAGGAGCACAGAAACTTCCCCAGGGCATACAGTCTTCTTAGCAATGGTCATAGAACAGCAGTGCAGCCTGCAAAGAGGTCCACTGTACACTCTACTTGTAACAAAACACAAACACGATAATGTATGTACAAAACAGTAGAACTAAAACACCATAGTGATGTGAAATACAGAATTGTAGAAACATTCAGGCTGGAAAAGACCACTAAGATCACCCAGACCAACCACTACCCATCCCTGCCATGCCCATGTCCCTATATTTAAAGTGGAAATACTTGAAAGATGGCACCACTGAACAATTAGGAGCACAAAGAATGCATTAAACACCTCAAAGGGGTACTACTCCAGATTCAGTGACAGGACAAAAACTTTTGGAGGAGAAAAGGATACATGAGAACTTTCCTAAGTCTTCCTACAGTTGCTTATAAACTTTATCAACTTCGTATCTTTTTATTTAAGCTTCAGTTGCAGCCAACAAAAAGAAAAAAAAATCAGACAACAATTAGCTGCTGCTAATCAATCTGAACACAGACATCTATTATTTAAAACTTATGCACTCGCAGGCGATGTCGGTGACCATCCATCCCACTCTCAGTGCAGGTGTTGGGAATTGGAGGATTTCAGTTTAACAAAGCATTGCCCAGAGCACATGCTGTGTGCAAGTACTGCACAACCGGTACTCACTTCAGCCTCTCACTTCACAACCAATTCATTGGACAGAATTAGCTCTTGTTATATTTTCAATCTGATATTTTAACTGATTTCTGGATTGTGAACCAATTCAACATACATGTGTTTTGTACATCAAAACAGACTTTTCTGTCTCCTTTCCCCAAGGCAAGCGTACTTCCCTTATCCTTCTCCTTTTCCTAAGGGAATAGGTCTTTTCAAAGCATTAGAATTATAAAAAAAATTGGAAAAAGGATATCACTTTCAGAGAGCTATCAGAAAGTTCTTCACACGTGCGCTGTAACGACACGTCCTCGTTCTTAGCCCTGCTCTGTTATCATTTTGCTCTGCGTACAAGGAAAGGTGCGAGAGCACAAAAAAGGTGGAGAACAAACTAAGAAAGAACGACCCCAAAAGTGCATCAAAAGTGCATCTCGGGGTGTGGGTGTCAGCCAGCAGGCAGGCAGGGCTGTGGGCAGCTGAGGTGCTCCGCTCCGCAGCACTGAACTCAGCATCACAAAGGATTGGTCCTGGCAAACACGGTTCGGTCGTGCGTTCGATTCTGTCCAACAACTGGTGTGAAATTTTAATCAAAAAAAAAAAAAAAAAAAAACTCAACCAAAAAAAAACCCCACAACCAGAGAGCTCATTCAAAAAAGAAATTAGTGAAAAAAACTTTGGTCGTCTCTCATCAGTGAAAACTGATTTAGTTATGCAAATTACTGCTATGAATATTAAACCACTGATGAAAGGTTTTTAATGAAGGGATCTTTTGTTTTGGAAATGCAAGGGTATATGCTTTAATTTCTTGCTAATTTACTGTTCTTTGATAATGTTCGCATTTTCCCCAAAGTGACTTCACTGATGGGTTTAATACTGTGAATAGAACTACAGGCCAACAATACTGGTTTTGACAAGCCTTCCCCTGTGTAACTATAGATCATGATTTGCAGCCCCTTATGCACAATTCTATTAGGGTGAATTTTGTCTACAGGGCTTTCCATGAAATGAATTCTCATTTTAATGTTAGCCTCCTGCAGTTTTTAATTTTTAATCTGTAATATGAAATTGCAAATTTTACAAACATCATTTGAAAAAGCCACTAGGACAGAACCGAATGCCAAAGTTTACATATTGCCTAATTAGACTGTTATGAGAAGCAGCTTATCAATGTCAAGCCAAAGATCATCAAAAAATCCAATTACTAATTTGAAAAACACATATATTTATAGGTTCATTTTGTTTAATTTGCATCCGATTAGCTTAATAATTGTTTAAAAATTGTATTAAGGTTAATGATTGTGGTGCAGCTCGCAGCACACCTGGGCTGGGAAGGCGGCGTAGCAAATTAGCCGGCTGTCCTACCTAAAATAAAACTCAGCTGCAATCTTTTCCATCATAAAGCACAGAGAATTCATTACTCAAATGACAAGGCAATTTTAAATATGAGAAGATATTAAAGCACTCGTTAGCTGCCTCTGTACAGCTGCAGTGCCGGTCAGGTGCTAAGGAAGGACGCACCCATCCACACAGGCACTTCTGAGCCATGCTGAGGAGTGCATCTTATTTACAACACAGTGTGCCATGCCATGGGAAGGACAGCAGAGATCAGCTTTGTTATACTAACGCAGCATGGGGGCATCTGGGCTCTTAACAGATGGGATTAAAAGCAGGCAGTCAGTACACTGAGCGTTTGGTTGGGTTTTATGAAGCTGAAGAGAAACTTCACAAGTTTCGGGTTTATAATTATGGCAGTGGATCAGTCTGCAGAACAGAGGCCTGCTCAACATTACATAGCAGGTTTGATTTGGAGCGCATCACTCTGCCACTCCTGAGCTTGCCCAGGTGAAGTCAACAGCACCCTGAGAACACAGCCAAGTATGCCAAGAGGGAATGGCCACAGGCATTGCCAATGCCATGGATGGGGATTTAGCCCTACAGGACACCTACAGACACAAGCGAGCAGGGAGAGCTGAATGGGGCTGGGGGGCTCTGTGCTCCAAGGATGACTTGAAGAGCCCCATTGCATGGCTGCCCACAAACTGCCTTTCCCTGAAACTCAGAAGTCAAGCTCAGCCTGTCTTCTTTATTCAAATGGGAGCCCCGTTCCGAAGGGCCATCTTTTGCTTGGGGACAACAGGCTTTCCCTTTAGTTAATGGAAAAGAGGAGGCTTCTCTAGAGGGCGAATTGGAGCTGGAGCCTCAGCCAAAGTGCCCTGGAGGCAGAGCTGGGTCTCCGCTGACTGCGCGGGGCTGTGGGAGGCAGGTCTCCAGGTGATCAAATTAGTCTTTGTGGCTGCCTCACTCCCTAATTGCCATTAGATACACCAAGTAATGAACAACATGCAGCATAACAAAAGGGAGCACAGATAGAAAAAGGAGAAAAATTAGCCTGAGATAATTGGTGGTCTTGGCCAACTGTAATCACACACCTTTTAAGAAGAGGGCTACAAAGAAATACCCAGCTCCAAAAGACACTGCAGAACCTAACAGTGAAATGACCTTGTCTTGGTATGCGTGCATCAGGAGATGCATGCTGATGGTATTCCACCTGGTCCAGTTCCCAGACCATTGAGAGTCCCAGTGATGGCAACCCAGTGGGTGGCAGGGTAGGACCTGAATGGTCTCTCAGCAGCTCAGTTAATATGAATTTGCCCCATCTTACACATGAGTTCTGACTGAACCATCCTTTGCCCCTCTGAGAGGGTTTTGCCATTTCATTTTATTTAAAAACAGGTCACTTGGAGCTTTATGAGCACGTGCAAAATGTCATTAACCACAATTTTCCTGCAATGTGGGTATCCAGTGAGCTTGTGGAGTAGCTTTCTCAATGAAAACCAAGGAGTGACAGCAGTGTGCTTTGCATTGTCAGCGTAGCTTTAAGTTAAGAAGAGCCCAACCTTTAAATATAATTTACAGCTCTAAGTAGGAAATTTTTCGGACCTTAGGACACCTAGGTTCCATAGGCACTGCATTTTAATACTTGGACAGTTCCAAAACTAAATCTGTGTGATAAAGAGGCGGGTGCAGCTCCCTCTGGAAGAAGCAGAAAAGTACACGAGCCCATTTCTCAGGCACCCAGCAGCCATCCGGATTTCCCCACACCCTTCCATAGCTTCCCACAGCCTGGGGAGAGCTCTGAGTTGCAAAATACCCCAATCTCCACTTCACCACAACAGCACTTTTTAAACCATCTTTTCCTACAAAATACGGTCCTCTCACTGAAGGTAACAGTAATAAAAGAATGAAATATAAAAGTTTATCACACCTTTATCAGCAAAAGTTTTTCTTGGAAGGGACATGGTTAGGGCTGAAGGAAGCACTTTGTAGAAGCATATAGCTGCAACAGGATTCAAATTCTACTTGAGCCAGTTAGATACCAAAACACTTTTTATCCATGAAATACTTACAGTGAAAGACAGCTGAAAGTTTTACTCACACTGCTGCCATCTGAGCTGAAGAAACCCCAAGCATCTGTTTCCTTGTTTGTTATCACAGAGGAGTCCCTGAGGAGAAGTGGCAATGATAGCAGTGGTCACAGGCTGGCAGCTATTAGGGACCTGCTGGATACAGGTGCTCAAGTGAGCCAGAAAAGTGCGTTAATATCTATCTGGAGTGCCATCAAGAGCTATCAGATGATAGCCAACATACCTAGCAGTTAAAATTCTAGTTGGATCTTCATTTAATCCTATAAAAGGATGTGTTAATTCAAGAGATGTTCTTCAACTCTATTGCCTTCCAAGCACATGTACCTTTAATCACTGCCTGAGAACATTTACCAGTAAGGACTTCTGGTGCCACAAATAACCTCATACACAGTTCTTAAAAAGGGCATTTTTTTTTTCCAAGGAGCCTGGCCACTCTTTGGAGAAGAAATTGTCCCTGTGAGATCAGCAACACCACATCAAAACTAAACCTCTCTGTTTCTAAGTTCTAAAGAGGAAAAATTCAAAACAGACACACCAAACACTTCGGTTTAAAATCCTGTTTAAAGCTTTGAAAGTGATATGTAGAATTACTACTGAAACAGTCACGGGTAATGCCTTAAATCTGTCCCAAGATAGACAAAGCCTAGCATGGCATTGCTTCTGTTAGAGTCAAGACTAGGCTGGTTTTGGAGTGAAAGTGAGGACAAAACCAAAATAATCCACACAAGGGCATTTCTTGGACTGTCCCCAAAGGCTGATAGGACCTCTTTTGGTAAGAAACATCATTTTCTGTTGGATCTCAACACACAGCCAGTTGCTCTTTATGGGCTACAAATAGAGGTCTACTTCTTTATGGTGGCCATTAGCTGCTCCACAAAAAACAAACACAAAGCAGTTACTTTGCTGCAGACTGGAGCTCAAATTAATAAGCCTGAGCAGCTGCGCACACAGACAGCTCAGCTAGACATTGCTACAACATCCAGGTACCTTATTTTTTCCACTAACTAAAATATCCCCAAATTTCATTACCTCACTGATACAAATTCCCTCTGAAGGGAAGTGCCACATTCACTTGTCTCAGCTAGTCAAGAACAGGGAAGCAATTTCTCATCCATCTATCACACAAGCAGAGTGTCACTGCAGGATTAGATGAAGACATATCTGAGAGTAAGCATATTCTGACATTGCTCTGCTGTATCTGTAGCCACAGAAAGCCCCTGCTCTGGATGCATATCCATCTGCAGGTCTGTTATCTAAGTAACTAGCTAAGAGCTCAGCCCTGTTGGTTTCTGTTATTCCAGAAAAAGCAGGGTTGATCTTTACCTCAGGACTTTGAAATATCCTCAGGCCAGAAATTACTGCCTTGAGTAACCATGGAACGATACTAAAGATGGAAAAGCGGTACAGACACTAACAGGCACTGGATCTCCAATGCAGCTGAAAATTTTCAGGTGGGAGCACAAAAACCCATAGAGCTGTGTGGCTCACCTGGAAGGTACAGCAAAAGCCTCAAGAGCTCAAAGCATTCTCTCCTTATTCATACTCACATTTCACTCTGAAGGCCACCAAGCCAAACCAGCAGAGCTCACTGTGATCATGCAGTCAGGATAGGCAGTCCAGGGAAAAACTCTTTACAGCACAGTAACGTATGTGTGAAAGCCAAGCAGAAGCTGTGCAGGAACGTGAAGGTCTAAGCAGAAGCATTCCTCCAGATGGATCAATAGCAAGCAGGATACGCTTACAAGCATGTAAGTGATTCTGCAGGAGTATAAAGCCAAAGAAAATGAGAGTTCTCTGTAACATAAGATACATACATTAATGCAGTAGCACATACCAAAGCACAGCACAGCAGTGTCCTGCAATCTTGCTACCACGTTCAGCATTTTGCTCTTTGCACACTGACATTTATTAGTGTGCACCATCTCCCTCCTTCTCTGCCTAGACTTAGTCATCTTCAGCAGAAAATCGAGCTAGAAGATAATCGCCCTCTTTCCCATTAGAACATCCAATACTAGGAAAAACAGGGTAGGAAGTGATACTACATCAATGCTATCAAGAAAATCTTTCTTTTAGCACAGCTTTCAAATAGTATAGCATATAAAGCTACAGCAGTGCCTTCAGTACTGAAGTTTTTTTTCTTAGAACCTCAAAACGTGCACCATCGTGGTTATGGGTTTCTGACACACTGATCTACTCTACGCCAACTTCAAGGGGTTACAAACATCAAATTACTTTGTCCTGTTTCCCTTCTCTGAATAGTTTCGAAATAAATAAATAAATAAATGGGGAATACTTCTAAGCAGCAGCCAGTAGGGGCTGACACAGGATTAGGTTCGTAAAATTCGCATTCCCAAGTCTGTTTTGCATTAGGCAGACTGAAAGCCACAGACTAAGCACAAGAGCCAGGACCCAACACAAATGCAGTAAAATTGGTATGGATCTGAACAACTCCAAGATCAGTAGCCCAGATCTAATGCTTCAGTTGTTGCTGGGACAACACAAGGCTGCATGAGCTGGAATTCTGGATGATCAAAAATGCTAAACCAAAAATTCAGTGACACATTTTGTGAGAGGTTCCTCACATGTGGGAGGCTAAAACTGAAACTGCAGGAAACACATCTCAGTCCTACAGTGATAAATGCAATAGACAACAGATCTCACAAACAAGAACTCACCCAAAGGGTTGTTTTCATCCTTAAAGATCCAACAAATGTCAGAATGCGGAATCCATCTGTCTTTCCCTTTCCATTTGTCCATAGAAATGCCTGTAACTCCTCAAAAACTACGTAAAGAAGTAGATTCTCAACTCTGCTCTCAAAAATTAGCTGCTGAAGCTGGATTTTCTTTTTGCATGTAATATGGTAATAGAAGTAAATGCACATTCCTACTTATTTCTAAGAATACAAAACACAGGAGACTCAAATTTTTTACAAATTTAATGAATTACAAATCTTCTCAGTAAAATGAACTTCTTTTAAAAAACATTTCAACATAGCAGTTTTGCTAATAAATCTATAGGGTTTTTTTTTTAAGAATATTTACAAAACTTTAATGAAAAATAAGACTTAAGCATATTAAACTATGAAATAGCTTACAATAGTAAAGTAGCATGGCTTCCTGACTGCTGTACTGATCAAAAGAAGAAGGGGATAAATACTATTAGAAAGGATTCATTTTTATATTTGCCATTCTGCACAAGCACCCCATGGTTTAAGAACCGCTGTACAGACAAATCTACTAAGAACAGGTATCTATGCTGTATCTGTAAACACATCAAGTGAAGCACTTTTGTAACATCACGATTGCTTTACAAAAGCTGAATTTAAAATCCGAGTGCAAATCAATTCATGTTAAAAACTTGTTCAATTACTGAATTGTTTTAAAAATTGCTTCTGAAACTGTGAAGGCTATTTTCTGGTTCTTGCACTTGTTCTAGTGCTTGATCTTGTTCTCCTGTCTGTTCCTCCAGGATTCTGAGTTGCTTTTATACCTCCTCCATCAAGTTCTTCTTTGGCTTTGTTTCTTCTTCCTCTTTTGGGTGATCTGTTTTCATCATTATCTATTTGTAGACAGAAATGTCAATTGGAAATTTATATTATAAATGAAACATTTCATACAAAGTCAGTCTTCAGTCACATTGTTTTTCAACGTGTCCCCAGTGACCACATTCCAAAGATTACATCCATGAATTCAACAAACCAGCTACGAAACCCACACTTCTGCACATCCAATATCCTTTAAGATAGATCCCCATGGACTTACAGCTATTTCGGAAAGTAGGTTAGCATTAATGAGAGCACCAAAACCAATTAGCTACCATTTCAGCTAAAATTCCTTCCACTGATACGCAAAACTAAAATATATCCAATGCTGGAGAAAAATCCAGCAAAAATGTATTTATAGGAAGAGTTGTATGGTACACCTACAGCTAAGTCAGGCTTTTAACTATAAACAAAAGACTGGATAGCTATGTAAGAACCTAGATAGCAGAGAACAAAGCTGCTTACGAGATGAGCATCAAGCCAAACACCACACAAGGAAACCACCATTAAATCCACATGGGAAAAGACAACCTCCCCAGAAAAGAAATTTTCCAAGCAGGTAGAAAAGCACAAGTACAGATGACTCACTTGGGATGTACATATAGCAGAGTCAGGAAGTGGAAACTAGCAAATAACTAAAGAGAAGCAAAAATTTATAAACCAAGAGAGAAAGATGCCTAAATTGATAAGCACGTTACATAAAGGTTACCCAGAAGCTACAGACGTAGGAGCAGGAACTCAGATGACATTTAAGAGAAAACAAGCGTGAACGATGGGTCTTAAAGATGCAGTGTTCATGTTATGTCATTACCACCTACTCCTGCAGGTCAGTTAATTGCCGTATTACTCTAAATTGTAAGTTGCAGATTGAGAGAGAACACGCACGAGAGCATTTGAATATCCCAGTAGAGAAATCCAAGCATCGTGTACCATAAAAATCAATTCATTCCACTTAGGAAAAACATCTTGTTTGAATAAAGTAAAGAGCAGCTATGTTACCCAAGAATTCTTGCTGTATTAAAGAACCACTCTTTATCTACATTAGCCTATGGCAGTCTACAGTAATATTAGATCTTTACACACATTGTTCTATCAATACCCAACTTAGCTACACATAGAAAATAGAAAGTGAAATGTTGCCTCACCTGATTTTAACTTTTTGGGTGCTAAGACATCTGCTGGCAATTGACATTTTCTTCTGCGAGAAGTGGAAGTTGGCTGTTGAGCAGGGCTAACCTCTTTTCTAGGCTGCTTATTTTTTTCAGAACCAGTAGATGCCAAACACTTATTTTGAGTTTCTGAAGTGCTATCATTTTCTGGCAAGTTGCCCTTATCATGGAGAGAGGTAGAAGTAGCTGCCTTTGATTTGAATTCTACCTTTTCCCTCTTATTTCTCAGCTGCCTACGGTTTTCCTGGGATAAGTTATTTTCCTGAGATGTACCTTCATCTTCATTAAGATTTCCCTTTTGACCTCTGTTGTTGCAGAAGGTACGCTTTTCCCTGAGAAAACTGGAACTAGTATACTCAGATTTGAAAGAAACTGTTTTTTTTCTGCCCAATCTTGATGGATTTTCTTCTGAAGATGGAGTTATTTCCAGAAGCATACTCTGCTGTTCCTCTGGATATTCATTCTTACCATCTTCTGGCAAGCCCTGAAGAGACCTAGAGCTAACAGACTGTGAAGTGCTATTTTTTTTCCTTGAGTAGCCTTTTGAAAGGTCCATTTTTTCTTGGGAAGCAGATTTTTCAGAAATCGGGTTTTTAGCTTCCCTACGATTATTCTTTCTACCACTTTCCTTTGATAAGCTGTGTGTACCCTGAGCAGAACTTGTGGCTTCTGACAAGAAGGTCATTTGATTCTTCCTGCCTCTTCTCAGCTGATTTTCTTTCAGAGATGAAGCAACAGTTTCTAAAGGAACATTATCTTCTTTAGGAGCCTCTTCTCTAGCACTGTCTGCTGGTAAGCCACGTTTTCCTCTAAGAGAAATTGAATTAGTTGTGTGTGACACCAGAGCTTCTTTCCTTCTGCCCCTTCCTAATGGGTTCACTTGTGTGAGGGACACTGGTTCCAAAGGCATATTTTGTTCTCCATTAGTATTCGCCTCTTTATCACCGTTTTGTGACAAGCCACACTTCCCCTGGAGAGAAGATGAACTTTTTGCCTCTGCTGCTAGATCAATCTTTTTTCTTTTGTCCCTCGCTGATGCATTTGTCTCTGCCTGCAAAGTTTCATTTCCCAAAGCTGGATTTTGATCTTCTTTCACAGTCATCTTTTTATCGTCACCTTCTTGCAACCCACGTTTTTTTCTGATAGAAAGAAAACTCGTCACTTGTGATGCTACAGCAACCTCTCGTCTTCTTCCCCGTCTCAGTGGATTGTCTTCTGTTGAAGAGGGAGTAGTTTCCAAAGCTGGATCGTGGTCTTTTACAGAAGTCTCATCTTTACTATGATCTTCAATTAAGGTCTGCTGTTTTGTAAAGGTAGAACCAGCCGCTTGTGGAATGGAATTAACTTGCTTTCTTCTGCTCCTCCTTACTTGAGAAGAAGAATTTTCTGAAGTCTCTTGCTGACCAAGTTTGTAAGTCATTCCTTCCTCGTCCCCAGGTGAACTTCTTTTTCGCCCAAGTGCTTTGGAACTGGTTTGTTCAAGTTCAGAATTAACTTTCTTAATTCTACCTCTCCTACGCACAGCTCCATTGCTTTGTGTTTGATTCTCCTGCAGAATTTCAATTTGCTTTGATTTTAGTACCTGTTCATTTTCTGTCTGCTTTTGATAGTTACGAGCACCACTGTCACTGTTTACAGCAGTAACTGTTGTGACTGATGTGCAGTTATGGTCTTGCATTATTTTGTCTATCTTCTTTTCATCAACACAGTCTGAAGGCTCTTTGGGAGCAGATTCCTTCATTTCTGTTTCTGACTTCAATTTGGCTGTTATTAGCTCTGAGCTGTCTACGTTTTTAGCAGATTCAACAGTCTTTTGCTCTGAAGAGGCCTTCTTGCCTCTCCTGCTTCTAGTTCTGTTTGTTTCTTGCACTGTACTGTTTGATTCCAAGACTAGAACAGTAGTTGGTATTTTGTTTGTTTCTCCAGAAGGTGACTGTGATTTTAATCTCCGAGATGATTCTGTTGTATTTGCTTGCTTGACTTGGTCATTCTTGGCTCTCCTTCCCCTTTTAGGGGCCATCGGTTCTTCTGCATTTTCTACTTTTCTCACTTCTCTAGCCCTCTTCCTAGGCAGTAGAAGCATTTCTTCACTGTCTCCTGGACTAGCTTCATTAGCTGTATTTTCAGAGTTTTTAATATCTGTCTGCAGTTGACAGTTTTCATTTTGACTGTTGCTAGATAAACTTTCTGCCTTCACGCTTTGAACATCATCTTTCATTGATATGTCACTAATGATAAAATCCTGCAAAGCCTGTTTTATAGTTGCAGGTTCTTTTTGTAGCACTGAAGAATCTTTGCCACAAGAATCAAGATTCTCATCTGGAAGTTTTAACTCCTCTGCTTCTTTCCTTTTACCTCTTCTGGGTCTTTGAGTAGCAACATGCATTTCCAAAGCTGAAACAGTTTCAACTTTTTTCTCATCATTATGTTTCAAAACATTTTCTTCTACAACACAAGCATTTGTTCTCCTTCCTCTTCCTAGATTTTTAGCTACTGAAGTTGAAGTTCTGACCTCTCCCATCTCTCCTTGGAAGCTCTTTTTCTCCAGACCTTGCAATTCTTTTAAATTTAAATCCTTTTCAGCCTGCTTTATTGAAGCAGGACGTACAGTCTTCCTCAATCTGCCCCTGGTTGGTCTCTGGGTAGACTGGTCTTCACTAGTTGACTTCCTCTGTTGAGAATCTTCACCTTGTGAAGTATTTTGTTTGTCTTCTAAAACAGTTTTTTCACCCCATACAAAGTTTTTACATAGAAAAGAGCACAAGCAAAAGTTACTCATTACTATGTCTGATAAAAGTATTTGTGAGTTTTTCTAGGAGAGTGGTCTTGTATATTTAATATTCTTAATTAAAAAATAGGAAAGTGTGGCGGTAATTTTAACAGATTCTAGCCAGCATGCTGCACAAAGTTGTTTTATTTGATACTGATAGCAGTCATAGCTTTCAGATGAGTTATTGAAAGTCTTTGCTAAGAAAGGTGATTTTAAATGGAGACCTTTTCAGTAGTGTTTTTTATACATTGCGATGTTTGGAGATGACACCATTACTACATCAGAACATCACTGCACCGTTACCTCTTCACCAACAGAATTTCAGCTCCGGTGAAATTCAGCACTAGGAATTACTGTACACATTTCATGAGCTACTTGCTCTTTGTGTACTATAAATTTTGAGTTTTTAAAGCACATGTTAAAACTTCCTAATAGCAAGTATATTCATTACAACCATTTTTAAAATAAAAGTATTTATACGTACCATATTCATGACTGCAATTAGTAGAAGGATGTACAGTATCTTCTTGCTTAGGATCCATAACACTTACTGACTTGACCTAGGGGAATAAACAATAATCAATAAATTCATGTCTGATGGGATTGGAAATAGTGAAGCTAGCCAATGTAAAATTAAAATAGTTGGGAAAAAAATAAAAGGTGTTGTTGAATATTCTTCTCATAAAACAAAGTTAAGTTAGTTTAGTAACTGTATCCATATACAATACTAGCACACAAACTGAACTTCATGTTTGCTATCTGTGCTAATGTAGCAGTTTTTAAAGTGAAAGGCAACACTGTACAGTTTTTTTAAAAAGTGTATTCACTAAATTGGCTGAAAAGTGTCAAAATAAAATCCCAAAAGAAAAGATATTGATGCTGAGTTATTTGGTGTTCTGTAGCATTTTACTGCAGTTCAGCACAGACAAGCACTCAGACCAGTGATGCTCAGTGTTTTATCTATGGATTCGGGAGCTTACACAAAAATCAATGCTAGTAAAAGGCACAAACAAAAGTAATGAAGCTATGTAAAATCAGAACAGTAACTCAACATTACTTCAGTAACCGCATGGACAGAGCTCCTTCAAACAAAATACATACTAATACAAGCAAATGTATAGCATTATAGTTCTCCCTCTATAATGTAAGTGTCCATTCAAACAAGTGATGAACAAAAGACGTATAGGAACAATGAGCTATCAAATGACCAAGAGGTTTCACAGTATTTTGGCAAAAGCTTAATACTATTTCATGTTTAAAGAAAAGAGAGCTTTAATATTTAATCTAGAGGCTACAAAAAAGCTGTACAAAGAAGCGTAGATACTTTACTTATTAAAAGGAAGGCATAGTAAGAATTTGACTGTACTACATAAGTAATGTAAGGGTGCTATATAGAGGAAAAAAAATTGTTCCTTCATATTTGTACTAAGCCTCATCTTGTCAAAGGGGGTCACTGACCTGCAAAAAGCTTCCAAGGAAAATGCAGGTTGCAATCTTTACTCTTCCCAAATTACCATGGTATTTTTCATCTAGAGGTCGCATGCATGAGATATTTTAATCAAAATATGATGCAATAAAACATGAGGTCGTATTAGATGGCCTAAGGGTTCATTTCAGCCACAGACTCCAAGTCTAAATAAATTCCTAAATAAATAAATAAATAAGCTTTACCATCGTTTTCTCTGGTGTATCAAATATTTCCTTCACTCCAACGTAGTCCACTTCAAACTCAGTATTTTTTTGTCTGGGTTCTGCCATCAGCCTACTCAGACCCACAAAATCATCAACTGGGTGAGATTTCTCTCTGGGAGTCTTCATTAATCTACTAATACCAAATACATCTTCTATGGGTTTAACTTTTTCCTTTGGTGTCTTGAAAATACGGCTGACTCCAATCATGTCTTCTACTGGTTGGGATTTCAATTTTGGAGTTTTCTTAATTAAATTAACTCTTGTCACATCTTTTAATGCTTCTTTTTTTTGTATTGGAGTCTCCAGCAATTTTTCAGAGGCATTTTCATCTGTAATAGGTTTTGACTTTTGCTGTGGTCCCAACAAGACCTCTGCTGGCTTCAGCTTTTCTTCCGGGGTCTTCATGAGCTGCTTGATGCCCGACAAGGACTCCACAGGCTCCAACTTCTGCTTTGGGGTCTTCATGAGCTGCTTGATGCCTGACAGGGCCTCTGCTGGTTCCGACTTCTGCTTCGGCGTCCTCAAAAGCTGCTTGATGCCCGACAAGGACTCTACAGGCTCCAACTTCTCCCTCGGGGTCTCCATGAGCTGCTTGATGCCTGATAGAACCTCTGCTGGTTTTGACTTCTGCTTTGGGGTCCTCAAAAGTTTCTTGATGTCTGACAAGACATCTGCTGATTCTGACTTCTGCTTAGGGGTCTTCAAAAGCTGCTTGATGCCCGACAAGGACTCCACTGGCTCTAACTTCTGCTTTGGTGTCTTCATGAGCTGCTTGATGCCTGACAGTACCTCTGCTGGTTCCAACTTCTGCTTTGGGGTCTTCAAGAGCTGCTTGATGGCCGACAGGACCTCCGCTGGTTCTGACTTCTGTTTTGGTGTCTTCATGAGCTGCTTGATGCCTGACAAGGACTCTACAGGCTCTAACTTCTGTTTCGGGGTCTTCATGAGCTGCTTGATGCCTGACAAGGACTCTACAGGCTCTAACTTCTGCTTCGGGGTCTTCATGAGCTGCTTGATGCCTGACAAGGACTCTACAGGCTCTAACTTCTGCTTCGGGGTCTTCATGAGCTGCTTGATGCCTGACAAGGACTCTATGGGCTCTAACTTCTGTTTTGGGGTCTTTAAAGACTGCTTGATGCTTGATACAACTTCAACTGACTCCAACTTCTGACTTGGAGTTTTCCTTTTATTTGGTGACCTCATTTGAGATACTTGTTTCTCTGGATTTACTGACACACTATCCATACCAGTATCTTCTTTCAGCATACTTTTTCTCTTTTCAGGAGTTTCTGTGGATATTGCATCAAACACAGACTTTAGAGACTCTCTCTCTCTCAGAAAGTAAGAGATGTCTTGATAATCCTGTTTCTGTTCTGAAACATCTGAAGCACTTAATGGAGACACCATCATCTCTCCTGAAATAAAAGGTAGGTTTATACAATTTGGAAGAAACAAGAACCAACCAACAAAAACCAGTAAATCTAACCATGCTAACTGCTGTATAGTTAAGCAGAAAACAGACTCGGTCAGCCCATGCATTCTAATAAGCTAAAATTCAACAATGTGCTTCGACAATCAATTTGGTAATTAGCATTAAGATAATCAGCTCCTACAAGGCACAGCATAAAACTAAAACAATGAGTAGAAGTTACAAAGGAAACCCAGGTTTTTCAATCTGATATAAAAACTGATTTTATTAACGCCTCTTCTATAAACATTGTAATATTTATTCTTATTTTTTTTTCTTTTGCTAGATGCTCATCTTTACTAAATTCTTAAGAAAACAGAATTGAACAGAACTGTGACAAATTCTAAGTTATACAAGGACACAACGACTGGTGTGCAATTAAAAAAACACACCTACTTCCTGCTGTAAGATGTTGCCACTGGGCAAAGTCAGGTCCACAAATAACCAACTAAAGAACGGCCATGCTTCAACAAAAGATTAGCCCGAAACTACACTTGATCACATAGAAATGTCACACTAAATCCAAATACTAAAAAAATTAAAGCCTACGAAAAATTACTGAAGCTACAAAATGTTTTTTTAATACATTATAGATATTAAAATATAGCTGCAAGGTATTTTGTCTCTACATCAAGTCTGTCTAGCTCAAGACTGTTTGCTGTCTCAAATAATTGTAGACACTATTACCTTACATGTACACATAAGTCTTCCTTTCCAAACAACATACCAGATTCTTCAGGAGTTTGCAGATCAGAAATCTCCATTGCAGTGAACGTTGGTGTAAAGTTCTGAGCGTTGGTCAGAGCTAAGGTTTTTCCACCCTTATTGTCTGGTGTTTGAAACATCTCGGTCAGTCCTATAGAAAACGTTTAAAAAAACAAAAACAAAAAACATACACTTTAAAAACAAAACACACACATCAAATCAAACCAAATCAGTATCAAAAAACCTCACACAGTTGACAGAATCAGTAACAGATTTTAAGATTTCACAGCTTACCTGTGAAGTTTTCATCCATACTCATGCTCTGTTTCAAGATCGGATTTTTTACCACTTTAGGGACCTTCCCAGCGGTTTGAACTGTGGTGGAGTAAGCTCTACCTACAACTATTGTAGCAGGAGACTCTGCATGACCTGTACTAAAATGACCTTTTATTTTTCTTTCTGGTGTCTACAGCAAAAAAAGAAAAAAAAACACAACACCAAAACCATGAGTAAATATTTAAATTTTAGTAAATATTTATGTTTAAAAACAAATGAGAATCGTTCAAAACTGCCACATATTTATTGGTCTTGTTTAGTTAATAAATACTGTTCAGCATACAGAAGCGGTTAAATTGCAGCTAAATTAAAGGGTTAGCTCTTTGTGAAATACATAGCTTGTATCTTCTGTTAAAATTTGAGGGACTGTGCTCAATGAGCCGCGTGACAAGTACTCTTAGCTTTAAGGAATGCTCAGAGATTATCCTGAGAGTGCTTCAGTCTTACTGCTTATCATCTTCACAGAATCAACTATCTAGATGATCTATTCAAAATCATCAAGTCCAGTCATCAACAAGTGTTTAAACTAAAATAGACACTCGTCCAAATGGCAGTACAGTTTGACTGTAGACAACGGACAAATACTTAATCCATCTACCCAATGTATTTGGTTATTTAGACATACTCTTACGATGCTTTGATTACACTAAGTTCACTTTGAGTTGATGAAACTGGTTACTTATTTCACATATTCAACACAGCACAGAATCCAGACATTTACCTAGTCCTTAACTACTGCTAGCACTCAATGGAGTTCACCAAAAAGAATAACTAGACATGATTCTTGACTTCTTACAAGTCACACTATTCTTACAAATCATGAAAAAGACACCAATACCATTTAACATCTTTCTAAAAACATACAAACCTCCAGCTTCTGTAGCAAAACACCTACAAGCCGTTTACAGTTCAGCAAACCCCAAACCCTTTAAATAGTATAAGAATATACCTTTGGTGACCGTGTGATTTTCCTTGCTGGCCTTCCTTTTTGAACAGATTTTTTTACAGCCTTTGCCTGTGGTCTTGCAACACCTAATTTAACCACTTCTGCCCAAGTTTTTGCAACTAGAAAACAAAACGGGAATAACAACCTAAATTCTCAGCCACGTAAATAGGAATTCATAACTATTTCTTCACGATTCTAAAGGATTTGCTGCAAACATCAGAAATTAGTAGTTGTATCATCTCATGGCACCTATGCTCAAGTGCTGTCTGAAAACACTTCCAAATGAAGATGCTATTTCAAGCTGAAGTTTAACAAGCATCCAGGATAGTTTTGTTTCCATGACCAAAGAAGAAAAAGACTTACACAATGTCATACACTACAGAACCTGAAACTGAAGACTGACCCAATTCTGTCTTCACACTTTTCATCAAGGAAATATTTTCCCCAATAGAAATTTGCCATCAGCTTCTCAGCCCTGCTCATTATTATAGCAGAACTTTTCTTTGGCAGAATGTGAGGTTTTAAGGCAGAGAAATGATTTCTAAGAGAAACATACTGATTTTTCTTTCATCACCTAACCAAGGAACTTTTGTCATCATGAAATTATATATTTACACTGCTTAGAGCATTTAGGTACAAGTAGAATTTCTGTAACTTTTTATTACCATCTTCATCATATGTCTCTGAAAATTGCCATGGTATAGCTATCATTCTGTACGCAGTAATCAGGAAATTAATCACAGCTGTGTAATAAAGCTGTCAGCTGACAGGACACCTGCCTCATTTACTGCAGAAATGGCAAGGAGAAGACTTATAAGTAAAGATAAAAAATGAGAATGCCAGTTCTGAAGATATTCTGAAGATATTATTTTCTTGTCAGTTAGTGTGCAAGTTAGGGAAAGTTGGCAAAACAAAAATCAAAAGCTGTCAGTACTAGATGTGCAGAATAAAAAGACGAAAGCCAACTGTACAGGGAATTATCTAAAAAAAGAACTGGGAAGACAAAGTTCTCCCAATTACACATCCAAAAATAAAAAAAAATAACTGAAGATAATGGTGTTATTTTCATTTTACAGAAGACACTGATGCACATATACTAAAAACCACTTACATACCAGAGACGGAGTGAAAAAGTGTCAAAAGTTTGTGAAGAACTCTTGCTGATAAGTGAATGAAACAGACAAAGCAACTAAAAAAAACCCACATTTTGCTTTCAGCTGCATTACTGAGGAAGGCCTGTGACTGTATCTCTCTATATAGTGCAACAATCACTGGGATACTGAATGAACATTCAAATTTGAAGGACCCAAATGCTCATTACAGTTAACCTATCAAACAAAACCTTAATTCTACCATTTATAAACTTTGGACTATTAAGATATACATTTTAAAGCATTTAATGCTTTAGTAATTTATTTTTATACATAAGAGAATGTAAAATTCTGCAATTTTCAGACGTTTCAGAAGATCCAAAATCAGAATACGTGACAATCATTGATGATACGGGTGTAATGAATTAACAACAGGTCTAATTCAGCCTTGCCACCATTTTTTTTAGCAGTATTTAAATTCATATTAAAAATTAACTGCAGAAACAAACCTAGTAAATTGGCACTAGAAGCACCACTTCTTCTTTTCGCACTGAGTACAGCCACAGCCCCACTTCTCCTCTTCATGGGAGTCTTCTTCAAAGCATGTTGTGATCTTCTGGTTAATTTGTTAGGTGTAGTCATCAGAAAGGTTTTCTCATCTCTGTTAACATGAGCAGATTTAGGTGTTTGCACTTGGCCATTTTTCTCCTTTGTATTCATATCTTTCACACCTGCATTCTGCTCTTCTGCAATGGGGGATGGAGTAGTTATTTTAGAAACAGAGAAACGTCCTTTTGTGTAAGGTGGTGGAGAGCTTAAAGTAAATGTTGGTGTTGCTTTTCCAGAAGCAGAGGATGAGCCAGGTGGAGACTTCTGTGCCGACACACTTCTTGGTGACATTTTTTCTTTCTGCAAATGTACACTAAGTTCCTGACAGAAAATAATAGAAGTGAAAGACAAGTTACTGCACAAAGCTCAATACAAATGCTCCTCTACATATCTGAAAAGTAAATACAGTCCTACAAAATATTAGATCATTTGAAAATCCTTAGACATTACTCTCTAAAAACACATAATTTTTAAATTTCAAAAGTCCCATTCAACTAAACAAATTAAGCAACTTTATTATTCAACTCAAAACAGGTTTACTCAAATAAAGTACACTACAAATTTTCACCAGCTTGAAACAGCAGCAAAACATTTTCCAACTTCTGGCCAAGCCACCTAACAGTAGTTTGCACATTCTGCCAAACTTCTGCTCTAGACTGGGGCTATTTTCAGTTCCTTATGGCAAACTGGTGCTGGTAAGCACAAACACACAGAAATACACTCCTACATATGTATGAGAACAAGCAAAAGCATGGGAGGTAAAGAGCACACACCCAGAGGACAAAGATAGGTAGAAAAAGGTAAACCGCACCCCTTCCTCTTAAGGAGGAAGTTTACTGATTAAAAATTGCTATTTAGAAGTGCAATCTTAAATTGCAATTACTACCTCCGCTTCCAAACATATACCTAAACAGGACATATTCGTCATTTTGAATTCACTTTTAGAAGCATTTGAATTTCTAAATTCCATCCATCCACATTAATTAGCTTAGTAACTCGATTAGTTTTCGCATTTGACATTTACCTGGATTGCAAAGTGCTTCAGTCCCTGCTCCTTTTTCAGGACTGCACGTGGTGAGTTTCCAAACGGTAAGCTCAGTCTTGCGGGAATGGCACCTCTTTTAATGGGTGAGTTGGGAGGCAAGCTTTTATCAAAGAGTTCTGGACTCAGATGACCACCAAAAGACACTCTTTTTCTTTTTCCTAAAGGCTGAGGTAACAAATCACCACTTGTCCTCTTCTGAGACACCCTTTTGGTCTTATCTATAATAAAAAGCAATAACAGAAAATAACCAAGAAACAAGGAAGTCACCCTGTTAAACAACACAGAAAGGAGTGTTTGTATGTGCATTTTAAATTCGGAAACTTACCAGGTGGTAACTAATTTAGATACAAAAGTTTACCCAATTGAATAACTCATTGTGTAATTTTAAGGTCAACTACGTGATATACACCTTAGAACTGACGTGCCAGCAATTAATTCTGTATTTTACTTAAGCAAAGAAATTCTCACTAACACCAGGAGAATTTCCCCAATTCAGTCAATTAAGTTCTAACAAGGCATGAAATTAAACCTCTTTACCTGGTTGCTCCTCAGTTGACAGGCCAGAAGTATTTCTTTCTGAAGGAGTCTCATTGTCTTTTGGTACAGTAGCACTTCCAGAAGACCTTTTTGATGATAATCTATGAGGTCTTAGAATACGGGCATCTTCCAAATCCAGTTTCTTTTGACATCCCTCATTGGCCAGCTCTTGTTTAGCTTCACTGTCTTTTCTGTCTGCAGTCTCATTGTGGTGTTCTTGAACTGCATTTGCCTCCGATGTTTTTTCAGTTAACTGTCCAGAGGTCCTTGTCCTTCCCCTTTTTCTTCCAGAGCCAGATTTCTGACTAGCAGATGCCAGCTCTGATGTGAATTCTTCTGAAGTTGATGTTTCGGAGTGGACGCTTTTGTTTGATAACTCATTACTTTGCCTGCTTTTTCTTCTGGGACTCTTAGATGCTGCAGGAGACCCAGAATCTCTCTTTTTCAAGTTAATGTTTGTCTGATCACAAATTTCTATCAGCGTCTCTTCTTTCACCGATTTTCCTGGTGTAAGCTGCTTACTATTTCGTCTCTGTTTTAAGCATTTATTTTCTGCCAAAGGCAGTTGTCGGAGGCTATCATCTCTGCACACTGCATCTTCCCCTGGAGTATCAGCTGAAATTGCCGAAAAAGACTCATGTTCCACCAACACATCTCCTCGAGTTGCTGGAGTCCCAGTACTTACAGAATCTGTACCACATGTTTCTTTGGCAGGTGACATGAAGCCAGACCGAAGACTCTTCCTTCTGGGCCTTGGTGTAGACAAAACACATTTATCACCTTCTGAAACATTTGTCACGTTAGCTGCTTGTGTTAGTTTATCTAATATTACTGCAGAGTTGTCAATTTTATCTGCATAATTGAAGCACGTCTTCAGTGAACGTGCTGCATTCCCATTCTTCTCCTTATGGGCATTGGGTGTAACTTCAGGACCTCTCAATTTCCCTGATGTACTTAATTCCTTATGATCTTGCAGATGACTTCCCTTACCACTATCTTTTGTCATCTCCTTTGAAACAGAATTTTGAGGAGTTTTTGTAAGACTTTTCCTGGTAGCATTTCCTACAGTTGAACTCCGAGTCAACTCTGAATTGACTACATCTTGATTAATTTTACATTCTTCATTATTTTCTTTTACATCTATTCCTTTTCCTTTAGTTGTGCTTTCCAGTTCATAAACACAACTTGGTGGAATTCGAGCATTTGGTTCCGGCAGAACACTCTTCCCATCTTCTTCTCCAGTTTTTTGAAGTAAATTTCCTTCTTGTAGAAGTTTTCTCCCTTTAACCTCATGTTTCAGCTTTTCATAGAGTTTACTAAAAGGAGACATTTCATTTTCCTTTTTAGCAGGTTCTTGTATTTTGCAAGACTTGAATGCTTGTAGCTTAGCTGGTATGGCTTTTGAACGGTTTTCCTCTGTATTGTGTTTATTTTCACCGGTGTTTTGGTCTTTGCACTCAGAATTATCTACAGTTTAAGCAAAGCACAACAGGAAGTTACATAGAAGGTGCAGAAACACAACTGCAAGTTCCTTAAATAGGGATAATGATAATCCCTTCCTTTCGTCCACCAGGAATATCAACCAGGGTTCAGGACATAGTATTGTAAATAAAGCTCTGTTAACAATAGCAATTCTCTGATAATAAAAATCAGTCCTCAAATGTTTAACAAATTTCCAGCTGTAATCTGGACTTCATTCCATATACAGATAAGACAATCTATATTTTCTCTTCTTTTCAACAGTTCATACACGTTTCATGGCTGCCACACGATAAGTGTGAATAAAAACACACTCTGATTGGCTTACCACTATTCACTAACTATCCTGTCTTGTGTTTACAAAGGTGCTGTACCACTTCAGCTGTACCTTCAGCTGAACGTTACAACTTTCCTCTGGGGTAAAGCAAGATAATAGAGAGCTAGAAGTTCCCAGATGAGACACAGCAAGCAATTTGCGTGCGTGCTGGAAGCTTGAAGTAGTATGCTTCCACAGTGGATTCCTTTAAACTTGGAACATTCTAGATTCTATGAAACTTTCTATCTTCTCATGAAAGTATCTTTTCTGAACACAGGGAGGATGGAAGATTCTGGCATTTAACCTGTTTAAGGGCTATCATTACTCCAAATTAGCACCTCTAGAATAAAGCTGCTTTGTAATACATCTACATAAAATAGGCACTGTGAACTATGATTTCAATCAGCAAAGCTAACTCTGTCTCTCTAGAATTATACCTTCTACAAATTCTTTTTAGGAAAGAATACTGGACAGAATTTGTTTGCAGCAAGATTTGCTCAAAAGCAATCTGTTAACATATTTTAATCACGAAAGTGACTTTATGATGTTAGAGTTGTCACTGCAAAGTAAAAAGTAGTAATCAGTAGTTTCACACATCTGTTTCAACTGTCATTTTGCACTGCAGCTTCAAAAATGGTATTATCTTTATAAACCAAGTCTGAAGAAACCACTTAAAGGAATACAAACATATTCCGCTAGTTCCAGTTTAATTGCCCTGCCTATTTGTCAGGATGCAACTATGTTATTTCTCTTGATGGGACCTTGTTTTGGTAAATCACAAAGTACAATGAAACAGTACACAGGTGTAGAAGAGTGTACTGTACTCAGACTGAAAAGTCTTTAAGAATATATTTTTTTTCAGCGTTGCTTTTCCTGCTGATGCTCGTAATTTAAAATTAGGTTGGGAGAAACATAGAATGACCTGGGTTGAAAAGGACCATCTGGTCATCAACCAGCAGACCAGGCTGCCCAGAGCCACATCCAGCCTGGCCTTGATGTCTCCAGGGATGGGGCATCCACAACCTCCTTGGGCAACCTGTTCCACTGCATCACCACCTTCTGAGTGAAGAAAAATATAACCACCCCCCTCTAATACAGGTACAAACCTGAAGAACAAAGACTTTTAGGTCCTGAAGTTTGTTTGCGTAACAGCTCCGCTTCTGCCACCTGCTGAACATGAAGAACCTGTAAATTTGTACAACATTACAGCAGAGCAACACATATTTATACTTTCCCTTCTACTACACATCGAAAAAAACACTAAATTTATAAACATGTAAGCATTGTTTACTGAATAGCTTTAAAAGGATTCAATTTTAATTGTTGAGTATTGCACAGGTTAAGAACACTGGCAGTTTATACAGTGAGAGTTCAAGTGCTGTCTTATCATTTTCAGCTCTGAGTGCACCTGTAGTAAACAAATACATACAGCAAATTCTAACCTCACTTCCTTACCAGATGCAGTGAAATAATTTTATTTAAATAGGAAAAATAGAAGAAAAGTCTTCCAATATCCACAGTATTCACTGAGCAGAAGTATCCCCTCAAAGGGATAAAACAGTAAAAAAAAAAAAAAAAAAAAAGAGGGAAACAAATGAAAATAAATTATTCAAAAACAGACTTATTTTGACCCTGACAAAGTCCAACACTGCATTACTATAGTAGCACACAGAACACGTGGTTTCTGAAAAAAGTCATGCTTACGCTCTATGGCAAACTCCCCCATTTAATGCACAAGGATACTGAACGCCACACTCCTCATTTCCTGCAGGAGCTCCTCAAAAATGCTAACAATTATTTTTTAATAGCATATCTGCATCACAAACATCACAGACCATTAAGTACTACCTGAAACTGCCTACTCTTAAATTAATAAGTGACATGTATTTTAGAAAGCGTTTCTCTAAAGGAGTTCACTTGCATTTCCAAACAGAAAGCCTGCTAACAATTGAAAAATGATTTCTAATTTTCTAAAAAGAAACACAAAACTCCACAACAAAACAAGGACACTGTACCACAGCAATACTAATACCGACATCCTTGCAATAAGCAACTTACTGACACAAAATTACCTGCAGTGCTTCATCTTTTGGAGATCTGGATTGTCTTTTCTTTGGAGTTGATTGGAGAGGATATTCAAATCTAGAAAAAGGATTTGAAAGTAAAATAGAATCATAGAATGGCCTGGGTTGCAAAGGACCACAATGCTCATCCAGTTCCAACCCCCTGCTATGTGCAGGTCACCAATCAGCAGACCAGGCTGCCCAGAGCCACATCCAGCCTGGCCTTGAACGCCTGCAGGGATGGGACACCCACAGCCTCCTTGAGCAACCTGTTCCAGTGCCTCACCACCCTCTGGCTGAAAAACTTCCTCCTAATATCCAACCTAAACCTCCCCTGTCACAGTTTAAAGCCATTCCCCCTTGTCCTATCACTATCCACCCTAAATTCTCATTATTAAGACCAATGACCTGGTAAGATCGGTCCCACTCCCAGCAATACACACACCGCTTTTAAATGCTTCAACTACATCGAGACCCTCCTAACATTACTCCTAGAAATGCTCATCCTGGAAATAAAATAACAGAATTCTCTCTCTAGACAATTCCAGTTTTTTGATTTAGCTTAACATAATACGGAAGCAATAAGAAAGTCCTTTCAGCCACTCTGCCTTCTCAAACTCGTTGTAAAGAAAAACTAAGTAAAGCAGGTTAACTACCGTATCTGAAGACTGTCAAGTGGTATTTTAAGCTGTCCCACTCTCTACCATATCTTCATCCAGCTCCCCAGAATCTGTACCATAGAGTTCTCAGCACTGCTGGTCTGCAGAGCACTCTCTAGGACCAGGACATTCACAGGTCCTTGACACTCACCTGAAAGAACGATCGATAATAGTCAGCACATCCCCATGTTTCAGAGGTACAGGCTGCTGGAAATAACCACCATTCAGCTGAGTGGGATTTACTGTACTTAAATTAGTCAATATTGCCTAAAAATAAAGCAAACATGTCAAAACCACAGTGAGGTGCAACAACACGATGCAAATGTTTTTAATGTGAGTAACTCACTCACCTCCTTGTTTTCATTTACTTCAATTTTACAGTGCTCTTTTGAGACCTGAGGCAAGTGGATGCGAATATCACATTCTGTTCTCCTACAGGTTAAAAGGAGAAAAAAACAGAGAAATGGGATAGCTGTGGAATTAGGATGTCCAAAATTTCAGCTAATAATCCATACAATAGCACACCACTTGTGTTAGCCATACAGAACATGTAAATACTATATTTAGTTCTGACTTTGGTGATTCAAAGTAGTGAGAAAAGCAACACTGAACTAAAAAGGATAAAAAATTGAATGAGGCAAAAAGAAAAACACGCAATCTAAAGCTAAATCATCTTATTAGCAAAACATGTCATTTCTAAAACCTGCCCAAGAACTAACAGTACACAGACCCCCCCCCCCCCCACAAAAAAAAAAAAGGGTCTGAACATGGCATGGCTAAGCAAAAGCCTAGTGTTACCTAACTGACACAAGTATGAAGCCAGAGATAACTATCAGTAACATAGAATTATAGAATGGCCTGGGTTGAAAAGGACCACAGTGCTCATCCAGTTCCAACCCCCTGCTATGTGCAGGTCGCCAACCAGCAGACCAGGCTGCCCAGAGCCACATCCAGCCTGGCCTTGAATGCCTGCAGGGATGGGGCATCCACAGCCTCCTTGGGCAACCTGTTCCAGTGCCTCACCACCCTCTGGCTGAAAAACTTCCTCCTAATATCTAAACCTCTACTGTTTGAAACCATTCCAGTTTAAAACCATTTCCCCTTGTCCTATCACTATCTCTATTAATAGTGTTGAACTCACTGATCTTAATTGACACTGGACATTTTGCTATAGACTTTCACCAAGGAATCTGATTTGGGTCTGACTAATTACTTATTTACAATATCAACCAGTCAGTCAAGTGCTGACCGAATAGTTCTAAAGAAATAAAAGCATTTTATTCATCGATTCTAGACTAACTTCTGTATTCTACAACCCAGGTCTCAGAGAACCAACCAAAACTGCAATTAGTGGAGGCACGGTGAATATGTTGAACACAACGCGTGTGCTTCACTTCTAGATATAAGAACTACCCTGCTTGCTTATCATATGTATACTACTTTCAATCTCAGGTTTGCCAAACTCGTTTGCTTCATTTCCCTTGGCCAGAAGCTTAGAAAAAAAGCAGTTTTAGCAAAGAAAGAGAGCAAAGCAGTGACAGTGAATTCAGCCCCACCCCATAGCACCGTCCCTCCTTCAAATATCACCCACAGACATATAAACATTTCTGATAACAAGCATCAGGGAGGTTCCACCTGCAGGAAATACGCTCTTAGTGCTATTCTGGTGCATTCAAAACACGCTCACCTTCCAAATAAACACGAGCTGGCGGTGAGCGGAAAGTAAATGCCGTCGGTCCCGTTCCGTTTAATGATAACAATCTTCCCAAAGAGCGGCATCTTCACACGAAAGGATCCTTACCTGTGGGAGAACGTCAAGATAACTCACGCGCGCAGTGCTCTACGTATTTAGGAAAGGAAAGTCGCTCTCCCAGCCGCTGCCAGCCGGGACACAGCGCGGCGCTGCCCGCCTCCCGCCGTTACACGCACGGGAGCTCACGGCGTTAAGCACGGCCCGCCCGAAAAGCGCGTTAGCAGACGCTTAGAAGAACGGTTCGAACAGTTACCCGAGGATCCTTACCTGCGCCTCACGAAAGCGGCGCTCCGGCTCTTCTCCCTCAGCCGCCACCCGCGGGAGCGACTGGACTGGGCTGAGCGCCGCGCTTCCGCCGCCACCGCCGCTCACTGCGTTTTCCCGCGCGCGCCAGCACCGCCGCGTCGGGCCCTCTCACCGCGGCGCGTATCCCTGCGCCACGCACCAACGGGGCACGAGAGCGGCGCGGAGAGCTCTGAAAGCAGCTTTCCGTCTCGCCGCCCTCACTTGCCGGTAGCCGCCGTGGCTGGCGGGACTCACTTGAGCCAGCTGGTTGCGGCAGCCGTCCCGAGGCGGTGGGATTCTCTTAGCTTTACCGGGTGCCGGCCCGGCGGAAGGAGAAAAGAAAAACGTGGTGAAACTTCAACAACAACTTTCGAAAAGGCGCGCGGCCTCCCGCGATTGGTAGAAGGGAGGTCACGTGGCGGCGCGGCGCACCCAATGGGGAGTGCGGGAACGGTTTGATTTCAAACGGCCCCCCCCAACCGTTCCCCGTCTCAGAGCCGCCCCGCTCGCCCGCTCGCCCCTCAGCGCCTCCGGCAGCTCCGTAACCGCGCTGCTGCTGAGCCCCACGGAGCAGCTCAGGGCGGCGGAGCAGGACCAAAAGCAGTTTGCATTGGTAAAACAGATTAAAAATAAAAATACATAACAAAGCCATCTCTACTGCTAGGCTCTTTTACAGACAGAAATCCAATTCCCTGACAGGAGCTCATGTGAATTGGTCACTGAATGCCCTTGCCACTTGCTTAGACGTTTTTAACTTAATTCAACCAGCAAGAAGGTAATTAGAGAGAAGCTATTTCACTGAGATCCGCCTTCTTAATGATTAGGCTCATCAGTGGAAGATCCAATAATAAAAGAGAGCCCCGATCATTAAAACATGCTGGGTCTGAAGGCTGCAGCCAAGAGCACAACAACAAAATGAACAGAATTAGAGAACTCGGCATCTTAATTCCTCATCAGAAGGTCCTCATACAAGGCTGTTTTGTCCTGATTCTCAACAGGTGGTTTGGAAGCACTTGAATGAACAAAGCTTATTTCTCACAGATTTGTACAATTAATGTCAATCAGCCAAAAGCCTCAGAAAACAGAAATTCCAGTTAAAGCTTTTCCCGCACTGGAGCTTCTATATAGAATATATACAGTATATAAAGGCACTAAACTCAGGCAGCAGTTTTAGCATTAGTGAGATCAGCCTCTGTTACCTTTAGATACAGCACAGCATCCTCAGGGCAGCTGCAGCTTGGGCAGCAAATTCAGAACACACAGCTGGGAGGCGAAGGGAGACAACGAAGGCAGTGCCTGGCTTCTACACCTGCCAGCACTAAAAGAGCTGAGAAACTGCTAGCTTCTCAAAAAGCATTAAACTTATGTGATTGGCATCAATCGAGTTGCAGCTGTCATCGTGGATCGGTTCTCATTTACGAACTTTTCTCATGCACTCTGAAACACTTCAGTCTATTCACAGTGTTAACACACAGCCTAGTGATAGAGCAAGTTATTTTAGATAAATCTCTTTGCAGTAGATAACGTGATGGTATATTACCCTGACACTATTGCACCTCAGATTTTCAAATGTGCGTGTTCATACAGAGAACCTGATTATTTACTCTTAATTCTTAGGAGAGGATTCTGCAGAAGCTTATTGACAAACAAGATACCTTTACTGAAATTGCTCTTATTGCAGACAGCTGCTACTTGTGTAAAGGTTCCTGATTTGTACACCTGCTTATGGAGTACAGGGCAGGATTCTGTGTTCAGATTGATACTCAGCAGAAGAGCCACCTCCATAGAAAGACACCAGGGAGCAGAGTCATTCCACCTTACTGCTTCCTCACAGCAGCTTACACTCAAGCCTCCCACTTACCATGAAATCTAAACTAGAAAACCCTCCTATACAATTCTGAAACAAAATCACTTGAAAGCAAAAGGTGTGTGACTTCACAGAGGTGGAGGCAGTTTTCAAGAAGAGAGGAACATAACCTTCTCTTGCAGAGACCAGGAGCAGGAGGGACACAGCCCTCTGCTGCTCACTGCCTGAAGCAAGATTGTGCTAAATAATTCCACCTGGAGCTCCTCAGAAGTGCTACAGTTTTGTTTTTCTTCCTGTCTACCCAGCTGGCACACAGCAGCAACCTAGATCTGTTGTTCAATGTTTATGAATAAGTTTGAGTGGCATCCGTGAAAACGAGGGAACAGTCACAAAGCAGTGGAAACAGGGGAGGAAGGAATGCTTATTTGTGAAAAGAGCTTCTCTGGCAAAGTCTGAGCCCAATTAATAATTTGGTAGAAATTCTCAGTCTGAGTGAAGTGGCACAGAAAATGCATCAAAATCGTTAGAATAAAGCTCTTATTAAAATATCTAAATTACAAAATAATCCATTAATACGCAAGATGAAGAACATTCACAGTGAAGTTCAATTGCTCGAAAAATTCTCAGAGGCACTGAACAATTTCTGTATTAAGGAAAGCTTAGCTTCCACTTGACACACGTGCCCTATACAGAACAAATACGTCTTTGATCTTGCTTAGTCTTGTATTGTTTAACCAGCCCACTGAAATCAATATTTCATGAGCAGTTTACAACCAAAGCTCGTTCTTTCTGAAAGTTCAGTTTCTAAAAGCATAACCTTCAGCCCCACAAGTTGTGAAACACAAAACCTTCATGAAGAAGCATGGGGTCAAGGAAACAAAAAGAAAACACAAAACAAACCAGGAAGTGCAGAGGAGTGTTTGTACCACGGGAAGCCTTCTTGAAGAACTACAGGGTCAGGCTTTGAGTCACTCCCTCAATACTCACAAAGGAAGGATGCGATGGGACTTGGCACGTCAGAGCTCTGCATCGTCAGCTCTCATTTATGAACACAGTTTGGGAAGACCTGGCTTTCTAATCGCTGTCATGAGTTTATGTGCGCTTTGCATGCGCAGTGCTTTGGTTACGACGTGAATCAGAGCATTGCTTCCAAACAGCGACAGATGATAAGTACTGAGAAGTTATTGATGTAGATAATGGGTTTTCAGTCCTTTAGGATGCTTCACTTAAATGAACACACATACAGGAATAAAATTAAAAGATTTAAAGAGAGTAATGCAGTTTGAGAATAAAAACAAAGCTTTGTTCTTGCATCAGAATGTATTAGATCTTGCAATTTGCATATACAAATAATTCAGCAACATTCACCGGCATTAAAAACACAGCAAGATCAAATTATAAATGTAATAAAAGAAAATAATAATAGCTGAAACTGTATAATACATACATACATTATAAAGATTTGACAAATTAAATACAATTTGGTTATACAGAAAAGTTTCAATAGCTTTACATTAAAAATGGTACTAGGGAAATGAAAACATTTCAAAAGATTGAACACAGGCGGTCAGGCTGGTTTTAAAAGTTTAAAAAACTGATACATAAAAATACCCTAAAAAACACTGGTAATTACAGTAAGCATTCTTCATTAAGGCCCAATTCAGCAAAGCACTTAAGGGATTGCTCCAGGAACAAAGAGCCAATGGTACTGTGTGTTTTGTGGAAGGGATGTCGGCAAGCAAATGCTTAAATGCTCAGGTGAACTGGAACCTATCTTAACACATGAGAACAGTCAGTCAAGTCACACAGTGACCAAAACCACGTACAGATCAGAATGTACGACTTCTAATCAACTATTTGGCGTTTCCAAGTCATTCCATGCAACGTAGGAAAATTTCAAACAAAATTCAGGTATACCCATGTTGAGCCACAGCTCCCAGCTAAAGGGCTGCTGCAACAGGCAGCCTCTCCATTACTCATCACAAGAACTGGAAAGCAAGCTTCTCAAATTATTAAAAAAATAAACATAAAAATCACTACATAGCTATATTTATGACTTCTGAACTACATTACTGTTGTGGTTTTTTTTTCCTGTTTCCTCACAGATAATACAGTTTGCAAATACAACCCGAGTACTCACTGAACAGCTGATGTTTCAGCTGAGCTCCATCCTGCTCCTCGCTCCAACGGAGGCCTATTTGTCACCCACAGCCTAAATGTTTGCAGCGCTCCCGGGGACAAATGGGACCATAAGATAGACTTCTCTGGAGAGCAGCAAACACCTCTTGGCATTATGTTCTATCATCATTGTATGCCTAGAGGCATTCAAAGCCGGGCTGGATGTTGCTCTGGGCAGCCTGGGCTGGTGGTTGGCAACCCTGCACATAGCAGAACAGGGGGTTGAAACTAGATGATCATTATGGCCCTTTCCAACCCAAGCCATTCTATGGTTCTATGATCACTCAACCTCTCTGAATCTCTCTGTGCTGACCGTACTGAAAACCCCACTGTCTCACACCAAATGTATTTGGCAGCTACTTGAAATTTGATAAAATTTTAGCACGCAGTAGTAATGCAGACTTTGCATTCTTCTCATCTAGTCAACACTTTGTGTTCTGAGCACATCTAACAGCAAGTCACAGCGAATGTTTAGTCTTCAAATCACCTCTTTAAGTGCATAATTGCATGATTTAATGTGCAAATAAACACAGAAGTGCATCAGAGGGAAGACAAGAAGCAGGAAACGGCAGCGTTCAGAGCAGTGTGCTTACAAGTTCTTAACCACACCTTTCCCATTTAATATGAAAGTGAGGAGAGGCAGAAAGTGCTCCTGTCTCCTTGTGGTGCTGCAATGCTTGATGCTCCATGTTAGCAGCTGGGAGAAATGCTCACAGGAGTGGTGAAAGGATCCAGTTCCGTTGCTTAATTTTAAGTAAGGCTTTTATGTTTGCATTGATAAAACCCAGCCAACTGGACAAGACAGGACTAGTGCATACTAGTTAGGTACCCAAAGTACATATTCACCTATTTTGTGCTCATTAATTCCTATTAATTCCTAAGAGTGGAAAATACAGACTTTTCATTTGTTCAACATTCAGACGCCCTGCAAGTTTTGGACTTTCTAACCCCCAAGCACATCCTGTCCAGGGACATAATAAAGACTTGTAAAACATATTTCCCCAATTATATTATCAGTAGCACTTTCATTAAAAATACATCTATATACACAATCACATCCCCCTTTTAGATAAAGGAAGCACTCCTTTGCTGATAATACATATGGGAAGGCAAGATCATAAAGGAATTTTCTTCATGTTGTTCATGCTACGCAGTTCTTTTTTTGTTTTCCAGACTTGTAACAAATATTCTTGCTGAATCTAAGAGAGTTCATCTTCATTACTGCCTTCTGCTTTTTCTCACAGTAGCTGGAAATGATGCACATGTATACGGTGAAGCTCTATATCCATGGCCGACCAAGGCTATAATGCCTCTTGAATTAGACAAATGCAAAATACGCACTCCTGGTATGCAAAATATTGTTCAATAGGGACAAAGTGACATTACCATACTCCTAGATTGATTCAAGCTGGTGTAGTATTTAGGAAAGAACAAAATAAATGAACTTTGAAAGTCATATTAAATCAGAAATTCCAATCTGCGTTTCTAATGGTTGCATCCTATTGACAGTAGAATTCGAAACAGAGCTGCCATCCATGGGGAGGTTCTTACAAACAGCCTTTAAAAGCAATAGTATTTTTCAGCTGCACTGTGCACTATTACACATGAAGGCTGTATTCTGATACCTGGAACAGTCCCTTGGCCTTTCAGTGAGGCCATGAAGTCAATTCCAAGTAAGCAGCAGCAGGTTATCAGAACACGGCCCAAAATAAACATCTCTTTTCATTTGCTACTGACTTCTGTGAAGAAAGGTTTACGGCCAAAACGTGTTTCCTTTAAACAAATGTACCAAGCTCGCTATTTTAGTATGAAATGTAAATGTAAAGATGCACGAACCGGGCAATGGCACTGCTGATAAATATCTGTAAGTGGAAAAGGAAATAATCGAAGAAATAAACCTTCAAGAATTAATTTACTGTTATTTAGAATAAAGATTTCTCTACCATCTTATAGTGATATACTCTATATGAACATTATACTTTGCTTTAGAAGATATTTATATTTCAGAAATAATTTTGTACAGCAAATGCAAATTTTAGAGCAAACACAAGGTCCTATTTACAGTCAAAGTCAACAAACAAAACGACGTGGAATAAATTAATATCATATACAACTATTTATACAGACAAATTAAAAAATAAGGCAGAAGTTTTTCATTTAAAGTTAGCATAATCGGAAAATATGTCGATGAAATCTTGTACCACTCTGTAGCAGAATTCATACTGTTCCTGAAAAACAAGAAGACAGCAAAATGTACTCCGGCTGCATCACACCTTATGAATCATTGTTATGCAAATCCAAGTAGGGCAACGTGTTCTAACTTGAAGCTCACAGCAACACCCATCAGTTCAACCTCATCTCCCCCCATGTCTGCTCACTGCCCCACGGTTCCATGGTCTGTTCTCTCTGTGTCCAGCTCTGCTCAGACTCCCTGCTGTCGCTGCGAGGAGCTCTGTCACCAGACAGGTGACCAGAGGACCTCAGCATGAGCAGAGCCGAGGTTCAAGCACTGACCCACGGCAGTGCTGACACGGGAGGCTTCTCTCATCTCACATACAACCAACTTTTTGTAACGGGCAAATGAGAACACCCTGACCTCACAGAACCACAGACCCGGCAGCACGGCATCCTCTTCAAAGCTGTCAGCTTCCCCTTTATGTGCAGAAGCTGCTGAGGATGAATCCATTCTGATTTTTTTCCTTAATAAAAGCAGCGGTACCTCTCTTTTGTCAGACAGGCTGATTCTTGCCTGTCAGTTAACACGATTTCAGCTTTCTAGGGGATAATTCTTCAAATGAACATCACTTCTTAAACCTGTCTTCTCATTCGGGTTGAGCTGCTGATGGCACTGAGCTGTTCCCATCGCGCTGCCGCGGGTGGCTCCTCCTGAGCACCCCAGGGAGCCTGCCTGCTTAACTCCAGGCTTTAACAGCTTCACACAGAAACTGTGTGACAATGCAACTTCAAATGGAGAGAACATTAAAAGAAAACAACTTCCCAGTTCATTTTTTTTTCCTGAAATGGAGCTCCATAGGTAAATGCTGTCTGTATGTATCTACATACACAGCTATCCACTGGCGACGTGAGCCTGCCGCCTAGTGCTGTGTGTCCCAATGATGGGACACAGCCCGAACCTGCAGGCATGCCCACAGCCTTCAGCGTGATTTGCTGGACTGCCCGATGCCTAATACCTGATCAGAGCTGGAACAGGCATCTGCTGGGAAGCAGCACTGAACAGAAGCCGTTCCACAGCTGCAGCTCAGCTGAGGATAGCCCTGGCAATTACATAACATTACTAAACCACAGAGTCAGAACCTCAAAAGAAAGATTTCCTCCCTGTAGGTAACCCAGGTGGAGCTCTTCAGCCTCTTCCCAGTTAGTAACAAGAAGTTATCTACCTGGGAAAGCTGCTTTCAGATAACTGTTTCTAAAGAAGTTCATAATGGAAACTGTTACCAATATACAAAGTATCAGTGCTTCTATGTATTTTCCAAAACAATGTATCCATGAATTTTCTTATTTGATCAGTAAGGAAAACCCTCACACCAAGTCAGAATTTCTCTATGTGACAACTGCAAGCCCATTAAGCCCCGACATTTTCATGTAAAGAAAAACCTGAGCTGTGGAGATACAGCTTAAAAGGCATTTACTTCTTGACTTTGTCATCTGCACCACAAACGAGACTTTGGTTTATTTAACTGTCACCGGTTCCTAACAAAGCACAGAACGTTTAGCCAAGCTATTTTCAGAAAGGCTGTAAAAAAAAAAAAAATCGGGAAAAGATACAGATTTCTGATACCTTGTTCATACACAGCCGTCATACATTATTTATTTCAACCTGCAACAAACCCCCTTTGTTCTCCTCCCACAAGGATATTTACAAACATACATCCTTTGAGAAAGATTCGGATTGTTAAATACCATACCAGTGTTTGCACCATATGTGGCCTCTGCAGTCTTAAGCTCTTCACAGCTTGAAATACATCTAAGAGCCCCTCAGCCTTCACTCGCTCCAGAATATTGCTGAGTGCAATGAATGTACCTGTCCTTCCAGCACCGGCACTGCAACACAAACACATCTGCTTGGCATACAGCAGGATAAAAACTGCAAAGATAATATTGATAGAGAATACCCAAATACTAATAGCAGCTGATTTTGTCACGTCAGCCATGCTGAAAGGGAGCTAGAATTAATCCAAATGAATTCTGAGCCAGGCAGGAATTGGAATCCCTGTTATAAAGAGGAGGGGGAACAGCTGTTTACAAGGGTGGATAGTGATAGGACAAGGGAGAATGGTTTTAAACTGAGACAGAGGAGGTTTAGGTTGGATATGAGGAGGAAGTTTTTCACCCAGAGGGTGGTGAGGCACTGGAACAGGTTACCCAAGGAGGCTGTGGATGCCCCATCCCTGCAGGCATTCAAGGCCAGGCTGGATGTGGCTCTGGGCAGCCTGGTCTGCTGGTTGGCGACCTGCACATAGCAGGGGGTTGGAACTGGATGAGCTTTGTGGTCCTTTTCAACCCAGGCCATTCTATGATTCTATGATTCACTCAACGATTCACTGGAATTATTATTCCAAAGCAACGTGATGGACAGTGTCCAATCCAACAAAACAACTGTAACTGCTCTTACGATCTGAATCATTCCTTTTCAAACAGGAAAGTTAATATAAGGAAAACCCAAGTAAGTTTGCATGCAGGGTGATAATACATACAACTAAACAGAAGAGACTGCTCTGCCTCTAACCTGATTACAGCGAGCAACCAAATATAGTCCCCAGTAACTGTGGTTCCTTTTGTTCTGGCATGCTTCACTCAGGATATTTTGCTCTTTTATTCACTTCAGATCACAATTCCATGCCAGCAAAATAGATTTGAGTGACTGTTACCCGACTTACGATACCTAACATCAGAGCCAAAAAAAATGAAGTGCTTTCTCTCTCATAATCGCATTGTGGCCCATGTGACACACACACAAATACAACCAAAACAGTCCATCAACAATCAACAGCGGCTGTGCACTACCAGGACAATAGCTTTGATAGGAAACAGTCACTAAAAACAGGCTGGAATTTAGCTCTCAGTGGTAAGCTAGATTGCAGAACAAGGAGAAACACAAAATAATTTATTAAATTTAAAATTTTTATGTTTTTCAATCATTTACAAGTAGGTGAAATGTAATCATGTGTCGTTGCTTCTACCTTATTCCCATCAAATGAAAAAACATCTGATATAAGCTCAGCCCTATGAAAAGATTAAGTGCAAGTGCACACAGCTGGAGGAAAAACAAACAGGAATGCTGCATGGGATGCATCCTTCCCTTCAGATAATTACTTTTATCAGGTTAAAGACAAATGTAAAATCTAACAGGGCTGAGGTCTATTTTTCCTTAGCTAATCTGTAGTAACAATATGTGGCTTTTAAAGCAGCCCATGAGCAATGCCCTTCATCTACAGCTCTAAAAACAGGAGGAAAATATGGATATGGAGTAACCCGGGATGCACAGGCTGCTCATCCACACGCTGCTCTCCACGTGTTTATGTCTATTCTCCTCATGCTGAACACTCACGCTCTTTCTTCCCAAAATACAGTCTCAGCATCTCTTTAAAAAGTTTGTTTTATGTTGGCTTCAGAATTTTTTGTATAGAGAACTGCATTTGAAATACCACAAAGAAGTAGATTTGTTTCATGGGAACGTGGCACTGCTCTTTTCGTACCCGCTTCTCTCTCTGCACTTCTTTCAACACTTATCTTAAGGAAAGGTAACTTTTCACTTTGACTCTCAAACTTCTTTTCTTGAGACAAGTTCCAAAGCCAAGGATGCTCTGAAAGGACACGGACTGGACAACAGGCAGGAGGAAGAGGCCTTCAAACAAGCCTGCAGTCTGGCATTGTTTATAACAGAACAGAAAGAAGCAGTGAAGAAAGAAAAGCACGGGGAGCTGTGAGCTAAACAGAAGACAGTGGGAGACGTACACTGGAAGTGAAGGAAGTTGGGATTGGCTTTGAATTCCACTGGCAACTCAGTCAGCAAAACCCTTCTAATCCACTTAGGGCTGTGCCTCTGTCCCAATTAAGAATCACTGTTTCAGCAGTTCCCGAAAGGGTTCATTAATATTTGGAAAAAGTGAACTGGAGTTTCCACAAGTTTAAGTGAGCACTCCTATAAACCAGTCTTTGACTTGAGATGTGTTTACTTACTCATAAATCTACACTCATTTACACCTGAAGCCTCAGGTATGATTTCATGGAGTGGTTCAACTACGCAGTGCAGGGGATGTCAAAACAGATGCAGCAGAAAGTTCTCAGTGTGATAAAACCTGGGGTGCATTGCTTGCTTAGTTTCATTTTCCTTATTTTTTTCCCCCCATTTTTTAATTGTTACAGTAAGTTTTGAAAAATCCAGGAAAAATTCACATCAAATGATTAAGTCAATGCTTAATTGCACTGATTGCAATTCTAAAAGCTCAAACTAGCAGCAGCAATGCATAACCCACATTGTTCTTAGAATCATAGAATGGCTTGGGTTGGAAGGGACCTCAAGGATCATCAAAAGCTCCAACCCCCTGCTGCAGGCAGGGCCACCAACCTCCCCATTTAATACCAGCCCAGGCTGCCCAGGGCCCCATCCAACCTGGCCTTGAACACCTCTAGGGATGGACGGGGCATCCACAGCCTCTCTGGGCAGCTGTTCCAACACCTCACCTTCTTATGCATCTAATTTGTGTATATCAAAGACAACAATTGCTTTTACCTCTTACTTTATTGGTTAGAACTATTTGATGTTTTACCCACTGTCACTATTGCTCAGAATTTTACCTCCCCAGTTTTTCATTAAAAAATGGCTGTTCAAATTAGTCGAATGGAAGAATCAAACTTAAAATATCATTGCTGCCATTGAGTTCAGCCACCACAGGGCTGGGAACACACAATGCCCCAGGAAAAACAAATGAGAACAGCAAAGAGCAAAACACTGTGTAAGCAAGAAAGAGAAGAAAGCTTTAGCAATGAACACACGCTACTGTAAGATCCCTATGTCCAAAAAACTCATACAAAGCTGAGATCCCAGGATCTTTCTGCTTCAGCAGCACCTGAAAATGCATGGTGCTGCAGATAGCCAAAATAAGACCATGCTTCTCAGGCTGAGACTCTTCAGAAACTCTTTAAAACTCACATCAGAACAAACAAGAAGTCAGCATACACTGCAGCTCTAACAAAGTCAGTCCTAATTCCAACTCTTGCAGCACTCGGGTTCATCTATCAAAACTCTTCCATGAATTAAATAATCAATTCTGAGGTCAGGGACATGCTGATTTTTCCTTTTCTCTATCTTTGCCTTATATTTCTTCATTTTTTTAGGGATGCAGCCCACTGGCTCACAAAGGAGAGCTGCCCTACCAGCAGCCAGACAGGAGAAAAAGAAAGCCTAGCAGTTGGCTGACTGTGGGAAGGAGAGGGAGACTCACCTGCAGTGCACCGTGATCGGGTGATTCCCCGTCTGCTGCTGCTGCTTTTGGACAGCTGCAATCAGATCAATCATCCCTTTTCCTTCCGCAGGAATTCCGATTTCTGGCCACCCATGGAAGTGGAACTGCCGAACCAGCCTGCTTTGCTTCTCTTGGTTACCCTACGTGCATGCAAAGAACAGGTTCATCCAGACGTTAATTCCAGACAGAAATGAACTTCATACCTTAAAGATAAGCATAGGCTTTGTACCATCATGGTAAAGGGAGTTATTTTCAACCTGGTCTGTTATGAATGAATCTGTTATATACATATCTATATATACATGTAAGTTCTGTTTCTACGTTCCCATTGCTGGTAAGCTGCCTCTAATTTTCTTTTCCATTTGCACAGCTGCTTCATCTGGGTAGTTCTAAGGATGTACTTAAAGATTATGCATCCTGAGTACCAACAGCTGAAAACTTTTACCATATATCAAAGCTAAAAAGTAAGAAGAGTGAAATGAAATTCATTCCTCTTTGCACAACACTAATTCTTAGCTTGAAACTAACATGACTCGTCTTGCCTTTATGTCTGCTGATTAAAAGCAGCCCTAAAAGTTCAAGCGAGCACTACCACCCTGCCAGTTTTGCCAGGCAATCTGAATGTTCCATCATTATTCCATATGTAATTAAATAGGATGTTTGGGAATAGACTTCACACGAAGGACTGTGTATTCACACCTTATCCACCATCCTCCTATGGAATGAAACGCACAGCACTTCAGAGTCCTCTGGCTTTGCATATTGCCAGCTATCTCAGTGCATAAATTAGATGCAGTACAATTAGTTAAATTCACAATATTCTAAACTGCCAGTAACTTTTTTCCCCCCAAAGGTAGCAATGCAAGCCAGTTCCGAATGAAATGAAGGAGCGAGTGAAGAGGTGCATGCAAGTTCAAAAACAGGTTTGTGTAGAGCCTGCCTGTAGCAGAGGTGCATGAAGGGGCAGCTGTTAGGCAGAGGTAAGTATGTGTGCACTAAAATGCTTCACAGGACTTTAATATCTTGAATCAAGTTTTCAGTAATAACTGAAATGTATGTAATGAGAGATGGTAGAAAAGGCAAGAAGACCAGCAAAGCAAAACACTACCAAAAAACCCACAACTTGCTTTGATCAGAGGTGTGTTTTACTGACCAAGATTTTTGTGACACTTTATGCAAGTGTTCCATATAAGCTTCCTCTTGGCTGCTAATGTGACAGATGACAACTAATAGCAGTTATCTTTAGACAGAAATTCCAGCATTTAAGTTACATCATCACATTTACGAATGCCTTAAAAACAAACAAACAACTCATATAATTAAAAGAGTACCTGATTATATGTAACTACGAAGTCTCTTACACTTATGGCATCTAAAAGGCTGTCATTCTTTATTTCAACAGTTATCTCTCCATGAGTTACTGAGCCCTCTGATGGCCAGTACTGGAAGCACTTCTCCTGCAAAATGGAGAGAGAATTGTAAGCATTCCTTGATTCGTTTCTTCCTCTTATCTACACCAACACCAACCTGTGATACAGGATGTGACAAAGCATAACGTGTTCTGGACAGTTTGCAGTGAAAAGGCTAGAGCCCAAGAACATAGTACTAAAACATTTCTGTAACATAAAGCGTTAAGATGAAAAGGGAGCAGAAGTCGTAGCTGACAAATGCTGCTTTATAAATACACCAGAAGAAAACTAACTAACTCTTACAATCAGTGCAGGGTCGTTAAAAAACACACAGCAGAAAAACGCAACAACAGAAACAACAGAAATGGCACTAAAGTATGAGGTGAACACTGCAGAGCAGGGGGATGCTGTTCTCTTCATTAATGAATGACAGAGCATTCAGAGGAGAGGTTCAGAAGATTACAGAGACATAACAGAGAGGGAAGTTTTCAAGAAAGCGTTGTCCAGCTCTTCTCAGACCCACATCAAACATCCCTAAGAACTGTGCTTTTAAAAGCAAACCGGGCCCTCTGAAAACCAATTTTGTAGCTTAGGTGTTTTTGTCTGACAAATCAAGCAAAAGCAGCAACAGTGGCCCACACCTACTAGTGAAGCAAGAGCTCATTTAGAATCATAGAATGGCCTGGGTTGAAAAGGCCCACAATGCTCAACCAGTTCCAACCCCCTGCTATGTGCAGGTCACCAACCAGCAGACCAGGCTGCCCAGAGCCACATCCAGCCTGGCCTTGAATGCCTGCAGGGATGGGGCATCCACAGCCTCCTTGGGCAACCTGTTCCAGTGCATCACCACCCTCTGGCTGAAAAACTTCCTCCTAGTATCTACAGAATCATAGAAATTTCAGAAATGGCAACAAATCTTACATTGCTAGAATTTGTAGGCAAAGTGTTAAACTCACATGAAGACTCGCATTAACTGCATTTGTAAAATGGAGCCGTGGGACACATACCTGTTCCCTCTCCTGCACCTCTGTGAGCATGACAATGGTGTGGCACTTCCACTCCCACACCATCCGCCAGAAATCCTCCACGGTGTGGGGCAGCGGTCCTTGCGTGGCAATGAAATAATCCTTCTGGCGATAGCCCTGCAGAGAAAGGCTGGGTTGTGTGTATGTCATGGCAGTAGAGACAGAAGTCGGTGTTTGGAGAGAGCAGCACCAGCTTCTCTTCAGCTGCTGCACACAAGAGACCTGCTCTTGCACAACATGAGCATCACCCAAATCCTCTACATGCTCTGGGGACGCAGAGCCCACCCGATTCTTGCTCACCCCTCCAGCTCTGAAATGCACATGAGATGTGAAAAATCCACATTCTCAATACTTTTGTCTAATGGTCACAGCAGTAACACAGAAGCAGCCCCACTGACACCAGGGGCTGGATACAGGTTCTGCTTTAAAGAGGACCATCAGTTCCTGCCGCTCGCTGTCCTCATTAGTTCACCTTGTCTCCTCTCAGAAATGAAGATTCACGATCCTGAGTCTTACTTTATGACTTTTTACAGTCATGGCTGAAGGAGTGAAGTTCTGCTGTGAAGGTTTTCACAAGGAGATTATTAACAACTGCAGTCATCACCTTTACTATGGAATGAACATCAGACTTGTTTTTTGAGCTACAGTTCTATTTCCATACCGATGTGATCACAATGCAGAGCATCCACAATCCTCAACCACTGATGGGTTTTTACTGCTTCAGGATATAATTAACGACCATATTTAAATAAACTTAGGAATGGAAAGTGTTGCCCAGGTTCCATCAGGAAGCCAGGAAAAAAGCTGGGAATTAATGCAGGTCCCCCTCAGTAAATGCTATGAGAGCTATTCTCATAACATTTATATATATCTATAGTAAACACTACGAGAGCTATTCTCCATGATAGAAGTGGAGATGGGGAAGTACATCTTTGAGTTAGAAAACCACATGGTCAGACTCTTTATTAACCTGGATACAGGCAAGAGAACTGCTGGATGTCTGCTGCTTAGTGATGCTGGTTCTCTGCCTGCTTTTCTCAGAATTTAATACAAACCTTAGTTTATAAATCTAACAATAACAACAGGAACGTTTAAATTACACAACATTTAAAACAGAATTCAGAACACTGAATAAAAGTAGAAATTCATTTGGGAACTCTCATTAGCCAAGCCCAAACAAAACTAATGCTTTCATAAGCCAACTTGGCTGAAGCTCTTTAAGAAGACTTGCAAGAAACAGTAAAATATTTGACTTGTAGCTTAAATGGATTGAAAATATTCATACTTACATCTATGAAGGAAGCATTGATGTAGTCTGTGTACTCTTGCCCTCTTTTCATTGACAGAATCACTCTATTAAAATCATCTGGAAGGAAAAAACACACAAACATTCATTCTTTTTTACTGCTGACTGCACGTTAACCATTCCACTATTACACATGTGGGAGAACAAATTGCTTATCTGAAAGCCAGACAAGGTGCCCTACAGATCTACTGAGCGTGTGGAGGAAGGCAGTAGTTTTTCTGTGGATTATTTTTGCATTCACACAGCAAGCAAGGCATAACACTGATGTTCACATGCAGACATTGCAGCACTGCTTCAGAGGAGGCAATGAATCGTACAGAAGGTACGTTGGTGCAGTAGGTGGAATGGCTTCATTATTTCATTCTGTTCTTAAAACTATCTATCAAATATTTTGTGCAGACACTCTGTAAGGACATCTCTCTGTCCCTGACTTACCCAACACAGCTATATCCTGATATGAGGTGCACTGCCATCAGCATACAGGCATAGCTTACATTTACGTACAACAACCTTAGGATAATCACACATTTATAGCACCAGTTCCTATACATACAAAGTCAATCATCTTACACGGGATAATCTGGATGACTCTAGCTTTCTTCATATTTGCTGGAAGATTGCCAGTTCTCATGTTCTCTTTCATTATTCGTACGTTTGTTAATTTCTGTAATTAAGCACACAAACGAGGATGAGGATTAATTGAAACGGAAATGGTTTTATTTCATTATATTCTTCATAACCTGTACCCAGAGGATTGCTCATTGGGTACAGACCAATAGTGCAGTCATAGTTAGCTGACCATTTATGAGTGATGAAGTGCTGGAACAGCTGCCCAGAGAGGCTGTGGATGCCCCGTCCATCCCTGGAGGTGTTCAAGGCCAGCTGGATGGGGCCCTGGGCAGCCTGGGCTGCTATGAAATGTGGAGGTTGGTAGTCCTGAGTGTGACAGGAGGGTTGGAGCTTGATGATCCTTGAGGTCCCTTCCAACCCAAGCCATTCTGTGATTCTGTGAAAGCAGCTTTGCTGCCTTGTCTGTACAAATGTAACCATGAGAATAACAGAAAAGACCACTAAGATCATCACGTCCAACCAGCAGCACCGCACACCCAGCATGACCCAGCAGTCTGCTCAGTCACACGCTCAAGTTCTACACCGCTTCCCTTTTTAGAACCTTCACTTCCCCTATCATCGAAATGCACACTGAACTCACAGGCCTCGTATTCATCCTGTTCCTTTAGCAATCTTTCATTTATTTTATCAACGACCCTTTTTAAGATTATTAGAACTCTGCGATGCACCGCCGGGCATGAGAAGACTGCATGAGCTCAGAGGCTGCTGTTGCACCAAATAACCTCGTTGGACTCTATGAATCTGTGCCACTGCTGCTGCAGTGACCAATGCCCTCTATTTACTCAGTGATAAGAGCGCACACAGGACACAGACGACAAGCACTGCCCTCGCCCCACCAATCTCTAATAGCAGAGCTTACACACATGCATGGTTGTGCCAGCTGCCCTGACAGCAACCAGCTGCTTCTGCTGGGGGGATTTGCCAGGTAACCCCCAGTGAGAGGGCTGCATTTCAGCAGCTATTTAACATAACTTCAATTTACACTGATCTTAATTTAATTTGCAAACTGTAAGCAGTTTTTCAGGCAGTTTTCTATATTTGCCAGTTTCAGAAGCACATCCTAATTCCAGTAAAAATCCAAGTGCCACCACCAAACCATTAAAAAGAAATTCCCACATCTCAGAAATCACTTCTCAGCTACTCTGTAACACAATGGTTAACAGCGTGTGTCAGAGGGTCCCAACCTGGTTAGAGCACTCTTCTGTTCCTCACTGTGGATGAGCTCCGTGCCCCTGGGCCATCTTTCAGAACCCACAGCACAACTGAACACTGCTCATAGGCTTTCTGCAAAGCCTTCCTAGCACACTGCACAGCAAAATACAACACTGAGTATTCTAGTTTTTCCAGAATTCCTGTGTGTTTGCTTGCTTGTTTCCCTTCAGAGTGTCATACTTTTGAATTCTGAACTTGTTGCTACTACTTTCACTTCATTTTCTGCTCTCACTTCCCAATTTCTGATTAAATTAATCCTTTAGAAGTAGAAGGGAAATGCAGTGAACACCGAATTCACTTGGACTGAATGACTGAAGTGATTTAATCTTTTAGATCTAAATATTCTAGCATAGTAAGTAGCACAAAAAGTTCTACTTCCCCAGCATAATTATAGTCTGTTTTAAACAGCCATTACAAAAATCCAGTATCATTTGTTTCTCCATCAGGGGTTTCTCCACAAAACATTTCTTCTTTCCTATTTTCTCCCCCAGAAGATCTGAGTGTTCAGCACAAAATGTGAAAATTCTCCATAATTCACTCTGCCAGCAGCAGTGACTGAATTAACATTTCTGCTGACACGTCAATTAGGTCAATGTAATCCAACTTCATCCTCCAGCTTTATCTGATCTGGCATCCAGTTCAAGACCAAAAGAATAATTCCATTTTTCTTTTTATAAGCAAATAAAATGCACAGAGGAAAACGCCCATCAAATGATGTAGGTCTGAATGCATCCCCATCATTGAGTCCATCAGACCAATTCACAGCAAGCTGAAAATATAACTGGTATCTCAGTTTGGACAGCCCTTTCCTTTTAAGGTTGCACTCGTTCTGCTTCTGAAGTACCTTTTTGTTGGGAATATTTCGACACTTGAAAGTCCCAGGGCAAAGGCCTTTCCTACTTACCTTAAATTCTTCTTCCAGCCCTATTTTGACAAGGTTTGGTGCTGCACTGTGTGATGTTTGCAGATGTTTCTCCAAGGATGACACATCTAGCTCTGTGTCACCGTAGAGGTAGTATTCAAGTAAGGCTTGATAAATGAAGGAGTACTGCATCTGGAACAAACAACAGGCACATAAGCATCCTGTGAGGCAACAGAACAAAACAATCTCATGTCTGGCACTTTCATCTGTCTCACTCAGTCCGCAGGCTACTGATCACCAACGCACTCCTGAGGCTAAAACTGAATTCCTGTTACATCATTCATGTTCTTTACCATTCCATTCAATCATGCAAGGGGAAAGCCTGGACATACCACAAGATAAAGTGCTTCATGGCATGGTCTTTACTGCCAAGGCCTCTATCTCCTTTCCCAGTGCTACCTTCCATAAAGTGGTTGGGTAGGAATGGACCTTAAAGATCACCCAGTTCCAACCCCCCGCCGCTCTCTAGATCAAGGAGACTTTGTTCCAGTGATCCAGGTGTGCAGTGGAACAGGGCACGCTCACATACACAGCACAGTGGAGATGTACATTATTTGTGTCGATGATGGCTTGAAACTTGGAAAGCTGTCATTCCAACCAGTGACTACTTACGTCAGTCTGAACCATCTGTGGGCGCTGATTACGTATTCTTGAAACAAACTCAAAAACATCAACTTTCTGCTCAGCGTGCATCATGTCTATCATGGCATCTATAACGATAAACGTGCCCGTTCGGCCCACACCGGCGCTTCAGAAGGAAACAAAAGACAAAAAAAATCCCTCAGTTGAACAACAAAGTCTGCAGGAATCACTACACCAATGACAGAGGTAGAACTTGTGCTGCTCCCAGTGAACTAAAATTCTCACTGCGAAACACGAGGCTTCATTTTTTATTTTAGTAGTGGCAATAACAACAAAACTAAATCTTAGCATAAAAAATACCTCTAACAGCTCAGAAGCTGATCAAAATTATATTACTCGAAGACCTTTAGAACTTGTGCTTGTCCTGCTGTATTTTTTCTCCTTTTTAGTGCTTATCTGCATGTTGCTATTCCACACTACTTAGATACTTAGTAACTTGCTATGACTTCTACACCTCCTAACACTGCTATTCCCATTTTGGTTTTTTTTTCCAGACATCCTCCAAAATCCACGAGAGGGAGCAAGATTCCCACAAATTCCATCACTCCAGCGACATTCAGTTCTTCCTTTCAGAGGAAAAGGCATGGCATCCTGTGCTAGGCATTAATAGCTCTCCTTTGACCTTCTGCTAGCTTACATCATACAGCCACTGCTGCAAGGTCCCAAATCATGACACACACATTTCTCCCTCCATCCCCATTTGGCCAAAGGTAGAGCTCAACTCTCAGCAAGGAAAAATCAGGTTTTAAATAATATCAGGGCACAAGCAAACAAACAACACCCCACCAACAATCTCTGCGCCTGTGGCCATTTCCTACTGCCAAGCCTCCCTTCCCTCTTGCTTCCTTTCACTCACATGCGACCTCTCCGTGCTGTAGACAAGCCCACCATGCTCCCACAAAGGCTGCTCACTCTACTGACCCCCATGTTTGCCTTAAAGTCCCCTGCTTTTCCCCACACGATCCCCCTCTGGGGCCCCCCTCACTCAGTTGTTGCTTAGGATGACTGGATGGTATCCTTCTAAAAGCTCACTGAAAAAAAAAAAAAGCACGGTTACTCACTACCGATGAGTTTCCCTTTCCTTTTCCCAACAATTCAATAGTGTCACATCCTGGCCGTGACGGAAATCAAGTGTCACCTTCCTCACTTGTCACCTCGAGCACACACTGAAGCTCTGCACTGTCGCCCAGCCCACACGTCATGGCATCACTGTGCTGTGCTGGACTGGCTGACTGAAATCTCTGAGGATTTTAATGAGATATTTTACACTTATCTCTATTTTGGCTCAACTTCTGTTGATTAAGTTAAGCACAGAATTTCCTGCTTGTGCAAAATAATGCTTAAACCCAGCACTGGTCTCCAGAGAACGTTGCTGCAAGAGGGTTTCCCAAAGGAAAGGCTGTGTGACACTGCTAAAAATCTCACTCCTTCCAAGAGTTTTCCTCAAGACTCCTATGTATGACACAGGAGGGAGAAGACAAATTCTAGCCCAGAAAAGTCTATAGAGAAAACCAAGAACCAAAAGCTTGGCCAGGCAGGACAAACAGGCTGCTTTCAACAGCACACAGTGACTCTCCAACGTCTGGATATCCAACATAAGCAACAGAAAAGAAAGAAATATATCAATCTACAACTATTGCCTTGAAAACAAAACCCAGAAAGACAAGGCCACTATTCTTTTCTTTTTACTTCAACCTCGATACAATAATTGTTCCTAAAAAGACACTTTTAAAACTCTTTTTTATTGTGATTTCATTAACATCCAATTTCCAACACTTTTCAGAAACTTCTAATGCAACAAGTTCGTGTGTTGGCAACTGAAGGAGTGGGATTATGTTCTGCATTGGTATGTGGTACATTTCTTACATTGCAGCATTTAAATCTCCTAAAAGCAAGCCTTTATTTCAAGATTTCTCGGCATTTAACAATTCACATAGCAAACTAATTTTGTTGTGGGAAAAGTGGAGGATGAATTCTCAGAGGAGCAGTTAATGGCGAAGGTCACAGATTTGTAATGAGGAGGCTGTATTCTGACAAAGGACATATTTATACCAAAGATCACTCACGGATAAAACAAAACCTTCTGTTTGAATATTAAAGTGACAGCAAAGAGATTTTTTGGAATTGTTCTCATCGCCAGTTCTAAGGAAGCTTAGCATAGTATTATATACCCATAAGCACACATAAACTTTACAGCCTGTTAACAGAAAATGCATCCTTAGCCTCCATTACCTGCTCTAACTCCAGGCCAGACAAGCACAATAGCCTAAAGAACGCCAACCTACCTGCAGTGAACCACAATTGGCCCAGCAAGGGCAGGATTCAACGCTTTGACTTTCTTCAGGAATTTCAGCATCCCAATAGGTGTGAAAGGCACCCCGAAATCAGGCCAGCTGGTGAAGTGGAGCTGCGTCACGAGCCTCAGCGCCTTACAGCCATCGTGGAGCTGCAGGGAATACATGGGCTCTGAATTTGACTTTCATTTTCCACTTGGAGATTTAGAAATGAACTCGCAGGATTATTTACGACTTGCATTCCTGCAACACCTGGATCCTGAATTCACAGCATACATTTAATATAAACATCCGTTACCACACATCCTTAAAATGCACCTTGGTAGAGAAAAGGAGTAACCCCAAAATAGGGTATGTGAAGAACAAGATTCACAATTTACGGTAACAAGGGATCAAATCTTAAGTCTTTTTTCTGTCATAAAATCTTCACAACTCTCCTTTTAGCAACTTCACAGGAAACTCAAAAAATGTGATCTAAACGTGCAGGATCTGCAGTGTTATGAGGTGCCAAATGCCAGCTTCTGCAACCTGGTTTATTAGGAAAAGGGAGAAAGATGGGGACAAACTCTTTGGATCAACACAGTAGAGGACAACAGTGGGTATTCTGTAGTACTTCACAAGACCTGTGTTGAGTATTAGCACTCTGTATCACATATGAGAAGTGAAATTCAAGTACTTCTATACGGCTGCGCACAGCTTGTCACCTCTCACTAGGTGTACTGGCTGAAATTAACATTATGGTCTAACCTGATGACTTCAGTCTGCATCAGATTATCACTGCATTAGGAGCAGCACAGCCTTTCCTTTAAGGAGTGAGATCTACAGGAACTTGCACCCATACAAGGCAACACACTGTGTACGTGTATGGAGCCATCACCACTGTTTGCCTCTCTCCTGTGGTCCAAGGAGTCAGCACTCTGCTCCCGTTCTCCCTCCCTGACAATCCAATGAGTGACTTTCTGTGGCACCTGACTACACAGAATCACAGAATGGCCTGGGTTGAAAAGGACCACAATTATCATCCAGTTCCAACCCCCTGCTATGTGCAGGGTCGCCAACCAGCAGACCAGGCTGCCCAGAGCCACATCCAGCCTGGCCTTGAATGCCTCCAGGCATGGGGCATCCACAGCCTCCTTGGGCAAGAAGAACACCGAACAGAGCTTTCTGCATTTCATCAATCAGCTGCAGACACAAGGTGTGCCGTCCCCCAGTGCCCACCATCCTGCCAGGCCTGGCACTGTACCCTTCTTAATCATTTGCAAACACAATGAACTGATTTTCCTCACTTCTCTCAAGCAGATATTGGACTTTGCAACCACTTGCTTGAAAAATTCTGACACAGATGCAGCACAAGGATTGTGTCTTACCGACTGGACGCAGAACTTGCGAATGGTGTAGTCCACCAGCACAATGCAATCTTCCACTGACACACGGATGTTCCCATAAGTCCAGCACCCTTGGTCAGGCCAGTACTGATAACATTTATCCTGCAGAAACACAGTGCATTTTATAATGCTGAGCCTGACTTCATTGCTGGTGACACATAGAACAAGGAAGTTACTCGAAAACAGCATACGTCAGTATGCATAAGAGTATGTGGAGTTGATCATTTGACAGCAGACAGCTTTAACACTTTGTCAGTGCTATTGATGATTAAATTTATGTACAGAAGGGTGCGAATATAGCTTAGAAAACTTTTTTTTAAACTACCCAAATCTGAACAGCAAATCTGAAAGCCCTTCTTTCTGGTGGTAGAAAGGGAACTTGATGTCTTGACCCTTTAATTTTAAGCGTTAGGTGTTCTTGGTGAGAAATGTGAGGGTGTCCTCATGTAGAAGTCAGCAGGAACATCAAGCTTTAACAGTTCTGGCTGCAAGAATGTGCCTTTGGCTACAGGCTATGCAGGACAACATTAGTTATCAGGTTTCTTCCTTGAGATCGGCTTGCACAAATTCACATTTTTAGAAATTAAAGCTACATTTATTAGCAAACACTCATACGTGCAAAGAAGGGCTAAAAAAGAAAGCAGATGCTGAGCAGCCACAGCTGCTTTTGGAGCACACCTCCACACATCCTCAGCTGTGCTGAAAGCCCTTTACCTCTTTCCTTTCTTTTAAGTTTGTTAACATGACAATAACTGCAGACTTCTGCTCCCACACCATCCTCCAGAAGTCATTGACTGTTTCTTGCTTGGGTCCTGCACACAGAACACAGACCTGGTCAAGAGATGTGGCAGGGCACTTACAATACATTTCTTAACAAGCAAAACAATAATAATTCAAAAAAAAAAAAAAAAAAAAACTTATTTCTTTTTACCCAATTAGTTTTCCTCCCCCAGCTCCTCCAAATGAGATAAAAGAAGAGAAGCAAAGTGGAAGTGGTGGAAGTGAGTCTCCAAGCTGAGAGCAGTATTTGTGGGCAGAAAGGCAGTGGCTTCCCTCATGCTCACCTTCCTTTCATTTACACTATAACCCTTAAAGCTCACTTCACATTTAGCCACCATCTGCACCTGAAAATAACCCTTAGAACACTTCCAAAATTAAGTACTTTTAGCTACAAAATTGAGACATGAGAATAAATTGATTACCTTGTGCAGCTATAAATTTATTCTTTTCTTTATAACCCTGAGGAAATAAATATCATAGTTAAAAAATGAAATGCCGCTGTGTGCTAGCATAAAAATACCTATTTAATATTAATTTACAGGCAAAGTTAGCAGTTTGGCTAGCAGAGAAAAACTGAACTTACGTCTATATATGATGCATTAATGTAGTCTGAAGGTGAGACTCCATCTACTTGGGTCAAAATCACTCTGGAATGATCATCTGGAAGAAAAAGCATTATGAGAACATTTGCATTTGAATCATCTACACTAGCTTTTCTCCTTGCAAACATCAGGATGGGCTTAGCATCAGCTGCCTCCCAAAACACAGGCTGGACACCAGCTGGTTCAGATCAGCTCCAGCCAAACCCACTGACAACACGGATGGGTTTTGGTGGCCCTTCCCCTCCTGCTGCCAGAGCCTAGAATGGCAAAAGCTGCAAGGGACAACAGCTGCCTATGGTTTGTGGCTGTGAGACCTGCAGCTGGGGGACGAGCACAGCACTGCCCAGTCGTGCACTGCTCCCAGCTCTCATTAAGAACTTCCCCCACAGAAGCACTGTTCTCACACTTGAGGGTTACCAGGACCGCATCTCTATGACAGCTGAAGCCCAAACTGCACTGCACTGCCTCACCCAAAGCAAACCTGAAATATCAGTTTGCTGTATTGTCATTTGGTAGAACACCAGCTGCTAAAGGCTTTCTAGAACAACACCTGATTAGCATTACACAACAGCATCATGTAAAATGATCAACAGCTTGAGACACACCATGGCAAAACAAACAGGTTTTACACAGAGGTATGAAGAACATCTGCAACCAATGAAATTATGAACACCACCAGCATGCTCAATGTCAGACAGACAGCTAAGGGCCTGGCTTAGAAGGAAGGGTAACATCTTACATGGGAGGATATTAGGATATCTGTTTTTCTCCCTGTTTTCTTCCTTATTTGCCATTTCAAATGTTCCCTGCACGTATCCAGGTGTTAAAGACTGAAAAGAAAAAAAAAAGATACAAAGAGTCAGTGTGTTATACCAGCTAAGGGCTGACTGCACGTGGCACGGGACAAATCTGCATTTATACGTAATGCCTCTCAGCCAACGGAATCAAACATATTTGACTTCTTTCAAAAATAACTTTCATTACTCTGAAACAGGAAACCGTGCCCTGGCAGATTTCACATCAGAAAACGAGTTCAGCAGTTTTGAAAAATAAGTGATTTTTCCACCAGCGATCGCAGTTATTTAGAAGGCTGTTACAATTTGAGCTGCTGCTTTAAGATGCCATCTGCCACCATGATTCACAGCACCACGACCCAGCCCCGCCGATGCACCGCTCTGCTCCCAGAGCTACTTTTAGCAGGAGCAGTTGGTTAATAACAGGAACAGAGTTTGATTGTTAATAGCTCAGTGCTGAGAATGTTAAATATCAAACATCTTTCCGAAATCTATAGGTGAGGACCCAACTCTGGCAGAAATGGAAGAAAAAAGCAGTGGTTCCTTTCTGTTGAAGCTCGCTGTAAGAGCACAAGTCAAAATTCTGCTCGTAATCAGTAAGATCTCAGACTGCAGATAAATTTAGTCTAGCTTAAAAAAAAAAAAAAAGTCTTGCAGAGCAATCAAATGAAGAAAAGAAATGGAGAGGGTAAAGATGAAAGCAAGGAGGAGCCTGAGGTGTGACTGCTGCACCTCCACGGGCAGAGCTGCTGAGCTGCACCTGCCAAGAGGTCATGAGAGAGGGATGCTATGGGAGGGGCCCAGGAAAAAGCAAGAAATGTTGCTCATTTGAAGACATTGGCTTGCATTCCCCGTGCATTGAGACACCCCACTCACAGCCAAAGGTGTGAATGTGAATGGAACTTCTTCAAGGTATCTACTGAACATCTAGACAGTGTTAAGGTGTTGGGTAAAACCACTGCTGTCTGGGTGTCAGAACTGCTTTCTCCCACCCATCACCTTCCTCCTCCGCTTCCCCCAAACCTGCTCCATCTGCTCTGAATCACAAAGAGGAAAGGAAAATCGGGAAATGACTGTATTTTAAGAGGCACCCTAAAGAAACTGCCCTTGCCTGCCTGTCAGAAAGCACTGTTCAGTATTCCTCCTTAGAAACAAATTGGTGCTGCCAGGTTAAAAAGGAGGAAAGGGGCAGAAGGGAAGGAAGGACTTCACCACCACCACAGAAAGAGCAGCAACTTGCATTTGTGGGTTTTTTTTTCCAGCATCTCTTAAACTTATGAAGGTAAGTAAGAGAAAGTAGAGATAAGGTTAAAATAAGAGCTAGGAATTGGAAAAATGAAAGCCACTTTCGGTAAGCTGCTTAATTCCTTATTTGATTAAAACCAGCATCTTTGCTAATTAAACTTATTAGAATACATTTACAATTACAAAAGCCAACGCACCTCCCTGCCCCTTCCCCATGCACCAAAGGAGAACCCCACATCTCACTGCTCGCAGCCCAGAGCAGAGGATGTGATTCACCACAGCTGCATGGTGGGCACTCCATCCCCCACACCCCACGAGGAGCTGATGAGTCAGGGTGGCACTAGGTCAGCTGCCACAGCACAGCCTTATCTGCTTCCCCTCCCACAAAGCAACGGCGGGCTATGACCTATCCCAACATCAGTACGCTTTCTCAGCTTTCCACCATGCAAACCACAGGAGCATATGACAGCAAAATTAAAATTTCGCAAGCAAATTCTGTTCAAAAATCTTCCTTTCATCAATCTGAAGACTGACACAATGACCAGGCCATCGTACAAACAGCACACTCATTTTGCCCTAGGGACAACAAGCAGAGATAAGGCTCACCCGAGGGGCCTATGCTGGAAGGAATATATTTGGGTTTGGGCACTGTTTGCTGCTCCCCCAGTGCTCCATTGTCACCAAAAAATGAAGAAGTTGCTACTTTGGTTAGTGTACAAGTGCAGCTTGTGCAATTTAGGATCATTTAGGCTTTAAGTGTAAAACAGAAAGCACTGACACCACAATCAGGACCACAATTCTAAGGAAAACATCCATCCTATTCACAAGGGTGGATAGTGATAGGACAAGGGGGAATGGTTTTAAACTGAGACAGGGGAGGTTTAGGTTGGATATGAGGAGGAAGTTTTTCACCCAGAGGGTGGTGAGGCACTGGAACAGGTTGCCCAAGGAGGCTGTGGATGCCCCATCCCTGCAGGCATTCAAGGCCAGGCTGGATGTGGCTCTGGGCAGCCTGGTCTGCTGGTTGGTGACCCTGCACATAGCAGGGGGTTGGAACTGGATGAGCATTGTGTTCCTTTGCAACCCAGGCCATTCTATGATTCTATCAGTCGTTGCCTGTCTTTGCAGAAAGGTGCTCGCTTTGTTTTCCTTTCCTCAGAAACCTCCTGGGTCCAGCTTCTCTGTGCAGCCAGTGCCAGCTCACAAGAGGGCCAAAGCACCAATTTCAGTCCAAATCTACTCCAAATCTGCAAGGGAGACCAGTTTACTCATGCCCCCAAACCACCACAGCAGGCCTCAGCACCGCTGCGCTCTGCTGCCTGGACGGGTCCAAATTTGGGCTCTTCTGTCTCCAATGGGCTCTGAGGGGCACACAGGTTCTCACCCACAGGCGATACAAGGGGAAACCAAGTGCAAACGCCACCAAGCAGATGTTACATGCCATCACCCTCAGTCACCTCCAGGCCTGCTCTTTGGATGCCTGCTCACTTATGGGCTCTGGAGCACAGCCTTCAGACTTGAAGCTCACCCGCTCACAGCACGCTGCAGAAAGCAATCCAAGCAGAGCAGGTTTTAAAATGAAAACAGATTGCTTGTTTCAATCCTGACTGGGGAACATATTAATCAGGAGAGTCAAAATTCACAAGCGTGCATCTTGTCAAATGAGTTTTCGCATTCATTTTGTCGACTTAGATAAATATCTCCACAGTCGTCTTCCTCTCACAAGGAAAAGAAATTATATCTTTCAAATATGTCGTCAAATAAATCACAGCTATAAATACACTACCAATTAAGAAGGTAACATAACAGACTGCCTAATCAACGCATGCATTGGCTTTGAGAACTCTGTATTTGACATTTAAGCTACTGCTCTGTGCAACTTGCTTCTGCTGCTATGGGAAGTGAAGAGGAATAACAAAAGTTTGGAAAAGGCCCCTGAAGTTGTGGGAGTACAGCTCTATGTCTGTTCACAGGCACCAGCTCTACAACAGCTCACCTCAGGCTCTGGATAAAACTCATCACCGTGACCGCATGCAGCTGAAGTTGGGTTGAGTGCAGGAAACAAAATCCCCTTTCTGACCAAGGAAGTGCTTCAAAGAAAAACCCTCACAGTTGAGACACTCAATGGAAATGCTAGGGCACCAAGCCCTACAAAAAGGGAAGTGATGGGATGATAAAGTGCAGATGGTCAAATCACCAGAAAACCCCCAAACCTCATTAGGGTGATATTAAGGCCGCTCTCTCCTCTTACCTTAAGTACTTCCCATAGAGGTGAAGCACTCACTTGTAAAAAAAAAAAAAAAAAAAAAAAAATGCCCCTTCCACCAAAAACAAGAAAAATCAATGCTAAAGATATTTCACTTCCCTCCAGCTTTCAGGCAAACACTAAAGATCTCTAAGTGCTAGTGAGTGGCAAAGAGTCCATACATCACACATTTGGCATCGCAGCGTCACACAGCTGTTAACCCTCCCCATTACTCCCAGAAAAAGAGAGACTACACATGACAGCAGGAGCAGGCATGCAGAGGTGTGTGAGCACTAAGGGATGTAAGCACTGGGCTGGAACTCTTCAAATGCCTCAAGCCACCTAACATAAACAGCAGTTCTGCCTCAAAACTGACCCAGCTTAAATGAAAGAGTGTTAAAGGATGACAGACCGTACCAGGACACTTACATAACATGTGCTAAGGCTCTGAGACATCACACACACACAACGTTTTAACAAATTGGTTTCAATTTGCCCCCTATTTTTCATATGCTGCTCTTCACTCCAAATCTGAGGACTTACATTAAACTCTTCCCGGAACAGTTTCCCTTCATCTGCTGATCGTATCCTTATTTCCTCTTCAAGATTTTCTACTGGAATAGGGAAATACTTCTTGGGGCCCGAAGGAGATCTGCTGAGCAGCATCACCCTTTGCTGTTCTGTCAGTTCAAGGAAAATCAATGTTAAAACCACGTTCAGAACACAGCGATAAATTATTTAAAATGGCAAATCTGTATGCTGAAAGATGCCAAAACGCACTTCTCAAATGAAACTCCCATTAGTTACAAAGCTGATTTTAAATGAAATAAAAAACAAAACCACAAGCCAAATGACTTCTTCAGGAATGCACGAGGCTCAAGTGGAACCACTATTTGTAAAAACAATGGTTTCTGCGCCTACATCTGATAAAGAGGCAACCGAGCTTTGTTTACAAAAGGAGAAGAAGATTCCCTTCCTCCTGCTGAGGAGCACTGCAGAAGCCGAGAGCTGCTTTGCAGCATAGCAGGGACCAGAGGGACCATTTCTGGTATTTATTACCTGCCAGAACCCCAGCATGGAGCAGGTTCCTGCTTGGCCACGTGAGATGCTCTGGGTAGACCAGGCCTGCAAAGGCAGCACAGGGCCAGGAAAGGAATCTCTGCTGTCACCCTCATCTCACAGCCACAAGAACCAGCATGGCCTCCAGGAACTCAAACATCTGTCTCTCAGCAGGGCTGGGAGATGCGGAGGAATTAAGACCCTGCTTCACTGAGACAAGTTTCACTTGTGACCAACAGCAAGCACAAAACTGGATGATCTCCCAAATGCTCTCTGCGCACAGCAGGGGGGTTGAAACTAGATGATAATTATGGTCCTTTTCAGCCCAGGCCATTCTATGATATGCTGGCATGATTTCTAGCAGCCAGGCTCCAACACAGCCATACAGTGAGTCAGGACCACGCATGGATGTGGCACGGGAAGCTCCCAGCAGGTTGCCATGGGCTCATGCACAGCAGCCAGCACAGAGCAGGAAGTCCGGGCTCTGTATAGTTAGCAGCCTGACTTTCTCAATGACTGTCATGTTACTTTTAACCAACCCTTCCATTCAGACGTAGCAACATGGAGTTGACTGAAAGCACCAAAATAATTCTCTCACATTATTTTTTTTTTTCCCTTTGCTTTGATAAAAAGAATTTCTGAGCAAGAAATAAACAGCTCCTACACACGTGCAAGACTTGAACTTCCTGAGCCCCATCGAGCAACCAGCCCTGAGGGCTCTGTGCTCAAGGAAGTAAAAGCAGCACATTCAAAGAAGTGAGGGGAACGTGTTTATCAGTTCCTAGGAGTACTTTATTTTGGCACAACTGCCTTGCACCACTTCTCTATCCCATTCTCTTGCTTCTCTCTGCTTATGCGCAGGGACCAGCTGGTACTTCCACAGAGTGAATGAGGGTTTTTCCCCCTTTTAAGAAGAAATTCTGCAATCCTTTCTCCAAATCCAAAGATCACGGTGCCAAAAACTCAGATCTCAGCCAGCATCTTAACAGAACAATTCTAAATAGCTCAAAGAACGTTCACAAAGAAATAATTTGCTGCATCACAACATAAAGTGAAAGGTGTTTAAATCCAACAACTGGAAGTTAACAGATGAATAGATAAGATAGATAAACGTGGACTTCTGTTGTTCTATGCTGTCACTGTTTTTACTGTTCCCTCTTCACTAAAAACTCTGAAATTTACATTATACAACAAGCAGCAAACATAACTAATGACTGAAAGACTGAATTCTTGGTTAACAAAGGAACGTGTGCACACAAACACAACTCCCATAGAAAAGGAAAACAACCTCCCACCCCCCTTACCTTGCTCCTCTAAGATTCCATTTGGCATCTTCTTGTCACCAGAGCTCACCACAGCCTTCCTATGTCTTCGGAACCTTAAACACACACACACACCACATTAAACTCAGAAACTACATTTAAAGGTAACTGGTGTTTTTCCAGCCCAGCTTTTACCAACCAGGTAAGCCTGGAGAAGCTGTTCCTGTTCATCATCCTGCTACCAGCAGCCACGAGCAGCACTGCTCGCTCCCTGCTGCAATGAAGGCTGTGCACCCCACGCACGCCGTGCTTTCACTTCCTCATTAGATCAACCCAATGCGTGCGCAGCTCCGCACAGACATACCTGAAAAAATAGCCGGCCAACAGGATGAAGATGATGAACACCAGGAGCAGGATCAGCATGGAGGTCAGCAGGTCCTTGTGTAAGTTGTTCTCCTCTGTAGAGTCTGCAAATTGAAACACGGCTGATGTGAAGCGCTGCAGATGCAGGCTGCCTCGTGCAGCACAGGCAGAATCAGCATGGGATACCAGCAGTCTTTGGTTCTACACAATCACGTCCTGCACTTACTAAAAGCATCACAAATTATTTAATAGAAGCCAAACTGAAAGAGAACATTGGGGGAATCTTTTTTTCCTTCCAAGGTGCATGTGCATAGAGCACAAACTGCTGCTGTGATGTGGAAATTCCTAGCTAGCAAAGTCACAGAATCACAGAATGGCCTGGGTTGAAAATGCTCATCTAATTTCAATCCCCTGCTATGTGCAGGGTCACCAACCAGCAGACCAGGCTGCCCAGAGCCACATCCAGCCTGGCCTTGAAGGCCTCCAGAAATGGGGCATCCACAGCCTCCTTGGGCAACCTGTTCCAGTGCATCACATGCTTAAAGAGTGCATGATGCTAAATAACACTTGAAGCCCATTCAGGAGGTTTTCTTGTGCAAGCATTCTGTGCACAGCAGCTGCTGCTCAGCCAGCCAGAAATCAGCCAGGCGTTACCTATTCCACAGATACAGTGTCTGCTTAAAGCACACGGAGCTCATCCAGTCTGACACACCATGACAGATGTGGCAACAGGCAGTAATTTTTACACGTGCCCAGAATGGAGACTACAGAAGAAATCTGTTCTATCTAATATGAACTGCAAGTCTCATCCTGCTGTTAACAGTGGCACTTCGCATTTCAGTTTCACTGTATTCACGCTTTACCAAAACTCTTTCATTTTGCTTGCAGCAAATGCTTTTTGAACAGTCCCAGCCACAAGCCTTGATACAAACAGTCACCAAAACAAGACTACAGTAGCCACGTATACCCACAGAGTGGGTCCTCCTAAGGACAGCAGCACTGCACCCAAGGGTGCTGCTTATCCACATCCTGAATGAACAGCAAAAGGAAGCAGAGAGATTTAAGATATGGGTGAGAGAGCAGGAGGCAAGTCAGAGTGTTAAAAAGAAACACCAAAAAGATGGGGAACATAAAACCCAGAGGGATGTGAGGTTACACTAACAGCACATGAAGGCATGGAGTCACTTGCTTTAAATGCATGGGGCACACAAGGAAAGCCTTTACCTCAATCAGAGCAACAGGATGAAGAAAAGAAAGGCTACAAAACCTGATGTTTCACTGGTATCTAGAGAGCAAACAGGCAGTGGTGACAGAAGTGTCATCAGGAAACAGCACTGGAGAGCCTTTCAGAACCAGGGAGTGCCTGGATGAAGCACAGCATACAGGGCACTGTCCCAGCTGCTGAGAGGTGTGCAGCAATGCTGAGCCCAGTACAGAAACAGCACTCTTGACAAAGACAGAAACAGAAAGTACAGACTGATCCTTTGCAGGCAAAATGACCCTCCTCTGCTGCTTCTGACTGACAATCTCAGATCCTCTACAGCCAGGGCTTGGGGATTTCACCAGTTCTTCTAACCAGTTTAGTTGCGAGGCACCCGAGATGAAAAGAAATCCAGCACAAAGTCTGAGTCACAGGAAATTACATTTTCCCTCAGCCCCTCACACAATGCAAAATCCCCTGTCTCCTTCTTTCCGAGGAGCTGACACATCTCACACCCTATTTCTGAGGCAGTTTTGGAGATGTACCACCAGGCAGCAGAGGCTGGGGCAGCCCTGCCAGCTGCTGCAGGAGCACCAGTAGGTGCTCAGCACCTTTCCTATGGGGAGCTGAGCTCTGATACCACCACATTCTTCCTCCTGGAACATGGGCACATTTATTGAGGCTCTTTGGCCTTGCAGGGCCATAGCAGGATCTTCATGCTGCAAAGGCTGCACATAAAGCATGGCATGTTTTCAAGCAGTTGCATTTATTACTCGTGTTTTCTTCCATGTTTGCCTGGACTATCTCATAAGCATAATCCAAAAGTTGTAAGAGGAAGCTCTGATATCGATTCACAGACAAAAAGCTCTTTGGCCCACAAAACCCCCTACATCCCCAGATTTTAAAGGGAAACTGACCCACGGACCTGAAATATTTCTTTCATCAGTTCTGCTTCACAAGTTGACAACTGAAGCATCAGTCAGAACATGGAGGAAAGGCCGGTGGTTTCTGAAGCTGCTCTGTCCCGCAGCCACTACCAGGGAAACGTCTCCCCACCCCACCACAAGGAGATAGCAGCCCCAAACCACATGGCTTCCTGCTCACAGCAAACAGTGCTTTCCAGCTGGTGGCTGGCACCCCAGCAAGGGATGAGATGGGCCACCAGAAGGACAGTGTAACACCCTCGTGGTCCCCCCACCGCCCACAGCTCTGCCCCCCACGTGCCCCCCACACCGCTGTCACAGCCCTTTGCTGGCAATGTGTCACCGCTTCCTTCAGGCTTAGGATGTTAACAGTTTTGGTGTGCTAGCAAGTTTTTGTGCTAACAAAACCAACCACAACAAAAGGGAACTAACAGCAGCACAAAGCATCCCGCCCTCCTCCTTCCCTGCTCCCCCCAGACTTCTCCCTTCCTCATCCCTGGATCAGTTCCTTCACATGTAGCACCAGGGCTGTGAAGTGGCCCATGAATGTAAGTGGAATTAGAACTCTTATTTTTAGTTTCCATTCCACAAAGGCTCAGCTACATGACTTACTTTGGATTAGCAAGTCATGTATCTGAAATAACTCGGGGATTTGACAAAGAACAAGCAGGACATCATTCATCTGAGAACGGGCTCCAATTATCCACAGCTCTCAATCTGCAGACAAGAAAATACAGATATAACCCTCATCTTTCCACAACTCAAAGTTAACCACTCTCACCAACTTGTGTTAATTCCAAGTGCCTTGTCTTGTCATTTTTCAGGCTGTATCAGAGATTCACAACACAGATCTTACCCATCCCATATGTACAGAGCACGCAGCCTGAATACCACAGAACAAACACACAATTAGGGATGAAACTTCTAGTCCAATTTTAACAGAGCTGTTTTGTCACCTGCAGGTATAGCAGCACTGGTACCCAGGCACTGCTCCCACCAGTGACACTTCCATCAGGAGCTCCTGGACAAAGCTCTGCTGCAGGTTTCAGCCCAGCCTGCACCAGATTGTGCACCCAGCTTGCCTAGAGGGTGTGCAAACCTCAAGCAGTAATTTAGGGGCGATTTCAGACCGGAGGATCTACCAGGCAGGAGTGCTGAGCATCTTTCACCTCGTTGCTGAGTTGCAGGCGCTGGGTATGCTGTTTGCACTGCTGCGCTCACATTGCTATTTGGGCTGATTTTGAGCTGAAGACACACCTGAGTGGCTTACTTAGGGCAGAACTCAGCACTTATCACAGACACAGGCAATTCTGATATCTCTGGATTGCGTGAGAAAATGGAAGAATGTTGTTATTTCTGTAAAAACTGCTCCCAGTGCATAACTCGTTGGCCACTCAGGAGATTCCTATACATTGATCCCATTACTTTCAGCACAAGAGAACACATCGTACGTTCTGTGTTCAAAAGAAGGCTATCACAATGATCAAGGGACTCAAAGCACCTCTCCTAAGAGGTAAAAGGTAGCAGGACACGGGGAAATGGTTTTAAGTTGAGGGAGAGAAGATTTAGGTTGGATGTCAGGGGGAAGTTCTTTGCTATGAGAGTGGTGAGGTGCTGGAACAGCTGCCCAGAGAGGCTGTGGATGCCCCGTCCATCCCTGGAGGTGTTCAAGGCCAGGTTGGATGGGGCCCTGGGCAGCCTGGGCTGGTATTAAATGTGGAGGTTGGTGGCCCTGCATGTGGCAGGGGGTTGGAGCTTGATGACCCTTGAGGTCCCTTCCAACCCTGGCCATTCTGTGATTCTGTGAAAGATCTCAATCTCAAAATATCAGCAGAAAACAGGGCAACAGAAGTTGCACATTGATTATCTCCCAAGCTCCTGTTCATCTGATAAATTCATTACCCAAACATGTTAGTACACTGATAGCAGAAAGGAAGCACAAAGAGGGGCACGAAACCCATGAAGTGTTCATGCGGTAAGCTCTGATGACATTAAACGTTTGGAAACTACTTAAAAGCTTGATAGTGCAATTCTGTCACTGTTTTCCTACTGAAATGACACGACTGGTAGAACACAGCAAGGGGAGATTAAAAAAAAATGCAGCCATGATTAATACTGGGTAACTAATTAATCCTTAACTAACCAGTCGGCATTTGCTATGGACAGCATCATCTGTAAGCAATTTGTTACGTGTATTTGATAGTGCAAGGTCCTGCCTACTTGAAAGATAGATATAAACCAAAATAAATTCTGATTTGTATTGATAATTCCTCCAGTAAATGAAGGTGCAATAAATAAAAGACAACATTCTGATTTTACAAAAAGGAAAATTCACAGTAGCAATTTCACAGTACTTCTGTATGAGGAAAAGCTGAGTAACACCGATTGTGCACCCGTGTTTAAAATAAAAAGATTGCAATTCAGCAAATGTTTTAACAATTCACCCCGCTAAAATGAGGACATGCAATAAATCACAACTGTTTTACTCATAATCAAATGCACCCCATCTCTTTGGATCATTCAGCAAATCCACATGCAAAATGAAAGCTCTTCTCATTTACCTCTCCGTTCACTTAGGAGTCTTCTTAATACTCTAATCAGAATTATTTTAATTAAAAATATTGTATTAGTTCAATGGCTGTTAAAAGTATTAGATAATTCTACTGTCTTGCAATCCTCTATACAGCATTATACTTTCCATGTGCACATATTTGTTTAAACAGACAAAACGTCACAGCACAGTAAGGCAGGCTTTGATAGCTCTAAGTAGAAGTTTAGTTGTACTGATCATTTCTAACTCGTATCACTCAAATTAAGGTTTAATTAAAACATGGAAGACAAGATTTCTTTTACCCACATTACCATGATCACAGTGAACACAATATTGCATGAATACACAAATCAAAGAACCATAGAATGGCTTGGGTTGGAAGGGGCCTCAAGGATCATGAATCTCCAACCTCCCTGCCACATGCAGGGCCACCAACCTCCCCATTTCATACCGGACCAGAAACACAGAGATTTTCTCCATTGCTGCTTGAACCCCTTGCTCCTCTAACCAACCCAAAGCTTTGCTGGTGCCCAAAGCTGGTGCTGGTATGCTGAGCACATACTCCTGAACTACTTGCTAATATGGGCCATCCCACTACCAGCCATGCCTGGCACCAGACTCCTGCTTGGCTTCCTGGCCACACGGCCATAAAGTTCACAGGTGGAATGAAAACAACAACAAAAAGAAAACAACACAGAAATGCCTTCCTATAAAGACTGGGCATCGACAACAGAAGTCATCACGATTTCACAGGCTATTTATACGGAAAACAATCAGCTTGATTTTCTTTCAGCCCAGTCCATAGAGAAGCTTTTCATACCCAAATCCACCTCTGATGTGAGCACAGGCCAAATCCTCAACACTTAATTGCTGTCAGACAACCAACACCCAGCAGCAGCATGGGCAGGTGGAAGGCACCAAGTTAGGTTTGGGAAGCAAAAGGGCAACAAGCAACTGAAATTTGACATCCAGCTACAGAAAATAACACTAGCATTAATGGTCTTTAAAATATATATATCTGTCTTGAACCAGCCCCTCTATGGGACTGAGATGGGTTAGGACAGCTACAGGAGGGCTTGAAGGAAAAGGAAGAAATTTGAAGAAGAATTAGTGAGGTGGAACAGATGAGGTGGATTGGCGAGTAGAAAACTGCCTTTGGGCCTTCACAAAAGCCTCTTCTATTTTCACCTGAGCTCATCTTACGCAGGATGCTGTGCCCTCATCCATCTCAAGTCTTTCCTTAGATAGCTCATATGACTGAAAATACAGAATACACACAAAAATTCCATTTGCTCACAATGTTTAGCTATACCACCTTGCCTTTTAAACAATCAACTCTTCATTTCATTATATCAGTGTCGAGGTCCCATCAAGCTGACCTCGTATGTCAGCATCATACTGTGCACTTCCCTGATATTGGAAACAGAAAGTAAACTGTAGGACACCACTAAAACACATCAAATTGATGTCATCAGGCAAGATTAGAGCATTAGTGGTGTCAAAGTCCTGCAAAAATATTCATGATGCCATTGCAGGGACCTCACCTGAAGTCCCTTCCACCCCAATTCCCATCCTCACAAATTAAATAATGGTGTCCTTACTTGTAGTGCTGGTGGGTTTTGGTAATTCAGTTCCATTTGGTGGTAAAGCTCGCACAAACAGAAAGCTAACACAGAGCAGCAGGCATGGACAGGGTTGTTCCATCCTGGATCTGAAAGAAAACAAAAGCATATGATGAATTTTGGAGTCAAATTGCTTTTAGTTTTTTTCTTTGTTTCAGAACCAAAATTAAAATTAAAAAAAAAAAAAAAATAGTGCTTACTTTGGAAGAGGAAAGAGTTAAATCTCGCCTTATACCCTCCCATTGCCTCATCACTTGACTTTCATTTTTGATGTGAAGAGGAAGGAAAAACTACAAGTTGCTGCATTAAGAATTCATTACAAAAGTCCATGAAGAGGAAGACAGGAATTCAGACTTCGCTCAAAGGCAACTGTGGAAATGGGGCCAGGAGAGCTGTTCTGCACCAGTGACCCACAGCACATGAGTACATGGAGCAATGAATCCGGGAATCATTCCCAAACGATTAAGTGCCAGACACTGGAATCACGAGCATAAATGCCCATCAGAAGTAGAGCACACGTTTGGTGGTCCCTGTTTTGATTGCAGGTTTGATGCTGGGGCTCTAAGTCACATTTCTGCATTTTCTTATGTTACATTTTCTTACGTTTCCATCCACACACTCTGTGTCACAGATGCATTCTTTAGGAGAAGGCATGTCACAGCTATCAGACTACAGGTATAAAACACCCCAGTGGAGCCTTCCAACTACACAACACTTCATGCTTTGTGAGATCAGAAAATAATTCCCTGAGTACCACAGCATCATCGAATGGCCTGGGTTGAAAAGGCCCACAATGCTCATCCAGTTCCAACCCCCTGCTATGTGCAGGTCGCCAACCAGCAGACCAGGCTGCCCAGAGCCACATCCAGCCTGGCCTTGAATGCCTGCAGGAATGGGGCATCCACAGCCTCCTTGGGCAACCTGTTCCAGTGCATCACCACCCTCTGGCTGAAAAACTTCTTCCTAATATCTAACCTAAACCTCCCTGTCTCAGTTTAAAACCATTCCCCCTTGTCCTATCACCATCCACCCTCACAAACAGCCGTTCCCCCTGCTGTTTATACGCTCCCTTCAAGTACTGGAAGGCCACAGTAAGATCTCCCTGGAGCCTTCTCTTCTCCAAGCTAAACAAGCCCAGCCACCCAGTCCCTAAAGAACAGGTGAGTTACAAAGGCTGCACTTCAGCCAGCAGGGACAGTCTTGCCTGATTTTTGTGGTGTCTTTGGCAAAACCCCCTGAGCTCTGTGCTGTATTGCACAGACAGCAGAACGTGGTCAGGCAGTGGTTCTCCATCCATGGCCAAAATTACAGCAGCAGTAATACTGTGCAACAAAGCTCCTGATGTTATCAGTGTAATATATTTAATAGTACAATTTCCACAGGATATTATATAGCACTGCTTAACAACAGACCAAAAACACACACAGGAACTTCGCAGTCATTACAACAACTGTGATAGAATCCCTCCTTTCAACACAAAATGGGTAAAATCCAAAGCCTCAAGCCCCAGAACATAGACAGCTTCTGGCTTTTCCAACCTTAATGATTCTATGATGCCATATCGGCAGATCGGACACCTTACACCCCTCACAGCACTGCTGGTACTTTATGGATGCACTCACTGTGTCAGACACCTCGCATCTGTCCTCTTGGAAGTGCAGCCTGGTTACACATTCAAGGCCCCCAGATATATCAGAAATAAACGCACCTACATGACAATGAAAATTCTGGGATCTCCCCTTTGTCTGAAGCTATGATTAAGTGCTTTGCATTGCTGCTTGCTGAAGGAGGAAGGATCAAAGCTGACAGCAAACGTAGGGGCAGATGCAGGAGACTGAGCTCCGTGTGCCCAGGCACTGCGCCCTGCAGAGAGCTCTGTACTTCTTGTTGCACTGCAGCGAGCGGAGAGGTCAGCAAGTTGCAACAATACATAACAATACGGAACATTTTACAGCATGTTTATCTCCTTCATAAGCTCAGTGGCATACGGTTACTGCAGGACCTCAGCTACAGCATTTTCTGATGCCAAAACTCAACTCCGACAGAGCAACGCTTCCTTTTCTCAAGGAGGTGTAGTGCTGTGATACACTGTTAAAAAAACAGCAAAAAAAAACCTCATCTCTGGAAAGATAGGTAAGTGGAAAGGCACCGTTAGACAAGAAACCATGCACAACAAAAACCTCTTGCTGACAAAATCAGAAAGGTAGAAATAGGGGAGCGAGGTGTTCACTGCCATTATCACAGGGCTTCCAGGCAGCCCAAGGCTGTCAAGGCACAAAGCCATCTCCTGCCTGCAAAAAGCAACAGGGGCTGCTTTGGGAACTGCACTTTTGTCTGCTGGTGTGCCTCTACATCCGCTCCTTATTTCATGGCTATTCAGCTCAGGCACTTCAGTTCTAACGCTGTGGAATCACGTTTTTGTATTACAGGATTATGAGCTATTCCCAATGAGTTGAAGCTTCAAAAAGGCAGAAGTCTGCCAGCAACTCCTGCAACAATCACAATTCTCACAGTCTGCACTGTTATAGAAAAATGATTCCACATCCCACTCAATAGCAAGATAAAAAAAAAAAAAAATCACTGTAAAACTGCACAGCAAACACAAACCCTGCCATGCTTAACACGAAGATGCCATCCCAACATCAGTCTGGCTCAGAACCCTGCAAGGACACAGCCCTGCCCAGCACTCAAACTTGACGCATGAGCTCCTTCACAGCACCTGCATCTTCCCACAGTGGAATCAAAACAGCAAAACTTCCCATCCAACAAAGAGGATGGTGTAGAGACTATATTTCTCCCCAGACTTTAGTATCATGCAGCAAGTCTTCAGCTTGGTGCTAAATAGATTCTACAGCCGAGGCACCAGGAGCTCAGTACATTCAGCCCAGAGTTATGTTCTGTTCCACAAAGCCCCAGGCCAGCCCAGTGCTTTGGAGGGCAGAACACCCACCTTGGGCAGCACCCAGCTACAACTTCACTCACACACCTACGGTGTGACTCCAATCCTAGTTGAACCTCATTGCTGCATTATGTCATAAGGCTGATAAGGGAGTATGAGCGCTTACAGCACGGTAAGGATAGTTATTTTTCCTAAATAACCTGACAAAGAAGTGCACCTTTCCAGCACAGATGCCAATTTACAAAACTCTGAGAATCACATCTGAGAGACCAGCATAGAACAGATGAAGTGCTTGCTAAATGCCAGGGTATTCCAGGTGAAGAATACAGAACTTGCTTTGAAACCCACCACCAAGGATTTGAAGGCAAGGGAAGCAGGGATCTGGGTGAAGGTGAACTCCAAAGCTGTGGTTCCAAAATGCCCTTCTTATTTGGGGTATCTTCAAATAATGCTGCTTAACCTGTGGTTACACCTGAAGCACCAGAAGACAATCTCAAGAAGTTTGACAGCAGTTGAACGTTTTGATCTGCCTTAAAAACCAGGAATTTGGATAAAGAAAATAAAGTCTGCAGGTATCTTTCCCTTTTTTTTTTTTTTTTTTTTGAATCCTTGTGATTCAATCTGGCTCAGACAATTAAGATACCCTAAAATCCCAGAAGAGAAGGACTTGAGATTGGTTTTGTCTGCTTTTGGCTTTGTGTGCATTTGATAGACAGGCTGCCTCAAAACTGAAAGCAACATCTGGCTGTCAGCAGCAGCTCACGCTGATCCCAGCAGAGGGGGGAGGAAATACACAACACTGGAAATATAAAGAAATGTCTTTAGATGCACAAATACAATAACATCTATACAGTGTGCACGTACAGACACAGAGCTCCTCATGCAGGCAGTGCAGCAGCATAGAGGTGCTTGCTAAGGTCTGCACGAGCTAATGGAGCTGGATCCTCTCTCTTGCTGTAATAACACCCGGAAGCAAAAAAAAGCACAATTAAAGACTGCACTATGAACCAAAATTAGCAACCTGAGCTACTCAGAACGCCTTGAATTTCCCTCCCAGCCCACTCTTCATGTGACTGAGTTCCTTTTTAACGTGCCAGACAAAGCTGTGATGGATGTCCAGCAGGAGCGCAGCTGCACACACCCAGCACAGCACAGCAAGGCTCTGCCATGGCCCCAGTGCAGGGGGAGCACTCCCTCTGCTGCTCCTCAGTGCCAACTTACAAACAATTCCACCCTAAAAACCTATCTGTTCTAGGACGGGGCTGCCCACAGCGCACTCATCATCATTTCTGTTGTATGTATCTAAATACAGATATTGCTACAGAGCTCTTCAAAATAGCACAAGAATGGAGGGAATAAATACCTAGCATGTAGTATCAGATATAATTTAATACAACTGCTCACAAAATCACATCTGACCATAACAGCTCCTGATGTGCCTACAATAGGTGCAATACTGGGCTTTTAAAGCAGACTGAAAGAATCAGATTAAAGACTACAAATTAAAGTAGCCACTTACACGTGAGCAATCGAGCGAGGCAAGGTAGCAATTAGCCAAATAAAACGAATTTTCATTTAGAATAACAAAGCTTGATAGACCATCTTGTAGTCCGTTCACAATTTTATCTATTTATTTTTTAATTGCTTGGCTTCTTGGTTTTGCTCCTCACCAGGACTGGATTGAAAGCATAATGAAGATATGTGATGAATTACATAAAGATGATTGCTTTAGATTTAGTGTTTAAAACCAAGAACATAAACTTTCGCTGCGGCCTTCATTTTGGAAAATTACGATATATTCAAGACGTGGTAATAATTAATATATGAGGAATCAATAACCAGGATGAAGTTAGCAAACAGTTACAGTTTACAAAACAGCCTGCCATATGATGACGCAGCGGCTAACACAGTTTGTAGCTGCGACATTGCTTATAGCTGTGATAAGCATTAATGCTTTCTCCCAAAGCTCCAAAACCACAGAATGTCCCAACCTGGGAGGGAACCACAAGGTCAAAAAAATCCAACTCCTGGCTCCACACAGAAGTACCCAAACATTAAACCATACGCCTGCTGACCCAACGTTAATGCACTGAGGATATCACCTTGCAGTCTGCTTACCTGATATACCAACAAGTGTTTAAATAGCCTCAAAAACTTCAAATTCCTATAGATCCTCCCGTTATAAAAGAAAATAAGCCAAGCGAGCAAAAAAACCCAACATATCTATGTCAATTAAGGATCCCCTAATAATTTTTAAATATTCATATCCATTAAGTCACGAATGGAGGTTTGAAACACAAAGGAGGAAGTTTAAGCAACTCCTATCTAAGACTAAGTGTAAAGTCCCACGATTTCAGTGCAATTAGTGCAATGAGTCACATCTTACATAGGTTTGCAAGAGGATTAAAATCTAAATATAACCAGTCTAGCTTTCAAAGAGCTGAATAGTACAGCTGGGCTTCTTTGCAGCAGATCCGTGGCAGATCACCTCTGACTCTTTGACAAGTTTGTTTCAAGTGTGCATCTGAATCCCAGCAACACCATGAGCCCTCAGCTCTGCAGCACAGCCCTTCACCTGTCTGCCTTTCCTTGTAGGGTTAATTGCTGCTCTCAAAGCACAGTGCCATCACACTATTATTCTTTGTCTTGCTTCTCAGAATGCAATGCCTGAGACCAGGCCAAAACCTCACTACAGCACCTGCAGGAGCCACAGGATTGATGCTACACAGCACATCATGGCATTTCTTACCCATTTGTCCAACTGCTTCCAAGGCTTTATGCTATTTCACAGAATTGCAGAATAGCCCGTGTTGCAAAGGACCACAGTGCTCATCCAGTTCCAACCCCCTGCTATGTGCAGGTCGCCAACCAGCAGACCAGGCTGCCCAGAGCCACATCCAGCCTGGCCTTGAATGCCTCCAGGGATGGGGCATCCACAGCCTCCTTGGGCAACCTGTTCCAGTGCCTCACCAGCCTCTGTGTGAAAAACTTCCTCCTAAAATTCCTCCTATTTCATTGTCTGGGGCTCACAGAATCACAGCAGTACGAAGGGACGGACCACCAAGTCCAACGCCATGCTAAAGCAGGTTCTCAGCACGAGGGTGCAAAGAAAGGTAAGCAGACTGCTCCCCAGACCACATCCACACAACACCCTCTGTGTGCTCTGACCAACAATTCGTGGCCCCACAAGCTCCCAGACAGCCCCTATGGGACTCGGTCTGGTCTGCAGTGTGAATTTCACACAGCCCACAGGTGTGAGAAAACATCCAACTTCCTTGAAACTCTGCCTCGTCCCATCCGTGCAGCAGCTGAGTTGCCATGCTGTGACACACAGGAGGAGCTGCTCAGGAGCCAGCCCTCCACCTGCTGCCAGCCTTCCCATCCAAAGCCCCAGGAAGATGGCTTCTCTCAGTGACACCTACAGCAAAACACTCCCATGAATTCTGTGAGGCTGCAAAGGAGCCTGAGCAACGTCAATTCTGCAAAAACAGAAGTCTCTCAGAAACCAGAAACTTCACAAGAAGTCATTTCTTCTCTTTTCAGACACAGGGAGAGACGTTGTTCCTCTCCTGAGCAGGAATTTGCAGTCCTTTCCCCCAAGCAGCAATTCAGCACAGATGCTCCATACAGCAGCGATCCTGACCCAAACTGCCAGCTCCAAAACAGGCCGTGCTCCCCTGCACTCCATCTGCAGGGGCTGTGCAGCCAGCTAGCAGCCCTCCATACCACCACTGCATCCCCTGAGCTCACCCCAGCAGCCCCCCAGGACCCTCCCCTGCTCACCATCACCACAGCAGTGCCTACACCCAGGCAAAGCACCATAACAGCTGGAGAAAAACTTCCCAAGCCAAGGAAAGCTCAGTCAAGATCAGTCAAGGAAAGCTGGATCAGCCATCTGAGGTGTTTACAGCTGCACTGCTTCTGTAAGCAGTGTGATATCCATGATACCCAGCTTATTGCAACTTTCTCACTCCGACTGCTTGGACTTGTTCCCTTTCTGCAGCACCACTATCACCATCTCCTTGCCGGTGACATGCTCAGCCACAACAGTGGTTTCTGCAGTGCAGGTCTGGCTTTTACTGGGCTGAGCACCACACTGAGCTCGTACAGAAATGCCTCACCAAGAGCAACTTTATATACAGAAAAGCCAAGAGCTAGCCCTCCCTTGTCCTGTGTTTGCTTGCACAAGAGAGCATTCTACCAGCATTTTGATGAACATTTCAATAACCTCAGATTTTGGAGCATAAAGGAGCAAACTTACCCAAAGACAGCATTGGAGGAAAGGCCTCATCTTAATTTTTTTTTAACAGAGAAGGTTTATAAAACCTGAGGCATCACTTGTGCCATCATTCCCTCTGCTACCACTAGAAGTTCTCCACCCTCTAGAGGCCAAGCCTTAAGAGAGCAGTTCAAGTTTTGGGATGCTCAGCACGCCACAAACCACATCCAGATAACGAATTTTCAAGTGAAAACCCCAGGCAGCCCCAGGGTGAGGAGCAGCTGTAACCCTGGCCGACAGTGCTGTCAGTACCAGAACAGCCCTGTACCACAGCAGGGCCCTGCCATGGAGTTCTGGGTTGAGATGCAAGCATGGGAAAATACAACAGTGAAAGTAGAATTAAAAACACTGGATTATTTTAAACAGTAGATGCTGTCTACCACTCAGTGTACACCACAGCCATTTCACAGCCCTATTCCATATCCAAATGTGTGTCTCTTGCTGCATCAATATTCACTGCCTATTCTTCTGGGTCTAATTTTAGATAAATAAAGATCTCTGCAGCAAGGTTCTGATTTGAATACTTACCATTTTACCTGCAAGCTCACAAGAGGAGTAAGCTCGTGAGCACAGAAACATGGAGAAGGAAAGGACCAGCCCCTTCAGAGCAGCAAGCAAACATTCAACACTGGCCAACAAAGGTTGGATGTCTGTAAAAAACCTTACAGGAACAAATACTGCAGGATAAACACCTTGACTCATTTCAAAGTCTCATTAATACCTTGTATAATACTAAGCAGTTGCCACCCACACCCCAAATTCATTATGCTTTACTGAATATACATGCAGACCCTTTGCAGCAAGCACCAAAATTTGCATTTACATTTCTGCAACTTCTAGTATCTCTTTCTTCCCTATAGGGCTGTACAGGAGATTGAAGTGACAAATTAGGGTCACCTTTCCCCATGCGTTGTCAGCAAATCAATTTGCAACGCCTTTCAGACAGAGTTCATACATAAATGAGGCAGTGTGCAATCGATTCACAGAAGAAACCCTGGAGCAGCGGAGTGAAACACCAATAAAATCTTACAATTAACTTGAGAAGTTGCCTTTTGTTCCATCCCAGCGGTCCTTTTATTCTTCAGATGCAGAAAACATATCATCATACAGACGCTCCCTTGTACTAGATCCATATGAATATTTAAAATCAGTCCTTGAGAACTGAAACTAATTACATACAATGGAAAACGTGTATGGGAGAAATATATGCAGCACAACGGCCAGATTAAACCCTTGTGTTTCAACAGCAAGGTATCTTATTTTGGAGGAAGGGAGAGGAGGAAGAAAAAAAAAAACAAACCAAAAGCAAAAGTATATGCTCAGTCTGCATATTCAAAGAGTCCAGATAAGGAGAACACTACGTCTGCATACTTGAGACTTCACTCATAATGCATCAGGAAAACATGACAGAAAAAGTTAGGTGGCAACTTTATGGCTTAGAACTATCGAGCCCAGAAGGGCTTGAAAATCTCACGGGTTGGCTTCACAGTACAAAAATAAATGAAGGAATGAGTGACCTCTCGTCCTATCGCTGTTACCTGGAGAGCAGTGAGGCCAACCCTGAGCCTCCTCCTCCCCAGGCTCCCCGCAAGACTTCTGCTCCACAACCTGCACAGCTTTGTCGCCCTTCTCCAGATGCGCTCTTCTCAGCTCTTCTCACATTAAAAAGTGATAACTCTGTGACTCAATGTCTCATCCAGCAAATGCAGACCTCCAGGTGCAGCAGGGATGCAGCGGTGCCCAGCAGGCTGGATGCAGCACTCACTGCTCAGACCCCAACACCAGCACTCTCCACCAACCAGCAGCGCTGCCTGCCAATTGAGATGCATAAGCAGCAGTGACAAAGCCAACGGAGCAAGCTGTGCCAGATGTTGAACTTGTGATCCAGACAATTCCAACTAACACCTGCTTTGTGACTGCTGTCGTACCTCAACAAGGCAGCAGCGTGCACAGGGATTCATCCAACAGCTGTTGCTGTAGTTAGGTGCTGGCTGGGCATGTAGCAAACCTGCTCCTCCAATTATTTAAATGAAAGACACAGCTGTAGTGGGACAGACAGCTGCAATGGGGACAGGCAGTAGCTTGGGGTCCTCCAGCTCCCCTGTTCTAAGTCACAGCGATGGCTGGGCAGCTCCCTTGGCACCGGGGCAGCTGCAGGCAGCGTTCAGTATTTCTCTTTCCCTGTGCCATTCCCCAAGATAGCAGTTGTATTTACTTTATATAGCTTAATTTATGACAAATAGCAGCAGCCTTGATTTAAAAATCAGGCTTTGGGACATTAAACACATTTGAATTTCTCATCTGTTACTAAGTCCTTTGCCCACTAATAGGCCATTTCTCCCAGAGAGATCATCCCCAATGCAAATATCTAGGGATGCTCAAGTTCTCTACAGACTAGAGCCTCAAAAAATAAACAGAACCATGCATCTACAATTCAGACTAAACTAGCAAGCCTCTGAGATGTTTGAAACGTAAAACCCAAGACCCAAGCCTGCAGCTTGTGTGCTGCACTCGGGGACACAAGCACCACAGTGCAGGAATCACTTTCTCAGGGCAAGTTAAGGTTTCCTGGGGAAGGAAGGACATTATTCTTTGCTCTAGTCCTAAAAAGAAGAATTTGTATCATAAAAAAGGAACAAGAAATAAAAGTTAACTCAAGAGCAAAATACTGCTGCAGAGTGGGAACGCCACCAGACAGAGAGTGGCAGGAGCATGCAGCTCTGCAATGCTGCAGCAGAAGGGTCCTGTGCTGCAGGAGCTTCTCCTCCTCCCTACCGCATCACCACTGATGCAAAGCCCCAGTGCTGTGCTGCATTAACCCCTCCAACCCCCCCGCTGTCCCCCATAGGAGCAGCTGCTGAGAAGCACCCAGGGCGCTGCTGAGGCAGCACTTCCCCTCTCCTAAGCACATGGCAACGCAAGGAGATGGCACAGAACTGCAATGCATCAATGGGATTTCTCTATTTATGCAGGTAACCCAGATGTGCAGTTCAAGTAAGCATCACCACAACAGTTCAATCGGTTGTGCAGTGCTTCAGCAAAATGCTCTGACCCTGCTTCCTGCACAGATGCATCCATACCACGCAGCACACTGCTCACTGATTGCCTTTAGAAGACTCTCAGAGAGCAGCCAGGGGCAGGAGCAGCTTTCTGTCCTGTTAGCAAAGAGTCTGCATGATGGGGCAGAGAGACAGGCAGCTCAGAGAAGGGACAAGATTTTGGGTCCAGAAATACAGCAACTGTTAGGCACTCTTAAATATACACTGCTGATAAGTTTCCATAAGTCTTAAAATGAGTTTATTATATACAGTAAGAAGCTTTAAGAGTACTCCCTCTCAGCCTCATGTCAGCTTTATAGCCCTACACCACTTCAGTACTTGATGGCATAGAGATAAGCCAGCCAGCACTGAGCTGTCTGACCCCAGTGCACTGACACCAACCCTCTGACTGTCACACAAAGCAGCCCATGAGGAAGCTGCTGTTGCACACCTGCCCTGGGTAGAGGTGCAGTGTCCTGTGCAAAGGGCAGAGTGGGGGGAAAAAGTGAATTTATCTTCTGAACAGAATGAGGTTCTTTCCATTACCCTGCTAGGTGTTACTAAAAGAGAAACGCAGCATCAAAACAAGGAAATGCCATCCAAATCTGCACCTTACACTGAGGTCCTATCAAAACAGCAAATACTACCCCAAAGCTGTTTCACTAGTGATTCAGAAACCTGCTTCAGACACATCTATTTGTGCCACTGCTCACAAGGAGGAATGCAGGACATCCAGCAAGCTTGTTTGCAGGATCAATCTGCAATATAATCAATCTGGATATAAGCTTACAGCATTTTAACCAGCATTTAAAACATATTTTTAGGGAAAAACAAACACCTGTGTTTCTGCTCTATGAGGCCATCAGCAGGACTAAGCACTGAGGTGGTGCAAAGCTCCTAAGGAGCCCTTTCCCAACAGCCTTAGGCCAGGGAGTTGAATCAGAAATTCACTCATATGCATAAAGAACAATTTGTGTCATTTCAAATTCCCAGGCCTGCTTGCCATCCCCAGGCCTTCATGCCGTCAAGAGCCACACAGATAACTCTTCCTCCTTAACTTCTACCTAATGTCAGCTGGATTCCATTTTTTTCTTCCGAGTGGAAACATAAATTTCATTATTGGATCATTATTAAACTTCTCATTTCTTAACTTTTTTGAACACCAATAATTCACTCTGAAAACAGAGATGACTTCCACCCGGCCTTCCATTTGCCTAAACATGCAAGTGGAGAAGAGTTCCCACAGCACGAAGCATGGACAACTGGTTACTCCAAGCATCTTCCAGGTGCTCCTGTCCTTGGCTTTTGAAAAGCCAGATTTACACCGATCCTCAGTAACAGCTTGCAGCAAACAGCACGTGGGTCACCATCGGACCCAAAACAGCTTCCCATACATCCCCACCTCCTTTCCATCCAAAAAACACAGCAGCAGCATCTGAGCATCCCACACACCAATTCCAACAGCCTCCGCCTCTTATCTGCAAGAACTTAAGCAGGCAGTAATTAAGCAGAGACAAAGCAGAGCAGTAAAACACAAGCTACGTATGTAGTGTGCTGCGAGTGCTGGAGAACCACCTGAAGTTCATGATTTCTTATGCAAGTAAACAGAAAGCTTTCCTTAAATAACTGCTGTTAACTGCCCTGCTTTTACTTTTTCTCCTTAAAGCGAAAGGACAAAACGTATGTTCCCAGATATACGCCTCTACTCCATTAACCTGTACAATGACAGATGAACTCCCACATAATTAGTGGTAAGAGTTGAAGGAACGGCCTCAAGTTGTACCAAGACAGATTCAGGTTGGAAGGCAGGAGAAACTTCTCCAAAAGAGCAGTCAGGTGCTGGAATGCACTGCCCAGGGAGAGGTGGAGTCACCAACCAAGAAGGTGTTCAAAGAACATGTAGGTGTTGTACTGAGGGACGTGGTGTAGTGGGGAATATTGGTGGCAGGTGGATGGTTGGACTGGATGGTCACGGAGGTCTTTTCCAACCTTGGTGATTCTATGATAGGATGCCCCATGACAAAGTTTCTGCACTGACCAGCCCTCTGCTCCTTTCTACTCAATTTGGACTTAAAAGAGGGGGAAAAAAAACAAGATATCCTGCTTCTAAGCTGCAAAAGAGGGGTGCCTGTGAGCCTGCCAGCTGGCGTCCTGCTGGACCCTGGCACCCCTCAGTCCACTCATTGCAATTCTTTAAACCAAGATTCTATCACCCACCCCTAAAAGAAGGAGGAAAAAATATTCAAGAGCCACCTACTGCATTACTGGGACACAGAAAAGCGATGGCTGGGAACACCTGAGCCACATAGGAGCAGAACCTTCAGCCAGCACAGTGCATTTTCACACTGCCATTCTGCAGAGGGAACACAGGCACGCACCAGTCAGTGCTCTGCCCGTCCTCAATTGCCACCACTTCTTTAAAACACTTCTCCTTAAGGTGCCCTCCAAGAATGCTGGGTATGTGCTCTGTGGAACCTACCAGGGTGCACGTCTGCAGCCTCTTTAGCATGCCAGAGATGCGACTTGCAAACGTGAGAAAGCCAGAAAAAGCCTTCACTCTTCACAGTATACAGAATTATCAATTGCACTTGTTAACAGGAAAAAAATAATCTGAATTTCCCAGAGCCTTAAAAACCATTTGAACTGATCCACACGGAAAATGTTCTCCTCTGAAATATAAAAGAAAGTAGTGAAAATGAGGTAAAACTGTCCCAGAGCACTCCTAAATTAGTTCTGTACCTACATGCACGCTCAGGAAAGACAATGATAAATAGCAAGAGAATTAAAGACGTTAAAAAACTGTGTAATAAAGGAAAAGAAGTCCATGCAAATTTTATCAGGTCCTGTAATCTCTAAAAATCACCAAAACCCTCCTGAGGCTGAGCTCTGCAATGAAGATGGCTTTGATTTAAAGGCCTCCCTGTAACGCAATAGCTCTCAGATAAAGGTGTATGTAGGTCAGGGCTTCCCCGCACTCTCCAACACACGAGCTGCTCACCCCAACTGCAGCAACATCCCTAGCAGAGCTGCAGCAGCTTTTGGGACATCACCCACAGACACCTCATTCACTTTGTCGTTGATGTTGGTCTAAAGATTTCTATCAGGATCTTTCTGTCTTCGGTGCCGCATAAAGAACGGTCTATAGTACACAAATAAGTTTTCTGGTTAACTGTGATTACAAACTAAGAACATTGCAACTTCTGCAGCAAGATGCTTTTTGAAAACCATAAGGATAAATCAGCAAGACTGCTCATCACTGCTTAAAAATATATATATAAAAAACGAGCACATGTTTATGGGATTTCACAAATAAAATCTGCAGCATTAGGCGCCCGCAGCTTCACGGCTGTGCAAGTCCCACATTGCACTGCTTTAGCAAAAGCAGGCTGCGTCCTCATAAATATGCAAGATAACTGCAGAGCCTTCCCAAGACTTCAGATGTCTGCATAGTCAGAGAAAACAACCTGGTTTAGGCCTTCTTCCAAAAGCGTTGATTTGTACGCTACGCTGACTTTTGCCCATTTAATACTTCCTACTGCCATGACAGCGCGCTGTACAACGCATCCAGAAAGGACAAAACTGTGTCAGAAGATGCAAATCGTCTGAAAGGCACACATCCACGAAGGAAAAGGTGAGGAAGAGCAATTATAAGCACTGACAGCCTAGAGGTACCCACACATTTACCTTCATCTCGGTGTGACTGCAATTCCGCAACACTGCCAGACCACTCCATCCAAGAGATTTAAATAGCAATAATAATAAAAACAAAAGGTGCTCCTGGGGGGGGGCTTGGAGGTCTGCTGTGTAACAGCTGCTCCATTACTGCTCTCCTCCTGCAGCTCCCACTCCCAGCTCCATAGCAGACACAGCGCACTGCACGCACCCCTTCTGCTGGCAGGCGTTAAACACTGCTGAAGATCCCAATCTGATTTACACGAAATGAGCACAATGAGCATTTGCATACGCACGTGGCCAAATTTTAAGTGACAGCCATTTCTGCAAGTGCTGCTGTTTTAGAAAGCTATGCCTAAAACACTAATGCACAATGCAGCACTGAAGCCAAGCTTGCACGACGCTGGCCATGCGAAGGCTGAACTCCAGAAGAGAGGCACAGCTGCAGATTTGGGTAGATAGGGGCATGTCCCCATCCTTGTTCAGGCCACCTCACTGCCCATGAAGCCAAGCCCACAGCTCCCCAGCTTCAGTTCATCCTCACAATATTTCAGTAGCACAGGAGAACAGTGTTAAGTATATAAAATGTATGCACAGCCTCCACAGCCACAAATTAGTTTCATCGCTGCCTACACACTCCACAGTCACATTCACCACTTCAGAAACACGAACACAAATTGAGCTTTTCTTGCCCCAAACACGAGGAGAGAATTATAAATTAAATATCACCACTATAGTTAGAAAATAAGCTCTCTCTCCACTGTGGTTATAATTACGGAAGTGTCAAAACAGCTTGAGCTTCCTGGGATAAATAAGTATTATCTGCAGCAAAAACATTTAGGCAAGGCGTATTCTCACCTACATTAACAGCTGGTGTGGGTCAAAAAAAAAAAACCCCTTGCCATGAAAAGCCCGTGTAAGCACATGGCATCAGCCCCAGCTCTCATCCCCGGGCTGCTCCTCCAGTGTCCCCGGACACCTTCTCAACCCATCCATTTCATACCATCACAGAAGCCTTCAGGTTGGAAAAGGCCTCTGAGATCCCCAACCTACTCCTATTGCCCATGTCCCTAAATGGAACCACAGGGTCATTAAGGTTGGAAAGACCTCTCAGATCCCCAGCCCATCCCCACCATGCCTGCATCCCTCAGCGTCAGATCTCCACTGCTCTTGAACACCTCCAGGGATGGCAATCCCACCAGCTCCCCACGCTTCCAGCTCCAGACAATCCAGAGAAGTGGGTGGGTGTGCGATGGCCCCCTTCGATCTGACAGGTTTACAGTTGACTTTTTATTTTCCTTCATGGGTATTTACATCCTGTTGGCTTCGAATGCTGAGCAGCAAGATGTGCACACCTATCACTTCAAGGGAGGCCCAGACCCTTCTTCTGGATGCACACCTGTGACGTGCAATTTCTTCCTTTAATCAGAACTGCAGCGATCAGTGATAACTCCCAGCATCTCAGCTAAGCCACCACTCCAAGCAACATTTATCACTTTCAGTACTTCACTATTTATCAAAAGGATTCGTAGCTCAAATACACAAAAAAATCAATCCCAAAGAAATTAAACAGAATCCCAAATGTAACAGCTGCAAGACGTAGAGCACTAAAGATGTGAATCTCGACGTGAGTTACTTGGGCTTTATCACAGCCACAGAAAAAGCAGGATGCTTACATGTCATACGTGGATCTCACAGCACAGATCTGTGGCTCAGCTCTTCACAAAAATGAAAACTACACACAAAACAAGCAGTGTTTATATATAAATAACTGTCAAAGAACACAGCCGTGAGGCAGGAATAGTCATTTCTAAGACTTTCAGGTCCTTTCCTTCTCTTTGTATATTCCTCTCATTCCTTTAATCAACGTGAAACATCCTGCTCATCTGAAAGCAAGCAGTTCTTTATTTGGCAGTAGGGGAAGGCATCACCCATACCAGAAAAGCATGGCACCAAGGCAACCCATCAATGCTCAGAGCAGAGCAGGAGGCTTGGCATCCTCCAATACAGTCACCTTAATTGTGACCACATGTAAATTGTTTAGCTATTTTTATTGTGAATAACTTGACAAAATTGGCAGGTGCTTTCACTCTGGAACATTATCTGCTGGAATGCAATTAGACATAACCCAAAGCAGGCACTGCCTACGTGCAACAGGTACCTAATGGAAATCTTTGCTTTCCACATGCACCCTTATGGCAATGGAAGTGGTAAGCCTGTAATACTTTTCTGCTCCACTCTTGTTAACCAAGGGATTACAATCCATTCACATCGCTGTTTTCCCAGCCACTTAAGCTAGAAGAGCCAATTCATATTTATTGAAATTCTTCAAGCCAACTCAGCAAAGCCCTTGAAATCTAAGCCCGCAGCATTTAAAATAGCTTTAAGTATTAGGGGGGGCTGTTTTAGATGCGTGTTTAATGTAGGCTCATCGGTAATACGATAATCCGCAATACTTAGGAGGACTTAGTGGCAAATTCACAGAGCATTCTCCACTATGTCCAAAAAGATCTAAAAATGTTCCATTTTGATGCTAACTCGGGAACTGTTCTTTGAAAACAAACCAAAAAAAATATTTCAAATACTCGAGTGAAGTCTGAAACGTACCTCCAACACACTTGTTAAACGCCCTTGGAGCCCTGAGCAGATGCAGCACAGCCCAAGATCACAGCAACCATCAGGTAACTCTCCTTTACAAGTGCAGACAGAGGTTCTTCTATATCATTTAACAACGGGGAGCCACACAGGACTGCATACAGCAACACCAGGTAGGGTTCAGCTGTACTGACACTGGACATGAAAACAGAACTTTTTATCTGCTTACACACTGGGGAACAGCCAAGGCTGAACCTCTGCAGCTGCACGACAGCCACAGGTTATGCAGCACTCAGTCAAACCACAGCACAGCAAACCTGAAACACGTGGTTCTCTACTTTCAGGTATCCATTTGCCAGCATGCATTTGGAGCAGCTGTTTACTTTGCAATTCAGGCAACTTAAGCCCTGGTTCTAATCTCACAGTGGTGATGAGAATGTTTAAAACCATATGTCTGAAATGATGTATAGATAATACTTGTCCTATCTGTACAGTCAGAAAAGCCATCCCCATTCTCAGGAAGGAAATGGAGCTAACCTAACCAAACGCAGTATTTCTTCTATGCATACACAGAGGAAAGCCACTGCAGTCCCAAACGTCAATAGTGGGAGGAGACGAGGAGAGATCAGCTCTTCACTGCAAACTCCAAGTTCTCCATCTTAGGAAAAACGGATGTATTGGATCAAAATACATCTCCCAAAACAAAGAATTCTAGGATTGCAGTTACAGAAAAGACATTCTTATGTCTTTTCCAAATAAAAACTGTTCATTATCTCCCTGAATTCCTAGTTAATCTTGGAAATTGGATTTACACGCTACAGTAAAAGTGCAGATGATGTAGAAGGTAAAAATATTTCAATAAGCATCCTCCAACTCTGAAGTTCCTATGAGAAAAGAGGTTTTCCCATAGATGAGCGCCCACACCTACAAATTAAAACTGGTTCATATTCACTTCTAAATACCTTAAGCGTGAGCAGGGCACCACACAGAATCATAGAATGGCCCAGGTTGGAAGGGACCTCAAGGATTATGAAGCGCCAACCCTCCTGCTGCACGCAGGGCCACCAACCTCCATATCTGACACTAGACCAGGCTGCCCATGGCCCCATCCAACGTGGCCTTGAACAAGGGATGGGGCATCCACAGCCTCTCTGGGCAGCAGGTCTTTGAATAAAGGAGAATTGGGAAAGGGAAACAATCCTGTATTGTGGGTGTGAAGTTTGGAACCTCTGTACTTAGGAAATTTTTAATCAGGAAACTTTCGCTGCCTTTAAGAACCTCAATATTGATAGATTTAGGCTTTCAACCAAAAACACTCCAGTAGTTTGCGTAAAGCCAGAGATTCATTCAAACACAAACAGCTCAGAGAAGCAGTGCTATGATTTGAAGGAAAAAAAAAAAAAAAAAATCACTCTTAAATGAGTAAAATACTCAAATTAAAATGCTTAACACTTACTTTGTAATAGATAAATTGAACAGAGTCTTCATACATCACAGCCTGCAGATCCACTGCCACAGCCAGCAGCCTGAATATAGCCAACTCATTGAGAATTGCACTTGGAAAATCACTCATCTTCCCTTCAACCAGCGCTTCATAAGGCAGCTGTTCCAAACCAGATCAAAGAGAAAAGCAGCACTGGATGCCAACCAGAGCCACTGACCGCACGGACACCTGGCTCCCTGCTGGTAGAGACTGATGAGCTAACCCAGCTTTTAATTGGAAATGGTAAGGTTGCTTTGAAATTCTACATTTTGCATTTAATGCTTCAGCAAAAGCTAAGTAAAACAGGCGTTATTAAAGTGCCATATGTAATATCATATGGTATTTTCTTAAATAGTTCGGTTTCTTAGCTAAAGAGGACATGAAATGTAAATTTAGTGCAAAACATGCTCTGACTTAACAGCACACTGCTTTTCTAATGATCAAATTTACATGTCTTATTTACATCTTCTGTAAGGTTTTTTCAATAGTTTTAATAATTCAGTAACTTCCTGACATATAACTAATTTTGCAGATTCTATGCATAAAGAACCAGAGCGAACCGATGCCCCGAGGAACAGCAGAGGAGCTCAGTATTAAGAACACGTTTTTCACTGAAGAAAACGTATGGACGAATGGCCACTTCTTCCAGTGCGTTTAAATACGAATAAAAGACTGCAAGTCAAACTTCCATTATGGAATTCAAGGTGTTCTGTTGGGTTTTTGCATGTCCTTAGAATCACAGAATCACCAAGGTTGGAAAAGACCTCCAAGACCATTCAGTCCAACCATCCACCTACCACCAATGTTTCCCATTAAACCATGTCCCTCAGAACAACACCTACATGTTCCTTGAACACCTCCAGGGTTGGTGACTCCACCACTCCCTGTGTACTGCCTCACTATTCTTATGCAGAAGAAATGTTTTCTGATGCCCAACCTGAACCTCCCCCGGTGCAACTCGAAGCCTGACACCAACCTCCATATGTAATACTAGACCAGGCTGCCCAGGGCCCCATCCAACCTGGTCTTGAAAAAGGGATGGGACATCCACAGACTCAAATGGGTCAACGTACAGAACTGGAGATCGGAGCAGAATTTTTATACCTTTTAACCTTGCACTTATTAGCTGTGTAAACATAACCAATGCTGCATTCCTTCTGTACTTTGTTGGTTTTATCGGTATTGGGCCATCAGTGCAAAACCGTAAGCATCTGTTCAAAAGTACTAGAGAAATGGTCAGTGTCACTGGGTATTAGTGACAAGGGACTTTCGGATATTAATCAAGTATTACTAATAATTCTTGCCTGCTGCAAGACTTGAGCTCTCTGGCTTTCCCAGCAATATTTCCCTTGGTTGCCATAGAACCCTGCCAGCAGAGCTCTGGAAGACACAGCTGGGCCATGGCACGAACCCATGGCTCCCAGGCAGCAGCTGTTCCACAGCAGCAAGCCGTGCCCCAGGCAGCAGCAATGCTGAGAAGCAGCCTCTGACCTTACAGCACAGAGCAATGAGAGCTCTCGCCAGATAGGAACAACCTCGTAAACCTCCAAACAGACGAAATTAAAATGCCTTTATTTGTTAGACTTCGGTTTCCTACCTGCAAGGATGCTTCATTCCCCGCAGAAGATGGGTAGAACGTGGGCTGATTCACTGCCACATTTCTATGCTCTTCAATAGCAGCACTAGACAAGGGCAGCAGAGTGCAGGTACCCACCGCATCCCCACCACAACCCGTCCCAAGCACTCACAGCAGCTCAGCAGACATTTTATTAAGTGAAAGAAAATCAGAATGATGACTTCTCCGATATCTCCTGAAAATGTATAAACGTGTAAATATGTCCTGGCACATAAACCAAAAGAATCCAAAATTCAAAACGATGATTTTAAAAAGCAAACGAAAAGCCCCCAACAAGCTGCGTTTTCATTTTGTTCTTCCCCTTTCGTAACAATGCGAAGCCATATGATACCAACAGAATAATCTGGAGAATAACCAACCGTCTCAAACCTGATTACATATTCCTAATGAACAGTTTTGCACATGCAGCTCTTTGCAGCAACGTGTCCCTTCCATCAATCTGCCACCCAACAGCCAAACGGACAGCAAACACCCTTTGGATACGAATGCGATGGGAGCTGAGCAGACAGACGAAGAATAAAAATGAAGAAAGCTGCTTCCCTCCCATTACTGCTCATATTTTAAAGAAAAATAGAGGTCAAAGCAATTTAGCTGAAGTTGGCTGAAATTGCGTACTGTGGTTATCCAGCAAAGCTCGCACTGGCAGTGCAACGAGAAGAGGGAAGGTTTCCAACAGGAATCCCAAGTAAATAAGGTATTAATGCTGAAAAAGCAATAATCAAACTCCAAAGCTTTTCAAAACACACTTTTTCTTGAGTTCAGGGCAACCAGAAGCATTTCAGTGTCAGTGCACAAGGCACAGAAGACAGGAGCTGACCATCTGCTGGAGGATGTTCCCTTTCCACCCAAACAGGAACTGTGCTGCCAGTACCTGCTGAGACAGACACCCATCTGACCTCCCAGTCACGGGTTACAACATATGGCAACGGAGAAAAAAAACCCATAAAAACGTAACAAAAGCCACAAAAGGAGCTAAAGGAAAAGGAATCACCGGCACGGAAATGAAGTGAATGCTGAGTCAGCCCAAGGGAAGGCTCTGGGGCTGCTGCCCCTCTGCCAGCACACAGCAGCCAGCTGGAAATCATTGAGGTTTCCACCTGCAAGCCGAGCTGACAGCAAACACACGCTCCAACACTGCCAACCCTGACAGTAAAGCCCAACGAGCTATTTTCTAATAGCTGAAATATCTTTCCTAGCTGCTTTTACCCTTCACAGGAAGCTCTTGCTTTCCACAGTTCGTGACACTTCTTCCTTCCTTTTAATACAGTCCCTTTTTGGCCTGACCATATTGCTCTGAACAACCACCACCTCGCTGGTTTCGCATACGGTTCAAAGAGACTGAGCTAAAGCAATGAGAAAAACCCATTTTCAACATATGTAAACAAGAGAATGAAAAACTGTTGCAGGGTGGGAGTAGATGGTTCTCAGATGCAGCCACAACCACACACAATTAAGCAAAAACGTAAGGACGCACCAAAGGAAAAGTACAGCTGCCCAGGGCAGCTCTGTTTCCTCTTCCAGCTCCCTGGGACCTCTGGCTTCTCCACTCCACAGGACCAAAGTCAGTGCCCAAAACAACCAGATGTGCAAGAACTTCCCATGGCAGTGTTAGCAGATGAGGGCGAAGGGCCACCCTTTGCCATTATTTAGTCACGGATACAGTCCTCCCAAGTCCTTCTGAATTTCTTTCTGGAGGAGACAAGAGGTTGGTAAGGGCTGAGTTTCAATCAAAAAAACTGCAGCGTAGCGTTTAATTAGCAGATAATTTCAAGCAGTAAATTTCAAGCAATAAAATAAGGATGAAAGCATCGCTTGAGATGGAAGGAAGAGGAACTGGCAGACGCATGGTAACTGAGAAAACATGACGAGAAATAAATCAAGAGGTGATGAGGTGTCTCCTCCGAAGCAGAAATGGAGGCTTGCAGTCGGAATAGCAGAGCTTTCCAGAGCACCAACTGCAATGCACTGGGATATGAAACCCCATTGCTCTCAAGCAGACCTTGACACGTGCACTTAACTTGCCCAGGTGTTCCCATTAGCACAACCCCCTTCTTCTGAGTTATAGACAACATTAGTTACCAACAAAGTGTGCAAATACACAACAACTCGAGCTGGCATCATTCCTGGAATTGCAGAATTGCAGGGGCTGGAAGCGACCTCAAGAGATCATGGGGTGCAACCACAGTATGGCAAGAGGCAGTGCTTGGTGCAAAACCCAGCTTCTGCTTTCCTATAGGTTGCCTGATTGAGCTGGAATTTTGCTGTGCTCAGTCCTGCTGCCTACAAACAACCAACCCAAACATTTGGTGTCAACAGCAGTATGCATTCAGTCACTTATTCTGCAGAGTAAAGTGGTATTTTATTACTTAGTATGTTTTAAATCTTTAATTCCTGCTGGCACGATATAGAATCATAACCACAGAATCATAAAAAGGCCTGGGTTGAAAAGGACCACGATGATCATCCAGTTTCAACCCCTGCTATGTGCAGGGTCACCAAGCAGCAGACCAGGCTGCCCAGAGCCACATCCAGCCTGGCCCTGAATGCCTGCAGGGATGGGGCATCCACATACATGTGGGTTTTAAACCCCTGACAAAGCACTGAACATCCACTGCCAGTCAGCATTCCAGTTTTTATCAATTCCTTTCAAGAAGTGATATTTTTAAAAACGGTTACACTCAAACACACTTACTAAGGAACAGAAGAAAAGGACTTGTCCGTGATTAATAGTACAATAACTGTAATGATACAGAACATACTCTTGGGATACATTTATCACAAGCAAGTGCTTCCCTGAGTACTTACAGCAGAATTTGCAATAGCTACAAAAACATGACTTTGTGAGGATTTCTTAAAGCGCTTATTTCTCTTCCTTACTCTCCAAGTTGTATTCATGACAAATAAATGTTTTTCTTTAAGAAAAGGGTTAAAACAAGAGTCATTGTGTTTTCCCATCAATCCTCGGCAGCTGTCTATGAAAGACAGCGCATGCAGAATATACCAACAGCAGTCCTGTTGGGAACCCTCTAGGTGTAAAATGCACAGCAAGTCAGAGATAGGACCATTACGTTTTGAGATGTTGGGCAATTTCATCCAAAAATACATTTTGGTGGAAAAATGCCTGCTGGTCAAATCTGGGTCGTTACTATGGGAATAACATCATGGACTGAAACTGTATCCTGGAGTACGATCAAAGAGTTATATTTCTATTCTGGAAAATAAAAAAAGGTTTATTAATTTAAAAATAAGAATCCAGCACTGGGACAGGACGCTCAGTTCCTAGTCTGCAAGCGTTATTTCCACAAACACAGGAGCAGAAAACAGCAAAAGCAGCACCTGCAACCTGGCATGGGGGAATGGGTTGGGAGCACGTGCTTCCCTTCATAGAACCACAGAATGGCCCGGGTTGGAAGGGACCTCAAGGATCATGAAGCTCCAAGCCCCTACTGCAGGCAGGGCCACCACCTCCACGTTTCATAGCAGCCCAGGCTGCCCAGGGCCCCATCCAACCTGGCCTTGAACACCTCCAGGGATGGACGGGGCATCCACAGCCTCTCTGGGCAGCTGTTCGAGCACCTCACCACTCTCATAGCAAAGAACTTCCCCCTGACATCCAACCTAAATTTTCCCTCCTTCAACTTAAAAGCATTTTCCCTTGGCAGCACCCGCTGAAATAACGGTATAGGGAAATTCTTCCCATTCCAAAACCCACTGCTTTCTGAAGGACAGGAATTATTTTTATTTATTTATTTATTTTTAAGATTCCTTTCTTTTTTGCCCCAATGTTTATTATGGCAATCTCTGAAGAAAGAAGCTGGCCCAACCCATGTGCCTACCCAAGCCATCTGCTGGGTGCAGAACCATCCCAACATCCCCAAGGCTTGGTGGCCAGCTCCTCTTTACACATTCAGTTCCCTTACTTCCCACGGCCCATGAAATAAAGCATGGAGAAGAAGGTGAAGCTTTCACAGGAAGCCTCATTTTATAAGGATTGAGATGGGTTTATACAGATTGGAATGGTGTGCTGCCATTACCTCTGACATAAAAACGGAGACCGCCAGGATGACACAGCTAATTAAACAGCTACTTTTTAATAAGGCAACTGTAAAACCTGCAGATGAGCTGAGATTCCCTTAGGCTACAGAGACATAAACACTTAATTTAAGTCTGTCAGATACAGAACGACCCCAGAATTACTGAAATGACACTTCTAGCTTCAGAGATGAAACAACAGCAGACAATCTTTTTATAACATTTTCTGATGAAACAGGTTTAAAATAGCACGTCAGAAACCTTTAGAATGAAAGCAGTACCATTTACACACACTCTGGTGCTAATATTTTACTTGGATTTCTTTTTCTTTTAATTTTCATCTTGAGTAATTTGTTACACCGTGATTACGAATGGGAGGCACACAACATCCTTCTGAAGTCCCAAAAAGTGCACAAATCTACAAACACATACACACTGCCTAGATTACCAACTGATTTCTTTTTTTTTTTTTTTTTAATTTTCCTTTTATTTACCTGTTTTGCAGCCAATGCAGAACCACCTGAGAACCAGCACCGCTGCCCCATTGCACCCATTTTGCCAGATCTCCTGAACGCTGCTGTGTGTCAAACTCTTCTCTCCAAATAAACCAGTCAAAGGAAGGGTGAGCTTTTTTATAGGCAGCACACTTGTGTAGCCTCACCCTGACCGTGGAAATTTGGTTTCTGAGTATTTTGCTTGCAGCTGTAGCATGTGATAACTGCTCATCCCAGGGATCCAATGGAACAACACAAGAGGCTGTGGCCATGCTAAACCATTAACATTTTCCTCCTGTGACTGGAAAAGGGAATTCCAGGCAGATTGAAGGTACAACAGACTGAAATCCCCTCTTTTTTCAGCAGAGCAGCCCTACTGAGAGCCTGGGAATGGACGCACACAGTTCTATACTGGGAAACAATGAGCTGGACTAGAGGATCCATACGGGTCCTTTCCACTTGGGACATTCTCTGATTCCACTAATCCAACAAAGAACATCTGCTTGTGATAGAAGAAAATGAAATATTCAGTATCCAATCCTCCCCACATCCCCCCCTACATACGGTCGCACAGAGAAAGGAATGGGAAGCTGCAGAATTCTTCCCAACTCCTCTTCCCTGTACCACTGCCCAGCACAATGGGGATACCTGGCTTGGAGAACCAGGACACAACTCACTCACACTGAGTTAGCAACTGCTCACATCGCTCATCCCCTTCCTTCCCCTCCAAAAATAACAATAATAATGAATTGGGGTTCCTGCAATTCACCTGCATGAGTTTAAATTCAAAATTCTGTTCCCAGCAGCTTTTTTTTTTCCCCCCATACGTGTAGGAAACAACTCCTGGAGGAAAGAGGATGGAAATGTTAAATCTGAAAAAGACAGAGCAGCTGAACTCTGTGTGTCTGAGACATAACCACCAGCTTGTCCCTATTTCACACACTCTCCAACAGCAAATTACTGGGGTTGTACACTCAGCACTCTGCAGTGATGGAACCAGGCTACGTTTATGAGCAGCTCTGCAGATGCGTCTGAAGCACATCCCTTTTTTTCCTATCACATTAGACATTCAGTACAGCAACCTGCCCTGTGGCATGCATATTTTGTGCTTATGATCTTATTTTCCAGCTGAAGCCATTAATGTACAACTTAGTGCAAGTTAGCTGACTCGTAAGACAAATCTTACCCTTATCAGAAGTAGCACCAGGGCAATTCCCAAAAGAAATCATACACTAAATTCTTCTCCCTTATACTCTAATGTGTCACATACATTTCCTGCAAGGTCACCAAAGAACCACAGTCACTGTATGGAGAAAAGAGACAGAACAATGGGGTTGTAACTCACTTTCAGGCTCCAGCTGGTTTTGCACCCATTTCACTCTGTTATTTTTTTTCTCTGTATCATAGTGATGCATCATAAGTGATGTAAAGATTTAAAATAATATTTAAAAAAGAGTTTATAAATCGAATTACCAAGAAACGTGACGGAAACTAAACTTGGGTCAATTTCTGGATGCTTCCCATACTCGCCTCGCCACTTCTACTCTGCCATAAGAAACACTTCCCTGACAAAGCCCAACAAACACAGTCACAAGGCAGTGGCTTCCAAGGGACCTTTTTTCCACAGGCTGAATAGGTCAGCTCAGAAGGAAAGAGAAAGTAGATCTGTGGAAGGAGAGCAAACCAAGTTATAAACATCCTCTAAAACAGAACCCTACCATGTCTGAAAATAAGGTTTCAGTCATCCCCAATACTGCCACAAAAGCTTTGAAACTGCATGGAAGCATGCATGAAGCAGTAAGCCCAACTCCTCACTTCTCTGGGTCTCCTGGATGCCATGCCTCAGTCAGGTTGCTGATCCAAAAGTCTTGCTGCTCTCATTGCAGATTCAACAGCAAAATGGTGCTGTCAGTGGCAATGCAGGCATGACCACAGCGGGGTTGACAGAGCTACACAAAATCCTAAGATATGCTCAAGAGTTCTGTTTTATGAAAAATCCTTGCTGTTTCACTGACTGACATCCTGTAACTTTGTTCTCCCTCACACACACATGCAAAGAGAGCTTTGATTGTTCCAAGCAGCCAACTAAAGGCATCAACTAAAAATAAAAACAGATCAGCTTAAGCATCTCCCTTCAAAAAAGAAAATAAATTCCTATTCCACAGTATGCTAATTAATATAACAGAACCAATATTTTCATATCAAGATGAAGAACCATTCATTTTCAGCATTTTTCTAAAGAGCAGATCAATTTAAGATGCAATTACCACCAGCGCAATTATCTGGCAATTTGCTCACTAAATGACTTCCCAAACGCGTCACCTAGATAAGGCAGTGCCTTCTTTAAAGTGACTTTCAGCTGCAGAAAGATGAACCTGCAGGGAATGTTTTCCAAAGAATGAACATCTTGATTCTTCAACAGCAAAGCAAGACTCCCACTTCAAGGAGCAACATACAGGCACACAAAACGTACAGATGAGCAGGATGGGATTTTTTCCTCCTTACTGCATAAACAGCAATCAGTATGAATACTGCGATGGAAAACACATCCAAGGGATCTCCTTAGAGAAGTATACAACTGAAGTTCCTGACTACATCATGCTTTCATGCACGGGTGAAGACCTGCTAACAGGTCACTACTGCCCTTCAGTTCTTCTGCTTTAACTACTTACTGGTTTCACAGAGGTGTTTCACATGGAGCTGTGCTGGTATCTGGGCAATGTAATTAAAAGGAATTCTTCAATGATCTGGAAAAAGGATAAATAGGAAGGTGACAAAGCCCGCAGATTTCAAGTTTTGTCAAACCTAACATTTCCTGATCAGAACTGGGGAAAGATGATGCAACCCAATCATGCTCAGTGCAAGCTGGTAAAACACACAGAAGGTGACCTGTACACCCAACCAGCCATCTCCAAACTGACCAGGGAGAAAAGAGCTCACCAAGATTCTGTGATCTCACTGCCCCTGGAACAGGCAGCAGAGAACTCGAGCCTCAGGAGAAAGCCTGGAAGAACCAAAGGTTTGAGCCCCCCCAAAGCAGCAGCCCTTGGCTCAGATCTGGAGGCCAACTCACAGCACCCAGGGCACAGCGTAGCACTGAACATAATTATCTGCTTATCTCCGTGCAGTTTCCCAATCTCCTCTTTCTATTAATATCTAAACCCACATAAATCATGCTGACACTTAAAGCTTGCAGAGCTTCCTCCTGTTCTGCAGAGGGAAACCCTTCTCTGCTTCAACTTTAGAATGCTGTTAATGATCCATGACTTTTAACAGTTTGTGACTTTTAATTAATGCATCCTCATTCAGATATGCAAAATGCAGTACATCTACTTTTGTGGTTCCAGAAATGTAAGACAAGCTGTACCAGCTTGACCAAAACCAGTCACTTATCTTTCAATACAGAAAATTCATAACAGTGCAGAATTACACGCTAGCTATGACAGATGTATCTTACTTCATTTACAAACTGGTTCTTGTATAATAGGGGTAGGAAAAGCACTATTTTACAAATACAAGCAGTGTTAAATGGGATGGATCAAGATGAGCTCTTCCCAGAAAACAGGACGGGACGACTGACCAGTATTCTCATGTGTTACCTTGTTATCACTGAAATACAGATTTACTTCTCCATTTATTTAAATAATTGTGAACTACAGACTGCCGTGATGCCTTTACCAAATAGTAATCAGATCTGCGTTACAAGAAGACCCCCCTTTCCAGGGATAAACAGTACTTTTCATTTTGCCCTCCAGACTGCTACAAGATGGATATTTTGGTCAACAGATAAACACAAAATTTTGCTTTCCTCTGAATCGGTAGAATTGGTTTTGATTTCCAGAAGTATACCAGCTGATAGCACAGCTTAAAATAGAAGCACAGCAGTACATCCAATCCATGAAAATTAATTTAAAATAATGTATTTCTACATGCAGAGAATGCTTTAAAGCAACGCATTCCCACAGAACAGCACACACATCTGCAGTGATAAGCTGAACTACTCCATCAGTACAAACTCTGCACATAAGTGATACATTCTCATAGAGTGGTCACAATCATCAGCAATAACAGACCTCGGTGGGACAGGCACTGGTGGCTCTCCAACCAAGGGATGCTGCAGCCTGGCAGACCCCTGCTCCATGCTGCATCCACTCTCACGGGGGATTTTCCTCCCACCATGCAACCAGCTGCAATTTCTCTTGCTGCAACTTGTCCCTGCACTGGACAAGCCTGGCCTGATCTCCTCCACTGCTGCCCTTCAGGCACCTGAAGGCACCTTAGCCCAACCCACCTTTCCTCCACACCTCACACTTGGCACTGGCTGACACCAGGAGGTTCCCCAAGACCCTCCATGCCCTGCACAGCAGCCCTGCTCTCCCAGCCAGGCCATCTGCCAACCTGCTGAGCTTGCACTTCACCCCATCAGCCAGGTCACCCAAAGGGAGACTGCACATAAACCTACAGCTGAGCATCATCCAGCAGAAAGTGATGTATACAGAACTTTGCTCTCCTACTTGCTCAGATTAAATGAGGAACAGCTGCTGTGCAAATGTGATTTCAGCACTTGCTCTCTGATAGAGTGGCAGCAGTCATTTCATTCTGATGCCATGTGGCTGCAATGATAAGAAGATGCTATCACACAAAAGCCTGAATGATCTCCTGAAAGGCCCAGCCCCCTCCAGGCATGCAGAGCATGCCAAGTTCCACTACCTGCCTTCCACAAGCTTCCACAGATGTTAACTTATTTGGTAGTTTTCTTCATGACAGAATAAATAGTTTTTCTAAGGGTCCTGGCCAACATAAACAGGAAAAAGCTCTGTGTTCAAAGGTCAGGCTGTGCATGCCTTCTGTGTTTTTGATGTACAGAGGATGTTTGTAAGGATGTTTTGGATGTATACAGAATACAAAATTGGGAGGACGTTAACTAACATCCAACTCATCTTCAGTAATCAGCAGAAATGCTTCTTGATGAATATGAAATGCTTTAAGAGCTGCAGCATTTATTTTAGCAGACCTCAACTGCCAGCATTTTGACCATTTGCCACAAGCACTCAAGAAAGACAAACTCACAAATGTCACTGCATCTCAATTCAGTAGGAGCACAAGCAGCTCAACACAGGCTTTTGCTGACAGCTGTGCAAGCCATCCCAATGTGCTGTTTCCTCTCCCTGCACTTCTGGATGTGTTAACAGGGCTCTCCACCACCATCCCCAAAAAATAGGTCTGCACAGGCCACCCAGAGGCTTCCCCTAAGCACACCAACCCACCTGAAATCAATTAACTAACTGCTAGACCTGAGAGAAACACTACAAGTGTTTTTAAAATTGACCACAAAAGCTGACCATGGCAGAAGGCAACTGATTTCTGCGGCTGAGTCTTTCTCAAACAGGGATAGACTGATTTCCCAGGTGAAACAGCTCACCAAGGTGCACTCTGAGGGATGCTGATAAGGCTGTCCTCTTGGTCTGTGCACTGTACTGCCATTTCATAGAATCATGGAATGGCCTGGGTTGAAAAGGAGCATGACCATCCAGTTCCAACCCCCTGCTATGTGCAGGTCACCAACCAGCAGACCAGGCTGCCCAGAGCCACATTCAGCCTGGCCTTGAATGCCTCCAGGGATGGGGCATCCACAGCCTCCTTGGGCAACCTGTTCCAGTGCCTCACCACCCTACACCTTTTGTCCTGAAGCACATGAGGACGTTACAGTTCATCTCTTCACTCCAGCTTCCAGCCCCGTGACCTCCTTGCAGCCAAAGCAAGAAGGGCTCATTCTAATTTCAAACAGAGCAACAATCTGCACGTTTACGTAACTCCATTCAGTCCTTTCCCTGACATCTGTGCCTCAGCGGAACAATGAAACATAGTGGATGCAATACAGATGGCAGGCAAAGTCCTTTAAAGCACACAATTCGTATGGTTTCACGCTAAACGCATAAGTTGGCACTAAATCCATCACCTTAACATCCACAAGTTTCACAAGGAATCACCCTGCAGCATGTTTCTTGGCATCAGATGAATGCAATCCCAAGGAAGTCACTTATTATAATCTCTTTACAGCGCAACAGAGAACAGCAGTTTCACAAGACGGCCACAACCACCTTTCGTAATTCAGTCAGATGTCTAACTCAAGGTTAAATGGAGTCAACTAAACAAGAAAAAAAGAAATGAAAGGCTTTTTTGACCTTTACTTGACAGCTCTCCTATTGCCTAACCTCCATTTGCAGGAACCCAAGGAGCATCAGGCCCACCTTAGTGCTGTGTCATCTCAGAAATCAGACAATCCCTGCCTAAAAGAAAAGACTCAGCCACCAGAAATTGGTTGTCCCATAAAAAAAAGAGGGAGAGCAGGACCCATACCTGCCCTCAGGAGGCACTTGGCTTTATGACGACTTTCACCACTGCTTCCCCAAATCGCAGGCTTCACACCTTCAGTCACTTGTACTGACCAATAGAAGTGGTTCTACCAGAAAACAACATGAAGGCTTCATGGTTTTGACTGCAGAGCAACAGACAGAGAAGAGTTTTGGGAGATAACAGTGAACAAAACACAAACAACAACAACAAGCCCATAATTATCAAATCACTCAGCTGTTAAGAAGGGAAATCCTGGAAGCCAAAGCGCTCTGGTCACTGGGATCACTCCATCCTCACCATGCAACTTTGGCCTCCATCAGCAGTGCCTCTGCCACATGCAGGACTGTACCTGCTACATGCAGCAAACGGGCACTTGCATCAGACTCTGAACTCTACCCACCAAATAGCTTTTGGGAGGTTGGAAGGCTGGTGTAAGTTAAGCAAAGAGAAAAACCTCCTCGAAGTGCTGAGCACAGCCCTCTCTTCAACCGCCAGATCCTGGGAAAGTTCCTCATGAATAACTCCTCCATACAAACGAACACTGCTGTATTCATTTCGAAAACAAAAAACGCTTTATAAGAAAATATGCTGCTCACAATTCGGGTGTAATATCCTCAAACAACAGCGTAATGTTAAGAGTGGCATTTTGCTCACCCTAACATGAGCAGTGAAATTTCTCTCTACAAACCAGCAACGTTCTCCAGTTTTCTTCTACTGTAGGAGACTCATTTCTTCAAGACCCAATTTTATAATAAAGACACCTACATCGCTTTTAATGACTGCGTTCTATTTTTTCACTTTAATTGCTGCACCTCGAAGTCCTCGTACAGTTAGACAATATGTATAATCATATTGAGCAATGCATCACAAACCTCTGCCTCCAGCAAACTGCTATGAAATGTCACCGTGTTCACTTTTAGGGCTGTCTGAACTCAGCAACACGAAAAGAAGTCCCAGTATCTCTGTCTTCGCAGCCTTTGCTTCTTCCAAAACACAACGAAAGAACCCAAGACAAGGTCTTCTGCTTCCCATGAAGATTCCATAGGCGCCTTGTGCTTCTGCCAAGTTCCAGTTCAATATACTGCTTCACTGCATTTTATTTGGGATTCTATGCAACAGATGCATTTTAATTTAAAAAAAAGTGTTTTCATGTCTTTTTTCCTTCAACTTCGTGAGGCTGCAAAAATTAAGCTATTTAAATACATGATTTGGATAAGATACTTAATGGAAGGTCAGTGCTTACATTTCGGACTGCAGTCTCTGAGATCAAATGTACAGCTGTAGTGCTATAAAGGGGAATTGAGGTTATAAAAATACAGTAAAAAGGAAGGTAAAACTCATTTTCATCCTTCCCTTCAACATGGAACCTCAGCACCGCATGAATATGCATTTTGCATTTTCTGTATATAATCACAAGTTTGTAAGGTGCCTTGGGACTTTTGAAGAAGGCATAGAATAAATGAAAATCACTTTAATTAAAAGCAAATTAAAGGGCCTCCTAATCCAAGCAGCAGCACCAAATCCACAGAGACTTTTTCAGAATATAGATCCTTGAAATTACATTGCTTATAACCCTCCCTAATTCCAGTCTCCTTCCCTCACTTCCCCCTAAAGAGGCTCTGAATCTGTAGGAGATCAGGTTTATTATGAAAATTCTGCTCTAGTTTCTAAAAAAAGGTTTTGCTCTAGTTTCTGAGTGGCCAGAAGCATCAGCATCCACATGCAGCAAATAAAAATAAAGAAATGAAAAAGGGAATGTTTTTCCCAGTACAAGGAGGGAAAAAAAGAAGAAAAAAAAAAAAGACAGGATCTTATTTTATACTTCTTAAAAGTCATTTCAGCACTGATTTAAAAAGATGGAGTTCACTTCCTCGAGAGAAGGCTCTTTAAATACAGCTCAAAAAACAAACCATATGCTAATATGCTATCACAGCAATGGCCTCGTGCTAGAAATCACAAGTTAGAAGAATGTGCAAATATAAAATAGATATCCTAATGGTACTCTTCTTTGCTATTCCTAGAGCAGGAAGGCATTAGCCATTAAGCAGAACCATAAAATCACCAAGGGTGGAAAAGTCCTCCAAGATCCAACCACCCACCTATCACCAATATTTCCCACTAAATCACGCCCCTGTTCCTGCTGGCAGCACTATTTCTGACACAAGCCTTCTTGGCCACCTGGGCACACTGCTGGCTCACGTTCAGCCAAGCACTGACCAATGACCACAGGTCCGTTTCCTCTACATAGTCTTCCACCCACTCTGCCCCAAGGCTGTAGCATTGCCTGGGGTTGTTGTAGCCAAAGTGCTTCTTCCGTGCTGTATTGTATTTCTGGCATACATCAGAGGAGTTGAAGTCACCCATGGGAACAAGGGCTGGCGATCGTGCAACTTCTGCCAGCTGCTCCTAGAACTCATCTGTCTCTTCATCCTGGTTAGGCAGTCTATAACAGACCCCTACCAGGACGTCTGCCTTGTTGGCCCTCCCCCAATCCTTACCCACAGAAAGTCAACGTTATCATCCCCAGCTACAAGCTCAATGGCATCAAAACACTCTCTAACATAAAGAGCCACACCACCGCTCCTCCTTCCTTCCTTATCCCTTCTGAGGAGCTCATAGCCCTCCACTGCAGCACTCCAGTCATGGGAGCAAACCCACCATGTTTCTATAATGACAACTAATTCATAGTTTGCCTGCTGCAAAATGGCCTCCAGCTCCTCTTGTTTACTGCCCAAGCTGTGTGATGCACTTCATCTGAGCCCCCTGCCTCACCCCAATCCCATCATCATTCCCCTAGGCTCATCTCTAGCAGGCCTGGTTTTATCCCAATACACCTCATATGCAGTTTAAAGCTCTCTCCACGAGCCCTGCCAGATCTTGGTCTTGGATCTGTTTCCCCTCTGAGACAGGTGAGACCCATCAGCAGCCATCAGGCCAGGTGCCAAGTTAACTGCCCCATGGTAAAAAAAAAAAAACAAACCCAAACTCTTGCAATTGCACCAGCCTCTCAGCCACATGCTTATGAGATGGGTTTTCCTGATCCTAACTTTCCCAGGTCTCTGGCTCACCTCTACTTCTTCTGATGAATAAAAGAATGAATTTACAAATGCAACTGAAAAGGAATGGAAATCTAAAATCGGTAATATTATCTTCATTCCTGTCTGAAAGGCATTTTACACATATTTATGTCATTAAGCTGCTAAGTTCCTCCATTAAGAGAAAAGTATAAATACATTCCAACCTTACAAAAAAAAAAAAACTAAGAACTAATGAAGAGGAACAAAACAAAACAAAAAAAAGGAAGTGGGCAAAATGCCTAGAGAAACACTGCTTTGATACTGACACATGGGAATAAATGGCAGAGATATTCAGCTAACCCTTTTCAATCAAAACATCTCCCATCTCGTGTGCAAATTTCAACAGCTGAGAAAGCATCCTACTCAATCTCCCCAGCCTGGTGTCAGCATGTTTTATGTAAATACCAGCTACCAAGGGGTGTGTGTTTGAGGCAAACACTTTCGGGTTCCACTTTGTAAGTTTAGGGTTTGCCCCAATTGGAGGAAAAATGGGAATGTTGAAGATCACAACAGGAGGCAGACACAGAGAACAGAGGACATTTCCCGTATTTTTTTTAAACAGACCAAAAGATTTACTTGCTATCGAAGAGTTTTAAGCAGTTATTTAGGAAATGAACAGGAGGGAGGCTTGATGACTAAGCCCCGCATCAATATGCAGCAATGTATGTCTCGAAAACAGCTTTGTCCAGAAATAACGCTGGCGTTTGAGAACAGAATGGATCGCTACGACCATGATAACGTCCCCATGGGGCAACCAGAGAAGTGCCAAACGAAGCACTAAGCTGCACAAGAGTACGCTCTCAAACAGGGCAATCAATGAGAAACACCCAGCAGAAGCCCTAGGTTTGGGTTATTGAGCATCACCAGCTCTGAGTGCTCCAGGGGCAGGATGGGTGGCACCTCGGACCACTGTCCAGGGAAAGGGCAGCTCCTGCACAGCCATCCCTGCTTCTACAGACACGCAGCTCCCCAGCATATGTTCCACACTGACTCAGCAATAAGGCTATTATTCTTATTCTTCAGTTTCTCTGCTTTTGTCTTTGCGTGGCATCCTTAAGACGTGACCACCAGCTGTGATGTGGCCATCTAAAGCAGCGCACGGCCACAGGGGATCTGCTTTCCCAAGCTATGCTGAAAGGAAGCCCAGCTCACAGCACTGGGAAAACAAGCATGCAGCATGTAAATGAACACAAAAAACATGACAAACAAATGTCATGGACCAAATGTGAACAAGGAGGCTTGAAGAGTACTGGGAAATAAGACGGTGCTTCTGGATATCACACTGGGGTTCAGGCAATGCGATTCATTTTCTGGGTTCACCAACTCCTTTTTTTATTTTTTACAGAATCACAGAATTGCAGAATCACAGAATTGCCAGGGTTGGAAGGGACCTCAAGGATCATGAATCTCCAACCCCCCTGCCACATGCAGGGCCACCAATCATCCCACCTAATGCTAGACCTGGCTGCCCAGGGCCCCATCCAATCTGGCCTTGAACACCTCCAGGGATGGGGCATCCACAACCTCTCTGGGCAGTCTGTTCCAGTGCCTCACCACTCTCTCTGTAAAGAATTTCCCCCTGACGTTCAACCTAAATCTCCCTTCCCTCAACTTAAAACCATTTCCCCTTGTCCTGTTGTCACTCACCCTTTCAAAGAGTTGATTCCCCTCCTGTTTGTAGGCTCCCTTTAGGTACTGGAAGGCTGCAATGAGGTCACCCCGCAGCCTTCTTTTCTCCAGGCTGAAATTTTTTAATTTATTTTTTAATTTATTTTTACTCCATAGATCTATTAAACCACCAAGTGTTTCATAGGGTACACACACGAGCTTCAGTTTGGACAGAAAACAAGAGAGAACCACCTCAACCACCCCGCACCTCACCACACCGCTTGTGTTGGCACTGCTCTTTGCTATAAACCAGCCCAAGAAGCCACCCAGGTTACAAAGAAGGACAATACGAAAGCAGGATCCTTCCAGAAGGAAGCACTTCCCTGATGTGACTCACAGCCCAGAAAAAAACAACATTATACATCATCAGTGAGTGGCAGCTCAGGGGCATCCATCAGCAGCTGGGGATGGGCAGAAACCTACTCACAAACTTACGCTCGAAGATGACATCCGTAGAACCACAGCATTCTTCATTCAAAATGACAGAACAGGAATACTCTTCGTTCATTTACTTCAGCCTTTGTTTGCCTTCTCTATTTAGTTTATAACTTTTCCTGTCCAAAAACTCCTTCACATAACAGCTTCCTGGAGGCAAAAGCAAAGGCAAACAGACTGGACTCGTCTGCGGGAAGCAAATCCCCAGCTGAGCTGTGCAAACACAGCCTCCACTCACAGGTCCTGCAGTCACCTGCAAGCGATGCTCAGGTAGATGCTGAATCATTGCTGCAGAGCACAGCAGTTATTGGCAGTGGCAGAAACCCCCATGCTAACAGAGACCCACCCCAAAGCACTGCTGCTCCTGGAAGCAGAGCCGCGCTGCCAGATCGCTGATAGGAGTTAACAACTTACTTCCTTCCATTCCCTCTTCCACCGCCCATTTAATTCCACTCTACTTCACCAACTTGACAAATTGCACTAAATATTGTCTAAAGAACACGTTTGTTCCACTAGAGTGCCTCAGAAACACTACTCCAAACGCGACAGCACAAGCCAAGGGATGATTATTTCTATTTTTCTTCTCCTCTGAAATCCAGATAAGTACAGCAGTGCAATGGAGACAGCTGCAGAACTCCTGTTGCTGAGGCACTGCGTTTTATCAGAACAGGATGCTCACAATCGCACACCTCAGCAGCAGGGAACATTTAAATATCACCTTTATCTTCATTTCAGCAGAGTTTTTTAGAAATTCCAACATCAATAATTAAGATTCAAATAATAACGAGTGGATAGCTGCACTGACAACATCACAGCCCAGGAGATAAGGCTTTTCCCCTACTAGATTGCCACTTTTCATTACAACTGAGCCTTGACATAAAGCTAACCTAGGGCCTTTTTTCCATTTGAGTTTAAGAACAAATGCATTGAGAGCAGTTTCTCTGCCTTAGGACAGAAACTTCCAACTTCAGGTGCTGCCCTGGCAGCACTGGACCTTCCCTTGTGGCCCTGTGCACCCACCTCAGAGCTGCAGGAATGCTGCAAAGAGCAGAAGATGGTTTCATGCTTCTTTTCTGTCACACTGGGGGGGTAAATAAAAGCTATTGCCCTCAGGGAGCATTTCACGTTTGCATTTATACAAAGCTTCCTTGGCTCTGGGCAGCCTGGTCTGGTGGTTGGCAACCCTGAATGTAGCAGGGGGGTTGAAACTAGATGATGTTTGTGGTCCTTTTCAACCCAGGCCATTCTATGATTCTATGATTTAAACATGCTGGATAAGTTCCGTAGAGACTTGACCTTTTTGCTTGGCTGCTGTCATCCCAAGGCCTTCTTGCAGAAGCTCAGAACTGCTATTTGCTTCACACAGGCAATGAAAAACAAAGACTGGTATACATTTCAGTTATTTGAGTTCTCCTTCCACACAGTTATCCAAACAGGAACAGTGAACGCTGTTCCTCCTTAAGTATTACGAGCAGTTCCAGAAGCAGGTCAGATGTTCGTGTTTGAAGCTTGGACAAACAAGTAGAAATCCAGATGCAAAACAAAAACTACCAGTGGGAGAGCAAAATGAAAATAGATAAACCTCCTTTCAACAACGAGAGATTGCATATGGAGCCTCGCTGTTCTGCAAACTTTGAGGATGGAGTTAAACAGCTCCAAGCCAAAACACACAATAAACACACACACGGGACCTCCAGGATTTGCTCATGGCTGAGCACAATGATGGGTACTCTGACTCGTCCAGAGTCCCATAGCTTTCAGTGTGTACATTATACACATTTCATCAGAGTGAAGTCTGAAACAGGACTGATTTTTGTTTGTTTGTTTGATTGTTTAAGTCAAGAGGCCTTATAATTGCATGGCTCTCCAAAGCTTTTATGGAGACACCAATGTATGAGTGAATACATCAAATGCATCAGATGTTTCTGAACTTTACTTATTCTTGGAGGGTGGGGGTTTGAGATGACAGATTAGAAGATTCTGCACAGGCTCTCCTGCTCCTCGTTTCCTTCACTCCTTTAGCATCAGACCAATACATCCAACCACTGGCAGAAACCATCTACCCCAACTGAACCACCGTGGTGAAAAGAGAAAAACCCTCAGAACAACACTCCAGGGGCTCCAAACTGAAAGGATGACACAATGAGGACAATTAGCAAGTGAAACCCCCCTAATCGTTACAATTTTTATGTCCTTTTGAGATGTTACACAAATCATCCGAGTCCCTTTTCTGACGGCAGTAAGTACACCTGTGCATTTAACAAAGTGCAGCAGCAGTGAGTTTGCTTTCTCTCTCTTTCTTTCTGCACTTACTGTCGAGGCCAGGACCTTTCTGCAGCTCTCCTGCAAAGCCTATGCTTGCCAACAAGATTGCTTCAGCTACGTGGCAAATTATGCACACGACCATGAGAAAGGATGTCGTCATTTCCTATGTGACAGCCATCCTTGTCCTTCTGGCACTCGAGCTATGCACACACACCTCTGTTACCACACTTTGTGCTTCACTCAAAACTGAAGAAAGCTCCTGCACAAGCTGACCCCATGGGGCTGCAACACCAACAGCAAGGTAGCAGGAAACAACACTTTCAAAATATTCATCTTTTATATATATACAGAATAATTCCATGTAGTATTACCCAAGGAAGGAGAAGCAGTCTGGATGCAATTCCCTGGACCACACTGTAGTCCCACTGCAACCTGAAATCCTCATTCAGATGCAAGTGAAAGATTTGAAACTGGTTCTGAAAAGCTTTATCTTATCTGGTCAAAATTCCTGGGCTGACACTCAGGACACTCTGAAGGAAGTCTATAATCTAACGCCATACTCCTGTAATGCTGCTTATTTGCAGAACTTATTTTCCTTTCTCACTTTCTGTTTTACCTTCTGGCAGGACATTAAATCAACATTAGTTGCTTTGATCTGTGTTGGGAACTAAGCTCTCCTTTGGAATTTTCCTTTCCTGCTCAGGATATCAGGTCAGAAATAGTAAAAGCTCTTTCCAAAATAAAATCCAGTGCTGAAGTCCCAGAGGGCCAATACCAATATCCCTCCCCATTGTCCTGACTTTGTGTGCTTGGAAACAAAGCACACAAATGATTCTGGCACTTAGGAAACTTTATAAACAGGCAATGCCTCGCATGTCCATCCCTACTGCAGGAAGACACAACAGCAAAACCTCTTCCATACCTGCTTGCACACCTTGCAAAACAAGCAGACCAAAACCAACCGCAGCTGCCAGGCAATGCAGAAGGAAAAGGGGCTGTGGGGATTCAGTACAGAGAAATGTCTTGTTTGGGGTCCAGCACTTCTGGGAAATCGCTGCCACAAACACCATCCTTGCTCAAGCACTTTGCTTAGCCATAATTAAATAGACTTTAAAGAAAAAAAAAAAAAGAAAGAAAGAAAGAAAGAAAAACCTTTTAAAATCCCACTGGTTACCATCTCAATAAGCAGCAAACAAACTTTATTGCAAGCAACGACCGCCATTTACAATCCTGGCACATCAGACTGAATTAGATTATGTATTTACCACAAATTAAATCATTTTAACGACAGAGTATTTCACAAATTCGTATTACCAAACAACACGTGTTGCAATTAACACACTTTCAGTGTTTAAAAACTGATCAAAGAATAGATACGTGATGCAAATGTTTGCACGTCTCCAAGGAGACCCAAAAATCTAGAAAACTCAATGGGAAAAAGAACCTGCAGGCTTTATCAGATTTCCATGAGATTTCTTAAGCAGAGTTGAAGATTACAGAAATATCTCTGTGGTCTCTGAGTTTTGTTTCTATCTGAAAAAGATCAGAACCTATTAAACACTTTGGTACATCAGCTACCATCCAGCTGGGCAATCTGATAAGTACTCAGTCTAGCTGTCAGCCACCTTGCCTTTGGCAGGAGGTGGAACTCGGTGATCCTTGAGGCCATTCCAACCCCTGTGATATTTCTGTTCTGACTACTCATTTTACATACCAAAACTGGCCCAAAAAAGTCCCCTTTCCTTTCTACTTGTGGCCACGATTGTATTTTGAAACTGCATTGACATTCATAGAATGGCTTGGGTTGGAAGGGACCTCAAGGATCACGAAGCTCCAACCCCCTTGCTGCAGGCAGGGCCACCAACTTCCATATCTGATACTAGACCAGGCAGGCCCCATCCAACCATATACAATACAGTATTAAAAAAAATTAAATAAAATGACAACTACTTCAGAGAAAGCATTGTTTCTTCCCGACCTAATGAGTCTTTAAAGAATAAATAATAATTTAAAAAAAATCACTTGCTGTCGGATACACATAAAGGACAGCCATAAGGCAAGGACAGTGCCGAGCTGCTGTCACCTGCCCATGGCACAGGGCAGAGGGACATCCCTGCACTGCTGCCTGGCTGCAGCAGGATGAAGCAAAGCACGGCCACGCATGGTCACTTCCCTCCAGCTTTGTTGTTTCTGTCCCAGAGGAAGATCTCAGGCTCTCTGCACACAGCCTGCTGCCAGCCCCCTGCACGGTGCCCTGAATAGCCCTAGTGTCAGGAGCTGTGTGAACAACGGGGTTTTGTGGTCCTGTGCTCGGGGCTGAGCACCAGCCTGCTGCACGGCCACAGATGTGCTTCCGTCATCTCTGCTTTAACCTACTCAAGTAAACACAACAATCCTTGAACAATTCATCTTTCTTTGCTCTTGCTTGCACTCCTCACCAACCTGCAGTAGCAACCATCGCAGCCACGGAGAGCCCAAAGCAAAGCACCGGCAGGGAACGTTTTGCATTTACATTTGCAAGGTGGTCTCTGGATTCAGATCTTTCAATGGCAAATGCTGAACCAGGAAGGCCCGCCAGCCACTTCCACTGCAGTATTTTTTTCCCCAGCTGTTTTTATGAAGCCGTGTGATGCTGGCCCAGCACTGAGGCCTTAAACTGCTGCAGGAGGAAGCAGCGATTCCACAGGGCCTGTGCACAAGGATGTCAGAACAGAACATACTGCCCCAAGGCTGGGGGGAAAGGAAAAGTACAGATACGAATAGAACATATAAAATACACATTAACCACCATTCAGAGTTGACTAGATGCAAGCAAATAAGTGGATAAATAAATGGGCCCAGGGCAGAAGCCCACTGCAGGTGTCTGCATTTCCCTGCTCGAGTCTCTCTGAAGAGTAAAGAGAGAGCTCAGGGAAGCCAGCTTGTTGGGTGATGGGTACAATGCTGGGTGGTGCACATACCAAAGTTTATACACTGGGAAATACAAGCTCTTAAAATTCCAGTCGTACTAAAATAGCAACAGAACTACATTCCTGGAGGCTTTATTTTTGCAGCATTCACAAACAATTTGCCTTTGAAAACACATGAATACATGAAATTAATCTTGGGAAAGCACAGTATCGAGCAGAGTATTGGATGCTGATGAATGCTTTAGCAGGAGCACTGAGATATAGGAGTGAGAACCTTTCTCCAACCACGTTTCCATCCTGTTCACGGCAGAAGCAGCACCCTCAGAACACAACCAGTCCAACTCATGCTTCTCGAAAGGGAAGCAAGAGCTCTGCATGCATAAACATAAACACAAGCCAAACAGAGCAGGGCCCTCTGTAGTGAGGCTGAAGCACAGCTCCCTCCGTCCCAACCAGCAGCCGGGCCTGAGCAGAACACAATGCACACTCACACTCGGTACAACACAAAGCCTGCTTTGAAGAAGAGCGTTTCATTCCGCTTATGAGGATCACCTCACTACTGGGAGGAAGGCTGAATATCATACAATTGTAGAGTCACAGAATGACCTGGGCTGGAAGGGAAAGTAATGATCACCCAGTTCCAACGCCCCTGCCGTGGGCTGGCTGCTCCTCTAGCTCAGGCTGCCCAGGGCCACATCCATGCCACAGGCACCTCCAGGGATGGGGCACCTACAGCTCTGGGCAGCAGTGCCAGGCTCTCAGATATCCTTGCTCCAGCTTGGGCTCCAGCTCCGTGGATGCAAAACCCTTTGATTCAGTGCCTATTCTGCACCAAGCTTCAATGTGTCCACTGCTTCAGAAGAGACCACATGAGCCTAATCCTTAAGGCAAGATGCATCCCAGAATAGCTGCATCATTCCTTGAGGACGAGCCTTAGCCTTTCAGTTTGGAGGTTTTCATATTTTTGTTTTAAATAAAGTACAGTAAAAACATTTCTCCTAGTGGTAGCTTTATAAAAGGAATGTTTTCAAACTGATCCCACCAAAATTTTCCTAACATATCCATCATTACATGATGCCAGTCTGCCTGCCCACTGTTACCAAGCCTCTATTCCTTGGCCATATGAAAACACTGCTCCAGAAACCAATGCTGTTTTGTGTCATGCAGCCCAGGAACTTGAAAGCCACTTGAGCTGTGCCAGACTCCAACTTTCTGCTTGCCACGACATCCCCACCATCAGCCATACAATCACACAGCTGCCCTCTGCAGACAGCTGTATGGATTTGACACCCAACGTGCAAGCCCGGGGGTGCCAACAAGGCACTGCTTCTCACTTGTGGGCTGGGTGCCTGTGTTGTAGGGGAAACAACTATTGCACCTCTGACTCATTGACTTGGGATCAGTATCTTACAAGCAGCTTAGGGGAAAAAAAATAATAAAAAAAAAAAATCAAACCTGGTGGCTTCATTCAGCACAAAATGAGATGCAAGGAGTTGAGGGCAGCAAGACAGGTATGGCACAGCTCTGCTGGAGAGCTCCATTTAGCAGTAAGCTGAGTGAATAACTGCAGATCCACCAACTTCCCTGCCTGCCTGTGAGCCATACCACAGAATCACAGAATGGCCTGGGTTGAAAAGGACCACAGTGCTCATCCAGTTCCAACCCCTTGCTATGTGCAGGGTCACCAACCAGCAGACCAGGCTGCCCAGAGCCACATCCAGCCTGGCCTTGAATGCCTCCAGGAACAGGGCACCCACAACTGCCTTGGGCAACCATCACCAGAGAGGTTCAGAGGTGCCAAAAACAGAATAGCTACTGGAGTGTGCAATGGCACAGGCCAACATGTGGTAAGCAAAGCTGCAGCAGAACAGGCTGGAAGCACTGAACAAGGAGATGATGTCCTGTAGAAGGCCATTAAACTCAGCATTTAAATACAGGTAGGAAGGCAAAAGAAAGCCTAACATCCCTGTGAAAAACGGCACGGAGCTGTGACTGCACTCCTAGCACCAAAGCTGATCAAACACTGCTTTTTCCCCCACTCCCCTTCAGGTGGGATGCTCTGCATGCTGCAGGATGGCCCCTCACACAGCAGGCCTGCCCCTGATGCTGGCACCTCTGGGGCAGAGCAGTTCCTCCTGGTACAGGACAGACACAGCAGGTCACAGGAGCAGTGGTTTCCTATTTAGACACAGGGACAATTCAGGGTCCTGCCTTGCCACAACAAGCACATGCACCCTCTCAAAAAGAGTGGTGCAGCCCTGGAACTGCTCCCAGAGCTGTGCTGCCCCATCCCTGGGGGTGCCTATGGCCATGGCTGGGCCCTGGGCTGCCTGAGCTGAGGGAGGGAGAAGGGAGGTTGTAAGGTCCTTTCCAACGTATGCCATTCTTCTATGATTAGATGAAAAAGCAAAATTTTCTCTTGCTCTGCTACTGCTGGAAGAGCCAGTGCCACATGCCTTTCATCACATATCGCAAGCAGAATAATTCCCACTACAAAAAAATTACAGCCCTCCCACTAGAGGGAATTTCCTAATATAATCTTCTCTCTGCTTTCAGCATTTCATAACCAGCTGCTTTAAGTCCCATTTAAATACGAGTGCTCTGAGCAAAACCATTCTCAAAAAACCCGCTGAGCACCTGAGAGCATCAGCAGCACCGCACAGCATCCCTGCACTGCTCCTCCTGAGCCCCCGCCTCTGCTCTAGGAGGACCAGGAGGTCTTTGCACCATCAATAAGGGGGGACAGCCAGGAAAACACCACCTGCACCTGAACAGGACACAGCAAATGGAACAGCTTCCAAAGAGGTGCTGCTCTTACAAGCAGCTCTGAGTCCTGTAACAGTGATATAGATGTGGGTCACAGCAGCTAACAGCAACTTGGAACAGGTTGCCCAAGGAGGTTGCTGATGCCCCATCCCTGCAGGCATTCAAGGCCAGGCTGGATGTGGCTCTGGGCAGCCTGGTCTGCTGGTTGGTGACCTGCACATAGCAGGGGGTTGGAACTGGATGATAATTGTGGTCCTTTTCAACCCAGGCCATTCTGTGATTCTACTATGATGCTTGCATGTTGTATCACTGGAAAAAAAAAGAAAAGAAAAATACCACAAAAACAGCAACAAAACAACACACCATATAGAAGGGTTTGGAGTATGTGGGGAAAGGAGCTCATTCCTGCAGGTGTGAAAGAGACTGGGAGATGAAGCCAGAATTAGTAGCAAAGTGTTCATAAAGAACGAAGCACAGAATCTGAGTGCCAGGAGCTGCATTTCCAGGATTAATCCCCCCCAGCAGCAACGTGGGGGCCGGGAGGAGCTGTGAGTAGCCACGGCTCCCATCTGAGACCAGGCAGCACATTGTGATTGAAAAGCAATTGGGGGCAGCGAGCAAAGCAGTTTAACCTGAAATTAATGAGCTTTTGACAACTGCAAACAAAACACTAATGTGGGTCCATTTACACTAATCCCATATTTAACAGGGAAAGCATGTATCACTTTAACTTGGTTACACAAAGGCTTTCCTTCTGCTGTATGAAAGCTGTTTTGCCACCACCCAGCTCTCAGCAGCAAACTTTGCCCAACTGTACCAAATGAGCAGAACGTCTCACAGCAGATGCATGAATGCTGTTGAATGATCAAATATTTAAGCAACCTCGTGCAGTATAATGAAATACGTTCATGGAATGCAGATCTAAATTACAGAACTCAGAGGTGTGCAAGATACCTGGATGCTCAATGCCATGTCCATGCAGTGCTCACTGCCTGCTGAAATCCCAGAGCCCAGGGGAGCAGAGCTGCAGTGCCAGCTGCAACTATGGGACAGAACCATTAGTGAAAAGTTAGTTGAAAAGGGAAATGGCCCTCTGAGGAACAATTTCAAATGCACCCCATAAATGAGTGAAGCTAAGTAGCTACAGCCCTCTGCTAAGCCCACCTATGGGATCCTCAAGAAGCACAATTAAAACTCATTTGTATCGAAAGAATGAGATTATCATGATAGTGTAGTTGTATGTTTCTCTCTCAGTTATGCTTCAATGACTCTTACAGCAAGGAAATTTAGGAAGAAACCTCTTAATTCCTGGGTGAATTTTGCACCTCATCCTGCCTCCAACTGATTTGCAGCTTTGTTTTATGCTTTTCCCTGCTGACATCTCCTCTACTGACAATTATTACTCTACATTCCAAAAAAGAAAATCTATTGTAATGCGAATCAAGAAAGGTGTGAGTTGAAAAGGACCTCTGAAAGCCATCTGGTCCCACTCCCTGCAATGAGCGGGGACACCCACAGCTCCATCAGGTGCTCAGAGCTCATCCCCTGACCTTGGGGGTCTGTAGGGATGGGTACCACCACCTCTCTGGGCAGCCTGTGCCAGTGCCTCACCGCCATTATTACCAACAACTTTTTCCTTACACCCGGTCTAAATCTCCCCTCTTTTAGTCTGAAACCATTTCCCCTTGTCCTATCAGTCAAGGACTGAATGTTTTTTTTACAGCTGGCATAAAGGGGACAGTGAAATCCACGGCTGAGTCATGCCAACATTTCCCGGCAACAATAAACTTCCACTGCAAGCAGTAACTTACCCCAATAAATTTACTTCCAGTTTTGTTTTTCCCCTTTGCCAGAAGTCACCACTGATACCAGATCTGCGACTGCTGCACACCAAGCCCGAGGTCTGTGCCCAGATCCTTTCACTTTGCTGCTTCAGCAGCGAGTCAATAGCGGACAAAGGCAAAAGGGCATTTTTAGGGCACTGCTGCATCCTCCAATAGCACACAAAGCTTTGCCTCTCTGGCACAAAGCACACAGAATCAGCCCCAAATCAGGCACTGCACACAGAGCTCTCTCACTGGAGGTAATCAGTTGGTGGCTCCCTGTGAAAGCAAAATCTCAGCACGCTGCAATTCCAATCACAGTCCAAAGGCATCCCCTTCTCCTATCAGCAAGGCAATCTCCCACTCATTCTTCCAGTCCCTGGAGGCATCCATCCTCCACAGACATCAACACAACATGTTCTGGCAGCCAAAAGGATTCATCAGTGGAATTATTACACCTGCAGAAAGTAAATGGAAGTAGAAAGCACAATACTGCTCACATATCTTAAAAATATGCCCCACACTTAGAAAACAAATCCTGGACAAATGCTTCAGTAAACTGCTGGTGCAGAGTTTCTCCTAATCTCTGCCTCAGCAGCATCTAACTGCAGCTCTGACTCACACAATTCTTCCAATCTGTTGTATGCATTTATTTAAACGATATCTACAGCTTAGCAAAGAGTTCGGAATAAATACGGTCTCTTTAAAAATAATAACAACCCCCATAGGATTGGACACTAGAATAAAATAGTTATTGGACAGGACAAAGACTACACGCGGATGGAGCGTTTGCAGGGCACGGGCAGTGAGCTAAATGCAAGAGTGCTGTGAGCAGAGCTGCAGAGAGCCTGCAGGCAGCAGCCGGGTGGCCACAGCCACTTCTCCTTCCGCTGGAATTCTGCTGCATCACATCAGCCACAGCCACATCTGAATCACTCCCTAGGACCGTGCTGAGCCCATTCAGCGAGCATCGCAGGCAGATACTCAGAAACTCAGCTCCACGCAGAACAGGCCCATTAGAACTCTTTAATAATGCATGAGTTCAATTTATGACACGTTCAATAGCGGGGCACCACGTTACATTTCACATTAGTTTTCCTTAATACTGAGTCCAGAGAGCAGTAAAATAAAACCAGGTGCCAAAACCAGTGGTGATGTTGGGAGCTGCCTCTGACCGCCGCTTGGGCAGCAAGAGCTGGGTCTGCTGCAGAGCCCCACACACTGCTCAGGCAGCAACTTGCAAGCAGGTGCTTCTCTGACACACAGCCCAGCATCCAGAGCAGGGCCAGGCCTTGCGGTCAGCCCTGAACTCAGCACGACAATTACAACACCCACCTTCTGTTCTAATTTCTTTCCCATCTCCCCCCATCTGCTCCGAGCACATCGCTCTTGTAACCCTGACAGAGCTCCCAAGGGCCCTTTGCTCTTATTAATAAAATCAAACGCGTACCAGGACACGGCACAGTCTCCTCTCCAGGACCATCAGTGATGATGCATCCCAGCACATCCCATACAACTTCCAGCTGCAGGATCTCCAGCTGATGTTAAACCCGCCCTGAAGATTATTTTGGAAACAGTGCTTGACATGCTATACAAGACAAGTAAAAGGTTTACAAAACAACAGGAAAATTCAAAGGGGATGCAGCCAAAACCCTCCCATACTTCAAGGTGTTGAACAGCTGCCCTGCACAACAACTTCAAGGAGGAAGGCCGCTGAGCCACACAGCAGCCTGAGAACTGCTGTGCCTGCCCTAACAGCAGTGCAGCCACTAAGATTGGCCTGCAGCTGTGGTGCACAGCTGTGCAACCAACCTGAAGCACTGCTTGTCCATCTCACGAGAAAGCACACGCACTGTGAGGCAGCTGCCTTGCAATCAACAGCAGCGGTTTAATGAGTGCAGCTCTCACTGTAACGATGCTCAGACCACCCTGTAAGAAAGATAGTGAGAAAATACAAACTCTCCCAACCCAATTCCCTCTTGCTTAAGGCAGATAAACATAAATGTATCGTATGGAAAAGTGGAAAAGAAAGTGAAATACTGAAGCAAACAAGGACCCAAACGTGCCAAAATAACACCTGTGCTCCACAGGCTCGGGATAGATTACAATAATCTAAACATCACAGTCGTGCTGATTGAGGTATATAAAGATCTCTGGTTCTGTTAAAGGTGCCTAGGAAGCTTTTAAACAAGGAGCTCAGTGCTTATTTCTTGGTAAAACACACTACATGCATTTACTGATACAGCATCTGTTACCCAAAGCGCAGCCAGCACAGATGGCCGGTGCAACACAGCGCAGCACCTGTGCCGTTCCTCTATTTGCAGGCAAAGACAAAGCAAACTGAAGGAATCAGGTGGCACACCCATGGCCCCCAGCAGCACAAGGAGCCCCAGGTCAGCCCCAGCAGGAACAGTGACCCCAAGGCCATAGCGATACAAACCATACTAGGGAGCTCCCAGTGACCCACGTGGAGATCTACCCAAGACGACGCTGTGAGCCTCCAGCCCAACATCACTCATTTCCATCCAACTTCATTTCCACATTCACGTTTACGGGTCCCTCAAGCACATCGTGCCCATGCAAATAACAGCATTTCCCACTACAGAGAAATCTCAATCCTCAGCCCTTATCTCTGCTTCCTGCAGAAGCCAGCCCGGCCATCGCTTTTGGCATCACCCCATTAGCACTGTCACACGGGGAGAAGAGAGGAGGGGAGAGGAGGGGAGGGGAGAGGAGAGGAACACACTCGGAGCCATCTGCTCCCCGCCAGCCCTTTCCGAAGCAGCGCAGCACATCTCCTCACCGCAGACGGTCAGAAGTTGTCCACGCGTTATCGCTGAGCTCCGGCATTATTTTTTTCCCCCCGTTTTAAGCAAAACCGCAAGCGTGGCGGGGGATTACCACCAAGGGCTTGGATTGGGATGCAAAAGACGAGCACGTTTCCACCGAAACCCCGTGTCATCTATCCCCCCCCCCCCTCCCCCCATCAACCCACGTAAAACACGAAGTTCGAGGCGGCTCAGAACCGCCGAGCAGCAGAAGGGCCGCTGTCGGTACCGGCACGTACGGAACACGGCGCTCAGAGCGGCGCTCACCGCTCCCGCACGGCTCCGCAGCCGCATCCCAACCGCGACCGCCGCGCTGCCAGAGCCCCGCACGGCCGCTATGGGAGCCCCGCCCCGCTCCCGCGGCTCCCACCTGCCCCCACGGACGCAACCCGCTCCCCGCTCACCGCCGAAGCTCCCGCCGCCTCTCGGCCCTCCCGCCGCCGCCGCCGCCGCGCTCCGCTGGCGGCTGCCGGGCGCCGGACCGCGGGACGCCCTGACGGTCTCCGGCGCTGGGCAGAGGCGGCGGCCAGGCAGGAAATTTCGCTCCGCCGCCGCCGCCTCCACTCACCGGAGCCGCCTGGCGGACGCCTCCCGCATCGGCGGCTCCGCTCCGCTCACCTGAGGATGGGCGCTGACAGCCGGCACACGTGGCGACGGTGGGACGCGGGGAGCGGCTTTCTGCTGGGAGAGGAGGGGGTTCAGCTCTGAGAGCTCTGAGATCCACACGGACTGCCCCGATCAGTGTGAGTGTTCATCCCCGGCAATGCCTAGAACCCAGCTCCAGCCTGGTCCTGAGCCCCTGAGATGTGGGGCTGGCCCTTCCCCTTGGCTGGGAACGCGGGGCCCTTCTAGCCCAAATTATGCTGTGTTGATTCCATCACGTGTACACGAAGGCTCAGGGCTGCCTTTGTTTCCCTCTTTGTTTCCCTCTTAATTCCCCGCCTGAAGGGACCCCAGCACCTGCTGTGCTCCAAACCCAGGACCCACAGACAGCCTCGTTACAGTGCTCCCACCATTAGCAGCAAGGCAGGGCAGGGGAACCCAGAATAGAAACATCAGGCTGGAAAGTAGGGCAGGGAGGAAGGGATTACCGAGGGGAGGGAGAGGATCAGAGCCCAACTTCACGCCTTGCCCTCTTTTGTCTTCAGTCCCGCAAACGCTTAGTCTGGGATACTGAGAAAAAGGAAATCTCTGCCCCAGGAGGACCTTAAGCACACACAGCTATGAGACACTGCACGAGACATGGTGGTCCCCATCCCTGCAGGCACACAAGGTCAGGGGATGGGCTCTGAGCACTGATGGAGCTGTGGGTGTCCCTTTGCACTGCAGGGAGTGGGACCACGTGGCCTTTAGATGTCCCTTCCAACTCAGACATCCTGTGATTGCATGAACTTTCAAACACCCCATCTATGTGCAGGGCCTTTATTTCAGTTGTACTGAAGGATATCAGACTACTGGGGATTGTAGAAGACCATCAGAACAAAATACCGGTGCATCTGTGAATACCCGTGTCTGCTGCACAACACTTAATGGTCTCATAACAACGTCCCTTTGGCACCACGTTGACTGGGAAGCAGCAATTCTAAGACCTTTCAGCAGGCCCATTTACACAGCACCAGGAAGGCACTGGTCTTAATGAACCCTTTGGTAGATGGAGTGGTGCAAGTCAGCAATTTCCTCGCGAGTGAATGTTTGCAAGAAATTGTGTATTAATTGAATGACTGCTTTTATCCGAGCGCTCAAATAGATGGGATTAGGACACGTGCTGGGTACAGTCATGTTTTCTGATAGTGCAGAAATCAGAAATGCTGTTTTATTGTGGATCAGAAATTAATTAGTGGTGAGGAAGAGACGCGAAGCTCGAGTTGTACAAAAAAGAAACAAAGATAGTACATGTTGTAGTTATTAATGCGTTACCTGGGGACAAGAGAGGCTGATTTTATCTTCAGTTGCTGTCCTTTGATAGGACAAGGGGGAATGGTTTAAAGTGAGACAGGGGAGGTTTAGGTTGGATATTAGGAGGAAGTTTTTCACCCAGAGGGTGGTGAGGCACTGGAACAGGTTGCCCAAGGAGGTTGTGGATGCCCCATCCCTGCAGGCATTCAAGGCCAGGCTGGATGTGGCTCTGGGCAGCCCGGTCAGGTGATGAATGATGATGAAAAGGATGAAAAGCGAGGCTGTTATGGGGAAATTTAGCTGCACTGGTAGTGCTCCACTGCTTTAACATAAAATAAATGCAAGAAATGTGAAATGCTGCAGCAAAACAAAGGGAATAAGCAGTAGTGACTGTGTGCTCATCCCAACAGGGCTCCAGCAGCGGCTGTTCTTTGTCCGTCTTACAGCCCGCTGCTCCCATGTCTTTTCCTCTCTCTTCATCACAAATCAACCACGTTCTCAGCACTGTCAGCTCTTTGGCAGTCAGTTCTTCCTTCCTCCCAATGCGCTGTGAGACCTCCAGCAGCCTTCTGGCAGGACCCAGCACCCGCTGCTCACCAACAATTACAGCCACTTTGCTGCTCCCTGGTGCAAAGCAACCTCCTTGGTCCAAGCGAGAGAAACCTGATGGGAAGCAGGTGATATTTTAACATCAAACGTTTATTTCAAATATCCCAGCATGATGATTGATGGGCTGGAGCAGCTCTCCTATGAGGAAAGGTTGAGGGAATTGGGCTTGTTTAGCTTGGAGAAGAGAAGGCTCCAGGGAGACCTCATTGTGGCCTGCCAGTACTTGAAGGGAGCTTATAAACAGGAGGGGGAACGGCTGTTTGTGAGGATGGATAGTGATAGGACAAGGGGGAATGGTTTTAAACTGAGACAGGGGAGGTTTAGGTTGGATATGAGGAGGAAGTTTTTCACCCAGAGGGTGGTGAGGCACTGGAACAGGTTGCCCAAGGAGGCTGTGGATGCCCCATCCCTGGAAGCATTCAAGGCCAGGCTGGATGTGGCTCTGGGCAGCCTGGGCTGCTGGTTGGCGACCTGCACATAGCAGGGGGTTGGAACTGGATTGAGCACTGTGCTCCTTTTCAACCCAGGCCATTCTATGATTCTTTCTATAATTCCTTCTGTAGTGAGCCTCACTGCAGTGAAGAAGACATCTATTGATAAATAATTGGCCATGGTGAACTTGGGAGCAGCACAATACACCTGAGTCTTCACCAACCCTCTGGAACTGGCATTGTAAACATGCTGGAGAAATGACAAAATCAGAAGCAGAACATCAAACAACAGATACGGGCATCATTTTTATAATGGAAAATATATCTCAGGTTAAAAACACAGAATAAAGTCTTTAAAGTGAGAGTCATTGGACGGAAGCGTGGCAATACGAAACATCGCAGCAGCAGCTAATTTAATGACTTCAAAGACATTTGTCTCAGATTCTTACATTTGGAATCTAAATTTAAAGGTTTCAGGGGATGTCTTTAAGTATTTGAGACGACTTGTCTTTATAATTGTTACAGAAATTGCAGTAAATGAAAGCCTGCTCTGCCAGCTCTTCCCTCCATCTCCACCTCCAGGATTTGTTCTAAACATTACATGCTTTGAAGAAGCTCTAAGTCACATTTTATTAAATAGGAAAAAAAAAAATTAAAAAAGAATAAAATTGAAAGGCAGTGTCTGCTTCACACAAGACCAGAAGGCTTTTTCCCTGCTCTTCAACAAGCTCTATCTGACCACCCAGCTTGGAGTGCTCAGTCATGAATGGCAGCAGCTATTCGATGTCTAAAGATGTTGTTTTAAAGATTGAAGTTTTGTAACAGTCATCTTTTAGGCCAATTATACCTTTTAGCCCTCAGGGTTAGAGAAAAATGAAAAACATCTGTATGCTTTCCAAGTTTTGTTTGTTTGTTTAACTTCTTACTTTACTGCAATGGACCGCACTATTTTTTTTCCAAGGGTTTCAAGAAGCAAAACCAGCCCTGGGCCTGAGCACCAGGCAAGTCCCATGTGGGTACAGCAAGGGGGGATGCTGCTGAACATCACTTCTTCTCCACTGAGATGAAGTGAGTTTAGCCATGAGGCCTTTGGATGTCTGGGTAGCAAATACATGACAATGATATTTGGGAGCAGCACAACTTGTGCCTGAGGATAGCAGAGGAGACACCAGACAGCTCGCTCGGATGGTGAAACTGAAGGATGCTCTTTTACAGCAGGTGAACATTTTAAAACAGGATTTTTCCCAGCATGTTTGTGTTGATACCAACATGGTGGCTTTGGGATCTTCCTTCCTTCTTTTGTACACTATGAAAGTGGTGAGGTGCTGGAACAGCTGCCCAGAGAGGCTGTGGATGCTCCATCCCTGGAGGTGTTCAAGGCCAGGTTGGATGGGGCCCTGGGCAGCCTGGTCTAGTATTAGATATGGAGGTTGGCAGCCCTGCATGCATTGGGGGGGGGGTTGGAGCATCGTGATCCTTGAAGTCCCTTCCAACCCAAGCCATTCTGTGATTTATGATCCCTCCTTTTTCTCTGTCCAGGTGGAAGCCAACAGTCACTGCTCCTGGTGGCTGCTCCCAGCACGGCTGCTGCTTCGCAGGGTTGGGAGCAGCGCTTACTGATACCCAGAGCCAGAAGTCAATACCTGTCCATTGAGGAGATTTAGTCGTTTCTGTGAAGAAATCCAATCAGCATTTGAAACGTGTTTGTTTTTTTCTTGCAGCAGTGTTGTAAAAAGGATCAGAGCAATAGAAGAAGGAAGTCGGAAGATGCAGGAGTACAAATCCACCACACAGCAGCGCTGGGAGCAGAAACACAAAATGTTATGATCATATCCAAGTTTCCCAAACAGCTGTTGTAATAATTTGGCAGTTCGGCTGAGCTTCCGATTTCCATCTCCAGCTACAATAAAATTCATGATGCTTTACCTGATTTCCCTCAGCCAGCCCACAGGACATCAGCAGATTCCTATTTCCATTACCACTCAGAATGCTGGCTGCAAAGCTATCAGAAAAAAAAAAAAAAAATCAATCAATCTCATTCTTAGTATTCTCTATTACACTTCCAGCAAGTTGTTTCAATTACCTTTTATCCAGCTTAGAAGAGGTGGAGATAATTAGTAATGCACAACCTCCTCCTGCAGTGCTGTGCGCACGTGGATGATTATTGACCCCCTTTTGGAGCCAAGAGCAGCTCAAGGACTTTGCCTTCTTAGCTCTCCTCTGCGACTAGACATGGAAAATGGAAAATAAAAAGGATGTAAAGGGTATGTGAGATCTGCAAGGGTGCACTGAAACAGTGGGCTCCCAGGAAAACAGCACATACCTACAGGCCAACCACGATGCTACGTTAACTTACCTCCTGACATTTTTCTAAGTGAAAGATTTTAACTAAATGTGGGATTTTGTGAACTGCCAGTAAACGTTGTTAAACGCTGCGGTCGCAGCAGAACAGATGATCTGCAGTGGCTCACCTTGAATTTTCCCTGGCTGCAGGGCACGGGTGAGCACATTGCCTGCAAGCTGCTGCACTGTGTCTGCATGGCGGGGTCCTCCTTCCAGAGCATGTGTGCAACGCAGGAAGAGAAATCCATGCAAAGTGTCATAACCCACCATAGGAAAATGCCTTTGGACCAGCTGTGAGGCCATTCAGTGGTCAGCAGGGGCACAGGATATGGCCTGTCTGAATCAGCAGCAGGCTGGAACATTCTGTTTACAAATAAAACTTTCATTATATATATCTGTATGTATATATATATATATATATTTGCTTGTTTTAAAGCAGATCTAGTTGCCTAAAGCAAACTTGCACATTAATATGAGATAAATACATATTCCTCCTTTAAAAATACAAGGCTATGTGTAATTGTATTCCACATCTCTCTGCTGTCTGGGTCCCAGTGAGTTACTCTGATTTTTTATTTTTGGCTGCTGTGTAAGGACTGCAGCATCACTAGCTGGAGCAGAGCTGGTAAATTACTGATAGAGACACATTTTATCACAGCTGGATGAAGCCCATCTCTTCTCTTTTCCCTGAAGCGATGAGGTGTGTCATGTCAGACCGAATTTCCATGAGATTGCCTGATCTGGAGCAAGGCATGGAAATGCTGCCATTGTAGGAGGAAACCTCCCTACGTAGAGCTGTAGTTTAATCTTTAGGATTTAGCAGGAGCATGGCATTGGAAAGTGATGATTTTGCTCTGGAAAGATTATGAAATGCATAAATGATTCTCAAAATACAGGAGATACAATGGTTTTTTATGTAGCTATGGGATGAAAAGACACAAGCAATCGACCCGTCAACAGAGGATGGATTAACTTCAAGGTAACAAGGAAGAAAAGGGCAAATTATGGGCTCATTTACAGGGTGATTCCCCTGGCCACAGGAGAGTTTCAACAATTTGAGCCACAAAAACTTGAGCCCCGTCCCTGAAAACTGAGAATAATTGAATAAGATCTCTTAGAAAGGAACTGCACATTATCCCCTGCAGCTTCCATGCTCAGCTTGATTATATTAGGTTCTCTCAAGTCTGCCAAAGGAGGTCCATTGAGCAGCTGCTGAAAAAGCGCTCCCTCAAATTCAGTACCAGGACAAATATTAATATTTCAATATATATCTTTTAAATGTATTTCATAGTGGGTCAAGCAGCACAGCTGAACCAGGGCAGAAACTTTTTACTGCCTGTGCTTCACCCAGTAAAGGGAGAAGCTCTCTGGGAGAGGATCACCGACTCCTCCCCGGCAGCACTGAACCAAAGGGTGGAGAAAATGGACTGACAGACCCATAGTGGTGATCATAAGGAAGTTTATCTGTCCTTCTGTGGTTAAAATTTAACTGAAGGTCTGGAAGGAAAATGGAAGGCAGGTCTCCTGTTCCTCATTTGCTCAGAAGGGCTGAAATCTTCCCTTGGGTCTCCACAGTGCTTAAAGCATGCATGCACACAAAGTTTGACTGTCTATGAAGTATATGCAAGGTACACAAACAAAATGTATACGTTCATAAAAGCAATGACATCAAAAGTATCCTTTAAATCCCATATAAAATAAAAATGTACATGAGACCGTATCATATAAAAGACCAGCAATACATCTCAGAAATAAAATGCATTGATTTCAAACTTGACTTCCACTGTAATGTTTCTCCTGCTGAATCGCCCAGGGCAGATTTCCTTCTGTATTGCCTCCTTTACACATTCACCAGCCCACTGAAATGAATCCCTCTTTAAGGTGTTTGTTTCCTCCCTGTAGAGCAGTTAGGCAACCAGCAAATAATGCATATTTCATGTCTGAGCTGAACAAGAGCTGAAGGCTGAAAGCCCCATTGGTAAAGTGCAATCAAAGATCATTACACATCTAAAGCAAGTGATGCTTAGAGAAATTGACTGGAACTTAACAGAGCCCAAACAAGCAAAGAAACAAACAAAAAAGAAAAAAAAAAGAGGAAGAGGGAATAGGTATTGTGTGAAAATACATGGAATTTAATAAAGATTTACAGCTTTCTCTTAGAAAAAAATAATTTTTTGATACTACATGGAAAATCCTTCACCCTGAAATGGCCCAGAGCAGCCTGGTCCTCTCACAGAGAGCATCAAGAATATGAATTTAAGAGGTCCCAAAAGTGGAGTGCAGCTGTTAAGGAAGCTGGAAGTCAGCAGAGCAAAGGAATACTTATTTATCTTCACCGTCAGAAATCAGAATCTGTTGCTTGCTTCCAAAGGGATCGGGGTGTAGAGCTAGCACAAATTGTTTCCAGACTAAGTACCAACCTTCCAGAAGAAAACACAGGAATAGAATCACAGAGCCACTACAGTTGGAAAATACCTCTCAGATCCCCAAGCCCAACCTCGGGCCACCCCAGATCCACATCCCTGTGGTTCTGGAACACCTCCAGGACGGTGATCCCACCACTCCCTGGGCAGCCTGTGCCGGTACAAGAATAATTTTTTCCTGATGCCCAAGCTGAACTTCCCTTGGTGCCACTCGAGGCCATGACCTCTCATCCTATCATTAGTTACCTGAGAGAAGAGAAATCCAGAGAACGTGGTCAGGGAGCTCCGTTTGGGCTCCAGAATTGCTCAGGAGGGGAGCCGTGGGAATCCCCTCCTTGGGCACTAACAGTAAGTCACACCCTGGCAGCAGCAGCTCCCTCCCCTCCATGTCAGGGGTGTTTGGGTACAGCCATGGTAACGCCTCTTCTCCAGACCAAAGTTCAGTTATTTTACGTTTTTATGACTGCTGCTGCCTGCTTAAAGTTTACCAGGATGACTTTCAGCTAGCACACAGAGCAGGTTCCAGGGAGCAAAGGGAGGAACAACCGTATGTCCAACAGCACCTGAAGGGAAGGAAATCTGAACCTGTGGAAAATCTGCCAGCCAAAATGCCAACCAGACAGAAAACACTGATGTATGGAGGTGCTTTTTTCACCAGCATTGCATCCTTTGTCATCATTTGTGCCGTTCTGGGAACCCAGGGGTGGATGAACAGCGAGGTCAGATTCTCTGGAGGGAACTCTACCACTACTGTCAGCCTCACGTATGGGCTCTTTAAACTGACCTGTGCTCAGGTCATCAACTCCGGGCTGCAGATCTCAGATAGCAATTTCCAAGGTAAGGAGTAGTTCACGGCGGTGGGTGCCAGCCTGGGTGGCACCAGGGATGCAGGAACAGCCCTTCTTCCTTCATCTACAGCTGTAAGACCTTCAGTGAGAACCTCAGGAGAAGTTTAGGTTGGGTATTAGGAAAAACTTCTCCAAAAGAACGATGATGCACTGATACAGCTGTCCAGGGAGTGGGGAGGGTCCCTGTCTCTGAAGGGGGTTCCAGAACCACAGGGATGTGGCACTGAGGGATGGTGGGGGTGGGCTGGGCTTGGGTTGTGGGATCTGAGAGGTCTTTCCATCCCTAATAACCCCCCCATGGTTCCATTCAGGGACATGGTTTGTGTGCATGGCGCAGGTGGGGTGGGGTTGGATGTGGGGATCTTTTCCAACCTTAATGAAATTATCTATGAAAATATCTACAAACTGTCTCAAGGATTTGAAGTGATATAAAATAAAACCCAAGAGAGGCAGTCAAATGCTGAAGTGTTGCTACCAATGGCAACTTCTGATAATGTGTGGCCTTAGCCAATGCCTCCAAAGGAGGAAACAATACAGGATCAGAATTTGTGTCGAACAGATTTTAATTTTCAGAAGCTTTCAGCGACAAACAGGAATGCAACACTCTATTAGCATTTCATTAAAGGCGTACAGAACTAATTTGGCTTCCTTTAAATTTCATTATGTTAAATTAATCGTTTGATTTAAAACGTTTTGCCTGCCTATGATCAAATTAGCATCATTTGTATACAGAAAGGTTCTGAAATCGCTGAAGGGAGAAGAGCAAAACACGTAAAGATAATTTAGACAGAGATGGTGTTTATGTACCTGGCAGACCTGCACTTTAAGGAAAACACTTATTTCTTCTTTCAAGAGAACCCCATCCCATTTCTAAGTGATATTATTAAAACAAAGCATGTTGTATTTCAAAACCTATCCTTGCTCATTTCTTTTAAACACTCATCTGTGACGTATGCATTATGACACAGCTTGTCATCTTTTATAAGGCCCTCACCAAAGGCACAGGTGACCACACCTTTTCCAGGTGGCTCTTTGTCTCCAAGGTTTTGGACTGAGGTTCTTAAATAGCACTTCAGCAAAAAGCTGTAGGCTGTTCATATTTTGTTGTTATGTAGCCCAGTTCATTATTATTATTATTATTATTTTGTGCATTTACAGTTCTCAGTATTTATCCTCGATGGTAAAATTAAGAGCAGAAGGTGAAAAATAATAAAAATGGTTGAATAGTTATGAAGAGAACAATTGAGAGACAAGGGAAGAGAGATGCTACATGGGAAAAAAATAAAGGTAAAAAATTAGGGGAAAAAAGAATAGGGCTTACCTAGCAAGACCTTGGAGAAAGTTATCACAGAAGTGTGAAAAACTTTAGTAATGAGAAAGAAAGCATGAGAAAAAGCAGAACAGCAACAAGAAGTGATGCATACTAAATGCAGCCACAGGCTGCATACTGATCTCAGTTCAGCACAACTACCATTATGCACAAGGAGCTCTGCTGACATTAACAGAAATATTCATAAAAGCCCATGTTAGCTGAGTCTGGACTGGACTTTGCTGCTGCAAAGTACAAGGATTTGCACTCATTTTCTGGGTTTGAAGTCACAGCGCTGACACAAACACACGTGAAAGAGCAGAGAAGGCAGTCAGAAGAAACACTGCTGTCTTTTGGGACAGTAGGTCAAACAGCTTTGAAACCTGAAGGAGGCTTTCTGATTTTGGTGGGCTGTGAGATGTCCCACCACCAGGAGCAGCCAAACCCTCCCAGGCAGAGCACAGCTGATCTGAACATCCAGATGGTTCCCAGCTCTTTCCCACCTGAATTTAGTATGAAAATTACACCTGAGGCACCCAAATTAGCAATGTGACAGAACTATACTGTGGATGTCAGTTCACATTGCAATGATTACGTTGTAATGAAAAAGCTGAGTGCAGCAGCATTCCTAACAAAGTATATACTGAGGTCAATGCCCAACAGCTATTAAATCACAAGTCATTCAGGCTAGTTTTCTTCTGTCATATCAGAATAATCAAAGTAATTTTAGAAAAAAACATTTACAAAAATAGCTTCTATATGATTGTACCTGCCCACACCAGGTGGCTCAGGCACTACACCTTGCTCCATCCAGATATGTTATTTCTCATTTGAGTAGGGTGCTGCATGAAAGCAGGACTCTGCCCATGGGGAGCTGGGCAGGGCCAGCAGAGGATGCAGGCTGGCAGGAGTTTGGGGCATGCTTTGCCTTTCCATGCAAAACAATGAATACAACCAAATCCCAGAGCCTGGGCACTGCCAAGCAGCCCATCAGTTCTTTGCACTGTCCACATACGTTTAGTCATCACTGTAGTTTGTCTTCCTTCAGATTTAAATTTTTGGGCTCATCATTTAGGAAGTGTCATCACAGTTCTCACATATACAGCGTTTATAGATGGATAAATCAAGTGAGCTCCAGGAGCTGCTCGTTGTTTTCAACAGCTGCTGAGAAGATGCTTCCTGAGTACTCTAAATATGGACATGCCTGCATCCCTCACTAGCTACGTCAGGCATGTCTCCAAGACAAAATGAGCTCGTTTAAAATTAATTCTTAGGTCCTACACTAGACATGATTGTCGTGCTTTGTATTAAGTAGGATTCTGTGCATTCTTAAAACAGGAGAAATACTTCACAGACCTGCATGCATACTGATTTTAAATTGAAATCATAGAATGGCCTGGGTTGAAAAGGACCACAATGATCACCTAGTTCCAACCCCCTGCTATGTGCAGGTCACCAACCAGCAGACCAGGCTGCCCAGAGCCACATCCAGCCTGGCCTTGGATGCCTGCAGGGATGGGGCATCCACAGCCTCCTTGGGCAACCTTTTCCTATAGGAACATAAGAAGTAGGCTGTCCCAAGATGGTAGGATTTCTCTCATTTGACATTAAGCCTCTGCAAAGGCAGTATTAACATTTGGATACCATACCATCAAAAAGAAATTCAGAGCCTAAAGGTGAAAGTCAAACAAAGAAATACAGATTCTACAAGCACACAGTGCACAATGGATAAGCTTAACAAAACAACAAAACACCAGGGCTGCTTCAGAGGCCCTGGGGATGCTCAGAACCTGGCCAAACACAGATATTACCTAACAACTTCAATCCTTAGAGCCCCCATCAGCTGCTTTAGAGATTCACCTCAGAACAAACCACCTTTTCATGCAACAGTGACAGCTGTGCTCATTTCCAAGTCTGACCCACAGAGCAGTGAGCAAGGTGCAGAGGCACACCCAGAGCCCAGCAATCAGCAGCACTCCAGGAAGTCTCAGAAGTTCACTACGGCACAGAGGAATTGATTCATTTTCTACCTTTTAAAATACAGAACAAATGCTTGAATACTGCTGGCATTTGGATATTCAGCAAAGTTCTCATCAGCTTCCAGGTCCTCGGTGGGACCCTGTGCCAAGTGGAAAGTTTGGGAAATTGAATCTGACCATATGAGAGTTACAGATAGGGAAAAGGAGGTATAAGGAAATATGAGGGACTTGGTGGAGGCACAGCCCTCTGCTTTCGTTCTGCACTCAGGCTGTTCTACCCTCACACAGGGGGTATTTCTGTCACATTCAAGCAGATCAGCTACTGGAGAGTCCTCTAGTTTGCACAGCCTGTCTTGTTTGGAAAAATGTCTGCTGAGAAGAAAGGTGCATTTTATTTCAAACCTTCTGCAGCTCTGTGCTGCTGCAGGAGTGCTTGCAACAGGTGGAGTCTGGCAGAAGTACATCCCCTGCGTGGTGGCTTGCCATTAGGACAAAAGGAGTGCAATGAGGGGGTGCAGCCATAGGCTCTGGAAATGTTCCCAGGGATAAAATTAAGGGAGGCTGCCAGAGGGAAATCATACACAGCTGTCTGCTTCAGGCCCAAGCGTGTTTCTTGTAGTAGGCAACAGCCAGCAGCGTTAAGGCTGCTTCAGCACCAGCACAGCTGTGCTGTGCTCACCTCCATTTCCTCGAGCAATGCCTCCTGAATGCCTGTCTTTCCCTTTCTTCTAGCAGAATTGCTTAAATCTGCATCTCATTTCCATAACGCATCCTTACCTGCCATTTGTTCAAACCAAAATTAACTTCTACTAAAAATAAAACATTAAATGAGATGAAAGCTCTCCTTTTAATTTATTTCCAGCAGCTCTTCTTTTCGCTCGGAATGTTTATTTTCCTTTTACGGCTGTTTATTACGGTTTTGTTCTTTTTACTGCTATGATTCCCCCAGTCCACATGCTAGCTGAACACTGCAGTAAGGGCTTTGCATGAAGAGCAGCACAGAGGGGAAGTTTCCCTGCAGATGGCCGTCTATCACGACGCCTTTTTGAGCAGAGCATGACAACGCTGATGTCAGATCTGTTATATGTTCAGGCAGCCTCAGGCACATTACAGTTGCCTTCTCAAGCTTTAAATTGAAAGGAGGATACTTATTTCAGTGACACTTTGAGTATGCTGCGTTATCTGCATAGGTATCAAATAACTGGAAGGATGTAGGTAAAACAGTAAAACTGATTACAGTCCTGAAGAGACTGACTGCATGTACCAATTGCATTGGGCCAGCCATGCACACAGCTACAGAAACAGCAACAACCTGCACAGGATGGATGCCCTATGCAGCAAGCTGGAGCATAGGGCAGAGGTGCTGACCATGAGCTTCCTTGCCTGTGGGTTCGGAGAGCCCTGAGATGCACTCATCCTCTCAGATAAGAAAAAGCAGGAGCTGCTTCTTTCCTTCAAAAGAGGGCAGAAGACACTTTCCCCAGCCTTACTTCTTCCTGGGGGATGATGCAAGAGGTAGATAGTAGGTGTAACAGGATATGAGCACCAGCTCAATGCCCAGCCCTGTCTCATCCATCCGTGCATGGCTGCACTTGGGCATGTTTGTCCTACAAGCACATCTGGCTAGCTGGACTTCTAGGAGCTGTTTCCCTGGTCACATTTACTCCACACGAGAGGACTGCTGCTGCACTGAAAGGAAAAAATCTGCAGTGGAAACCAAGTTTTAAGTCACCAGACTCAAAAATGTTTGTAAAGCCAGCAGGGATGGGATGACGGGCAGCAGCAGTGAGCTTCCTGGCAGGCTTAGCATAGAATTTCTTCCTGGCCTTGTCGAGATGAAACATTCTCAGAAACATTAAGGAAGAGAAGCTTGCTACCTAACCCACAGGTTTCTGCGCCAGTTGGATTAGTAGGCATGCACTTTTTTCAGGCTAATACATCTCCATCCCATTGCAGATTTGGCTTATATACTGCAGTCATACCTACTGCTCCTACTGGTGCATCTCTACAGCTCAACCAAATCTCTGGTTATTAGCTTTTAATTACAATTAGCTAGGTGTCAGTAACCCTTGACCTGCTGAGTGCATTTGAACACCCCGGGCACCTTATCTCTCCCAGTTGCAGATGCTCTGAGAACCAGTGCAACAAAAAGCATCAACACAGCCATCATTGTGCTTCTGGTTCTCATCTTGCTGAGCTCCCTCCTGAGCTCTGGCTTTACGTGCACCAATACTGTGAGCAATCCCTACCAGACCTTCCTGGGACCCATCGGAGTCTACACCTGGAACACCATAAGTGGTGAGTAATGTGTCCACGTTGTGCTCACCATACAGATAACTCTATATTCTCATTAAGAAATATTTATAAAATGAAGCAATTGAAAATACGTTCATAGGGTTGAGTTGGAAGGGATCTCTAAAGGCCATCTGGTCCAACTTCCCTGCACTGAACAGGGACACCCACAGCTCCATCAGGTGCTCAGAGCCCCATCCAACCTGACCTCAGGTGTCTGCAGGTCAGGGCACAACCACCTCTCTGAGAAACCTGTGCCAGCTGTTCAGCTGGCTTTATTTTTAACCATATCTGCTAGAATATCCGAAAATTAGCTTAATTACTGGTCAAGCAACAGCATCAGTCTGTAGGAGGCTGGATTTTCTGGCAGCAAAGCGGAAGAGCCCCAACAGGTGCAGAATCACTTCATGCATGACACACACCAAGGAGAACAGAATAAGCTAACAAATCATAGAATCATAGAATGGCCTGGGTTGAAAAGGATCATGATGACCATTTAGTTCCAACCCCCTTCTATGTGCAGAGTCACCAACCAGCAGACCAGGCTGCCCAGAGCCACATCCAGCCTGGCCTTGAATGCCTGCAGGGATGGGGCATCCACAGCCTCCTTGGGCAACCTGTTCCAGTGCCTCACCACCCTCTGTGTGAATGCAGAATTAAAGCTGAACTGAGAAGTGCCCCTGCTGGATGTGACTACAGAGCAATTTGTAACCCCTTCAAGATTCTGTGCCACTATTTCATGCTATTTATAGCATAACATTTGCTGGGTTACCTGTGAAATAGTCCTCTAAGGTCTCATCAATAGGATGGGCTGCAGCTTTGTTTCTGAAACATATGCCGAACCAAATACATATAAAACAGCAATAACATCAAAGGGAAGATGGACAGAAGGCCTGAGTCACAGTAAAATGCGTTTCATTGTCTTGAAAAGCACTTGTGGAGACCAAAATATGCTTCAACTTTCCCTAAACAGAAAAAAAAAATAATGGTGGAGATGCTGAGTTTCAGAGCCACGAACTCTGCTAAACAGCTCCCGGGGGCACAGCCCTCATCCCCTTGCAGCTGGCTCCTAACACACCTTGCTGTGGTTGCAATCTGTAAGCCTTGACCCAAAATGGAAGAATTATGGGATTGCCAACCTAAGTATTAACGAGAAAATAACCCCCACACGTTGGCTGAGGATCGCAGTTACTTTTTACAGCCCTCTAAGAGCTGTGACCTGGAAGCTGATTTTGCCACGGGCATATTTTGATGAAAAAAATCACGCATCGTTTCATGTGTATCTTGAAGGCTCTTAATCTTTGTACCAGATGGTCTGAAATCCCCGTGTCCTCCCTGCTAAATCCCGACCCAATGTCAGCAGGAGCATTGGTAACACGGTGGGAAGGGTGGGAATACTTTCACCAATGGCCATTTGTTATATCTCTGCTAGCACTGTGGGGGCAAAGAAATAAAAGCAGTATTTGGTTAAATATCAAATTGGCAGAACTCGACGCACGTTAAGGAGGCTGTGGGAAATGGATACAGATCCAATCAGAGATTTTGGCTCATCACGGAGTCATTGAAAAGGCTGGGTAGGAAAGGACCCCAGGCTGCTAAGCCCAAGCTATTTCACAGAGCTCTGCCAACTCTGAGCCCGTAGCAGGTTGCTCGTGGTCTCATCCACTTGTTGTACCACATATCCCATGAATTTGGGGTCGTATCAAGTAGGCCACCTGCGAGTCATCTGAGGAGTGAATATATTATATGCATCAGCACTAAATTCAGTGAAAAAAATAACATTAAATGACCTTAGCTGAGGATAGCCAGCATGAATCCATTAATTTTAGCAGAAGATAGTTACCAATAGCACTGGGTACTGACAACCTCAGGTTTTAACAACAGAAAATACTGGGTCATATTTGTTCTACAGGCATCCACACTAACTTAGGGAGAATATTTCTAAGAAGCGACTTACAGAGCTACTCAGTACAAGTATTTCTAACATCATGCTACAGATCCACCTCTAAAAGTCACGCTTTTATTTATTTTCCAGGAATCCTCACGCTTCTGGTCATGATACTTTTTCCCGTGAATGTGGAAGGCAATGGCATGTCTGTGGAGATGGCCATCACATGTACTTCTCTGTTCCTGTCACACAGTGGATCTGAACACAGATATGAGTACTCCTATTGGATCCTGCTGCTCAGCATCATTTTCAACATTGTTACTATTATCATCATCTATTTCTACGACCATGCAAGATATTCTAAGAAGAAAGAACAGGAAAGGCCGATTGAAAATGCATCAAAAGACGTCATCCTGTTTTAAGGACATCACCAAAAAGAGGGTCTAAAATAAAATGACTGTTTAATGTGGACAATCCCGACTGATGTTTTGTGTTCAGATTGAAGTTACGTGCATAGCTCAATTAACAAAATAGCCTGTTGCTTCTTCAAAGCAGATTGATTTTACTTTTCTGACGAAAGATGTTGGGTAACATCTATCAGCTTCCATTGGAAATATGCTGCCTGAGCACCTCTGAGCAGAAGCACTCAACACCAGCACCTGCCTGCAGGATGAACTACTGCTGGTAGCCAGAGGGATCAGTAGAAACCCTCCCCTAAAAGGAAAGGGGCACCAAGAGCCACCAGCCCCACACGCCCAAGAGGCTGTTACAGCCACAGCCCAGGCTTGGAAAGCCGTAGTACAAAGGACTACTACAAAGTACAGAGGGCCAGCTCATCCCTTCATACCCCACGGATGCCTTTCTGAGCGCCCCACAAAGCTCCCACCTCCTGGAGCTGCTGTAACACAGAGCAGGGCTGCCATGGCTGCATGTTACTGTGAATGCATCACTGCCTATTGGGTGCAGATGATGGGAAGATTGAAGGCATTGCATTGGTCGTGTTTGCAGTCTGGGATCCAAGAGCCGGGACAGTACTAAACCATGCAGAGCAGCCAGCACCTTCTGCTCCTCCTCTCCTACCTCTGCAGCTACAAGAACAATGTTTTATTGCACGATTTTCCTTTGCAATAGGACTGTCACAGCCTTGCTTGGCATCTGCCCTATGATGCAAGAGATGCTCACAGGTGAAGTAAAGCATCTCTAGGAGGGGATGCAATGCAAGAGGTGACCTCTCACTATTTATGTCACAAAAAAAAAAGCTTCAGGATTAAAGCATTATGCTTTTCGCAGCTTTGCTCTTTCAAAGCAACCAACAAGGAGAGTTTTAAGCATTTATCCAAAAGCATTATGAGGACAGAGCAAAGAAACACAAAACAGGGTTTGTAGGACCTGGGGAACGGGATAGCTCAGTGCCATGAGAGCCGTTATCTGCTCTCTCTGACAAGAACCATGCTTAGAACGACTTTCCCTGCTGTAAACATTTCAGTTCAAGTATCAGATGTTTTGCACCCACGAGCTAAGCTGGCAGCAAGTCAAACATTTGCCAGTTTTGCTTTGGCTGCAAAATTTTTCACACGGTTTCAGCGTGCATCTGTCAGTGTTGCACCACGCCAGCACCCATCAGGCAGCGCACTTACGCTGCCATCAGGCACTTGCTTGTAGAGAAATGAAGTCGGTGGAACAGAGCAATGTCAGAGGTGGCTCCTGCTGGGAGAAGGAGCAGCTCGGCATCGCTTCGGGGCTCCTGTTATGCAGAGCTGCTGCCTGCAGGGTGTTGGGGGCGTGGGAAGGAGTGCTGCTGTCTGCAAGGAGTCAGCTGGTTCAGGTATCCGTTTCCTGAAGAAAAGCTCAATAAGAGGAGATGGTGCAGGGGCTGACGCTGCACTGCCACAGAGGAAGGAAAAAGAGAATGCAACACAAACCAGCCTTGTGTTTTGCTTTTACGATATAGGAATGAGTCTGGCTCTCGCCAGCCAGAATTGAAATGAATGGAGCCGTTCAGTACATTCCTTCTCCTAACAAGAGCAGATTTTGGCAGTTACCCTTAGGTAAAGAAGCAAAGGGCACACACTTATCCCACCTTATCTAAACAGAATAGCTTTACCCATTCATCACTTGCCAGCAGTGGAGGTGCAGTGCCGGGCCAAGGGAAAGAACGAGGCAAATCCTGGCCCTGCAGCCAGGGTTGTTTGATAGCAGGTGATTTCCACAGCAGCTCTGTTTCCTACTTCCCCCAAATCTATTTTAGACCTATGCTTCACACAAAGTTTCACCCTACGGAGAAGTTCTGCTGCAGAGCTGCCAAAAAGCAGCAGCTTTTTTCTTAGAAAACACACAAGGTGCTCAACACGCAGTAAATTACCAATGACCTTAACAATTAGCAGCCATACAAAAGACTTAATAACGCACAGAGTAACGCCTGGTGCCGGCACCTCCTTGCGACAGCGCAGTCGGAGCCCTCAGCAGCAGAAAGCAGAGCACAGCAGCACTGTTCAGTGCTGCTATCAGCTGCAGCGCCGCCGATAAAACCAATTCCTGTCCCCCAGGAGCAGTTCTACTAAAGAGCCATCCGGCTCGTGCTATTTAAAAGCATGGGGGAACCGCCAGAATTAACCACCGCCATTCTAAATCAAGAGCCAAACTGCCCGTGCGGTAATGGCTTTTATTACGGAAGTGTCAGAATTAAAAGTCAGTATCACCCTTCTGGCCGTATGGGGCAGAGCTCTAAACCAGCACGGGGTGAGGTGGCAGCGCGTCCCCCGGATGTCAGATCTGGTCACAACAATGGGGATAAATGCACAACCACAGCTTTTTCTACAGGTGTCTCTTCTGCAAATGAGACCCATGAAATTTATTTGAGTATAAAGGCAGCTTGAGGAATTTTTGTATTAAAACGTACAGGATAGCATGAAAGAGTGCCCTCGCAGGCACACAGGTCATGTGTGGATCCCAGCTGCAGCCAGCACCAACTGGGGCAGATGGCATCAGCAGGGGAGCTCTGCTGCAAGGAACTTCAAGCAGAGCAATACCCACTTGGAGAGATGCACTGCAAGCACTCGAGTCTTCCCTCTGGTCCGAATAGAAGCGCCCTTTTTCTGGATGCTCTTGAACAAAAGTGGCTCAGACCTCACTTTTTTCGAGGTGATGGGATCTGTGTGGTGGCAGACACTCCTATGAGTAACACTGATGCTCCTCAGAGAATTGGGCTATGGGCAGTGAAGTGCTGCTGGAGAACATGTTATGATGCTTGCAGCCAAGCCTTGCTGAAACAGGGCTCACTGATAACGCACAGAACCCTTCCACATATTTGCTTTTAGAGGAACTCCTAAATTTTGTGTCAGCTGACACGATGTGTTTACACTCAATTAAACCTGTCCCCAGATTTGGTATTATTAGCATATCAGTCACTGACTTATAGGAGGGTGACCCATCACCTGCACCACGACTCATTCCTGCCCACAGACACACGCCCCAGACACCAGCAGTGGGACGTTCCCATGATACACACACACCTAACACCCACTGAGACAAAGTGCCACGCAGCAAACCTCAGCAAGCACAAAGTTCTCCTTTTGGAGAAGCTGGGCTTCCCTCTGAGCCTCTCAGATCTTTGGAGGGGGCTCCTCTCAGCCCCTTCCCCGCTGTGTGCCTCAGAAGCCATAAGAGGGCAGCAGTCCCCTTCCCAGCCTCAAATACTGCCTTTTTTCCCTCCTCTTCCGCAGAAGAAAATAGAAAACCTTCTAACAGCATCGTCCTTAAGTACACATTTATTCCACCCGCTCTGCTAAGACACAGATAACAACAGAAACGTTGATCCTAGGTGCTCTACCGAGCCCTCCCCACATCTGTGGATGCTCTGGAAACGAGCACAGCAGTGCATGGGCTAAAGGCTCGCTTATACAGGACTGATGGAAAAGGCTGAAACAGAAAATACAGTTTTATACGGCCTCAATCTTCAAAGTAAGGGTAAAAGCTTGATCTTCCATTGCTTGTGTCCCAGTGCTCATCAGTCTGATGGGACTCTTTGGGCAGAGAGTTTGCCATTCAGAGTAGGGAAACCAGCGATGGGATATGGCAGGACAGGGCAATATATCAACATGCTGGTGCTCAGTCTGTCTAGAGCCTCCAGGTAACTGTCAGTGCTAATAAAGCACTCAAAGATGGACAATATCCTAATTATAAGAACTTCTAAAGGAAGTCACTAGTTATAACAAAAATACAGCTTCATTTCCTAATGAGTCTGGAGCTCAGTGTACACATTGCTGTCTCCTGCCCACAGTCCAGGTAGGTGCAGAGTTTCTGCCCTTCTTAGTGAGTGTGAAGTCTCCATTTATGAAGTGCCACGATGAAGGGACAAAACATTGATGCTGTCTCCCATGAATCCCCATAGGTAAGCGTGGGAAGAGTGGTACAGGTGAGTGGGCAGCAATGGGGATGGAGACCTGGCTGCCTGGCAGAGCTCAGAAGGTTCTCTAATGGCCCCATCCACCATCACATCACCGCCAGAGCTCTGAGTTGCACCTTCTAGAGCCACAAATCACTTCCTCGAGGCTTTTCCCAAACCTGAACACAACTTTTACTCTTTCTGACGGAGAAGGCTGTTAAAGCCCCACGACTGAGGTCTGAACTGCAGTGCCTGCGCCGGGAAAAGCATTTCTGCCGATTTTATGCTAGCAGTTGGAAAGAATAGGAACTTTCATTGACTTTAGGGAGCTTTGGATCAAGCTGTGAACCAATTAACATGACAACGATGGGGAAATTCTTCGTGTTTATCCTGCAAGCTGAAGCTGATGGGGATCAAAATATCCTCACTAATCTCTTCCATCCCTTCAACAGCCTCCTTTAAAGAGGAAAGAACACGGATTAGAGACTCCAGAGCAGTTGTTGCTTCAACCACTAAGTTCTCCAGTGCACTCGTGCATGTTCAGAAGTGGGGAGGGGAAAGCAACTGAACTAATTCCTACATTAAAGTCATCTAAACACTAAGCATTAGGCACCTCTGTGTAGATATTATACCTAGTACTAGACCAGGCTGCTCAGGGCCCCATCCAACCTGGCCTTGAGCACCTCCAGGGATGGGTTATGTGCTACATCTGGTGGTGCGACCGAGCCCCCAGCCAGCAAGGGGGAACAAAGCAGAAACCACACTAAGCATGCACAGGGATAAAAGTGCTGCTCAGTAACACCAGTCAAGGCAGAGCAGCCTGGCAAAACACACCTCTCAAGTAACGCTTTAATTGATAAATGTTGCTCAGGCCATAAATTACCATTTTCCTGGCATGACATTTTACCTGCAACAGAGCTGTAGAGGCTGATGAGAAGAAAACTGACAACTCATATTCATCCATCTTCATTTGTCTTTTGTGAGCAATGGAACACCATTAGGGGCCCCGTTTCAGAGCACCAGCCTTTAGTACCTGATACCATCTTGGAGGTGACTCACCCCCATCCTTCCCCTCACCCCACTGCCCCCTTCCTGGCACCATGCTTCAGCAACCCAAGTTCCTTCAAAATAAGGCACATTTAGTCATAGAATCATTTAATGGCTTGGGTTGAAAAGGAGCACAATGCTCATCCAGTTCCAACCCCCTGCTATGTGCAGGTTACCAACCAGCAGACCAGGCTGCCCAGAGCCACATCCAGCCTGGCCTTGGATGCCTACAGGGATGGGGCATCCACAGCCTCCTTGGGCAACCTGTCCCAACCTATTCCTCCAACAGACATGAGTATTTCGTGGAAGAAGAGAGAAATAACAACACAAGGGGACATCATCCAAAACAAAGCCTAAACGGGTACACCTGTTAAGTTTCAAATGCAATTTGCAGCCTCTTATTACCAATACCACAATGGTCCCTGCAGATCAAAACCACTGTATGATATATTGGATTTTAATAGAGCCTCTAGTTTTAATGAGACAATGAATGAAATATGCCCACAGAAATCAAAGGGTCCTGCAAGCAGGTGTGCATTCAAATTATTTTGTTGCAGCCAGAGGGTGAATATCTCTAATCTGGAAATTATTTCTATAATTGAAACCAAAGAGGAAGAGTTGCTCTTGGTTAGGTTTGGGAAGTTTTTTTCATGATGGGAACCAGGTTGAAAGTGCTTTTAGGCAGCACATGGCTGAGCAGCACGACCAGTGCCAGGGAAGGTTGATAAGAAACGAGATGTAAGGGTAATCAGTCCTTTATCAGTGCAGAGGGTTAAAGAAACTGAGGTATGAACAAGTTGCATTGGGTTGCAGTTTTTGTTACTCAAAACTCCTTTAACAAAAAAAAAAAAAAAAAAAAAAAAAAAGGAGAGAATTGGGTGCTGACTTCCTCCTGTAGGTACCACTCCTCATCCTCAATACAGAAAGAAGGATGGTGTTACTTATTGCAAGTAACACCCTGTGGCATGGGCTTGAAAGAATAAGCCCTGGAGTTTTGCTTAATTGATTGCACAGATGTAAGTAACCAAAGTAAGTGAAAGAGCCCAATTTTCTCCAAGAGGGCAGCGGGTGCCAGCCATGGCAGACACCTACAACTGCACTGAACTGCTGCCTGCTAGTTGGGAAGTAAAGCCACCTTTTAGCCAGACACAAATTTTGTGGAACCAATTCTACTACAGCTGGCAAAAACAACCTACTGTCAGAGCATTTGTGAGCTCTCTTCCATTGCACACTGAGCAGAGACACACCAATAAACGTGGGCTGCATCTCATGTCCTTGCACATGGCTGGGTGGTGCAGGTTGGGCAGGGCACCTGGCATCCTCCTCCTCCTCTTCTTCCCGTGCTGTCAGCTGCTTTGCTGATCAATGCAGGGAATTTGCCCAAAGGGTCACTGCTGCCCCACATCCTTTTTAGAGGTGGATATTGAAGCCAGTGCATTCCTTTATAGAAATGGCAGGCCAGCCTTAGTTTGAAAGTGTAACAAATGAAAGGGCTCCATTTGTCAGTGTCAGGATGGGGCACTGATCTCTTCCCTGGGAGCAGTAAAAGCCCCCCAGCAGCTCACAGTGCTTGGCAGAGAGGGGAATTCACAGGGAGAGACTCACCATTAAAGCAAGAACCACTTCCAAGAAGTCAATGTCTTCAGGCAGAGTATGGCAAAGATACTATGAACAGTGTTATAGGAAGCATTAAGGAACATTACCAACAGGTCGACGAACTAATAAATGCCACGCAACTCCCACAGTTATATTATTATTATTTTTTTTTTTTTAAGATGGATTTGCCTGGAATTCCAAACTTGTATATATATCTCACAGCATTTCTATTGGGGTGTTCACAACATTTCCTGTGTCACTTCCCACACTTCTGCAAATCTGACACAAATCTGTACTGACTGCATTTCCTACAGACAGACAAAAAAACTGAACAGCCCAAAAGTTATTACAATGTTCGCCGATGGATGGATGCTTCAGGTACCTCTCTGCCTACAGGAGTCTGTGATGAATGCAAGAGAAGTGATGTGAAACAAAGAATAAAGAGATCACAAAGGTCACCGAGGTCTGGAGAAGAGGTGAAGGAGCACAGGAAATTATAGAAGGGAGCAGAAGCACAGAGGAATGCCAGAAGGTCAAGACTTGAGGATCCTTGCAGTAAGTGCTGCCCAGCAGAGCTCTGCTTGCAAAGGATGGATGAAGTATTTTAACTATGCACTGCCAGAGGCTGTAACAAGGATTTGAAGCTTCATTAACCTATAGGCTCTCCTTTTCTTTCTTGCTACGCTCTCCAGTGCTCCCTCCCATCCTGCCCTAACTCAAAAGGAAGACACCTGCAATGCCATTACGATCAGAAGCAAAGCCAGAGCTTCTCTACAATGACAGCAAAGCCGCATTCTGTGCCAACAATTGTGCTCTGCTGTTGCCTCAGGTATCAGGAGGGACATCTGCAGTCTGCCCAGGGAAGGCAGCTTCCTTGCAGAGGCTCAGGCAGTGTTCCTACGGGGAAGAACATCTTTCCACTGTTCCAGCGTATGGATCTCTTTTTATGTAACTCTCCATCGTACCTCAGCTTTTGAGCTCAGTGGGAGGTGGGTTTCCTCGGTCCCAGCCAGGCAGCTCTGTGCCAGCCATTGAAGGTGGGGATAAATTTTGCCTTTTTCCATTTCTACTCTTGACTCAGTCTCTCCAGTCTGTCCGATCTCTGCAGCTGCAGGAGGAAACCACCCACCTTGGTGAAGTGGTTGATGGTAAGAGCTCAGTCCTCAAGACAGGTTCAGTGATTCTGGCATCCCTGTTTCTGGTACACGAGCCAGAATGAAGGCGGTCCTATGTGGAGCCAGGAGTTGGACTCGATGCTCCTTGTGGGGCCCTCCCAGCTCAGGATGTTCTGTGATCATGGTTGAGCCCATGATCTAGATCTAGACTTGATCTTTGCCCAAGACCTTTCTATTGACGGGACTCAGTAATTGTTGCTCTTGGACAACTCTTTGTTGCCTGAAGAGTTTTCTTGGATTCGTAATTATCCAGCCAGTTATATTATTCAGTTTCTTACAAAAATACATTCATGCTCTGCACTGTAAATCAATTTATTAGAATACCCACTGCTTCAGTGTCTGCCATGGACTCCTGAGCAGTCACTGGCAGAAGCAAGCAAACCAGACCTCATGTGCTAAACTAGAACCACTCTGGAGAACCAAGCCCAACATCTGGACCACAGTATAATTCTTATTACTGTAAAGGGTTTGAAACAGCCTTCAATTCAAAAGTAGGTGAGAGGGATGCAGACATGCACGTTTGCAACATGTTTGTGTAAGTATCTAAAGGTAGTTTGCATTATCAATCATTCAGGTCTTGGCCTTTGTTTATGCAGTTAACACTCCAATTTTTTGTACTTAATACTCTTTCTTGGACTTGTAGTCAAATCTCTACAAACAAAAACTTCATTAACAAAAATGGTTCAGCAAGCCAACGTAGTGCTCAAGAAATCTACTTACTTTGCAAGCAGTTCCCCCAGTGAAAATTAACCCAAATGGCTTAATCCAAGTATGCAAATGGCTCAACTCATCAAGATTTACATTATGTGCAAGGTGCCTGCTGTCAGTAAATAAAACTGACGCAGAGGCTTTATGTCTTTCCTTTGCTCTTCTCTCCAGCCAGGGGTGTATTTGGGGAAAGACTTTCCATTTCAGATTATTGTGTCTTCATCCACTTAACGCAATGCAGACTTCATTAGTGCTTTTGTCTTGACAGGTACCTACTACTGCTGATTAAAGTTCACCATTTGCCCAATAAAAAACTTGCATGGAAAGCTTCCAAAAGCTGCTACTGGCTTTCAGTCCCTGTAAGCAGAATGTTTCTGGATAACTATTTTTTAAGAGGAAAAAAAAAAATGCCCTCACTGCAAACTTTTCAGGAAGGCAGCAAAGCATAGCTCTGTATGCTAAGCATTTCCAACGGAACTGATTTAAGGTACAGTTAAGAATATTTGTTAGTTAGAAGTGACAGTAAATGCACACATAAAGGACAATACAACATGGAGGAGCTTATGGGTTACAGTTGTGGGTATTTTTTGACCAATCTATTTCTGAAGCCCCACCAATCCATTTATTTCAAAGACTCAAGCAAAGCAAACATCCTCCTCCCCACTCACACTGCCTTTGACATTTAGCCACTTTTCTCTCCCTGAATAACAGAACCATGGAATGGCCTGGGTTGCAAAGGACCACGATGATCATCCAGTTCCAACTCCCCCTGCTGTGTGCAGGGTCACCAACTACCAGACCAGGCTGCCCAGAGCCACAAAGTTCAGGCCCTGCTTGAACCATAACCCAGCTTTTCCCAAGTCAAGTACACGCACAGCTGTCTCCCTCCCAGCTAAGTCACAAAGACCGCTGGAAGAATAGTAAGGCTTTCCATCCTACTTACTCATAATTGCTGATAAAATTAGAAACTGGGAGCAAATAAAAATGGTTCTGGAAAAAAGCAAGACAAGGAAAGTGTGCAACTCGGCTGTGTGAAGGAACAGTGTTTAAACAGGGGATTTCTAAACAGATAAGGTTGTTCCTCTGACCTTGGGAGGACCAGCGAGCTGCTAATTACTGGGCTGTTAACTCAAACTGGCAAAAGATTCATTAGATAGGAAAATGACTGGAGAAAGAACTCTGGGGGGAAGTCAGGAACTGAAGTGGTTTGCAAGAGAAGCGTAGATTCTGAATATAAGAGATGCAATTCTTTAGGCAGCTAAGAAAAGGAACCTAACCAGCTGTTTTAAGATTAGGAGTCCAGAACAGAAGAAATAGTAAGGCTGGAGAAGGCTGCTTCTTAGTCAGGGAACAGCCAGGTTGGCTGTGGTTTTGGGAAGCAGATTTCAAGCTAAGAGAGGCAGTTCTGCCTGCCAGCACAAGGGTTTCTCAGAGTTGGAGGGGATACCAAGGTAAGAAGCTAGAAGAAGCTGGGAATGAAGTCATATTTGGAAGGATTGGACATGGATGTTCAAGTTGACATTGTAAAGGAGAATAGAGTCCTTTACCCTGAAGCAGAGCAGAGGTTGGGACCACAGTAATGATGTCTAAGCACGGAGTTACCATAGCTCACACGGTTAGAGCCTACCAGGCAGAGATATCCTCCTGGACATCCATCCATTAATGCAACCACCAGATATGAACTGCAAGGACTGGGAAAGCAGGGGACAGCAGCACAGACACTTCTGTCTGAGATGAAAATTTGGCCATAGCATCTCTTAGTGTTATTCTTTGGCTTTGTGGGTGGGTGTTGGGTCTCGGCCTTGGGTGATCTCCAAGCGACAAGAATAAAATATAAGGGCTTCATTGTAGCAGATAATCTCTTCTCCACTTCCCCGAGATCAGCACTGCTGTTTGGATGTTCCCGTGGTGATGAGGAAATAACACTGCAAGCTGGCATCGGTACAACAGCATTTCATGGGAAAAAACAAAAACAGGGGAAACAAGAAAACAAGTAGAGGTTCTCGAAACGGTGCTGGATGGAGCAGAGGACTCACAAGGTTAAAACACAGGGATTTATGAAGCACGGCTCCCAGACCAGAGGCTTCCCTTCCCCTTCCTAATGTGCATTTCACCTTCTGGTGCCAGGTATGAAATTATACTCTCTGTGCAGAAACTCGTTTTTCAGCCCACGTGGGAAACGTTCAGACAAATGTATTTTCCGAAAGAAAAGAAAACATTTTAAGAGCCACAAGTATTTCCCCTCAGGTGATTCCCCCTTAATCTTCCCAGTGACACCTCTCGCAGACACTTCCCAGCACACTGAGCTGCACAGCAGCGGCTATTCCCAAGGTATTTAGTTTCTCCCCACAGGTTTTCTGCAGCGATTATGTGGCTTCAGACCTGAAAGGCTGCTCTTCTTGTTAAGTGACAGATAATTGAGCAGTGCGAGGCTGAGCGAAGCTGCTTCCCCCACAGCAGCTCCTTTTGCCCACAAGGACAGCAGAGCTGAGTGCTTCTTTCCTCAAACCTGGGTGCAGATCTCAGCCACTTTTAAAAGAATATTGCATAATAGAAATACAGCCCAGTCCAAATCTTTTATTACACCGAGAGATACAGCAAACAGCATTCCAAACACACGCAACAGAGTGCTAACTGTGCAGCACAACGCTGATTTTTTAGGACCACTCTGCCTGCATGGGATCACAGCAAGGGGTGGAGGTACCTCTGCAGGAACAAGGTCTGCTTTTGCTGATCAGCCCTGCCTGCCACTGACTTTCCAGCGTACCACAGATGTTTGCATGTCCCTAAGGCAAAGGTCAGTTCTCTTACTATTGGATTTTAAAGCATCCGTTGCAGTTAGCCAAACGCCTAGAGCTGCAGCTATGGGAAGCTCTCAACACCCCCCAGACTTTTTTTTAACAAGACCTGATATTTTCAGTGTAGCACAAACTGCTGAAGCCAGTTCCAGATGTAGCGCCCCAAGTAGGGAAGTGCCTGGCAGGTTACACATCCCTGCAGCTCCATAGAGACAAATGGGCAGCCATGGAGCTGTGCCCCAGCACACCCAGCACTCCCCGCAAGCCTTTGAAACCGGGAGTCATTTAAACACTTCTCATATTCACATTCACTCTGGCTTTAACTAGTTCTGTTCTACATCGCATCATGGCTATGTTAGTTTTTTCCCCAGGTGAGAAATGAGAACGATGCTTCTGTCACAACCCAGTAGCATACATAGATGCAGAGAGAGAACAGGCAGTGGTCTATCAGATAAGGCCTGGAGACATGGACAAATCCAAATTCTGTAAGGAGGCAGCAACCCTGGAGTGTAAGCTTTATAGAAATAAGAAGATATGCTTCTAAAATGGGAATTAAAAATTATGTTAAGAAAAATCTGTTTTAAACTCATTTTCTCATGTCCCTTCCCCCAGATTAGCTTCTATACTAAAAAAGTAATTACCTTCACCTCTTCCAAAACTCACCTTAACAGCTGAATTAAAAGATCAAACAAAAGATTTCTGAGCATTGCTATGTTCTGAGAACGAGGGAAAGTCCTGAACTCAGTATCAATGCTCTCAATTCAGGTGGACAATCAGAAACACTCTTTTTTCTAATCAGTTCCAAAGTCCCCAGGTCTATTTGTTTCTAAGGAAATAGGAAAACCAGAAGACAGCAAAAATCCCTGCGTCGAGGTAAATTAAATAGCTCTTTTATGACAGTCATTTATCAGTGCTCTGATTGATCCATACCCTACAAGTTACTGCTTGAACTGATCACATTAACTGCAAGAACAGCAGAAACAAAGGAAGGCAGGAGGGAGGGCAGGATCTGGGGCACACACACAGCATGCCATGCGGATAGGGCACTCTGTAGCCGAGTGCCTGAAGAGCAGAACTAACACAAAGGTGCTTAAATAGCATTTGGCACAGCCAAACCTGCCTGTCCAGGGCCGTTTGGGAAGGATATTGAGTGCCCAAGGGGCCTTTTGTAGCCTGTTTGCTTTAAACTGCAAGAAGTAAGCGCCAGTACTTCCTTACATTGACAGAAGTGAAACTTAATCACAGCATTTTATTCTGAAGAGAGGAGGAAACAGAACTGTTTACACTGCGTGATCAATAGGAGCCGTGAAATAGTGCTGCAGGACACGTTTAATCAAACACTGGGATAAGTCAGGCAGGATGGATTGCAGGCTTTACATCATTCTGGAGAACCGCGGGGTGAGAAGAGCTGTCAGGATCTCACCTGAAGTTTTCCAGCTCAGTGATATGTTGGAGGGGCAGGACATCGCTTGAGGCTCTGCAATGGATGGTGCACTGTCTCTTCATGAGGTTGTCTTTCATTCTGTACGGTTGGTGACAATGTCTACTTTGACATATTGCTTCCACAACGACAGCAAGTTGGCATTTGCTCAGGGCTTATAGCTTAAATAACCAAGACATAAATTCTGCCTAAGACGACTCATAGATGCCTTCTTTCAAAATCAGAACAGTGAGGGGCAAGAATAAAAGCTTGTCCAAGCACAAGGAGCAACACATTAAAATGGAGCCTAAGAACATCTCAACAAGAGGTTTTCCAACAATGCCATGCAACTCAGATTAATCTTCTTTTTGATTTCTTTTTTTTTTTAATCTCCTTATTACCATTAAGTTTCAATGTACTTATGCAAAAATGAAAGCCAAGGAAACAAGAAATTGATGCGTGTAGTCTATCGGTCTAGATAGCAGTATGTACTCCTGATGGCAGCCATGGGTGTGCTCCAAAGACAGGACTTCTGGAATCCACAGTTCAGGTTGCTCAGAGGGATATAGGCAAAATGAAGCCCTTGGCTTGAGTGGGACAACACTAATCCCAAAATTTAAGACTTAAAAGAGTGGAAGTCTACTACTAACACAGGTAATGTTAAAGGCTCTCCCATCAGTTAACAGTGCAGAAGCAGTGTAAGTCAATTCTATCTAGGCAAAAAGTAGCACTGCCCAGCTGTGATCAATCAACAGTAAGAAATGTGATGGAAACCATATAGAGAACACCAGAAATTCAGCTCCCTCGCAAAGAGCAGCTTCCAGCACTGTCTTTCAAAACAGCAGAGCAACCTTTTCCCCATCAGTTCTCTCCCACAAGCAGACAGATGATGGATCGCCTTCCCTTGCAGTCAGTGGAAATTAAAGGGGTTCAGTGCTTTACAGCCAGACTCCAATTGCCCAATGGGTGTTGTATTATACTCTATTTGACTATTCCATATGCATGCTGCTCTGATCCTGCCTCCCAGAAGTACTTCTTCAAGGAAATAACACAATTCTGATTTATTCCTAGGGCAGCGGAAACTGATGTACAGAATTACTCATGGGTAGGCTGCAGCATTATTAGCATTCATTAAAAGCCCAGAGAACAAATTAAGTTGTCCCCATACAGCAGGAGCAGACCCGGAGCCTGAAATCAAGCCTCAGCTTCACGGTCTGCATGCATCACTGGGAAACACATGGGCAGTTCTGCAGTGTCCCATCACAGGCTTCCTGCTGTAAACTCCCAAGCTAAGAACATGAGAAGAACATATTTCAGCTTCCTTCTGGAGGTAGCTATAGCAGAACCGCAAGGTTTCTATAGTAATAAATAAAACACAGTAAATTAATTTTTAGGGCCCTGAACTACCGTAACACGCCAGGCAGTTCATAAGCAACATTAGAACCATAAAACATCCAACAAAAAGCACAGGGAATCAGGGGAACATAAATACTTAACATTTTATCACTGCGCCTTTGCCAGAAAGGTATTAGAGACTCACAAAGAGATCTTGGCACTCATCTCCAGGTATGTAATTCTCCTCGCTGCCACGTGAGCAGTGCTGAGATGCTGCAGTACGCACAGCTTCTTTTCCATCAGACCAAACCTGTACAGCAATTTTCTCACCTCCGAAGGGATGAGGATGCTCAGGAGGACACTGGGATGACAGCACGTTTTCCAGAAGTGACACAATTGCCAAGATTCTACCACAAGTAAATAATTCACCATAAACCATCGAACTAGAAAATCCACCTCTTTCCATGCCTAGTCCTTGAAGGTTGACACGAGCATAACACCTCAGTTACTCTACACCAAGAACTGCTCAACTGGTCAGAGAAGTGCTGTAACTCATTCCCATGTTATTCCTCTTACCACTGTAATAAGAGCTTTTCAAATACAGGAAAGAAGAATAGCTTGGGTTGGAAGGGACCTCAAGGATCATCAAGTTCCAACCCCCCTGCCACGTGCAGTGCCACCAACATCCACATTTAATACCAGTGCTGCCCAGGGCCCCATCCAACCTGGCCTTGAACAAGGGATAGGGCATCCACAGCCTCTCTGGGCAGCCTGTGCCAGAACCACCACCCTCATAGTAAAGAGCTTCCACCTGACATCCAACCTAAATCTTCCCTCCCTCAACTTAAAACCATTTCCCCTCATCCTGCTATTATCTACCCTTTTAAAGAAAGAAGGCACAAGTACCACAGGACACACGTACTCACCTTCCCCAAAGGCTCTGATTTGCATGGTGAGACTACAGCAATACCACATCCCACAGCAGCACAGTATGGTCATAGAACTCCATCACAGAAACTCTCACTACCAACTCCCAAAGCAGCCAACCCAGAAAAGCAGTCAGCACAGGCTGATCATTAACACCAATTAGTGCTTGATTGGCAGCATTGGGTTTGGGGGAAATGGGAAACTGGAGCCTCTCTCCTGGCAGGTGGGTGGCTCATCATTGGTAGTGGGATGAGCACAGGTTGCAGGGAAAAACAAATTGCAATGAATCACAGCTGGCCCTGAGCTTAGGACTTACTTTTACACCGGAATCCTAATTCACATATTTGGGTTTGTAACAATTACTCCAAAACTCAGCCAGCAGCATAACCCAATAAGTAAAATAAAGCTTTAGGAATGCAGTGGAGGTGACTAGTGTCCAGTTTGGAGATCTTCATGCACGTCTGTGCTTGAACTAGTGGTGCTGCAGGTCATTTATAAGCCTGCCATGCACACGTGTGTTAAAACAATGTGGATAAAGTTCAAATGAATTTATCTTTGGAGTTCAATTTATTTAAGAATAAATCTTTGCATCGATGCATGCTGCACAACAATTGTGCAGCCTCCAGCTCTGCATGGATTAAGAATGGCTTTTGTTCCTATAAATGCTTGGTACCACTCTTCTTTAATTTGCCCAGGGTTTGGTTTATTGCTGATGCCTGCCAATTTCAGCTCTCTTCTTAATTTACTTCTTTTTTCCTTTCTAACCAATCATCCTCATTGCATTCTGCTCCTGCAGTTCCCTGAGTGTAGTTAGCTTCACTTTTATTCATAAGAAAGCTTCCAGTTGGCACAAACACAAGATTGAGGGTAACTGCCTGCTCACAGGTGTGGGCAGGACAGGGATGGGCTGATGGAGGACAGCTGGAGCAGAACAACACGAGGTTCCCCCCATTGCTTAGAAGATTGCAATTGCAGTTTTAGGGACAAATTCTACAAAGAATATGAAGTCACTTTAAAAAAAAAAAAAAAAAAAAGAGGTCTTACAATGTAAGGATTTGCAAGGCACTAAGTGAGGAAGCAGTAATGAGCTATGATGTCTGATATTTGTAATAGAAAGTTTTACTTCAGTCTCTGTATCCTACTGCAAGGAATGGGCACAGCCATGCTGCTTCCCTATGGCATGTGTGCTACAAAAGAAGCAGTGGTATGGGTAGTTAATGCCTATTTTCCAATATAATACAGTTTTAACTTCCCTGAAATACCAGTGTTTGCTTAAGATACATACAACTTAGCATCCTTGTGTAGAATGAGTAAATGCAAACTATACCATGTTCCATCAAAACAGAACATGAACAGAGAGGCAATAACTTACCCTTTGGAGATAGCTCAGGCTATTAAGGAAAGCGACATACATGGAAGGGCAGTGCTGAGCTTAATTAACAATGCAAACTCAGGAAGCTAAATTAACTCAAAGTATGGCCCTTAGAAGTCTTTGGTGAATGCAATTTATCCACAGCAATTACTGGCGTGTGTTCATGGAGATAACTCAATGAAGCATTGCTTCATCAGTGGCATTGCTTTCAAGGGCAGTATTTATTTTAAGACAAGAAGCTGTGCAGAGGGAATGCCTTTACCTCGCTTAGCTTTTACCCCCATCCAACAACGAGCACAATTCTGCTGTTGAGATGAACTCAGCCCAAAGCACAGACACAGCTTCCTGAAAAGTCATGCCAAACGTGGCATTTTTGGGTGGCATACAGCAAAACAAACTACGGTTTGCAAAAGGAAAGTGGCACCGTGGATCCCTGTGATGTAAGGGCTCCATGCTGAGCATTCATCTCACATAGTTATGTTCCCAAAGGAACATAAATAAAAAATGGAGGCTAATTTCTTGGTCTGTATTCCCACCAAATCCCCTAATATCTTCCTAGTGGTTGTACTGCTGGAGACAGACCAGGGTCTGCTGCCTGCCCCAGTTCTCCCTTTTGAGACATCTCAGCTGGGGAAAGAACTGAACTCACTTCTCTATTCAGGTAGATCTGAAAGAAGCAGGACACTGAAGATCCTCTGGGGACGAGGAAAGTTAATTAACAGTGTATTATCCTGAGAGTGTCTTTCTGAAGCCCCGGAGGTGCCAGCTAATGCCATTACTGCTTCATTTATAGTGACAGCCCTCTCGACTCCACTGTCTCTTCCTTAATTTTCAGGGCAGAAGGAGTCAGCTCCTCATTAAATATTTGTATTTTCTTCAGAGCTTCTTTGTTTTCCAATCTCTTTCGTTAAGAGGCCTTCATGACATGCTTACCCTGTGAAGAATTCAATCCCTGCTGCCGGATAATTTTTCTTCCACCAAAATACATCAAGATGAAGATGTTACATTCCTATTGGGACCACCCTAATACCGCAGCCAGTAATCAGCCTTCGGCTGACTTGCTTTTTTTTTTTTTTTAAACACAGCCAGATGCTTTAGGGGTATTCTTCTCATTGCCTCTTCTCCACTTCCATCCCAGTGCTATATTTTCCTCTTTTTTTTCTTTTATCCCCATTTTCAGGACACTCATTTTACTCTTTTCTCCCAGTCTCCTCATTCTTGGTTTCACTGATACCAGCCATATCTCCTGGGCAAGGCATAACCATCCAGATCTCTCAAAAGAATGGCATTGCCATAAGACGTGTGGCACAAAGGACCTCGTTCTCAATTGCAGCATCTTGGCACTGCTGTGGGCATAGCAGCAAGGGAAACTCAGCTGAGAGACTTGGGTTGTGTCAGTGAAACATAAATACAACGAGATGTACCTTGGATTTCAAGAATTATTCCACTCTCCTGCATCACATCATCTCACTGAGCAAAAGGCAGGAGGAGTGAATATAATCTCCACCTGTATTTCTTTATGAGATGAATTAATGAGTCTCTGCTGTCATTTGCGGTGAGAAATATGGAGAGCGCATATTATTTGCAGGATCTCAAGAGTGTGAGAAAACTTCAGAAGCATGAAATATCTCCCCCCCTTAGCAAACCCTTTTGTGCAGTTGTTTTATAGCCAGCAGGAGGAAACTGTTGGAACTTTCTCTGAGAATTGATGACTGCTGGTAAAAGAGATCCTAACGATTTGGGTCACTTTGAATTATAAAAGTCATCACCGTACTTCTGACTGTTAGCTGTTCCCAGAGTACAGTGTTGGAAGTGTCAGGCCCAAATGATGTGCAGTGCATTTAGCTAACCTCTGGCTCGAGACACGTCTGTCTGTAAGGTCATACCCCACTGATGAGAAGAGCAGAAATCCAGTGGAGCATCCTGGGCAGCCATGGCCGTCCACGTGTAGGGCTGATGGGAAGTATCTTTCACATTATTACTACCAAATTATTTGTTATTATGCTTGGAAAAGGTGAAACTGCAGGCTGCATGCTTTGGATTCGCCATCCTTGGAGGTGTCCAAAGGATATCTGAACATGGTCCTGGACAAGCAGCTTGTGTTTGGTGACCCTGCACACAGCAGGGGGTTGGAACTAGATGATCATTGTGGCCTTTTTCAACCCAGGCCATTCTATGATTCTATGATTCTCTATGTGGCCCTGCTTGTGCAGGATGGTTGGTCCCTTCAGAGTCCTATTCCAAGTGCACATCACACTAAAGGAGAGAAGGAGGCACCCCAGGATCTTCCCAGAGCTGTACGGTGCAGAGGGCTGAGGCATTTACACTGACTATTCACGTTACCCGGAGGGAACAGCCCCAGATATCAGCCATAAAGAGGGCAAAATGTTATGTTACAAAGTCACTGCCTTCGTATTCAGCACAGTGCAGTGCTTACATGTAACAGGAGGGAGTGCCAGAGGAGCCCTGCTTGGTGCGTCTTAATTATATTCAATTTCTTCATTATCTTTTAGAAAGCTCTCACTTCCAATTACACATCAAGCTAGTGAGTTCTGTGTCCTCCTGGCAAGATATTGCTAAAACCAAAACCCACCACCTCTCCCGCAAACAAACAAAAAAACAAACAAACAATCATGCAAACCAGCTTAATTGGGGAAAGGCAGCCTTCCACACAGCCAGAACTGCTGCTGTGAAGCTGGGCAGCCCCTGGCCATGGCCAGGACCTTACTGGCTTTGCCCCATTTCCTTCATCAAACACGTCCAGAGAATATAACTTGTCGTGACTTTATGAAGGAGTGGAATTATAAGCCTAAACAACCTGGCAGCATTAGGCAAGAGAGGTCATCTGTTTAGCACAGACTGCAGTGGCGTAAGAAAAGACTGAAAGCACGATATGGAAAAATGCTAACAGTTGCTAGTGGGAAAAAAATCCCCATTTTGAAGAACACAGCAAGGAAATTGTAAAGCCCATGGCGCAGCATGGATCTCCTGCTGCAAGTCTCTGGAAGGACAAAGTTTAACAGCAGTGAGAAAAACACAGGTGTGGTGCTCGGCACAGTAAATAGGATTACCAACACCTTCAGTCCATTTTCCTTTTCTCAGTACATAACACTGTGTGTCAAAATGTGATTTATCAGCAATGTATATACACACAGGAACAAAGGGAAGTGATCTGATGTCAGAATGCCTAACTCATACTTAGATTGCACCTGTTAGCATGTATTCAGTCTTTTCCAGGCTTTGCTCAAAGTCCCTTCCTTTTGGATAAAAAAGGACTAACCTGACTGTACCTACAGTCAGGATTTATAGGATTAAGCACACCCAATGAATGTATTTGCACCCAAAGAGTCACTCATGTATTGATCCCAGTGTAAAAGTGCATTTCCACTCAAAGGGTGGTGATGCACTGGAACAGGTTGCCCAAGGAGGCTGTGGATGCCCCATCCCTGCAGGCATTCAAGGCCAGGCTGGATGTGGCTCTGGGCAGCCTGGTCTGCTGGTTGGTGACCCTGCACACAGCAGGGGGTTGGAACTGGATGAGCATTGTGCTCTTTTTCAACCCAGGCCATTCTATGATTCTATGATTCTATGATCTTCCAGCATGATCCAGCAGGGTTTGAGATGTGATCTAGGAATTATCCTCAGTAACATGTACAAGTCTGAAAACAGAGCAGAAAAAGGCCAGCATGACTTAAAAATGCAAACATCTGCATTGAGCTGCCCACGCTGGCGCAAGGTGCCCATCTCTGCAGGAACCAAACACTGCTCCACATCCTCAGTGATGCTCCTGAGAACAGAGTGCGTGGAGTTGTGTTATCCACACAGCTTATGGGCATTAAGTGTGGATAGCAGATGATGCATTTCACCTTCTGCAGTGCGGTGCCTTCGGGGGCAGCTGGGATTTATTTGCCTTGCTGTCAGCATGCCAAGGGCTCACTCTGTTGCAAGACTGGCATTTCTTTGCTCCATGAGTAATTCACAGAGTAATTCTAAGTAAAAGGTGTCCAAATCATCCTCCCAACCAGCAAGCAGAGACTGTGCCCCCCCTTAAGGACCAAACAGAAGGCGGTGTGGGTATTGCCACTAAGTTGTGGTTATACTTTTCCATTTAAATTTGGGCGGATGAAAAACACAACTGAAGTAGTTTGTAAAGAGGTGCAAGTATTAAAAGTTGCATTCAGTATCTGATATGTGTTTCTGTGGCAAAAATTAAGGCTGCATCCTGTTGTTGGAAAAGGCACTTTTGTTCTGGCAGGCTGACCACATCTCTTCTGCACCTCGTGGCCAAACCATGAGATAATCATTTCATACTTCAGGGTGGTGCACTGAAAATGGGGAGAGGTATCATGATACCAAAGGAAATTACTGGATACCTAAAATGGACTAAAATAAGCAAATGGGAGTTTGAACTGGAAAGGAGATCTCCAAATCTGTTGACATTTCCAGCAGTATCAGAAGAAGTGCAATTCCTCATCTCTGCTCCCAGTAAGAGGAGCCTTGGACCACGAGCAGCGTCTTTAAGGTCTTTTCCAACCTGAGCAATTCTATGATTCTATGATTCTATGATAAAGATGAGACTAGCAGGAGACACCAGAGGAGTTCAGGCTACTAATGTTCACAGAAAAAAAATTCCTGCTGCCTTGCATGTGCCTTTCCATTAATGAATTTTGACATATGGAGGTCGAGTTTTATTACCATGGTGTAATTTAAGGAGATCTCAGCAAGCAGCTTGCTAGAGCTCCCACTCCTGTTTTCCTTTTGCTGCCGGCAGACTTCTCTTCTGCATGTGCAGTGTTTTCTTTAAAAGGGAGAACTAACCAATAATTCTTTGAATGGCTAGCACTTGATAGCTTAAACAAAAATGGAAGTAGCCATTGAATGACATGCAGTGCCAATGAGAGCACCTTGTGCTTTAGCAAGCAGGCAGAAGTGGCGCTTGCTGGTGCTTGTGTCCTGTTCCCCTGGCTGGATCCGAGCTGTTTTATAGCTCTGCTCTGCAATCATCACATGGGTTCCAGCTCAGCCACCTACCAATGCACCTATTCATGATAAAAGCCCAGTTGAGGAAAAGCTTTGAGCAACTCCTTGATGTTAAATATTGAAATCTAACCGCCTCAGTGGGAATTAAATTAAGCACACGCTGTTCTTAATAGGTATGATTTTCTGAACAATTTCTTCCACTAAAAAAGGACAAAATCTCTCCCATAAGGTTGTATGAAGTAGTCAGAAAGCGTGATTACCTGCTTTGCCATCCTGAATCACCAGCTTCAAAACCTGCTTTCATCTATTGTATCTTAACAAACCGTGAGCTGTTTAATTATCTCATTATAGAAGCAGAAGTGTGAAAAAGAAATGCAAGGAAAAGCCATGAGTCTGGTCAGGATTACAAGGGGAACCTGAAGGGTTGACTCCAGTGAATCTGAAACCTTTAATTAAAGTATTAAAAGTCTTCATTCTGAAGGCTGTTTCCATCTTCATGGCAACACGAACCCACCTGCCCCAAGGCTTCCCGTGTGCTGGGTTAACACACAGCTTGGGCAGCCCAGCCATTGGCTCTGAGCTGTGGTAATGCTCACCTACACGCCTGGGCGCCATGAAGAACTTTTAAATAGCCATTAATTATATTCAGGCTTAAGGAAAATTGTCTTTATGCAAATGAGAAGCTCCAGAGTAGAGTTACAGGACATTTCATGAAATCTCAGATAAAATTTATTGATCTTTTGGAAAACACTTCAAGGGAAAAACCACCTCCGAGCGAACAGTAAAGGACTATGCTTATTGTAGAACCCATAGCTAAAATACAACTGAAAATGGGGAGTTTTAGATCAGGTATAAGGAAGAAACTCTCCACTATGAGGATGGCACTGGCACAGTGTGCATGTGGAGTGGTGGAAGGTGTCCCAGCCCATGGGTGGGTACTGAGTGGCTTTTAACATCCCTTCCAACCCAAGCCTTTCTTTGATCCTGCCATTCTAATATAGGTTGTCAAGGGAAAACCTATTTCCTATGTTCCTATAGGAACAGGTTGCCCAAGGAGGCTGTGGATGCCCCATCCCTGCAGGCATTCAAGGCCAGGCTGGATGTGGCTCTGGGCAGCCTGGTCTGCTGGTTGGTGACCTGCACATAGCAGGGGGTTGGAACCAGGTGATCATTGTGGTCCTTTTCAACCCAGGCCATTCTGTGATTCTATGATTCTACCAACCAGCTACTCAACAGCTGATGCATCTGCATTGGCTTTTATGAGGCTGAAGTAAAATTAATGTGTTAATTCTAGCAAAATACTGGAAAATGCATGAGCTTAATGTATGTTTGGACCCTGCCCGAGCAGCAGTACTGTGCAAGTTAAGATCTCAGTGAAAATAAAACAAAATGTACCAATTCTGTCAAAATTGAACATTCATAAATGAACTAATATGTTGACACAGACAGCAGAATGAAATCACTCAACAAGCACAGCAGTAATCACGCTCAAGTGAAAAATCTTCCCTTCTTCTGTCTGGGTATATGGATGAGAAAGAAGTGCTTTCCTTAAAAAAAAAAAAAAAAAAAAAAAAAAAAAGATAAAAAGATAAATAGCTTAGTCATGTATTGTCATTTTGAAAGAAAAATGTTACCGTGAGCTGCTGAAAAGATCAGATTAATGCTTTTAGGTAGATGAATACTGGGACACGGGAAGATAACACGCTCTTGTAACATTCACACACTGCAGCAGAAAGGACTAAGGAGACTGCAGTCCCCATTAAGGCCATACCACCAAAGCCAACACCAGTCTCAACTTCCCTTCAGCTCTTGTCTGATTGATGGCAAGACATTGGCTAGAATATATAAGCTCAGATTCAACATAGAGATTTATTTGTGAAGAAAGTATCTTTACTGTAGAATCATAGAACGGCTCGGGTTGGAAGGGATCTCAAGGATTATCAAGCTCCAGCCCCTCTCCTGCATGCAGGGCCACCAACCTCCACATTTAATACCAGTCCAGGCTGCCCAGGGAAAGCCCACCCAGTGGTCCTTAATCATAGGAGAGGTAAGAAACCCTGAATTTCTTGAGAATTCAAAAATCCCACTGGCGCTCACAATTAACACGACTTCAAAACATGTAGTCACAGAACCTGGATTTAGAACAGACTAAAATCCAGTGTGATATGTGATGATATCACCCAAACAGTCCAGCTGTACAGAACCTGACAGTACCCGCTCTGTTTTGCCAAAAAGCCCTGGGAAGCAAAGTTGTGATGCAATAAGGCATAGGGGAATCGTAATGGTTAGTAACGATGAGTTGCATGCAAGTGCTAGACCTGATGGAAAAGGGAACAAAAAGAAGAAATAAACTTGATTTACCACTCTTGGGTTGCATTCATTATGGACTTCTCTTGGTAAGAATAGAGAATTGTTACCTTTGATACAACTAATATTAAAACACAAGGAATCAAATTCAGTAAATCAACCATAGCTGACGATTTGGAAATATTCATAGGAAATGAAAGCTCTCTCCAGCTCCTGCAGTCCAGGCTGCAGAGCCAGCCCTGTTGGTGCTGGGAGCTCACTTTTCCATTCCTCCCATTAACTCAGCAGACGCCCCGCAGGCACTGCTTGCACGCAACTGAAATTGCTTGCACCCCTGGGAGAGGGAAGGAGGTCACTGTGCCCTCCCAGCCTCACCCAATGCCTCTCATCAGGGAGAACTGCCAGGGATGAGAAGCAGATCACGCCTGGCTGTTCTTTGTGAAGATGGCCATTGTCTGTGAGCAGCCCCTTCTTCTGCACTGCCCAACGTGCTGCCCGAGGGTAAAGAAATGGTGACCTGAAGCTGGCTGGATAAAGCCTAACCCCTCGGCTTCATCTCTTGATAGTGCTCCAAAGCTGCTGTCATTTGTTGCCAGCACTACTCTGTGAAAAGCAGAAGATAGGAAGCGTAACACAAGCTGGATGAATAATCATTTCAAGCCACCAATTCCTAATATTTCCATTGCATATTAGTGTAAGTTCCAGATCTCCAGCGTGCTCTGGTTTAACTGCATCACAAACACTCAGTCTCGCTCTGTGTGGGCCATCCTGCTGTGTATGCATTTGTGTCCCCCTTGCACAAAGCAGAGAAACTCCTGTAGGCTAAATCAGCCTGGTTGGGTTGGCACTGCAGTGTGATTTTGGTTATACTGTGTGTTTGGGAGTGTGGGGAGGCTCAGGAGGCTGTCAGAAGCTCGAGCCATATAAAACCAGCAGCAAATCACTTTGTGTGTCACAGCAGGGCACATCTCACAGGATGCTGTGCTGTTGCACACCTATGGAACACCAGATCCAAGCAAGGTTTGACCACAGCACATCATTACATTGGCACCCTTTTTCCCTCCAGCCCACAGCTGCCCTGCTGAGAGCACTGGAACAGGTTGCCCAAGGAGGCTGTGGATGCCCCATCCCTGCAGGCATTCAAGGCCAGGCTGGATGTGGCTCTGGGCAGCCTGGTCTGCTGGTTGGTGACCCTGCATATAGCAGGGGGTTGGAACTGGATGAGCATTGTGCTCCTTTGCAACCCAGGCCATCCTATGATTCTATGACTGAGCAGAGCTTTGCCACCCAATGCTTTTGCTTGGAGGCATTGCTACTTCTCTGTCCCGTGCAGACTGAAACACATACTTATTTTCACCAAGAAATTCACAAATTTATAACATCCTTTTTTGATGCAAAGACAAAAGGCTCCTTCCTCTTTGCTCTCTGCATGACCCACTGAGCACAACACCCTCAGCCACCTGGAAAAAAGGAGCCTGAAATGCAGCTGATCACCAAACTAACGTCCCTTGCTCCCTCTCACGCAGGAGCTGGAAGTTACCCTGCCAAAATGGGAGCTTCAAGTCTCAAGTATCATTCTCCAAAGCAATAGGAGTTACAATTTAAATGTCTTCTTACTGGATAGCCCTGGAAAATAACGACATAAACAAGGATTTTATACCTGGAATACCTTAAAGGCAACTCTGGAGTTGCTGTTTTTACAAACAGCAGATCAGTAAAAAAGGAAATTTGACTGCATAAGAATTACATGGGATTTTGACTGATAAGTACAGTTGCCCATTTCCTTTACTTAAAGTCTTCTGAACTTGGATGTTTGCGAACCAGAAGTTTTGTAATCCTACTTACTACTGAATGGACCATCAAAAGCTTTGATTACACAGCTGGTTCTCCACCAGGGATTTGCATCTCCAACACAGTTTATGGCTTCATGCAGTTTGCTTTCCCTGTCTTTTGGGAAAACTTGCTTTACAGTTCCCTTATAATGGAAACAAAAACACCCTAGGTTTCTGTTTCAGGGGTGTTTTCCTAACAACCACAGCAATAACACTGTTGTTAGATAAATTTTTGTCCTAAGCAAGGAGTGGGATGGAGGAGACAGAACCAGAAGGGAAAGGTGACAGGTTATACAACTCAGTTTTGTTTTCTTCAAACTCCAGGACACTCAAAGAACAAACAGAAAGCTGGGCATGGGAAGCACGCGCTGGTGAGCAGGTGGCCAAAATCCTCTTGTTTCAGATATTTAACACAAATGCAGATGTCGCATTGTTTTGAGGCTTCATAAAAATACAGAAACTCTGCGTCTGTGTGACAAAGTGGGTAAACCAGAGGCATTTTAAACAAACAGCTCGGTCTGCACGGGGACACGCGCACCGCAGGCTGTCAGCACCCTGCAAGCACTCATCGTGGGGGCCAGCAGCAAACCCAGCAATTAAAGAGCTCCTCAGCAGGGATCCGGCATCATTTTGGATGCTCGATTAAATCTGAAATTCTTTGGATAAATTATCATCAGCTCCACGGGCTGACACAAAGATCATCTTTTGTGTTTGGGAAAATAAAGGGGTTTTATTCAGAAATGCCACAGAGGATGTGGGGCTGGCTGCCCCACACGCCAAGCCCAGCTCCAGGGACATGTCCCACTGTCCCTCCCCACTCAGTGAGCCCAACACCACCCCAACCACATCTGAGAGCTGTGCCTTGCAGTGAGGGCATCCCAGCTGCACACCTGGACAGAGGAGAGGAAGGCACCTCAGGCATCCACAGAGCAGGAGGTCAGCAGGCAGGGCTGGGACAGGCTGCTCTTGTCAAGGGGGAGGGAAAGCCACCCTCCCATCCAGCTCACCCCATGGAGATTCCTTTCAGCATCTAATAGGGGGCTGTAAGAAAGAAGGGGACAGACTCTTTAGCAGCAGCATCTGTTGTGATAGGTCAAGGGGAAGTGGTTTCAAACTAAAAGATGGGAAGCTTAGACTGGATATGAGAAAAAAAGTTGCATACAATGAGGGCAGTGAGGCACTGCATGGTCTGCCCAGAGAGGTGGGGGTGGTCCCTGCAGACACCCAAGGTCAGGGGCTGGGCTCTGAGCACCTGATGAAGCTGTGGGTGTCCCTTTGCATTGCAAGGGGTGGCACCAGACGGCCTTTAGAGGTCCCTTTCAACTCAAACCATTCTATGAATGTTCCACCATGCCTCATGCGTTGGATGCTTTCGAGTCCCAACGGAGAGCGCTTCCCACAGCCCTCCCGCCTTCACTTCACCCTAAGCACACACACATCCCACTCTTTCTCGCATCTCTCTATTTATAGACCTATAAAAATGTACAGTTACACATCACAAAAACACTCCTTCCTCCTCCACCTCAGTGCATCTCGCCATGCCCGGGGGCTGCGCTCACACAGGGGCCCCCCGCGGCCCCACCGCTGTCTCCGGCCTCGGGACGCCTCTTCCTCTTCCTTCTGAAGTTGCCATTATCGAACATTTTCTCGCAGTTGGGGTCCAGCGTCCAGTAGTTGCCTTTACCTGCAGAGAGGAGAGGAAAGGTGCGGCGCTCATCGCTCCGGCCCCGACCCACGGGCAGCACCGCTCCGCCCGCCCCGTCTCCACCCTCCGCCTTACCCGGGTCATCCTCGTCCCGCGGGACCTTCCTGAAGCAGTCGTTGAGGGACAGGTTGTGTCGGATGGAGTTCTGCCAGCCCGCCTTGCTCTTCTTGTAGAAAGGGAAATTCTCGGCCACGTATTGATAGATCTGGCTGAGGGTCCTCCGTCGGCCCGGCGCGCTGTGGATGGCCATGGCGATAAGCGCCGAATACGAGTAGGGTGGCCGTGCCGGGCGTGGACCCTCGTGCTGCGGGAGCGGCGACGTCCAGCCCCGCTCGGGGCACGGCGGTGGGAACGGAACGGCGGGCGGATAGGGGGCGGCGGGGCCGCCGAGCCACGCGTAGGGGCCGCCGGCAGGCGGGCGGAGAGCCGCGTCCAACAGCTCCCGGGCTCGGGGCGGCTCGGAGGGAGGCCCGAAGGCGTGCATGCTCCGGCACCACCGAGCCTATCCCGGCACCGCACCGAGCCGCCTGCCCCGACGGCGCGGCCGCACCCCGCCCGCTTAAATAGCGCCCGCGGCCCCTCCGCCAGCACCGCGCTGCCCCGAGCCCGGCTACGGGAGGGCTGCCCCCGCCCCACGCGTGTCCGCTCCCCCGGAGACCCCTCCCTCCGCACTCTCTCGTGCCCCTGCTAGGATTGCCACGAAGGCACGTGCCGTCCGACGCGCACACGTGCGCTCCTAATACTGAATGCTCCCGAATTGGAGCCGTGCCCACCCGCAGGTGCCCACCAGCACCAGGCAGAGCTGCGGCACACCGATGAATGGGGGCTGTCTGCTCACCCTGCTGGGAGAGGAGGAACGGGCTGCTTTCATTTCGTACTGCCGGTATTTAACTTCGGGTAGAATTTGTACTCTGCTTTGGTCGATGCCAACCCACGTGCCCGACATCCTAGAAACACTTTGCTTCTGCATCTCTTATTCTCCTGTAAAAACATTCTTTTGGGGTATGCTTATCCTACCGATGTTAAAGCAGTGAGAAGGAAATCATCTACAATTGTTCTTCTCTGACAGAAGATGTAAATTGATGAAAACTCAATTTTTAGTTGCACTTCTGAACGTTTTCTCGCTTTAGAATCCATCCATCTTTTAGAAATTTCACACCATTCCTGAGACATACATAAGACTTGGATTTAGCAGCATTCGTAGCTACAGAGAGGTAAAGGTGAATGGGCTCCTGACCATGGCGGGGAATTCAAATAGCTGAGGTGGCTTCCCACACCTGTACCAATAGATCTTTGCACTTTGAGTAGCAAGATTATGTTTGAACTATTTCTAAACCATACATTATATCCTTTGTGTGTGTAATATTCGCATTCCCCTGGCAGCTCTGTCTGATCCCATGTGCTTTCTCTGGGAGATGCTTTCTCAGAGGAGATGCAAGAATTGCTGTGTGGGTCAGATTGCTTCCTAATGGAAGGCAGTGGATAGCTTGTGCCCTGGGGCAGGAGTGTTATAACCTGCGTTGAATAGAGATACAAGTATTATAACCCATTTATATATATCTGTATTAGCATTATAGCCCACTTTAAGCACTATATGGGTACGTAGGCTTACACCAAGCCTATCTGCAAATTAAAGGACTTGCTGCAATGAAATTAGTTCAGCAATCCACCCCCAGACATCGCCTTTATTTATCTTCCCTTCTCTGGCTGATCCCACATTGATGCACAGCCCCAAAGGGCTCTCAGGGCTGCTCCCATTTCTCAGGTCACAGTATGTTCTGTGTCACTGCTACAGGGAACTCATTACCTTCTGCCTTCCAGAGTAAAGCTGATACCACAGGACATGAAAACCCTTGTGCACAATGTGTTTGGTTGCACTGACTGCTTGTTTCACAAAAACACTTTGTGACACCAGAAAGCGTTTGACAAATACCCAAATGTAACTCCTTGCCCACTTCATGATATGGAACCCATGGAAAAAAATAGTTCTTGTTATGAGAAGTGTATCTTTTTACAACTTTTCTCTTCCTTTAGAATTTCACCAAAATCACATGATAAAAAGCGCATGATGACAGTGTGACCAAGGAGCATCCTTGGCTGTTCTGTGGTTATAGTCAATCTTGGCCCTAAACTGAGCCCCAATCCCAGCCCTAGCCCCATTCCTATCCCCATCCCCACTCCATTCCGATCCCCATTCCCAGCCCCATCCCCAGTCTCATTCTCATCCCTGTCCCCAGCCGCCAGCCCATCGCGGCCGGATCTCACGCTGGGGCTGGTAACGGTGTGGTTGCAATGCCATCTAGCGATCATCGTGGCTGATGAGCTCCAGGAGCTACTTTTCCCTTCGCTACTCCCATCTTTCTCCCTCCTCCCGCCGCCGCAACATCCAATTAGGCGGCTTAAAGCTCGAGAAATGAGGTGTGCTAACAAGCAAGCGTGAGAGACAGAACACTACTGACCCCGTGTCGTTTGCAAGCTGTGTAGTACATCCTCATCAAGTAGCACGGCTTAATTGGCTTGCTAAAGGCATCATTACTGCCAGGTCCAGCCTGCTCCCAGGTGTGTGGGGTGGTGGGTGACAACTGCTCGTGGCCACCTGGTCACCTGCACTTCCATAATTAGTGCTGTATGCGGGCACCACTTGCCCCTTATTCTCTTGGTAAGGTGGCTTAAAAGGTCACAACACCTGTAATGAAAGGTCATTTCAACATCTAAAGGGGAACTAAGGGAAAGAAGGGGGCAGGGTCTTTAGCAGGGCCAGCTGTGATAGGACGAGGGGAAATGGTTTCAAGCATAAAGAGTGCAGATTTAGGTTGGGCATAAGGAAAAAGTCTTTCATGGTGAGGGTGGTGAGGCACTGGAACAGGCTGCCCAGAGATGTGGTGGATGCCCCATCCATGGAGACTTGAAGGCCAGGCTGCGTCAGACTCTGGGCAACCTGCTGGAGCTGTGGTGTCCCTGTGCACTGCGGGGGACTAGATGGCCTCCAGATGTCCCTTCCAACTAAGGATTCTATGATTCTATGCACAAAACCCAGCCTACAGAAGGCAGGAGGAAGCCAACCTCCCTCTCAGTAAAGCAGCTTCAGAGGAGCAAATCCAGCACACTGAATCTCAGGGCACTCTATATCAATGATACTATATATATTTTTTTCCCATATTTCTTTCTCATACCTTAAAATTAGAACCTTGAAAATTATTCCATGCCCCAAAACCACAGCAGAAAAGAAGTATGATAGATCCCATATCAAATACCACCACCAGCCACTCTGATCGCTTCAACTAAAAGGAAGTGGGAGCATCTGACATATAAACACACAATGAGAAACAGCAAATAAAGAGAACTACTCAGATCATATCAAAACAGAAGGAAATCCATCAGACACCATGAATACCCACCCAAATGTTATTTTGGACTTAACACAACTCTACTTGTTTGCTGTGACAATTATTAGCTAACTAATGGATGTTTTTTGAGCCAATCAAGCTTGAGGCAATTGGTCTATGGCAATTAACTCTATTAACTCTAAAATTAGAATTCAGATAATCTCAGCAATTACGATTTAAACCTGAAATATGTATCTCACAGGAAGCCAATAAGACAGACAAATCTGCTGGAGACTGCCATATTTAGATTGCACAATATATTCTAATTTATTTTACTCTCCAACTCACAAGAGCTCAGGCAACAATTTTCTGCAGCCACGTTGTACAAGAGTAATGTCATAGAACCACAGAATGGCCTGGGTTGCAAAGGACCACAGTGCTCATCCAGTTCCAACCCCCTGCTATGTGCAGGGTCACCAACCAGCAGACCAGGCTGCCCAGAGCCACATCCAGCCTGGCCTTGAATGCCTGCAGGGATGGGGCATCCACAGCCTCCTTGGGCAACCTGTTCCAGTGCATCACCACCCTCTGGCTGAAAAACTTCCTCCTCATATCCAACCTGAACCTCCCCTGTCTCAGTTTAAGACCATTCCCCCTCATCATACTGTCCATTCTTGTAAACAGTCATTAAATGTCATATGCATTTTTTCCATTGTTTGCATTTCAAAGTAATAGACTTTGCATACACCAAAGGTTTGGGCAGCAAAACCATCAGCGCAAACAGCACTAATGCCCTCACAGCGTGGTAAGAGCACACATTCCTTCACTATGTTTCCTTTCAGTCTAACTATTCAGAAAACCTGAGAAAAATCTATGAGAAAGTGCAACATGCATTGATGTTTTGATCTTCTTTTGCCCACTAAATGCTTTATCTTTCATCTTCAAGAGTTGTTTCTTAAGCAAAATCCGGCACAACTGCTTTTAAAATGTCACCGGTGCCAAGTTGAATCTATTTTCACCTGTAACTCCATGCAACTCCAGTACTGTGACCTCAGAAAAGAGCAAAATTACAATTAATGCCTCATAGAAATACCTAAAATGACCTGGAATAACCTTTTCCAGCACAACAGGATTCCATTTTCCAGCTCTCATCCCCAGAGTTAGAAAACAGGCAGCATAGAAGTAGAGGTTCAATAAAAATGGACGTACAAATATTTCAGTGCTCCGTGCATTGCAATTGTATGTCACTTTTACCTCTTATTTTATTTCAGCTCATTAGCGATCCCACGTAGAAAGATCCCTTTGAGTTAATGGTGTTCAGATCAATTGATATGGAGCATCCTTGGTCTGTTGAATTCTGGAAGTGCAACGTCTGCCTTCCATTGAGGAAAAAAAAAAGTGAAAAATTATTGTTTCATGAATTTTATGGAAAGAATTTGATTAATTATACATTAATGATACATAAAGAGACTGCTTATTTAGGATATATGCCCCTTACTACAGATCTCCCATACGTTAGCACCTGAATGGAAGGGATATGCACCCCCCACTTCAGCAGCAAGGCAGCTCCTGTGGTTGAGACAGCAAGACTGGAGAAACCAAAGTATCCATTGTCCACACTGAGCACAGAGAGCACACACAGGTGTCACAGAGCTCCAGCCACCTCCCTGAAACGCTGTGATCTCTCCTGGTGGCAGTGCCAGCAGGAACTACTGCTGTGTGGGGCAATGGAGCATCACCATTTGTGCACATGTGTCACAACATCCATTGTGTGCACCCTTCAGAAGTGTCAAGTGAAATGGTTATGGTCATACAGGCAATAAGCAGGTTGCAACCACCTGCTTTTCCCAAGGCACATCATTTCATCACTCACCTGGTCTAAACAGGAGATCGGTGTCAAACACGGACTGTCCTGTAGCTGTTCCACTGCACAAGGGGCAGCAAATTGCAAGCATCTTGTTCTGCTGCAATAGAATGTGAAGAAACCCTCTGAGAAACCCTCTTTATTTATTTATTTTTTTCTTCCATTACTAAGTAGGCTATTAATTACCGCAAAACTCATGTTTAATGGAAAGACATTGCAGAACATGTCTCCTTGAGGACCTGTTTTGTTTTTGAAAGCGTAAGTGTTTACATCACGCTTTGTGATTTATTCTCAAATTGGCTGAGGCTCGCCGTGCTGGACTGTGGACAAAGCCCATTTATTTCCCAGGCTGGGAAGGCCATCCATCAAAGAGAACACGGGGCGTGTTGCCAGCCAGGAGCCCACGAGCTGGGTGGTGAGGGGAGCTGCTCAGCCGTCCCTGTTCTGGTTTCCTCCCAGATCTCAGCAAAATAAAGGGAAACTTCTACTTAGGGGGGGACTGGGAGGAGCATCCTTGGCTCCCTGTCCTTTTCCTGCTGATCTTCTCCAAAAGAGCAGTTGGGCATTGGCACAGCTGCCCAGGGACTGGTGGGATCACCATCCCTGGAACCGTGGGGATATGGCACTGAGGGATATGGGCATGGTGGGGTGGGCTGGGGATCCTATGGACATTTCCAGCTTTAATGATTCTAAGATTCAGTGGAAGGGCACTGAGGGGAGCCTTGCAGGCTCCTGGCTTCCTTTAGGGGCAGCTGGAGCTGTAAGACAGCTTTGTTTTCTGCTGGCCGTTGATGTTTCCTTGAAACATACATTCACTTCAGTACCAAGCAATTGCTCTCAAATGACTCTGGGTGTTGTTTGGAGCCCAAGATCACGTGCTTTCAGTAGGCAGTATAAAATTTTATGCTGGTCCTCTTACCAATAGATTTGCTTGGCAGCGTTTGTACTTTTAACTCACCTTTAAGTCTTCATTTTCAAGCTGTTATATAAACAAATCCACATTTAGAAAGCATCCAACTTCATTGACACACAGAGCAATGCCAGCACTTCCAAGTTCATAACCTTCTACTACTGGCTGCCCTGTCTCTAACACATTACTAAGAGGGATTTGTTGCCTTGCAAAACCCAATTTGCTCCTGTGCAAAGGTATCTGACCCTAAGTGAAACCTCAGTGAAAGGAGATTTTTGATATCGCACATTATGAACAGCTAAAACCAGCCAAAGCACAGGGAAGGGATAACCAGGCACCTGAAACTCAGCTGTGCTTCAGAAGTCAGGCAGCTGTTGGGTGGTTTGAAACTGCGCACAGCTGAAAGTGAGCGAGGGGCTGATCAGAGTTGCTGGGGGTTTAGGATGTTTTTAAGCTCTCTATTACACTTTCCAATGTGATAAAAATACAAATTCAAAGCAAATAATGTAAAGGATGAATAAAAAATTTACAGTCCCACGGGGCAAAGTAAGTTAAGATAATCCATTTTGTATGTGCAATTCCTGCAAAGATTCCAGAGATAGAAAATCACAGAGTTGAAGGTGTTGGGAGGGACCTCAAGAGTCCATCCAGTCCAAACCTCATACTAAAGCAGAGCCCTACAATAGGTCACACAGGTAGGCATCCAGACAGGTCTTCAATATCTCCATAGAAGGAGACTCCAGCACCTCTCTGGGCAACCTTTTCCAGTGCTCCATCACCCTTACCATAAAGAAGTTCTTCCACGTGTTTGCATGGAACTTCCTATGTTCAAGTTTTAGGCCATTGCTCCTTGTAAAAAAATCAGTTTAAAATCATGTTTGTGGTTGAGCAAGTCTACAGTTTTGCTTTGGAAAAGAAGATCCTGGCTATATGGCATATAGATTTATTTAGTTTAGGCTGTACTTCTCTGTATATGGTGAAACTGCTAAGAAACAACAAGATCAGTTGTTCTCTGAAGTGTATCTTACAGAAAGAGCCAGGCACGTTACCTCAGAGAAAAATGCTTTTACATCAGGTGCACTATGTTCCTGACAGCCCACAAAGCCCACTTTCTCACCTCTCCAAAGGCTTTTCCTTCTCTTTTTACACTGACAGAGTGAATCCTGTCCCTCCTCTTCTATACCAGATATTTGTAGCACCAGAGCCCAAGAGAAAGATGGATGGAGAAGGGCTGGGGATGTTGGCACGCTGCTGCTCCGAGTCACTGCGAGCAGACTCAAAGTCACAGGTCCTACATCCCATTTACTTTAATGGGTTTTGTTCAGCCAATTAGGCTCTTTTTCCTTCAGATCTCATCCGCACAAAGGACAGCGTTAATACTTAGAGCCTCGCGGGACTAATTGTCTGTGAAGTCACTTCGAGACCTTGGAGAGAAGCACTGGCAATTTAATTATTATTATAGGTATTATAACGTTAAACATAAGTTCATGCATCTATTTGGGGGGAAAAAAATATATATATATATATCAGAATCAAAGGAGCTAAAGCCTCCCCCAGGCTGTTCCATTATTCTATCGCCCTTCGTTTGAAAGGCGATGCTCAGCTCTATTCTTCTCCCGGTGCTGCGGTGTGCCAACCCCTGTAAGATCACATCCAGGTCAGAAATGCCACTCGCTGCCTCACAGAAGTCAGAGGCAGCAAGGAGTGTTGCTCACCTGATCATTTTCTACAACCTCTGTTCTTTTTTCCTTTATTCGAATGCTTTAATTTTCTTCTCCTGAGGAACAATTAATTTGCTCCTGTAAAAAGCCAAGATGAGCAAGGATTTGGAAAGCTGGGATCTGACAGTGCCAACTGTATGCTGCAAAAGTACAGTGCCCGTTATAAATGTGAAATACTTGGCAAGCAGTTTTCTTCTCGTGACACAATGCATTCTAACCAATCAAATAGCCAAGAGGGCAAAATTAAGCTCTTCCCATATTTCCTGAGCCAAGTGACGTCTCACCATCAGTGCACCGAAGTCCCACAGCACGACATGAAACCAAAGATAAATGTAGATTATTTCTAAGGATGAGTTACAAGAAGTAGTTATCCTTGTCCTAATGCAAATCACAGAATGGAAGAACTATTCATAGAGAACAGCAGAAACAGAAAGTTGGGCCTAGAAAGAAGCTGCTCTGTACTAAGAGTGTTCCCCAGGGTAACTACTATCCAGACCTTCACACCAAGTGACTAGCACAGATTCAAAACGACTCACTGCAGCTAAGGAGAAGAGAACATTCACCACTAGATGAACAGAAAGCCCATTTCTATACTGGTGATTCCAACCCCAGCTGGGAAAGCAGTTCCCATTGTATCCTGGGTACATTGGCTGACTTTCTTACCACTAGAAGTCAGCCAGCAGCCTGTAATTACACTGAATATCTACCTGGAATCTTGCTTCCATAAAACGGTGCTATCTTTTGAGTAATATATCATTGGTATGCCCTGCTCAGATTATTACACTAATATATCATTAGAGCAACAGCTTGCTTCAGTGATGGATTGGTGTAACGTGGTGTGAGAGCTACAGCTCTCTCAGGTAATATACGATGCTCTTGTGCTGATGTATGGCCATCGTATCTCAGAGAGGAGTTGCTGGGATGATGCATTCCCCAGTGGCAGCCCAGCCCCACAGTGAACAACACAGGCACACTGCAGGAGGATGCTCCATCTCCGCATATCTTTGCTTTACAAGTTCATGGGCTGATTTACCCTGCTGACAAGGCAGGTAGATGGGGATGGTCCTGATGAGTTTTGATGTCCTACAGGACCAAGCTGGCCTACAGGTGAAGGAAAACTTGGCAAATGCTCGTGTCAGGGAACCTGCCAAACAGAATTCAGGTTAGGAAATGCCCTTGCTGTGATTACCCTCAGCATCACACCACCTTGAGCCCAGAGAAATCCATGGGCAGGCAGCTATTTATCCACATGGCTGATGAAAGACTGTGAGATTACTAACAAAGCTTAAAACATCTCTCAGTTTACATAAGAGATAGAGCTAAACCTAATGCATCCAACCCTTGTTTTGCAATCAGTGCATGCTGGAAATCCACTCACACCTGGAGGCTTCCAAGTCCACTGATGTACTGCATATCACCATTGTAAAGTCTTTTTACACAGAATCATAGAATGGCCTGAGTTGCAAAGGAGCACAATGCTCATCCAGTTCCAACCCCCTGCTGTGTGCAGGGTCACCAACCAGCAGCCCAGGCTGCCCAGAGCCACATCCAGCCTGGCCTTGAATGCCTGCAGGGATGGGGCATCCACAGCCTCCTTGGGCAACCTGTTGCAGTATGTACATGAGGAGTATCCACTGCTCTTCCACGTTCCTGAGAGTACCAAGGGGTGAAAAACACGACAGTTGACTTCTGAACTAGGAAATGTAAATCTTTATTCTTGAAAAAGTGAAAATGTCTTCCTAGATTTTTTTCCCCCCCAATAGATTTTGAGCAACTCCTCAAAAGAAAAGCCCCAAATTGCATTGTTTTCCCTCTTGCATGCACAAAACCAAGCAATCACCGCCCATGACAAAAGCACACAAAGCAGTTTTCTGGCAGAGCCCAAACTCATGCTAGCTCAAGTTCAAAAGGAAAATATCTGCATGCTATGACTCAGTGCAAATGGTTTACCTACTGTTTTTTTTTTTTTTTTTCAGCTTTAATTACTGTGGTTGTCACCAAGAAACCACTGAAATCTTACAAAGACATGCAGAGGTTGTGTCATGTTTTTCTTTCATCATGACAGCAATTGTTACCCCAACAATGTGAAAACATTTAAAATCATCAGTGATCACTCCAGAAGTTATTTCTTCTATAAACAAGATGATACAAGCTGTAATAAAGCAATCAGCATTCTCTGTAATTTATTTTGTTTCCATGCGTTCACCCGACCTCTACCTGGACTTTCTGCTAGCCTCTGGCATGGGAGTGTTGTATTCCATCCGTTATATGCATGGAAATTAAATTGAGTAGTGGGTGGAAAAGAGAATTAGATTTAGTAAGTTAAACAATGCATGGAAATTGATCTATGCATAACATGCATAACCTTCTCAACACTGTTCCATTCAGTGCTACTAAATGCATTTCAAGAGGCAGCACTAAGTGAAATGACTGCCACGTGGGATGCTTTTCTTTTTGCTGTTGTTTTTTTCCCCCCCACCTCACCTGCTGAAGCTTTGCTCAATTAAGATAAAGTCCTATTGTTTCTCCTTCCCTGTGCCTTCAGGAAAGATGTCCACTGGCTTTGGCCACAAGTGCCCTGGTTCCAGCTTCATCCCTTGCACTGCTGGGCTGGCATCAGTGCTCACCAAAGGCCCTTTGGGCTTTTGCTCCTTCGCCCCATCTCTCATCTGCAACAAACGCCGGAGCTAGGGAAGAGGAAAAGGGATGTTAAGAAATGAATGTGCTGTGTAAAATCAGAGACAATTGCCAGATACTCCTACATTAACTAATGACATAAGCTTCTGCACCTTGAGGAAATAATCAGGAGTTAATAAGCTGTGTGATGCACAGAGGACAAGAAACAAGGAGAGAAAGAGCACTTAATGAAAGTATAACCTGTTCCTCCAGCTCTTGACTGCCTTCTGCCTGCCTGGTGCTCTGGGTGTAGCTAATTCCCAGTTCTACCCACTTCCTCCCATAGGCACTGAAGGAGCACAGAGGGCTGTGTACTGGCCAGGGCCTGCAGAAGACAACTTAAGAGCACCTACAGAACTTGTAAAAGCTCAAATGAAGTTTTGTGCATGGTTATTGGTGGAATTGATGTGTTTGGAAGCGTTGTGAATTAATGCTATAATGGGATGATAACAGCAGGGTGGCAAAATCTTTGGCTACAGCAAACGCAGGAGCCACAGATGCAGAAATAAAAGAGCTGCTTACCTTTGGAAGGGCATAGGTAGGCAGGAAGCTCCAACAAGAGATGCCCTCATGTCCACTGCCAAGACTGAAATGAGGTCTGGAAAGGGGTGGATCCTGGCTGCAGCCCTTCCAGTCACCCAGGTGCACTGCATTGCACTGCATGCACCTGAGCTCCCCTGGGTTGGCCCTGCCTTCCCACCAGGTGCTCCTTCACTGCTTCAGGCAGTGACTTAGTATTGCCACCATACATGATTTGATGTTTCATATTTGCTAAGTTCCCCATTTCATTCTTTCCTATCTATCATATGAAAAGGGAGTTCTCTAAGGTGAGTAGTAGCAGCAGAAGCAGTAGTAGTCCAGTTTGTGTTGTGCCTGGCTGAAGAAGAGGACTTTGCCTGTACACACCAGTGACTGCTGGCACCCAGAACACATACCCTAAAAATTATATAGGCACAAAGAAAATTATGAAGTGATATTGGAAAAAAAAAAAGGGGGGGGGGGTTATTTATTGGTATGCCAGAAAATGAGATAGAAAGGGGAAGTACAGAGGGCAGCGAGGTGATTTTTCAGCAGGGAACAGAGCTAGTTTAAGGACATTCAGCAGCAGCAGCCAAGGTCAGCACCATTGACTGGATGAGTGCAGGTGCTATGGCCTCGTGCTGTGACAGAAATGATAGGCAGATGGATGCAAGTAGGCCAGAAAGGCCTTGAAATGAAGATATATTGTTCAAGTTTGCTGTGTATACAAGATAAAAGCAGTTCGTGTATTCAGAGTAGTGAGACACAGGTAATGTAATAAGAAAATGCAGGAGGAGTTGAAGTGGTTGGATCACACAGAAACAGCCAAGGACTACAAGCAAAAGCCTCCCAGCTGATGGATATCCAGGAAGGCTGAATACATAACGTTATAGAATTTCTGACGGGTTATGGCTACAATCTACCCTCACAAAACAGTATCCCAGTGTGCTGAGTTAGCTGAAACACAAGCAAAAAATCTTAATATTAGACCAGCTGAATGGAGGCACAAATAAGGCAGTGGGATGCCTGCCCTGGGAAAGTTATCCAGGTGGTTTGATTGTGGCAAAAACTGGCCACCTTTTGTTTTGTTGCAGCTGAGCTTCAGGCAGAAGCTGGGGGCCTCAGACCTGCTGAAAAACTGCTTCATAAAATAAGAAATACCGACTGGAATCATTAACTTGAAGGGGGGGGGGGGAGGGTAAATTCCAGAGGAAAAGCTTGTTTATAGAGTTTTAATGCCAGTTACAGGTGTCATTATGTTCCATGTAATTACCCTGCAAATCAGAGCATGGTAATGAAATCCTATCAGTGTTGGGATTCTCTGCAGTTATCCTATGGAAGTGTATGACAAAGGTTTAATTCTCTCTGAATTTCTGTGGATGTTTAAATTATGCTCTGACTTACAGTCAGAGAATGCTGCCTGTGGTGTTCCAAGCTCAGTTTGAGCCTGGTATTTGGGAATCATGGAATCACAGAATGGTCTGGGTTGAAAAGGAGCACAATGCTCATCCAGTTCCAACCCCCTGCTATGTGCAGGTCTCCAACCAGCAGCCCAGGCTGCCCAGAGCCACATCCAGCCTGGCCTTGAATGCCTGCAGGGATGGGGCATCCACAGCCTCCTTGGGCAACCTGTTCCAGAGCCTCACCACCCTCTGATCACACCAGATCTCTTATTTCCACTTAAATTCTTCAGGACTTTTAAAACCAGTGAGGGGTTAATACAAATATTTGAATAATTGTGCTTTTGAATAATTGAACTTTGGTGCTCTGATCCCCCAGTTTCATCATTAGCTATTCCAAGGTAACGTGACCTCTACTCGTTAGCAGAATGCGTGATGCTGGAAACCTGAAGGTGAAAGCACACAGTCTTGGGGTTGCACTTTGTCTGGTTTTGTCTCTGTTAGTTGCCATAAAAATATTCTTAAAAGTGATTAGAAGTTTGCTTATGCAGGGCAATTATGTTGCAGATTGCTTCTTATTATTATGTAGCTAATAAAAATAACAGCAATGTATATCTTGGCCCAAAGAGGTTGGGAGTTTATTAAAGTTGTAAATTATGGATTCCACTACAGTGGGATAATAAGATGAAGCAGCACAGCATGTGCAGTAATCATTCTCCTATTTTCATCTAATATTGTGTGGTTATTAGACATTTTGTTCCTTATTAATCTTCCTTGACCTTTTTTCCCCCACAAATTCTCCTTCCTATAAAAATGAATAACTGCTGAGAATCATAACGTGCTGACAAATGTCTGCAAGGAGAGCAGGGTGCAGTGTGACACAGTGGGGCCAATAGAAATGATGCCCTACGGCGAGCACACACCAACCCTGCTCCCATGGCATGGGGCTTATGGGCAGGGACACGTGCTGGTGTAACTCTGCCATCTCCCACCCACTTCAGCTGCATATTGAAGATTAATTCTTGTCTCTAGATTGTTTTTTCCCTTATTGGTGGGATAATGAAGAGAAAAAAAAAAAATTGCATGTTTGAAATTGATCATTCTATTCTGCTCGTCTGAACACACATCAGTTCAGCCACAGTGTTGTAAATGAGGTGCATAGGGCGCTTGAATAAATAAATACCCGAGGTAGCAAACTCCAAAAGTCAGCAGCTCTGCACACCAAGCGATTCGCTTGCTTGCTGTTTCTCTGCAATGTTCTACGACTCACGTGTTGCAGCAGCAGAGGTCGCTGGTCCCACAGCCCATCAGGAAAGGCTGATCGTCATCCCCAGGTGACCGCGGTCTGCGCTCGGAGCACCGAATCCTGCCCACTCCCAAACGATGCTGCTTGGGCTGAGTCTTCCAAAGGCTCACAGACGAGTCCTCCGTTGGGCTACAGATAGGAGACCAGGTGAAGCAGAAAATACATGCACGTGGCTTCGCATCCCCGTATCTGGCTGATGCAAAACACCCGGACAGCTGGCTCCCAATGGCCAGGGCAGTGGCTGTCATGTACTCAGATAGGCACTAGGGATAAATCAGAGTCAGTAGCATCGTGCGCTCAGCCAGGCAGCGTGCAGGGAAAGGTGCCCTGACACCTGCATGGCACTCACAGAGCTGCCATCTCCTGCTGCTCTGCACCCCAGTGGCAAAATCCAGTGCTTGGAGCCTGCAGAGCACCACAGCGTGCGGTCATGAGCACGGGCAGGCACAGCAGATAGCTGCCAACACCTACTGAGCACCAAGGGTTACTATTTGTAACAAAAATGCTCCATTTGGAACACACTTTTTACAGCAGGTGGCTAAAGAGTGTTTTCCCAGCATGGGGAATAACGGCTTTTAAGGACTATTATGATTCTTTTATGCATACAACAAAACGAAACAAAAAAAGCAACAACAGCAAAACACCCAAATCCACCATTTGTGTCATTTAATGGGCTCCATGTGAACACTAAACAGAAGGAAGTCACAAAAAAGAAATAAAATGCATGCACTGTAAGCGGCAGCGAACCATTATCCCTCCATGGTGTCTGCTGCAATCCAGCAGGCAACAAGTGGCTATCGCAGCCCAGAGCTGAGGAGATCATAGAATCATATCATAGAATGGCCTAGGTTGAAAAGGACCACAATGATCATCCAGTTTCAACCCCCTGCTATGTGCAGGGTCGCCAACCAGCAGACCAGGCTGCCCAGAGATCTTTAGGACCCTGAGAGTTTTTGCTCTGAAGCTGGTTGGATATTTAGTGCAGGTATTTCTGCATGCTGCAGGAGGCTGTGAGCATCAGGCACATCGATGGGTACCTGGGACTTCAGTGCTAGTGCCACTGGGAGGCCACCTAGGGCAGGAACTTCCACGGCTTCATGCTTGGCCAAAGGGCTCTTATTTCATCTGTGTCTTTTTAATTTAACACCCTCTGTGAGGCTTTATTTACTTTGGACGCATCCTGTGATGCTTCTACACTTAAACTCAGCGTATTTTAAACCTTGCTGGAAGAGACTTGTTTTCTGCACAGAGAAAAGGGGATGGCAAAGAGCTAGCCATGCTGCTGAGCCACACTGCTCTTCTCCTACCACCGATATTGCACACTATTCACCAGCAGTGCTTCTCCATCTGATCGTTCTGGGGCTATTTGTATTTCCTTCCTTTTCATTGGATGGTACCATATTCTGTGGAGTCCACCGACCTGCTCACCTCTGAAGAGGTGAGCCAACTCTGAGAAAAAAGAAAAACACATTTATTATTATTTTTTTTTCCCCAATGGTGATCCTGATGTGTCTGTGCCCTCCAACCCAGACTGCTGCAGGGAGCTGAGGCAGTGTGGGAGAGGAGCAGCCCCGCTGCAATGCATGGATGCACAGAGCTCCATGGGGTGCTTTCCCAAAAACTCACCTCATCTCCATGAACAATTCCTCTGCTTTCTCTATAAAAAAAAAACCCATTGTTTTGTTTTTGAATTAAAATCTAAAGTGCTTTGAAGTACAGAAGTCATTAACTTTGATATCTCTGGGGTTGTTCCACAGGAGAATGCCCGAGGGTAATGATGAATGCTAACATAAAGATTTACATTTACTGTAATATTAATTTTTTAAAAGCTTTTAATTAATACAAAATAATCAGAAATAAGCAAGTTTCCTTCAAGCTTGTCCACTACTTCTTTCTCACAGACTTCAATAATGTCTTCTGCAGGACAACAGTGTACTCATAATCATATCTAATGAAGAGGCTTGAAAGACATGCTTATCACAACTTTCCATATGTTGCATACGATGGCTATTCTGTACTGTTCTCACAGTGGCAATGCTAAAATCAAGAGAAGGTCCTCACCATGCTGGATGCTGTCCAGATACACGTCCTTGTCCAAAGAGTTTACAATAATCTGAGGCCAGTGGAGCCTGTAGCAAAAAAAAAAGGGACGTCAAGACAGTGATGGAGGGGTAAGCAGCTTGTGCTCATGAACAGTGCTCAGAAAACCCAATGCATGCTATGAAATTAATGAGATAAATATATGAAATGAAACTGCAGCACATCCTCATCTACAGAATATTTTCCAGCCCATTTACGTAATTTTTAAAGGCTTGTTGTTCTATTAGCAATCAGCACAAACAACTTTCGGGTGTTGACTTTTCCCAGCCTGACTTGTATGTTTTAGGCAGGCCAAGACCCCCAGTTTGTTTCACATCACAAAGTTTTCAATCTTCTTTTTTAATAAAGTCACGTCACCCTAATTATTGAAATAAAAGAACTTTTATTTAAAGGTTGTTTTGCCAGTGCATTCGCTGTTAGTAACTCTGTACATACATTTCCATTTACTGTCTTAGCGATACGTAAAAATAGATAATGAATAAATAAAACCATTGAAATCAAGAGACAAAACTGAAATGCACTGGGCTGAAATACATCTTACCAATACCCTTCATTGATTTCTACCCCAAGCAAGTGTGTTAACACAGGGGCGGTCCTGCTCTGCATGTCACATCAATTCCAAGATAATAAAGCAATGCGGGCCATAAATTCTGCAGGGTTTTGTCATCTGGATTTCACATGCTCCTGTTTGTTCGCACCAGTAAGGAAAGCAGGATATAAAAAGGGTTGTATTTGTCCTGGGGTTATGTAGCAGGGAAAAGAGTTAGGAATTAAAATTGGTTATCTGGCACAACTGTCTGTGCTGGTGTTGTCCTGTCCTCTTGCACACACCCATGTGCACTACCTACCTGCACCTTATTTAGCCTTACTACATGAATGTTGTTCAAGATATCAGACGTGCAATAGCATCTGTTCAGTCATTCTAAGCTTTAATATTTTGTAGTCCTTTCTTATGTCATAGAATCATATAATCACAAGGTTGGAAAGGACCTACAAGATCATCTAGTCCAACTGTCCTCCTGTCACCGTTATTACCCACTAAGCCACTAAACCATACCTCATAGCAGCTCCTCCAGATGCCTCTTGAACACTGCCAGGGACAGCAACTCCAGTGTCTCCTTGGGCAGCCATTCCAGTGCCTGACCACTTCTTTAGAGAACAGGTTTTTCCTCATCTAATCTAAATCTCCCCTGGCACAACTTGTACCTATTTCCTCAAGTTTGTTGTCTGGGAGGAGGCCGACCCCCTCCTCATCACAGCCTCCCTTCCAGAAACTGTAGAGTGCAATGAGGTCTCCCCTGAGCCTCCTCTTCTCCAGACTAAACAACCCCAGCTCCCTCAGCTACACTTCTTAAGACTTGTGCTCCAGATCCCTCACCAGTGTCATTACCACTCAGTATAGAATTTGGATACTCAGTGCAAAGTTTTAGCTGCCATTGGTATCATCCCCTCCAAAAACAAAACAAAACAAAGACAAAGACAACAACAAAATATTATCCTCACCCTTTTGTAATACCTTTTTATCTATTGTCCATCTATCACCGAAGTCACCTGGCAGATTCCAGTGTGCAAAGAGGAAATCTCAGAAGTCAGTTGTATATGAAGAGTAATTCTCCATGAGCACTGACTCTTAAATGACATTTACGTTGGTGCAAGAGAAAACAATCAGCAAAAAATTAAGAGCCTATTTGCAATAAGATCAAGCATAGAAAGATTCTACATCAAAGTTGACTACGCTGGAAAGTTATCCAAGTATATCTAAGTAATTCCATGACTTGGGCCATATTGGTCATTACCAACTGTGACAATAAGTAGATACGCATTTTGCAAAGGAACTTGGGGTAGAAATCAATGAAGGGTATTGATAAGATGTATTTCAGCCCAGTGCATTTCAGTTTTGTCTCTTGATTTCAATGGTTTTATTTATTCATTATCTATTTTTACGTATCGCTAAGACAGTAAATGGAAATGTATGTACAGAGTTACTAACAGCGAATGCACTGGCAAAAAAATCTTTAAATAAAAGTTCTTTTATTTCATTAATTAGGGTGACGTGACTTTATTAAAAAAGAAGATTGAAAACTTTGTGATGTGAAACAATTTTAAATGGAAACACGTTAAATTATTTACTATGGTAAAATAAGTATTTAATGGAGAAGCGTTTAAAATTTAATTGACTGCTGAGATTATCAGCTGAATTATGTGAGGCACTGACATGATGTACAGCTTTCTCCTGTAATTGAAAACACTAAGAAAAGCATTTTTATAAATCTATTTTGAAACACAGAAAAGTTAATGGGATATTTGTTGTAAAATGTTGTGCTGTGTTATTGCTCAAGTCGCTGGAGATAACTAAAACTGAGTGATTTAGGGGGAGTAAGGGATGAGTAGGGCAGTGCTTATATTTAGATGACTATGACTAAAGTTTGTGTCTAGAATTTTAGATGGATAATTAAATAACTTAATCAAGTCCTGGTATGCGAAGTAAGTTTAACTGACTTAATAAAAACTCTTAATAAACACAGACTCCCTTTTTTTATCTGTATTTATCAGCTCCTTGTACCCAATATCATCAGCCATGGCATTGCAGAATGAGAAAATAAAGAAGTTCTTGTTCTTAAGAAGGATGAGAGACCAGGGAGAGGTCCTGCTGCAGCTCACCATGCTCCCAAGACCCAAGACACGAGGTAGCAGGAGGAAATCAGCTCTTCCCCACTTGTCTTGGGCTTCCCTGCAGTTTCCATGTGCCATATTATGGAGCTCCATCCTGACTTTGTACTTCCTTCTTCACGTGGCCAGAGGAAGGCAATAGCAGGAACGATAGAGCCAGAGTCTGTAAGGTCAGTGCATGGACCTAAAGGTCTTGCTCCATGTCCCACCACCAGCTTAAGCCAAGAGCAGCATCAGGTCTCTGAGCTCCTAGGCATCTTCCACACACACCTGAGATAAGGACTGGAGAACTCACTGTTCACGGTGTATTGGTAATAACCATCTCTAATGGCAGACATCATTGACTGAGCACTCCCCATGCATCTGCATTTTCCTCTGGATGAGATATTTCACACTGTCTTTCTTGCTCATCTGCAATGTCTCCCATTGGGTCCGTGCGGCACTGCTTTAAAACTGGATGTCTCCCACTTTATAAGGATTAATGCTTTCTCAAAATTGTAAGGAATAATGGCAAGTTTTTTAAAAATGACTATGTAGTCTTGTACTGATGAAAGATCACCTAGGAAGCACCAGCTGAGTCAGCCATTAAATGATAATTCCAGGCTATTTCTGGATTATTTATAACACTTGACAAAATATTACTAATATTAGACATTGCCAAACAATGTGTCAGATTGCCACTCTAATTACTCCACCAGCAACACAAATCCTTTTGCAGCCGATCACATTTGGGTATGTTTGTAGCAACCCAATAAATTCTTTGTGTTATTTTTAAATTGTTGTAATTTCATTTTAAATTCCCTGGCAGTTGTATGCTAGCACAGGGCTGTAAGTATTCTTTTCATCACAGCACACATCTCACTGACATTTCCATCTATCCAGAGACTTCTCAAAAGCATTATTATTATTATTTTTTTAGACGAGCATGTTTAATACATTCACACTGAAAAACAAAATCCATTTTGGCTCACAGCTTAACTAGTGGTCTGTGCTTCGGATGCACAGCATGAAAACAATGCGTTATTCTAGAAATTTCTATGTTTTTTTTTTCCTTTTCTTTCATATCTTTGTGGAAGAAGGAAACCTCACTCTGGGCAATTAAAGGCTTTAATATTTTTAACTTCTTAACACTAAGAACTGACTACAAGTACCACAAATGAACATTTCTAAGGACACGGAGAAGCATCGTGTTATTACCCCAAAAACGATGGAAAAGCAATGAGTGTATATTGGAGCAATCAGTCAACAATAATGAGCACTTAAGATTTGTGGCATAGTATTACTTCTCAACCTGCAGGGCTGAGGATGGAGCTGGACTATTTCAGTTAACATCTGTGCTCCAACAGCCACTGCCAGTTTGGCATCATCTCCATTGGACGCCAAGGCGAGTTGTTCGCCTATAGCGCTTAATGGCAATTTGTGCACCAAGCCACTGCAAGGAACCAGGAGCTGTTCCTGCTGCCCACCCTGCTCTGCTCCAATGTCCCTGGGCTCTACCACTGAGAAACAGGCTGCAGACGAAGCCCATGCATAAACCAGACTCCCCTGCAATGCTCACTTGAGCTATGCCTGTCCGCTGGACATGCGGATCCTTATAGGACCTTTCCAAATTGGGATATTCTATGACTCTATGCTCAGGCATATGCACACACCTAACTGCTATCTGCACCACTGATCTTAAAACCTCTGCCTTAAAGAAGTCTTCTTTCCAGTGCAAAAAGGAAAGGCACTGCAAAATATTGGCTCCCACAGTGCTATAAAAATACTACCCCAGTAATATAATACATCCACAATGATTTTTTCTTTTAAATTTAGTAATTAAACTCAGTCTCAGCTGAGAATCAGGATGTCAGATTTCAGCCCGAAGTGAAAATAAATGATTGAATTATAAATCCCTAAAAATAGAAATTCAGAATGCAATCACTGACACAACCTTCATTTGGGCCCCTATAGTATTATAAAAGACATTTAGTAAACAACAAGGTAGCTAATGATGCAGTAAGCATTTTCATACAGCACTTAGAGACAACTCACTACACATAATTAGAGCATTACTAGAGTCATCAACTGTCTAGTATATCTGATAAGGAAATGTCACCTGCCTTAAAATATGGCAGCATTTCCAGCTGCCTTATGTGCAAAGCTTTAAAAATCAGAGAAAGAAGACGAGAAAAACAAAGCTAATGACATAGCTCACGCCTTGCTGTTTTGAAGCAGCACGGAAATTTGGAAGAGGAAAACCTTTCCATCAGTGTCATTTGCTGAACTTTGTAATACGTTCTTCCTTCGAGACTGATCAACCCGGCCTGGGCTGAGAGCTGGGTCAAGTTCCTGCATGGTCTGTGCAGGGCTGAGCAATCGGTTGGATTCGTCTTGCTCCAGGTTGACTGCCCAAATGTGGAACATATTTGTCATCTGGGCTTTTCTAACGTGATGTGGTGATGGATGTGATGCCAGAGATGATTCATCCTCTTGAGACATTACTCAGGTGGGTTGAACCACCCTTGGGCACGTTGGCCTCTGCCTCCATTGCGGAGGGAGCAAGATTGTTTAATCGGACATCCAGCTCTTAAATTACTGGAGTAGCAAATGCTACTTGTTCACGAACCTGTAAGCCTGGAGCTTCCACCACCAATCAATAACACAGCCAGAAAAAAAACTGTGTTAGCATCTTGTCTTGGAGTGCAGTCAGGCTGCCAACAGAAATGCCACGTCTGTAGAGTTTTCTATGAAGATAGATGTGTCCAAGTGCTGAGATCAGCACAGCACTGCTTCCATGTATTTTTAAACAGTCGTGAAGGCGACAGGAACTCAGCAGGCAGATTAGCATCAGTGATGTGGAACCACAACATGAACATAAATAAAGTATTGAGTGAAGAGTGAATAACTCCAGCACTCCAGGATAACAGGATCTTTGGTAGTAACTGAAGGGTTCTAGTTGCAACAATTAATCCATTGATCACTTTTAGACACAGAGACAATTTAGTGTGGATCCAAAAGGATCTTATCTTGCTCTGATCTTATTCACAAAGGAATAGAGAATGCCACAGAATAGGAAAAATAAGAAGAAAGACAAAGAAAACCCAAACAAATGAACTTAGATAAGCCAGGAAACGGTATGCATTCAGAAAGGAGCTATTGAGGCAGGGAGCATCTTTCCTCACAGCAAGACATGAAGGTGTGGTGGGAGAATGATAGATCGAACATGAACCAGCATTCTGATTGACCTACCAAACTTTCAAAGAAACAAACAAACAAAGAGAGAGAAAAAAAAAAAATCAAAACCCAAAAAACAACCACGAAAGACTTTTCTTTAAAAAGTTGAAAGATCTGATATTGATTAATATCAGGAAGAGGAGACTGAGGGAGGCTGTTTCAAAGGAAGAAACCAGCAGCCGGCCCAGCTGCTCTTTTTGGACACCGAAAATGAGGCAAAATGAGATCGACGCAATGGCAACATGAAGAATTCCTAATTGATCTTCCAGGAGCAGTCTAGACAGACCAGACCTTTGCATTCCCAGTGGTACCAGTGCTGATTTTTGCCTCTCCCACAGCAGGACGCTTACCTCGCTTGCTGTTTAGAGGAACGTGGTTTTGCTTGGAGGCTACACAAGATTTGGGGCTGAACCACCTCTTGAGTCTCTTTCAGCTTTACATCCGCAGGGTGATTTTTTTTTCCTGACTCCTAACATCAAAACTCCCCATGTTTGTTCATTTGGTACTGTTGCAAGTCAGGCAAGAGCCGCTTGGGAGAAGGAGAAACCTCTTTTGATGCACGATGTGCTAATGGCACAATGAAGACTGCAGATGTCCCCTTGGCAAGACTGGCCTGGATTAGAAAGACGTAATGAAAACACAACCTGTGTTTAGTCGTCGGGAAACAAGTGGTTTCATAAGCCTCTATTTTCCTTTCTTCTCGTTATTTTTTCCCCTCAGGGTAGTTCTTTCCCTCTTTTCTGAAAGGCTCGTGTTACCATGGGAAACATGACAGAAAGCAGCAGGCTTTGTTAGCCTGGGAGGTCTTGAATAATTTTTATGTGAAAACCTTTTAATTCCTAAGGTATAATTTTAAGGTGCTGATACAAATCCCATTGTAGTCCACAAAAGGTTTTCCTCAGAATTAAATACGTAAGAGTTAACTGATTATTCCTGCACTAATTCCTGCAACAGGAACAAAAATAATGCTCTGAAGAACACAGAAATAACTCTCTAGAAGAGCGAAAGAACTGACTCTATTAACAATGTAGAAAACCTTTGACTGAGTCAACAGAAAGCATTTTTCAATGTGCTTGGCTTATACAATCTAGAAGTCTGTTCACTGTCAGAATATTTGTTCTGGACTTGTCAGGAATCTATCATAGAAATAACAGCTCTGTTTGCAGAAGCCTCTGCTAAATGCTATCACCATTTCTACTGCCCTGTCACAAGCATGTGTAACCCCTCATTTCTCCTAAACATGGAGATATTTCCACTTCTGAAGCTGATTGGAGGTGTTTTAAAGCTGACTTGGGGAAATAAGTCAACTTAATAATGTGATGCTTAGCTGGTAACCTGCTGAAGTGCAGCACAGAACTTCAGTGAACACCACTTTCATTTTTTTGCATGAGAAAGCTTCACAACTGTGTAATGTATGCAAACATTTTTAAGAGAGCCTGCTTCATCTTTTATTCTATTAATTCATTTATCAAAGGGGAATAAGAGCCTTTGGGCTTATTTACATCTTATCATCAAGAAAACATTGCAATCTAAAATAATCCTGAGCAGAAATCTGCCAAGAACATTGGGGAAACAGCTTTTCTTGCAGGTGCTAATGTGCTGAATCAGAAGTGATGCTCCAGAAACAGATATAGAGAAAATAAAGATATTTGTAATGCCTGACACGTTACAATCTTCTTTTTTTTTTTTCCAGGATGAGCTTTCCAAATCGTACCCTAAAGTATCTGTTTGAATTTAACTGAAGGTCAACATATTCTCTTTGTAAAATGAGAACTATCCAATTATTCAGTACATCAGGGAGCTAATGCAAGGACAGTTAATGAGGTCTGTACAAAAAGATGAATGTTACACAGTCAATATTGCATAACTTGTGTTACTGCCATGGGAATGGATCCAAAGCCCACTGGGATCAGCCAGAGGATCAGCCCACTCAACCCAAAAGGGTTCCGCCCCATACATGCATGCACATTCTGGGCAGACTCACAATTACAGTGAATGGAAGGATACAGAGGGAAGAGGAGGACGTTAGCATGGTGATGCAGAAGAGCCTGGAGGTGCTTCCAAGACTTCAGACTAGCATGTGGTCTCCCTGGAGGGAAAAGTGGTCTCCTGCAGAGATTGAGCCACATAGGGCTGGAGATGGCTGCTCCTGCCCAGCCTACATGAGCATGCTCCCACCAGCACATTGCCTTTGCTGTAGCACAACATCTGACTCTTGTCATCAGCTATCTGCCTTTGCAGAACAACCACAATCCATCCCCACTAAATGCTCTATTTCTTCTTTCAGATTTTGTGATAACTGTAAGCATGATAAGCATTAATGAGTAGCTCATAATAAACTATTATACAACGCAAAGTTCTCAAATGCAGATTACAGGTAATATGTAGTTTAGAAGATATACATACCCAGAGAGTCAGAGATGCATACAAGCAAGCACTTAAAAGTATAATTACCCTGAGACTCTTCACAAGCTATCAGATAGCTCAGAGCCAGCCTAGCTGCCAGCGTCCAGCAAAATAAAGCAGTCCAGCAAAATAAGGCAGTCCCACAGCATCAAAATGCACGTATCTGCCCCAAACTTACAGCCAATTGCATACACACACATCTTCGGTTGAGATTTAGCCATTTCATATCCTGTGTTAGACTTCAGCTGATTAACTGAATTCAAATATTCAATTACTTTTTGTTGATAAGGAAAGCTCTAATTGAATTGTAAATTCAGAATTCAGAATGACCTCTGCAGATGCTGGGAAGATGTGGGTGTCTAAATATCTCCTTGCAATGATTTCTACATTGAAAATTCTTTTGTGTGTGCAGGGGGAGGGGGGGGCAAGGGGGGCTAGGGTTGTTTTCTTATTGTTTAATTATGAAATACATTTTCTTTGCCAAATCAGACATGGATCCTTATTTGCAATCTTTACCTGCCAGCTCTCAGTAAAACGATTCATCTGCACCCATGCCCCAGTGCAGCTCCGACCAGCCAGTGAGCAGTGATAGATGGAAGAAATACTGTCTCCAGGGCAGCCAGAACTCATGATCCTATGGCCATCCCAAGTTTTTTCAACACTTACAGAGAAGAGAAAATGGAAATATCCCCCCCTACAAAGCTGCCTCTCTGAACCCCCAGTGCTACGGCCACGTCTGATCAGGCAGTCTCAGGGAAATCACACAGCTGCTCAAAGTCAACAGTATTTTCTAAATTATACTAAATCTCTGTGTGAAGTCTGTCACTCGGGAATAGAGTGACCTTGGTTCACTGTAGCTTAATCCTCCTTTAATCCTCCCCTCTAAGGCAGGATTACAGCACAGCAAGCTGAGATGTCTCCTCCTGGACAAGAGCTTCCAGGCAGGGTGAACGTGCCTTATGTGTCCCTGCACCCTGCAGTGCCTCTGTGGGCACCTACAGCATCCCTAGAGCCATGGGACTGGAGCCAACGTCTCTATACTGCCTTCTTCAAGAGGGCTATAGAAACTAATGGGACTACTGGACAAACATGGCTTCTTTTAGACTAGCGAGTCAAATTTCATCCCAGAGGAAAGTGGTCAGTTACACTCATTGGTTTGCTAGTATTGTGATGCCCATCTATAAGATGAGATGGTTCAGTCAAGAGATGAGGAGGCTCAAGGGGAGACCTCGTTGCTCTCTATAACTCCCTGAAAGGAGGCTGTAATGAGGTAGGGGTAGGCCTCTGCTCCCAGGTAACAGCAATAGGATGGGGAGTCATGGCCTCAAGCTGACCTCAGCTTGGGTAGCAGGAACAATCTCTTCTCTGAAAGAGCCATCAGGTGCTGGCACAGGCTGCACTGGGAGTGGTGGGCTCACCATCCCTGCAGGTGTTTAGGGAAAGGGTGGGACATGGCTTAGTGGGCAACACTGGCGGTAGGTGGGTGGTTGGGCTAGGTGATTCTTGGTGTGTTTTTCAACCTTAATGACTCCATGGTTCTATTTATTACTCCTGTCGGACTGCAATAGTCTATTTTGTCATGTTAATAGATGTGAAGAATAGCACACACTTACTTAGGTGTGGAAGGTGCACACAGTTATAATTTTGGGATGTTTTAAGGTACTATGCCTGCTGTGCTCACAACAAATCAGGTGCCAAGGAGGTCCTCTATGGGCAAACGACTCTTTAGCAACAACAGTATTTTAGTGCTGCCTAATGAGATATTGGATCATTAGAGAAATGTTAGTTTCCAAGGAACAACAGGAGCAATTAATTTGGTCTCACATCACGGAAGGTTGCAGCACATGCTTGTTTGGGGAGAATAATACATCACGAGAAGCCCTGAGCAGGACTTGTGGGCTCTTGGTTTGAAACTATAATGCTTGTAGAATACTTGGGATCATTTAATAATTTATCACTACCTCTTGTTAAAACCAATAACATGAATTATTTTAAGCCTTGGTACTCTTAAGGTAAGAGGAAAAGCTTGGCAAAAACTTAGTCTATGCAGAAAATATTGCAGTACGTTTTTATTTCTCCTCCAATAAATGGCTCACGTATCTAATTAATTTTGAAAGTGTTGAGTTTTAAATTGGATTGTGCTCTTATTCTGAGGGAAGATCAGTCTCAGACTTACCTGAAATAAAAACATATAGACAGAACATAAAGATCCCAGTCTATGAGTACGACTAGTAAATATTTTTAATGTAAACTTGGAATCACTTTTAAGTGAAAAGAAATAAGAAGTTGACTCACGCTGAACTTCTCCCCTAGGGTACTTAAAGAGGGGAGAGCTCCTTTTGTAGGTGCTTGCCTTTCAAGACAGGATATTTGCAATATCCGTATATTACTTACATGGTTCAAAGTCTGGACCGGTCCTTAGCTGATTCAGCTTTCCGCTGCCTACAAGTGATATGAGATTAGGCTTAATGAGCTCTCAAGACAATCATGCACAGCTCAGATATTAAGAAGAAACTTGAGCTCTGGTACAGACCAACACGCTCATCGCCAACTTGTTTTTAGACATCGCAGTCAGAGATCTGCTCCTCATTAAGGCTGCCCCTGTGGGGTAACCGCATTTTAATGATTGATAAACTGACTTGGAGAGAATTTCAGACCTTAGCCTAAAGGTGGATAGTGATACCTGAGCCCCAGGTGTGCTGGATCCTCAGTTCTTTGCTTCGACAGATCTCATCTACAGCTTTCATCCTTGGGCAGAACGTTGCTTTATCTACAGGAGTATTTACAGGTTTAGATCAAATTGCTGAAAGATCCATCTCAGGACAGGAGGGGTTTTTATTTGTTTTTGTTTACTTGTTTTAAATCGTTGCTCTGCTTGTGTGCATGTTAAGAAAAAAAGGCTGTTTCTATTGCAGTGTTTCTACTGCGATATCGACATGCAGAAGAAATCGATAGAAGACTCTTCCACTGCTGGCTGTAAAAAAGAAGGAGATGCTGCTGTTTTCAGTCTCTGAGTTTCTGTTTTGCTTGTGAAGGGGACACAGCATCTGCCCTTGCTGTGCCCTTACTGCTCCTCCCTCGGTCTGCCAACACAGCTGGGAAGTGGAGCACGGCACTGACCCACACCCAGGCTGTGTCCCAGCACCCACATTCAGTTAAGCAGTAAATAAATGCTCCATGGGTAAGTTTTATAGATTGTTCCAGACATGCTCGACATACGGAAGGGGCTGGTTTTCTTCCTACTCTGGAAATGATACCCCCTTTTACAAACTAAAACCATCACTGGCCCTTAGTTCTAAGTGAGATGTGCCTGAAATACAGGAAAACCGAGTGGAAGCAGAAATCACTTGTTGTCATAGGCTTGGGGAAAGGAATGGTGCAGGAGATGGAAAGGTGCTGCTGCTACCCCCTGTCTCTGAGATCAATGCAGGCTGTGTAGCCTGACCCGTCTCCTCCCTTCCCACTCAGATGGAGCCTCAAAAAGCCCCAAAGCACAGAGGATGACCTGCAGGCACCAGCAGTATTTGAGGCCTGCAATTCCTCGTGGCCTCAAAGAGCTGAAAGAATTGGAAGAAAGAAAGTGACTGGGGGCCAAAGGAGATCATAGTCATAGGGAAAGTGTTTTACTGCAATGTGAAGCACACCTCCTGCAGGAGTGGTGTCTGAGACTGCAGTGCGTTCCCTTTCTTGGACACAGTATCCATTGGGAATCCCACTGGAGCACAGAGCTGTGCCCCAAAACCCCAGCCTCTATTTACCAGATGTCTCTTCCCCATGATTGTTATGGCAGCTCTACAAATGTGACACGCATTCTTCTTGGGGTCTGCAGAGAAGCTGAAATGATTGCTTAGAGTGCATGAATCGTTTCAAGCAGAGGTGTAAAAACCAACATGGCAATTGAAATGTCAGCGCAGCTGACATCTCTGAGCCACCACGGATATTTTAGGAAAACAACAAGGAAAGAGCTGATGGCATTTATGGCACCATCCAAAAGTCCTGGTGCCAAACGCCATAGCAGCACTATGTGCAGCTGTCACAACATGCAGCCATCAGACCTTCCAGCCCCTGTGAGCCATCACCACAAAATCCCTGAACCTGAGAAAGCAGAGCAAACTGATTTCCATCTATTTCAAACGCCTCGGTTATTCCCATTTCTTTTACTCCTAAATTTTAAATTAATCCTTTACAACATCTGCAGGTGTCCAGACTGCCATTGACCTAAAATACCCCTCCCATCTCAGCTGTGGGTTTTTTCCTGCATAAAACCCCAATCAAAGCCATGGATTAGCCAGCTGGTGGCAGTGTTTTCATTAGGAAAAGATAAAAGGTATCACGCTCACTTTCCATACAGTCCACCCCATCAGCTATTAAAGTGAAAGAATCTTACTTGTTACTTGGTTTCTTCCATTAAAATTCTAAGAAAATCCGTACAATAAAAGCACTCAGTCACTGCAGCAGAGTGCTTTGCTTTTAATAGGTTACATAATGGCAGGAGAGCACAGATATGGGGGTTTCATTCCCTTTCGAGCTCGGCTGTTGTTTATGCTGCCAGAATGCTGCTTTGTTAGAGGGATCCTTGCTTTTCTGAGCAAGTTTATTTAGATTTTGAACCAAGATGTTAAGAACAAGATAAAAGCATGGCAGATTTAATACTGGTCTCTACCCACTACGGTGCACTGTGTTTTGAAAGAGAGCAATAGGAATTGTTTCTCAAAAATGAGAGCCCTGCAATATTTCCCTGCTCTCCCCACATGTTCAGCAATGGCGTGTTCCCATCACTCTCCTGAATTTCAATTTAAAGCAGGTTATGGCTGTGTGGAGGAGAGCTTCGTCTCTCCTCATGATATTTATTAAAAAGAAATAGCAATTAATCAGCATTTATCAGAAATAACTGCCAGGATATTGAATGCCTTATCTCAAAATACCACTCGAACGCTGATCCCACCCAAGCTTCCAGTAATGAGCCATGACATGCAATATTTACAGATTTTTCTGTCCTGAAATAGCAGGTACCAAGAATGCTAAGTGATAAGTGAGAGCACTTCTGACCCCTCAGATTGAGAACAACATTGCACTCCCACTCGGAGGAATCAAACACTCCTTCCCATATGTGATAGCCATGCCATCTGCACTGGCTCCATCTGCTAGCAGGCATCTTAAGCCTACACATATGTACCCCAAACGGATGCCAATGCATTGCAGAACACCTCCTTTATGTCTGGGAAATCACACCATGCTATAGCTAAGACGTTAAAAAAAAAAAAAAAAAAGCAAGAAAGAAATGCTTATAATAATGCACAAGCATTTGAGCTTCACTCAGCCCCTTGGGTGCAAAGCCAGCATGGCCATCAGCTGCAGACCCCAAACTCTGTGCCCCTGTGCTCATGCTGGCCCCAGACACACCCCACCAGTGCACCATGTTAGAGCAGCTGCAGGGTTAACACCTCCATGCAGGACGTGATGAGATGTAGGCCAGACTCATAACCCACCATCAGTACCTGCACTGCTATCTGGGAGCAGTCCATCGAGGAAAGTTTTTCAGCCAGAGGGTGGTGAGGCACTGGAACAGGTTGCCCAAGGAGGCTGTGGATGCCCCATCCCTGCAGGCATTCAAGGCCAGGCTGGATGTGGCTCTGGGCAGCCTGGTCTGCTGGTTGGCTACCTGCACATAGCAGGGGGTTGGAACTGGATAAGCTTTGAGGTCTTTTTCAACCCAGGCCATTCTATGATTCTATGAGGCAGCAGCTCTCCAAGGCTGGGCACTTCGCTCTCTTTTTATGGCATCTTAGCACCTCGAATGCCCAGCTTGCTTTGGATTATCTCAGAATCACTGAAATAAAAAGGATAAATACTTTTATTAACTTAAATAAGTGCACCAATTTTTTAGAGACAGGAACTTGTGTGCATCGTTAAACTGGGACAACTTGTCTATAAATCACAGTCATTAGCTTTCAGCTTGCTTTGCTGCTCTTCTCTTTTACGGATGACCAGAAACTTCAGTGCAAGGAATTCTGAAACTAAGAAGTACTGTTAAGTGGCAAAACCAAAGAAAGATATGTAGGATGGTTATATGGAGCTCAGCTCCTTGTTGCACAGAGGGTTCCATGCTGGCCTGGGTGCTCAGATGGGTGGTCAGCATGGATCCCAAGTCAGAGGGAGCAAACGGGAGCCTGACAGGCTGGCTTCCTCCCTATGACTGCATCAAGATTGATTGATTCTTCTCAGATCACTTCATTTTTTTATGATCTGGAATTTCCAATGGAAAAAGGAAGGTTTCTGGCTAGCCTCTTTGAAACCCCTTTGGGCCTTTTTTCCTTTCTGGCCTTTCACAATTCCTGATGAGTGCACAGTTTTTGCATAGAGTGCAAATGTTTGGCATCAAATTTCCCCGCAAAACCCCCTTAGGATGCACATTTCATTAAATTATTCCTCTCTCAACTTAGAAGACACTGTAAATATTTTTCAGTGAGCCAGTGATTGATGTTTCAATCATGTCTGAATTTGCATCCACCTTGGTGATCTTTCCCTGTGAATATTCCTATGAGCTGGCTGAATGATCAGAAAATTAAGCACCGCAGCCAGGAGCACTGAGGGAAACACATTTTATGTCAATTCCCCAAATACTCCTGTGTGGTTTTTAGCCACAGTCCCAGGCTGAGGACCAGCAGTGGTCCTCACCCCCAGCAGTCTGCCATCAGCCAGCAGTGCAAAACCAACTCCAAACACATGGGAGCAGACAGTTCACAAGACGGCAGAAATGATGATGTGGATGTAAACAGAGGCTGGAGTTCCAGCTGTGATTCATGCCTTGCATTCAGGAGTCTTTCATTGGCACGTATTAATTCAAAGGCTGATTAGTATTATTTTTTTAATAGCGTTCTTAGGGTAAACTTTCTGAAGTAAGAAGTTGAAACAGATCCAATAGGTGTTTACTTTGATCTGTGCATTGAAAAAGCTGGCACCACAATAGAAAATATTTTGTATTTAGAGCCTACCTTCTCATGGAGCCCACCTCGTCAAACACCCACGTAGGAACACAACGAGCTCTGTTTGGCATTCTGAAGGGTTTTCTGTAGGAATACAAGGAGATACAGCAGCTTGCAGCAATGGGATAGTGCAGAACTTAGCAAATCTCTTTGAAATACCTTCCGACACCTTCTGCCAAGCTCCTGCTAGACCCTGCCAAGTCTGAGCCAGTTCCCATTCCCCAAACCCAGCACTGTGATGGGGTAATGGTGATGCACAAGGGTAAGTTTAGGTTGGAAATCAGGAAAAACTTCTTTACAGAAAGGGTGGTCAAGCACTGGAATGGGCTTCCCCAGGGATGTGGTTGAGTCACCATCCCTGGGTGTGTTTAAAAACCATTTGGATGTGGTGCTCAGGACATGATTTAGTGGAGGTTTGTTAGAGTTAGGGTAGTACAGTTAGGTTGTGGTTGGACTCGATGATCTTTAAAATCGTTTAACCTGAGCAATTCTATGATTCTACAATGCTGCTGAGATGTTTGCATGATCACAGACCTTTCCTCAACACCAGAAAGTCCTGGGGGCCTTTTTTTAAACTGTATTTACCACAATGCTGGCACAGAGCAGTGCAGTTCTTGCTGCATGCCTTTCAGTGCCTGCTGACACTGCCGCTACAACGTGCTGGTTCCCTCCCCAAAATGCTGCCCACCTGCAGAAGTTGAGGCCCATTTCAATCCTCCTCCACAGCCCTTCGCTGCATTTCAGCCCCTCTGGTGGCTCTGTTGACGTTAGAGGGCAGTCTTCCATTTTGCTGCTTCCTCAGATGTATTTAAAATCATGCTTATTGTAACGCGCCGAACTGAAGCACTTTGGCAGGCTGGGGGTGAGGGGAGAAACGCGTTCTAAACAAAACGATGCCATTTTCATTTAAAAACTACAATTCTGCAAGTATATTCTTTTAAATACCACATTTGCATGATCTTTGTATAGCTAGCAGGCTGCACACTTCAGAAATACAATGCACTCGAGCTGCTTCCCATTGCAGCAGCTATCTCCGAGGACAGTGATTTCCCAGCAGGGGCTGGAGTGCAGGAATACGCTCCATGGCATCACAGGGCACGAGTCTAGAGGGGGGGAAGGAGCTCCTCTGCGCCTAAGTTTGGGAATTCATGGCTCTAAAATCCTATGCTCTTTTAAATTCACTTCAAGGAGCAGTCTGAAATCAAAGGCAAGCCAAAAAAAAAAAAAAAAAAGAAAGTCAAAGACCGAAAGTCGCTATAAAATTCGTAGGAAATGTATTTCTGAATCAGAGACTAAGAAATGTCTCAGAGTCATAAAGCCATAAAGCATCGATAATGCCATTCCAACATTCAAAGCTGTAATATTCATATATCAAAGCGGCGGTGCCGTTAGCTTCCAACTCTTTTAGGATGGCATTCATCTTTATGACAAAAATAATTACGGAATGCTAACCTGCAGCGACTTCAGACTTTCGCAAGAAATCAATGCCACATCTTCCCTCTCCAGCCCCACCCAATTACAAAAATGAACCCTGTGAACACGAAAGTGAAGAAAGGGCAGAATATCCATACATCACAGGCTTTTATCTCTTTGATAACTTTTTTTTTTTTTTTTTTTTTTTTTTAATTTTGGCTTGAGCGAGTACGATTGAAAAGAAAGAAAATCTGAAATTGCTCATGGATCCAAGTGGAGCCTGATCTCAAGGACAAGTTTATATCTTCTGGATGTACAACGCACGTGCTTGCCCATGGGGATGTAAGGGGTGATGGGAGCTGGCTGTAGGAGGGGGAGGGTTGGCCCCATTTATTGCTGCAGGACCCCACGCCGGGCTCTGCACCGCCAGCTTCTGCCTCTGCCGCTCCGCAGCTGAGAAATATTCACAGAAAGAGAACAATCTCTTCACTCTCCCCCACTGACATGTGAAAGTCATTGCTTATTTATGGGAAAATTGAACCATTTCCTGAAGGTCAAGAATTTTAGAAGTAACTCTCAGAAATAAAGAGTTTTTCATGCACTCCGAGCCAGATCCCTGGAGAGCGGCAGTGTTTGCTGTTTTTTGCCAGTGATGTTTTGTTAGTCATGAACAAGTGCTTACCTTGCTGTTGTTTCCGACCCTTGCAGTATTTAACAAGGCATTGAGAGAAATATAAAACTGTACTGGGGTCATTCCAAATAAACCCAAAGGAGTGACACAAAGGTTCTGAAATATCACTTGCTACGACCGCTGGTAAAAGCCCTCCGTGCTTCCTTATGGCAAATATAACCGTCTGCAGCCATGAGACCCTTAAAACAGCATTCTTTAAAGAAGATTTGGCACGCTCACCTATAATACGAAATACTTCACAAAATTAAAAAAGGAAATAATTGAATATGCCTTCCCAAAATATCTGTACATAAAACTCTGTTTTTCATTTTAAGGACTTTGTGCCCATGACAGCTATTGACGAAGCCATGCTGCAGGCTGAGAGATGCAGAGTGTGAATGCCAAAGATGCAGGGTGTGCCAAAACACCTGACTTCATCTTGAGAACGCGCTGATGATAAATGTTACTCATTTCCTTAACACAAGTATGTAAATGGCACCTTAATTGTTGTTCCTAAGGAGCGATTTGTAAAGTTCATATGCCTGAATATGCCAGTTGACACAGCGCTGCACATGCAAAAGAGCAAACTGTCTCACCTGGCTGTCACTGAGCAAACCTGGCCGTGCTGCACTCCTGCCATGCACTGGGAAGAATGTGCTGTGTGAAGGCAGCACTGCGTGTCAAAGGCAATGGGACAGTGGCAGAAGTTTGGAGAAGGATTAGGACAAGAGGGAATGGCCTCAAGTTGCACCAGAGAGGGTTCAGGTTGGACATTAGGAACAATGTCTCCTCAGAAAGAGCAGTGATGCACTGACACGGGTTGCCCAGGGAGGTGGTGGGGTCAGCATCCCTGGATCTGTTCAGAGCTGTGAGGATGTGGCACTGAGGAATGTGGGGAATGGGAATGGTGGGGTTGAGCTTGGGGATCTGAGAGGTCATTGCCAGTCTGAACAACTCTACGATACTTTGAATTGCCAGCTTGATACAGAAACAGAGAAGCAGGTTGGGTTTTTTGCTCGGTACGTCCCCTTGAAATGGGGACTGTGCCCTGGCAGTGATGTGCCCACTGACAGAAGAGCCCAGCTGTGTCATCATGCTATCTGTACACAGAAAAGGAAAATATTATCATCATCCCACCTTCCCAAGAAGGAAAAAAACATTTTTTTTCTTGGTTTCTAAGTATCTTTTCATACGCCAATTGCATCAATTTCCACCCACACAGGTCATTTGTCTTCTTTCATTTAAGGTTGTTTAAAGTAATCAACAGGATCTCCATGCGTCAGTTAGCATACTTCATTACGTTCTGCAATCAGGATTTGGCCTTAAATTGCTCTGTGAGCTCCTCCAGTCAATTTTCCTACGTTGCCTGAAGTGGCTATAAGGAACCTCATTAATAAATGGACATGGTTAGATCACATAGCCAAAGGTAATCAAAGATAAGAGAGAATACAAATAGCGAATCAAGGAAAGTTTGTGCTCTCCAAACTGTGCTATTTCATTTAAAGGTATAGAAATACAGCACTTGTCATTCTGCTGCTCATCTGGAGGGCAGAGCAGGGCAGTGGGGCCCAGCTTGGATACCTACATTTGAGATTGAGCCAACGCAGAGCAGCCGAGCAGCTCATCCCCTTGACTTCCACGCTGCTGCTTTGCATTGCGGCGCACTCCAGCCAGCACCAATTGCTGCCTAATTAAGTGAATGACTTAGCATCCTTCCCAGTGTGCCCCGGTGTCTGGTGCAACAAGAATTTTGCCATATTTTTGTATGTGAAAATGAATTCGGAACTGAGGAACGTGAAATGAAGTGGCATTTCATGGGATGCACTTTGCTAGGCAGCACTGAACAGCAAAAAAATACACTTGTGATTGTGCTGCTCCCATCACACAGGAAGCTAACAAGATACACATTGCCAGCAGGAAGGAATAATTTGCAGAGCTGGCTAAAACTAAAAAGCAAAAAGACCAGCAGAGTCAAATACGTCCCTTGTCACAGCACAGGGAAACCAAGTCTGGCTGAGAAGCCTTTTACAGAGCAGATTCTCTTATCCAAAACATGCAGAAATGTAGCAAAAGCCTTTGTGACTTCAAACTGAGAGCATCTGATATCCTTAACACATTTCTGCAAACTGGGGACTCTTACCATAAATACCATTATGATTGTCTTGAAGTCGTTTAAGAAGGGCTTCAAGAAAATCATTAGCAGAAACACCGGGACCCAGTTCAAAATTAAGACAGCTAAATTTATGGCCAGAGAGTAAATGTCTAAACGTGAATTGAGTGCTTCTCCCTCCGCAGCCAGTGGGCTCTGCTCTGCATGCCCAGTGCACTGATGGATGCTCACAAAGAAGCACACGGTGCTGGGAAAGGCCTCAAACGCTGCTGTTGTGGCGAGCGTGAAGCCCTGGTGCAGGCAAAGAGCCCCATCACAGCGGGTTCACACTGAAAGGTTTCACTGCTCCAGGCTTTCATTCGCTGCAAACATAGTCTGAAATGGCACTGCAGAGGATTATCAATGAAGTCATCAGCAAGGGGGAATAAATAGTACTAAAATGGGATCATTTTTCTCCGAAATTCTCATTTATAGTCCGCATAATTACAAAATATACGTATTTAAGTTCCATTTTCCCTTTCATTTACTTTGTGATATTACTTGAAAATAAATGAAACTCCAAAACACAGACACACAACCATCACCCACTTGCTAAAAGGAAAAGGAGAGAATGGAAATCACTGCAATAGCGTTCACTCTTTTATTTACACCTCTGTGTTTATAAATAAATTTGCACTCACGTTCTTCTATACTTTGGCTCCGCACGAGTGCCACGCTGCTAATTAAGGTGTGCTGGGTGCTAATGAAGATAAGGAGCCAGGCACAGTGCCCAGCGTTTGGCCGTGGTTTTGAAATGCTGGCAATGCCGTGGTCCCCAGATTGAGATACGGTGGGCTAAGGCAGACAGGAAGCACAAGCCACCAAAATCAACGAGAAGAAAACTCTATTAGAGCACACAGCTCCTGTGAGGTGCTCCAGGGTTGCCATAGAGACTCACCGGGTGAACGCAAATACTCTTACCGTTAATACGCCGAACGTCTGATCCAAAGCCCACTGAAGACTCTCAGTAGCTTTCTGTTGACTTCAAGGAGTTGAGGATGATGTCTCGAGAGCAGCACTCGATAGCTCATTTCTTATCTTATCGAGCCCTTTTATGTCCTCTGGAAGGTTCATGCTGAAGACGTTCAGAAGCTAGGTCTCAGTCGATCAAGCTTTTAAGATATGTTTAATTTTAAGCTTAATCAACTCAATGACTTCAAATCCAGTAGGGTATTAGGGAAAAAAAAAAAAAAAAAAAAAAAGTCTTTCAATCACCACACGGCAGAAAAATTCCCCCTGAGTCTAAGTGTCTTACGAAGCCAAACAGCAAAGTGATAGCCTGATGCACAGCTCTGCCATTTCTTCAGTCAACAAGCTTTGGTTTGACTTGGATCACCAACCAGCAGGTCAGGACAGAACAAAGAGCCCCTCGTCCTGTTAAAAATGTGCTGTTTTACTCCTAAATATAAATTTAAATATAGTGAGATCGTCTGTCAAACTAATGAAAAAGCCCATCTTTGACATTTTTTTCATCTTTTTCCAAACTCCTTAAACACTTAAGCAGACAGCTCATCAATGACATATTGCATAAACGCTTTGCTGTTAGAAGTATTTTTTCATGACAAATCTTTAAAGTGTCAGAATATCTGATAAGTTAAGTTTTTATTTTCTTTATATGACAAATTTTTAATAGTTGTCTTACAGTCTTTCTGCGCTATGATTTTTATCTGCATTTTATTACAGTAATAACAACATCTAATATACTCTCTCATATCCGTCTTGTTCTTTGTTAAGGTCAAAACTATATCCAGGCCTAAAGCATCAAGACAGTTCTTCTTTCCAGTATTTTAAGGCAGTAAATTATCATCTACAGGCAAATAATAGCAAATTAGGAAATCTAAATGGGATATATGTACTTTAATATACGCTTGGTAATCAGAAAGCCAACTATTGGTATGTCATTACAACATCTAATTTTCAATCTCACAAGGAAATTAGATGCTATTACATCAGGTAATCTAAATGCCTTTCTTGCCAATAATCTGTGAAGAAGAATAAATGTTAATTTCTCCTTCGGTCTTCAGATAGATTTTACACCTTCAGATTTTATTGGATCTACCCCGTTCATTTTCACCCAGTGGAGAACATTGGCCACCTTGTTCAGAGGCACAGATCACTGGTAGGAGGCAGAGGAGCAGTGGCCAACGTGCACGGCTGTCTGTCTGTCTGTCCGACCCATGGCTATCCCGCTGCTCCACACAAGAGCATTGTGAAATCAGCTTAGTTCATTAGCAAGACCCAGGCTGGGTACAGAGCAGCCCTGTGCCAGCCCTCGAGGTGTCCATGCCTCTCTTCTCCCCACTTCCAGGATGCACACTGAAAATATGAACAATTAGAGCACAATGGGCACAACCAGGATGCTGCAAGGAACTTAGATGTTATTAAACCAGGTGATCTAATTGTTCAAGCCTCCCATTAGCGGACACTCACGTCCAAGGCCTCCAAACATTAGAACAAAGCAGGGTAAAACTCCCTCTGACTAGTTAACAGTGCTATGTTTCAGCTGGAGAACTGGAAGAGAATTGAAGTGGCTCACCTGAGGTCCCAGCTATCAATGTCTGTGATGGAGTGAAGCATTCCAGCTCCTCAGCCTGGTACTCAGTCTTAAACATAGCATCATTCTGCCTGCCCTCTGGTCTGCTCTGTGCTTTCTCTTAGTTTAGCAAAGAAAAGAAGTAAAAAAAATGTCAACAAAATGCCTTTTCAGAGTAATGACAGAGATCACTGAGGTCTCTTTTGTTTCTTACAACATAAAACCACCTTTAAAGTTCAGACGGGAGTTTAGCATTTCGTGCTGAAGGCAGCACCAGTGCTGGGTGAGGTGAGTAGACCTCTGAGAGTAGAACTGCTGCTATAGGACAGCAGGAGAATCCACATTTTTGAGCACCCTCTGCTCAAAGGCAATCACCAAACGCTACATAGGTTGGTTGCAGACCTGCACAAAAAGTGAAAAGTGTGCTGATTTTCAGAGCTGCGTGTATGGCTGTGGAGGATCACAGATAACCAAGTTCATCACACATTACCAAGGCAGGAACACGCTTCGTTCTGTAGAAACAAAGTTTACTATAATGGATGTGAAAGTCCAACAGAAAGCTAAATCTGGATTTTTTTAAATATTATTTTCTTTACCCCAGAAAAAGAAGCCAGGTGGTGTTGGGAGCTGCAGGGCCAGAGCCCCTGGTGTCTGCACTGCAGCAGGACCGTGCTGCTGAATGCAGGCATGCACAGATATAGAGCACACTCCCAACATCTGCACAAGGGAATAATTCCACCTCAGTAAGTTCTTTTCCTTAATTAAAAGGCCCTGAAGTAGTGCTGGGCAGGGAAGCACCTCTCCTCTTGGCACCTACTTGTCATAGGCCAGGATACCCACCTCGCCTTCATGTTCACGCTGCCAAAGGCATTGCCACACTGCTTCCCAGGCTGTGAGTGCTTGGAGTCAGGAGTTCACACCAGCAGGGCATTTGCAGCCTCTGAAATCACAGCAGCCAGCATGGGAGAGGGCAAAAGGAGTCAAAGTGCTTAAGCAGGTTGTAAACGTGTGATGCTCCACTATTTCAGTACAGATATGGACAGAGAGGAGTGGTTTTAAACTAGGAGAGGGGAGATTTAGGTCAGATTGAGGAGGAATTCCTTTACTCAAAGGGCAATGAGGCGCTGGCACTGCTGCCCAGAGCTGTGGGTGCCCATCCCTGGATGTGTCCATGGCCATGGATGGATGGGTCCTGGGCAGCCTGAGCTCTGGGGGGCACCCAGCCCACAGCAGGGTGTGGGGCTCAGTGAATTTGAAGATCCCTTCCGACCCAGACATTCTGTGATTCTCTGATTATACGACTGAGCAACACTTGCCCTGCTCCATGCTCAGGTCTCTTTGCTCCACAGGCTCATGGTGCAAAATGCAGGAGCGGAGCTGCTGGCAGTGGCTGATGTGCCACCCAGCCTTATTGCGGTGGAACAGCAAGCTGATATTTAATAAGGAAGTATTAGAAAGGGTCCACATACTTATTTATTATTATTTTAAATTTCAGTTCAAAATGCACTGCACAGATAATTTTCAACATTTTCAAAGCAAGGTTACAGCCTGGAACATTGCGTTTGGAGGAGACAGCCACAAGAGAAACCTCACACAGCAGATGACCATTCCTACACACAATGCTTACATATTTTCAGACCAAACGAATCTCTTATGAAATTCTTTAGAGAGAATGACGAAGAGCATTGCTAGTTACTGTGCCACACCTGCAGCCATGGGCAGAAACACAATTCATCAGGCGTGTGTTCCCTACACAAGTCAGTTGGTTGAGGCAGTGGGAGCTGCTGGTACCCTGCCTCAGCATGACTTCCCAGGACTCCTTTGGAAATGAGATCACACATCCAAAGACATTATTTCCCAACACAGTTACGTTAAATAACAACATTACAAAGAAAGCAGAAGCTGCACGCAGGACCAGACTCTGTTTCAGCCCTTCACACCTTTCAGAATGAGAAATTAAACACCCTGTAGATCTGTGCCAACGCTGCCACAGCAGCTGGCAGCAACGAGAGGGGTTGGGACAGGACGGCTGCCTTTGTGCTAATCAGGAGCCAGCTGATTGAATCTGCAGCTTTACAAAGAAGGGGAATTAACCAAATGAAAACATTCATTTCCATACAAAACTTTATGATACTGTAACTCCAAAAACAAAGCCCGTTCTGAGCGCTTCCATCTGCTCCACTTGGCTTGTGCTCTTTGAAATAAACATCTGTTTACAAGATGAAGACACGGGTACATTTGTCTCTGACGGTTTTATCAGAGAAAAGCATTAAGGTGATTTTAAGCACAAAGTTAGGCATGGGATGCTAAAACCGAGAGTACGGTTTGGAACATTTGTTTATGACTTTGCTCTTCGAAAGGAAGTTTTTTTAATTCCTGATCCCACACCATTGCGAAAGGACCGTTTGTTGAAAGGCATCTCCAGGAAGGGAGGCTTTAGGAGAGCCAGCTCTTCGCTCCTGCCCACCTTGGCTAAGCAGCTATTCAGCAGCACCAGGCAGTAATCAGATTTTCCATACAGCTGGCAATTCAAATAAAAAGGATTGCTGCTCTGAAGAGGGAAAAAAAGAGAGAGATAAGGGAAGGTAAAATTATGGATTTGTGCGGTTGACAGGGTTTGTTCGGTATGAAAAGCAAAGCAGAAACACAAAAACAATTTATGCTTAGAATGACAAGTATGAACTGCTATTTGCTAAGGATGTGTTGTACTCAAAATCAGATTTTTTTCGTAGCTTTACAGAACACGTAACTGATGCATCTCAGGTTTAAAATACTGATAGTGCTCAAATGATGCTTACGAAATGAATTGTTTCCTGTGATGCTGACCTGCTGTGACATGCAGCGTGGTTTCCCTAGAGTATCATGCATACTTATTGGCATAAAATGAGATTTTTTTTCAGTTAGCAACGTAACAGCATCTTGTTACCACTCGTGTGAAGTCATTCAGCTTCAACGACAGAGAAGAGAAAATGAAAATAGCTGTAAAGCAGAAGTCTGAGGGAGGAAGCTTTCTAGCAGTTACACCAGTTATGGTGGTAGTTACATTTAATAACGACAATGTGGTAATAGGAAGTGTAAAAAGCCTGGATTAAGATCCACATAGGTTTAAGTACAAGTTCCTTTTGCTGCACTTCACATCATAAAATGCAAACAACACAAAAAAACTTTAACAAACTCAAACCAGATTTAAATTAACATTGAAATTAAACGGAGATATTTCTTGGCATGTCTCTAGAGGTTGTGAGCATCTTTCATCGTGCCACGATTCACACGCTCGTTGATAAGCTGCTGAAAATCTGTGTGCTCTGTGCCATCCCTTTAAACCTCTCAGTACTGCGTTCTTGTTTGGGAGATGGTTGCATGATCAGAAATGAGAGGTGATTCAGCATTTACACAAGTGAAACATACAGAGGAAGCAGGAGGTGGATAGATAAAGTCTAACAGTAAAATAATCCACTGTAAGAGTAGCAGTGTTCTACCAGAGACAGATCTCCTTAATGAAAAGGCAGTGATGCACAGCACAGTGCAGGGAACCCAGAAATCAGAGCTGTGACTCCAAGAGCTATTTCACAGCACTGAAAAAACAAGTCTTTGTCCAAAGCAGGAATACTGGATGTCACTTGAAATAAAATTCCACATTGGAAAGCCTGAGTGAAATGGTATACATCTAGTTTGACCAACAACATGTCATACTGCCTTGGTTGAGAACAGAAGGATTATTAGCACTGTTCCCTTTAAATAGCAAACTCTGATTTCACCATTTAAGAAAGTTAAACAGTCCATAATACCAAAGTGGTGTTACCGATTCTATAGAATAATTTTCCCAGCTTGGTATTTCTCCTTTACCTGCACAGATTAATAGCAGTGACTAACAAACTTACTGGTTTATAATTTACCTTCCAACAAATGAAATAAACACACATCTGTTATTCTACCTACTGGACGTCAATGAGGAACTGAAATGAAATGGGGGGAGACTGATGATTCCCTCTCATCTGTATGATATTTCAACACTGGCAAAAGTTCTTCACGCTCAACATCCAATATGCAGCAGATTTCTTACATGACAATCTTATAGGATTGCAGATTTTATGAGTAGCTAAAGCACAAACAAGCTCCGTTCCAGATAATATTATCCAGGTATTATTAGATAATATTTATTCAGTAGCCTCAATAGAAGTTCCTTTTATTTAATTAAAAAATCAAACCAACCAACAACAACAGTATCTATATAAAATAAATGAAACATCTGATCTTCCAGTAGCCAGGGAGCATGACTTACCACGGAAGGGCCAGCTGGGTAACCCGAGCACACGAACATCGCTGAGATCCAAAGGATGTAAAGAAGGTTTAACCTGCATAGACTTCAAAGACAAATTACGACCAGTTAAAATGTAGAACAAAAAAATCAAGCAAAGCTCTATGCGTATGTTTAAACACAAAAACAGCATATCTTCTCCAAATAGCAATTAAATTGCTGCATCTTTACCTGATCATTTTTTGCTCAGGAGTGTGTATGTATGTACATGCAGTTACACCACCAAGTTCCTCACATATCCTTTCAGTTCTTTCTTAGATGACCATTTTATACCAGAGTTCAGGAGTGAAAATGTCATGAAAGCGGATTTTATTGTGACTAATTGGTTCTTGTTTGGCCTTTTCTTCTTGTTAAATGGGAAAATGGCAAGAACGCACATTCAGCTGCCATTATGAAAGTACCAATTGATTTCACTTAAAGTGTTCCATGGAAATGTCTTTCAAGTGGGTTTACTGTTAAGTCTGTATCATCATAGCAAATGTGGTCAAAGGTCTAAAGATTTCAAAAATACACTTCAAGAATTTTTACCTCCTCCAATACATCGTATTTAGATCTTTAAAGCCTGCCTGCCAGGGAAAATAAGTAGAAGTGTATTTTAAGTAGAAATATTCTTCAAAGAAACTTGTTATAACCAAAGAAGATACAATGCCTAGCACAATACATTACAAAATATGTAGCTTTCTTTTCCTTTTTCTACATGCTTAGCTTTTAATTTTTCATTTTAGCAGATTTTAAATGTTCTTCACACTACTGAAGTTCTTAGGACACTATTTTCTTCTATTCAGACAGATGTCAAGTTTATGTCAAGTTTATCCAATCAAGTCTTCTGTAGTATTAATAAATTCCACTGATTTACATCAAAACATTATTTATTGTGTAAGAGCATTGTTTTTTACTGCTACAAAATTAAGGGTCGTGCAGCACCTGTCGGTTCAGTTCTACAGAGTGCTGTTAAAGCAGTATGGGCTCTGCAAGTTCCTTCAGTGTTAAACCACACCACTGAGGCAACGCTGAAAAAAATTAAATTATTTTCTCTTCCCTTAGAATGAAAACACTAGAAATCTTTTTTTGACATTCATGCAGTGGTAGAGAGGTACAAGCCAGTGACTCAGCGGCCTCCAATGTTGCATTCCTTTTGGTGTATACACTGAAAAATCAATGTACAAGGGCTCCAGATGGGAACTCTGCAAGAGCCTCTGGGGAGACCGAAGCTTTTATAAATTATGGCAACTTTACCTCGAACACTCAGTTTCCTGATGTAGTTGCACTTAATTCTAGGAAGTACAGAGTAATAAAGTCTACACATAAAGCCGGAAGAAATATTGAAGAGCCTCTGACGCTTCTTATAGGAAAAATCATAATTTGATTGAAGGTTGTGTTGAAATTTATTTTCACGATCACTGTACACAGCAGTACTGATCATACCAGTGCTTGATATTATCCCCTAATTCTTACTTTTTTAAAAGGTGTTTACCATTGCTCAAAAGTACTTCAATGTACTCCTAAAGACTCTTCCTGACCAACAGAACTACGGAGCCAGAAGATGAAATTAGCTTGATTTAAACACCACAGTAAGCAAACCATTTATCAAAACCACCCGGAGAACATTTGACTGTTTGCACATTCAGTATGCGTTCACTTACTCACCAAGAAAATCCTTTCATTTGAATTGAACATTCAGTGCAACTTGTACAGGACCTCCAATTCCAACCAGTAAGAGGATTAGCCCATGTTCCTGCTGCAAAGAAAAGCTCTCCGGCTTGGATTCTGTTACAGCAAAGTGTAGCAACTACTTTCATTGTATTTGCATTGATCTAACTCAATTTTAATACAAAATCAGCCTTCTCACAACACTGTCATGAAAAGGAGGAACAAGAATAGCTTGTGATTAATGTGTAGGATTTGTAGGTTCAGTGTGGAGCTGTACCTCAGGTATCACTGGGTAATCTTTGGTGCATTATTGAGTTTGTACCCTCTATGGCCACCCTTATCACATATCCATAAAACAGTGGGTTTGGTCACATCTGATAAGCTTTAGACATGAGGTCCATTGGCTCCTTCAGCAGGAGGAGGTACCAAAAGGACAACCAAGTGGGCAACCCAGCAGCTCCCAGGGGCTCCCAAGGAGGCTGCGTTGTGGTTCCTGGGGCACAGCTACAGGTTACTGAGATTTCAGACAGTGGAGGAAGACTGTTCTTGTGTGAACTGCAGAAGGAAGGAGAAAAAAATAAAAACAAACAGCAATCAAATATGCCCATTAAGGGTGTTTCACATACAGGGTGGGAAAGATGCTCACAGGGCAGCAAATCTCCTTCGCAAAACAAATCAATCACATCTGAGCTGAGAAGGAGGAAGAAATCTATGGTTAACCTGAGGATTTGTAAGCATTTATTTATTCATGCCCATATGAGAAATGCTCACAAAAAGAAACTCTTTTAGCCAAATTTCTTACAGTGTTTTCTGCTTCCAGTTCTACCTAAAAGCCAGGGAAGTTCACCGGACACCGACTCCTGTCCTTAGGATCTGACTCTCTCACAGGGAAAAGGGAAGTAAAGTTTGGGTTTTTCACTAAAAAAATCTCACACTTGCACCTAACTTTGAGTCTATTTTCTTTCCCAGGTATTCTGGGTGCAACGAAATGCACCACAGCTGTGATTTGCATGCATAAAACATACTTGGAAATGTAGATACATTCAAGATAGTCCCACTTCAGGTTTCGATGAATGAGGTTTAACAGAACAAGTGGCAATTGACATTTCCATCTTCCACTTTGTCTGCAAAGCACCCAGCCCGAAGCCTTATCCCTAGGTAGGGTTCACCGATAGATATCATAGGTCGTATGAATCATTAAGAAACATAATACATTTTCAGCATCCTTAAAATTTGCATTTTGTGAGTGCAAATTAGCAGCAATAGCTTCTACTTCCTGCAAGGCCAACAACAATCATCTGTTGATCTATTAACGGGATAGTGTATTGCATCTGGTTGTTCTCCTTCTGCTTCTCTCCGAAAAACAGATGAAACACAATGCAAAGCTTTCAGGTAAAGCCATCGAGCTTATACAATTAATGAGATTAATAGGCCTATAAGAAACTGATATTTCTCTCCTCTATCACAATAATAAATCTGAAGCGTTTAAGCTGGCACTTCACGCCTCTGCTAAGGGATCAAAATAATAAAAGTGAAAGCATACACAGCCCATTAATATAACCCCAAACACTGTAGAACTAGATTAGGTTAGTAGTCTGAATCAGGGCAAGGTGCCAAATCTTCTCAATCCCCTCTAGGATGGCCACAGAGAAACCATAGTATGGCCTTGTTTGAGGAATGCAGCTGGGAAATTGTGCTCCAAGCTCAAAGCTTCCTTGGCTTTCAGGAGCATCAAAAAGTTGAAGAGCCAGGGTGCTTTGCTTTGAGATCATAGCAAAGTGCAAAATGGAAATTAATGGTACTCACAGACTACAAATATGTTTCTGAAACTGTGATAACAGAATAACACAGCAAGGCACAGAGATGGAGGAAAAACAGGGTGCAGAAAGCGGGTTTTGTTCCTTCGTTGGTTATTGCTGGGCTCACACCATTGCTGTGTCCCTCGTGGGGATGCAACTGAAGCCATTGCCTGTATCTTGGAGCAGATTTTGTCTACAGAGGCACAGAAGGTTGCCACAGCCCAGGATAATCTGGGCAGCTGCCTGCTGTGTTTCTAACCCCTTTAAATCTGGTCGTGCACGTCCCATGCTGATGCTTTGTGGGGTGAGGCCTGTGAGGCAAGTCCCCATCTCTGCTGGAGCAAACTGCAGAGGGAGAGGCTCCATGTTGAGCCACGGCACTGCAAGCCCCGCTTAAAAGATTCACGGCTCCTCTTTAAGACATTATTGTCCATGCAATTGCACTGTGACTAAGCCCATGTTAGCAGCAGGTAAGCAGTGCACCTTCTGACACGCGTGTTTGATCTATGAGGAGAAAAATCAAAAAGGCTTCACAGTCTCCCACTCCTCAAGAGTGTTTTGATCTGCTGGTTTTGTGTGGCCAGATGCTTACCAGTGAGGAGGTGTGCAGAGGGCATGGGGTGGTGAACTGCATGAGGAGATCATAGAATCACAGAATGGCCTGGGTTGAAAAGGACCTCAAAGATCATCTAGTTTCAACCCCCCCTTGCCATGGGCAGGTTTGCCGACCACCAGACCAGGCTGCCCAGAGCCACATCCAGCCTGGTGGAGGATTTACGGGCAAGCAGTGATGGGCACCTCAGGTCCAGGCGGCTGCACAACTTCAGAGAACTTCTTTGCCATCATAGCCAGGCACGTCACTGTCACAGCTAAAGGGATGGAGCTGCTGCCTGATCTCCTGTGCCAGAAGTAGAAATTAGCTTTAAAGTCACATTTTCAATCCTACCTCAGACAGGAACTCTCGGCTGCGTCATCGTCACCATCCTCAGCATTTTAAAGTCTAAATCATCATCTATATTTATATTCCTTTTCCTGGTTGAAGTACACAGAGATGATGTGGGCAGAGACAGCATGAGTTTCCTTACCCGGCGCTGACGATCCCATTTCCCAGCACAGGGCATATCTGACGATGACATCAAATTGTGCAGCGATGCGAAACCTGCGCCAAAGCTCACCACCCATGGATGGCAGCACATGGCACCTTGCGGGTGATCCGCAAACGTCCCCATCCCATCTCCCGACACCACCACCTTCATGCTTTTTATGGGAAATGACAAGAACAGCGCTTTTGGCAAAAACATCTTTAAGCACGGCAGAAAGTATTTTGGGTTTATAAATCATATTGCATCTTTTGTCAGCTCCCTTAGCGTGCCTTCAGAAAAAGGATCTGCATGAAGAGCAACAACATGAAAAACAAGCTCTCATTATTCCGAGCGCGCCATCGCCAAATGTTAAAGTCATTTGATAATTTATCTGGAGAAAAAAAAAAAAAGAGGAAAAAAGAAAAAAGCACACCAGACTAAACTTGCTCAACCCATTAAGGAGAGACTCAGCAATTGGAAAGTGGCAGTAATTAACATTTCTGCTGTTCTTCTTTGTGCGTGCCAACGTAATTTATGCGTTCGGAAACTTCTCAAATAGATCCTGCAGGAAGTTGCAGCCTAAGAAAAGATGTCAGTGCTGAGCTAAAAAGACACCTGTCAAAGCTGAAGCCCCATTTCTGCTCGGATGCAACAAAGATCTTGATGATCTAAGAAAGTATGAATAGTTGTTGAAGTGGAAGCAAGAATGAAAAATGGGTCCAGAAAGACCAGAAAAAGGCAATGTTTTCTGGCAGCGCTGAGAAAAGGAAATTCTGATGTGATTTAAGAAGAAGGGATCAAACTTTAACGAGATCAAACTTTAAAGGAAACAAGAAAAGTGACTATAAATAGTATAAATAGTACTGAATAAAGAGAAATAGGTAGGCGGCTTTAAAGGCCATAATTTTTATATATCTTATTGCACTCTGTCCCAGAGTTCTCCAGTTGGTAAGGCTGAGAAAGACAAGAAAAACATGACAGATTTTTGTATTAATCTAAGACATCAAAAGTATGTTTTGGCTCAAGCAAATGTACATACTTTGATCTAAAGAATTGCTCCATAAAATCACTTTTTTGTTATTCAAATAAGCAGTATGTCACTTAGGAATGGAAATGGGTGATGTACAGCAAAAGTTGGACAGAGCTAACCCAAACAATTGTGGCTGGGAAACAAAAAGCGGGGCACAAACCTGCAGGTCTACAGTTGCTGTCTTCCAGTGAGACACTCAAAGGATGCCAGAATGGTCACCAGGACAGGAGGGGCTGAACGGCTCACACCTGGGCAGACTTTACTCTGGAGTGACCTCCGGGATGGAAGCAGATCAGCTGGATGTGAAACATCTGTCAGCGGTCTCATTTCCTCTACAAACAGTCCTGGTCCTCCTTTCATTGGGAAGGTATGGAATTTACCTCCATTTTGGCACACAATTATGAGAAAATCTCAAGATCAAAACTCAGGAGTGGCTCTTTTCCTTCTGAACAGGCAATATTTGTGATGGGAAATCTCAGTCGCTCCACAGATCAGCTCCTGGCATTTGTGAGAAGGGCAGCAGGCAAAACTGCAACAGAAGACCTGAAATACCATTAGGGAATAAGTGGCAACATCTGGAACAGCAGCAGGACGTGAGAAACACCTTTTCTTCAAAATTCAGAGCGTTTCCCATCTGTTCTTTATGCTCTTCTAACTCATCACTATTCTCCTTCTATTGTCTGTGCCACTTAAATAAACACGTATATTGCAGCCTCTTTTGAGGAACTTTTCTTTTCTGCAAAAGCCTTTTGATACGGTCTTCTCCATAATGACCTACTAAACAGAATACAAAGCCCACCTTTTCATTGACAGAATACTGGTGCTTTCAGATTTCTTGGTAAGAAAATAAAACCCAACTACCATGCTGCCTTGCTCAAGAAGGGGAAGGGCAGTGAGCGGCAGAAGCTTGGGCCTCCCCAAATGCCAAGTGCCTCTGACTCCATGGATGAAGGGATGGAGCTTCACTGCTTGCTCTGTGCAGCAATACTTTATAGACAACCATTGCCTATAAAGGTTCTCAGGTAGGACAGAGTTGGTGCAGCTGGTGCCCACACTGACGTGCTTTTTGTCAGGGCATAAGCCACCCAAAAGCACGTGGTGCAAGGATTTTCCCTTGTGTTCTCTCCTTCTTATCAATGACTTCATCTGAAGATATCACAAGCCAAAAAGCAGAAGATATTCCAGTTTTCTTGTTCAAAACTTGTTGCAGATGGCTGTCTCAGCCCATGATACAACTCTTTGAAAAGTTGCATCAGCATCCTTTATTCAGCCTATCATCCCCTCACCTTTTAAGATCAGGGTTTTCAAATTTGTTTGGCATGTGTTCCTCCCACCACGGCTGCTAACTTTAGAAGTAATCAACTGCTAATAGTTAATCAAGAGCAAACACAAAATCCAGTAATTGGAGAAGAGACACAACCTTGCTCTCCAGAAAATAGGAAGGGCCATAAATGACGAGGATCAGGATTATTACTCTCTGAGGACAAGACATATCTGGATATTCTCCAGATACTCCCTACAGAAAAAGTGTGGGAGACACACTGCATTAATAGACCATCAATTCAGCGTGATGCTCTGTTGACTCTCAGAAGCAAGCAGGTAGTCCACAGAAAATCCCTATGACTTTTTTCCTTCCAAAGAGTCTGCCTGCTGACAGCCAGTTCTTTCATTTGAGTAGTTCTAGTTCGTGCTTTTAAGCCCAATTCCCATCACACAAGTACACTGAAAAAATTCTCTGATAGACTTCAATATTGCACTTTCAGTAAAGACTGAGTGAATCCTAACCATGAAGAGTGAAGACACATGGGGTGTAACTTTCAAAGGGGCTTAAAGCATCTTTTTAAGAGCAGAATGCAAAGGGGAGCTTAAGGACTCAACTACACGACAAGAAGGAGCGCACCTGAGCTAACACTTCATGGTGGCACCATGGGCATTACTCACCTGGTCCTGAACACTGGACAGTAACATGAGTGTGATAGACAGCTAGGATGCCATCTCAGCAGGGTTTATGGAAGAAAGGCAGCGTCAGGGGATGAGGTGATACTTCTATCAGCACAGGGATCCAGCACTGGGCTCCAGAGCCCAGCCTGGACCTGCCCTTCTCCATCACCTCAAGAGAACTGAGGTTCTCCACACTTGTACAACAAATTAAAAACAGGTGACAAAGAAAGAGAAGCTCACACAGTTCCCATAACGGCAGGAACAGCAGGACTTCAATACGTGTAAAAGATCCCTTGAAACTCAAATAACCCTACTGTTCTCTGCATTGCCAAATTTCATAAGATCAGTATCATCTAAGCCAACAGGACAGGAGCTAAAAATGCCGTGATTCAGCTCTTTGCAAGGTTCTGATATAAGGGCAGAGGCTCTCAACACATGCTCTTTGAAAGTGCTGAAGCTCCTGGCCTTAGGGCACATCTATACTGCAGGCATACCAGCCTAGCTTGGATACTGATAACTGCACATCAAAGACACAACCAGGAGTGCAACCCAAAGATTTCCCTTATCTGGAATGATTCACAGTTCAGCACTACTGTGCCTTCTTGGTGCACATCTCAAAATGTGAGTTTTTAACAAAATTACACACCGTGATCTTAAGCCACACCAAACTGCCTTACAATCCCTGCAGATCTCACAAGGCATAATCTGGCTATTTCTGTTCCAAAAGTCAGAGATGGGAAACACAGAGCCTGATAGCTTTGAATTTCCCAGAGCTATTTTCTGACCCACAGCCTCTCCCACAGACCCACTGACAGGGGTTGAGATGGGTTTCGAAGAAGAGCACACACTGTTCATGCATGCTTCATGCTCTCCAATATCCTTTTGAGGTCAGTCCCATTCTGCAAGAAAGAAGGCAGCACAAAAGAAAAATGTATTTACTGTGGTTATTGCCCTATATAAGGTGATCTTCTGATTCTCGCGTTTCTGACTTCAGCCATGGAGGAATCCTCATCTCTCGCACCACCAGCATTTCTCCTTGGACAGGGCCAGCATCACCCATCCTCACTGAGTTGGGTACACATTGCATAGTGTTCCCAGCAGCTATCACCCATTTGGTGCGATGCGACAGCCTGCAACCACACTGTGCATCTTTCCAACCCAAGCAGCCATACTGGAGGATATCAGGCCCACAAGTAAATTTAGCTTCAAGGGGAAATTTCCCAAACCGACCCAAACCATTCTGCATTTTTGCCCTGCACAGAGCCTGGCCAGGAGCACTGGCTGGTGGCAAACTCCCCAGCACAAGGCCAGGCAAAGCCCAGAGCCTGCTGCAGATGGAGATGTTAAGTTGCCTGGGAAACGACTCCATGGGATCACTAAAATGCATTTTATATATTTGCTTTCAGATATGAGATTATGACCTTGTCTATGGGGACAAAATCCTGACACCGGATGAACTTAGATTGGAACCTGCAAAAATCAGTTAACTCTTTTGTGGTATTAGCTGAAATTTCACAGCATCAAATGCACCCAATATGAAACGCTTCATTGTGCAACATGAACCAAATCTTCCCCAGAAGAGCCAAGGGGGGTTGTGGTTAAATTATCTCACTTTCCACCAAAGGACAGAAGGTTTAAATCCACTAGTATAGCATGGAGTAGCTGAAAGACCTGGCCCAGGGAAACCTATAATGGAAGGAGATGGGGTTATTTAAAGACTGGGAATATTTATTTAGAATCTCATTTGCAAATTTGGATTTTTTCTTTAAAGGATTTCAAGAAAAACGGTATTTAATACTTACAGAAGTCGGCACTGGTAGCAGCCAGGTAGTTGCAAACTCAGCACAGAGAAGTGGTTGGGCACTCCAGTATTCATGCTAGCACACACAGAATCCAACAGAATTTATGGTGAAGGAATTCCAGCTACTTTAAAAAAAAGTTAGAGATGGCAAATGCTAGTTTGAGGAACAACAGTTTTAATAGCAGGCAGAGAGAAGTAAGGCATTTAGGTTGGCATTTTATCACGTCACAAAGCCAACAAGCCAAACCAGGGCTATGGTGATGCAGTGGCACAGCTGCCCAGGGAGTGTGGGGGGGTCAGCATCCCTGGAGGTGTTCCAGAGCCCTGGAGATGTGGCACTGAGGGACGTGGGCAGTGGGCACGGTGGGGGTGGGCTGGGGTTGGGGATCTGAGTCATTTTTTCCAGCCTGTATGATTCTGTGACTATGCTGTATCTATCTAACCATTGGGGGGGCTTGGAGGAGAAAGAGCAAAGACTAGGAAAGACTATGGCTCACAACTTCATACTTCTGGCAGCAGTTTAAATAAAGAATCCAGTATAATTTCACTGCTTGCTTACCTTCAGTGGAAAAACAACACTGTGTTTTAATTTGTCCTGTGGGTGTAGTCAGCTCTTAAGTTAAAATCCAGGCTTAATATCTTCTGCTCATAATTTAGGTCACAGGCTGGGAAGCAACACAGGAAATACAGAGAAATGTCAAGCTCTGCAATAGATGCTAAAATTCCATTCTGTGCTCGAGGCTCCCAGGGCATCAATTGCACACAGTCCTCTTTGCTGAAAGAGCCAATTCTTGCAGCCAAAAAGGAGGCTGAAATCCCTGCAGGATTTAAAACCCGAGTTACCAGGCCCTTCTAGGGTCTGCCTTCAATCTCCAAGGCTGCTCCACAAGCTCAGGTCAGCAAAGCATCTGTTCTCCTCTTACCTTGGAACGCTCTGTACCCTGTAGGCAGCTTAAAAAGCTGCAGAAAAGGAGAGGAGCACAGCTTGGAGCTGCACAGCAGCATTCAGCACTGCTCTCACACACTTTTGCTGCTGCACAAGGGTCAAACGGCTGCAAATAGAGACATTAAAGGAATTACTGGGATCTCGCAGTTAACGCACACAGAAAATAGAAGAGGAGGTGTTTAAGCAGCAGATTGCAGGATCATTACTCCGGGTGCATCCTGGTGTTGTTTTTTATTTTTTTGCTTTTTTTTTGTTTTCTAAGTCTCTGGCAAGCATTCCAATCCTTCACTTAAAATAAACAGCAAACACACAGCAAAGCAAACCCCCTCCACTCCCGCCTCTGTTACACAAACTGCAAGGTTATGTTACGTTCAGCATTTCAGCTGTGGCACTGTATCTCATCAGAGTTACATGCACTGTTATCGTTCACTGCTCTGTGACTTTCTACAGCTTATTATGCTCATATTCACATAAACTTAATTACACTGCACAAGGCAATAAACTCCACATGCCGGAGGACGTAAGTATCTTTCTTCTTATATTTATTAAATGGTGTTTATATGCATTTTCACTAATTTATATTACATCTTTCTTGTTAAATAAAACAGTAAAATATAATTGAATCTTCCATTCCTAACACTGATTTTTATTGCCAGCATATATATGTGTAAATCTGCGTACATCACAAAATCACTGGGAGTCTGAGGAGAATGCAGCACTAATCTGAAGACCTGTAAGTTTGGTTGCCATGAGGCCTGTGCAGAGATTGTTATCTATAACATCGCTGAACCTTTAATGAACTGTAACAGGCCCATTGCTGGAGGTGCCCCAATGGGCCTGGGCACCATGAGCTGGGAGGTGTCCCTACCCATAGCTTGGAACTGGGACACTTTGAGGTCCCTTCCAACCCAACCATTCCGTGATTCAATGAATGGTGTGCAATTCACTCCTTGCAAAACTACACATATTTTAAGTATTAATGGCATCAGAGGAGAAGGTGCTGTGCTATTTAGTTTGCACGCAATGACACTGGGGAAAAGATGCAAGTCCGTGTGCCCCAATAACAACTGATCTCTTTATAGAGTTAAAATAAAACAAGAAACTCAAATTCCATTCATAACATGTTCTGCTTCCCAGGCTGGATGTGGCTCTAGGCAGCCTGGTCTGGTGGTTGGCAACCCAGCATATAGCAGGGGGGTTGAAAGTAGATGATCATTGTGGTCCTTTTCAACCCAGACCATTCTATGATTCTATGATTCTAGTGCTGATTTGCAGCAGGCTCAGCAAGCCGAGCTCCAGTCTGTTGGCACCGAGGGAGGGGTGAGCAGGGAGGGGATGAGTGCATCCCAGGGCAACTCAGGCACCAACCTCACAGCCCCCACAGGAAGGGCTGCAGTGAGGCTGCCAAGCTTAGTGAAACAGAACCTGGAAGTACAGGCTTCTGCTCTGCTGTAGGAATCCTCTTCCAGACTGGGCATCAGATGCTGGCATGACTGGGAGGGCTGCAGCCAGCCAGCCTGCGCCAGCGGCACATTTCTAAAGCAAACACAGCTTCAGGATATTATCATGATGCAATCATGCCAATGATGCTGCCTAACCAGAAACCCATGGGCTTTTTTTCCTGCCCATTTAGGCACTCCCAAAATCCCACGTAGCACAACTGCCAAAGCACCAGCGAGGGGAACCTACCCCCTTCTGCTCACACTGAACAAGCACTGCTCCAGAAGTGCAGCCACAGCTGTGCGGAGCAATTCGTGTTCTTACCTTTGATTCTCCCAAAGGCAAAAGCTGAAATATGCTGCAAGATCTCCATTCCTCCAGAAAACAAAAAATCACCATGAAAATGCTTTTCCAGCGCTGGAGAGATAATGATTTTTTCCCCAAGAGTATCATATCCCAAGTCAGAGAGTGAAAAAATGATCTGGGAAGTTGGATAGAAATTCTCTGTTTTCACTATGAAACATTTTGTGATGAAGCTGAGCCAGCCAACGACCAGAATGTCAAGTAACCAGATAAAAGACAACCACGCATTGTTGGACAAACTGTATTTTTTTTTTATATAACCACTTTTTCTTCCTAGCCTTTCTGCAAATAAACTTTTCCACACATTTATCAGAGGGAGAGAGGCAGTGAAATGTAAAGCAATAACACAGAAGCAATCCATGCCAATCTGTAGGCAGCTCGGGCTACCGGGTCAACGGCATCAGGAGTTTCTGGAGACAATTCTGGATGCCGGTTAAAAACCTGAAAATGTCACAGGTTTCTTCTGCAACACATCAGTTGTTCCCCTCTCCTGCACGGAGAGAAGAAAAGTGCTTGGGTTGAAACGTCCTTGAAAATGCCTGGTGATGCTCCTGCCCTGGGGGATGCTGAAGGAAATCTCTCTGTGTTCCCTTGTCTGTCTTTGCTTTGTAGTAAAATCTATCAGCAATTAAGATTTTAGAACTTTGTACAGTTCTTTTATTCTGGGTTAAGCCAAAAAAATAATAACTGATACTGCGTTTAGCCCCCAGAAAGGATTTCTGTTCCATGGCAGAGAGACTATATAGCAACAAACACATGGACTACATATGCTATAGATACGATATGAAGCCAAGGATTTTGTGAAATAGCAAAGAACTTCAGGCATTTTTGGAAGTGCCTGAAAACAGCAAGCATTTATAAATTAAGTGCCTAAACGATTTGAGATTATCATTTCAAACAGGTTTTCTGTAGTATAGAGTTCTTTATGTTTGCTTCTGACTGCGATCTGTAGTGCACTCTATCATTTATTTTGCAGCAGTACATCTCTCTCTGCAGAGCTTTCATTTATTTCCATAATTAGGAACATTGCAATGTTTTGATTTTGTTTGTAACATTCGCATCTGTGTACTTCAAATTTCTTTGAACCAGTAAAACTACGTCTTATACAACCCCGTCCTACAGGCAGCAAACTGGGAAATAATCCTCAGAAGACTCCAGCTCATTAGTTTTAACAGTACAATCTCCTGAGAGAACCAAATTAAAGGCATTCTTAGGAATAGGGCCCATGCAGGACTCCATTCACCTGCAGCATGCAGGTACTGACCATTCTTATCTGTTCACAATGACTTGCTTGCTTGACCAGAGGAATGGAGACGGTCATCTTTGCTGCCTATTGAGACAGAAGCATACATCCTAAAGTGCTTACCTTGGAAAGCAGTTTTTCAGTTTTCATCCTGTTTTCTTCTTGAACAGACAGTAGGCAGCTCCTGGTGTGGGAATGCCAGGTAGTCATTGGTAGCCACGACTTCTGAGGTGACTTTTGGTGGGCTACAGGTTCACTGACCACAAAAAAAATTGAGGATTTCAGCAGCAACCACAGTAATCTTGACTTTCATAGAATCACAGAATGGCCTGGGTTGCAAAGGAGCACAATGCTCATCCATTCCAACCCCCTGCTATGTGCAGGTCACCAACCAGCAGACCAGGCTGCCCAGAGCCACATCCAGCCTGGCCTTGAATGCCTGCAGGGATGGGGCATCCACAGCCTCCTTGGGCAACCTGTTCCAGTGCCTCACCACCCTCTGGCTGAAAAAACTTCCTCCTAATATCCAACCTAAACCTCCCCTGTCGCAGTTTAAAACCATTTCCCCTCGTCCTATCAAAGTGCACACTCATAAACAGCTGTGCACTTCCTATCGAATAAAAGAAGGGAAATCACAATAAAGTCAAGTAGAAAAATACTGTCACAGAGGAATGTTCTAAGATAAGAAGCAAAGGAAGGGTACCTTGTCTTAAGCTGGTGTGAAGTGGGTGGAATTGGGGTGCTTTTACATATTTGCATCACTTTGGTTCACACTGCTTCGTGCAGCTTATTGTTATCAACATGCCGAGCGTGGCAATGAGCTGAGTGCACTAATTACAAGAAAAAGAACACAGAAGACCAACAGAATGTCTACAGTGATTGATTACAAAATATACCAGCAACAATAACGTCAATTATTTTAGGAAATAACATTGGCACCTCCCGTGGCAGCGGAAGGCAGCAGTCAAACAGCACAATATGATGATACCTGTGGTGACAGACAAGGGAGCACTGCACTTTTAATTACTTTACCAATGGCTTTCATAATGTTTGCAATGAGTGTGCATGTATGGGAGGCTGCTGACACTGCTGTCCATGGCCATTCATTGAGATGAAAATGACAGCTGCAGGTGGCCAGCTCTTCACTGCTGCCCACAGGACAACTTGCAAGGCAGGGCAGGAGGGAGGGAATCATAGAATCGTATCATAGAATCACAGAATGGCCTGGGTTGAAAAGGAGCACAATGCTCATCCAGTTCCAACCCCCTGCTATGTGCAGGTCACCAACCAGCAGACCAGGCTGCCCAGAGCCACATCCAGCCTGGCCTTGAATGCCTGCAGGGATGGGGCATCCACAGCCTCCTTGGGCAACCTGTTCCAGTGCCTCACCACCCTCTGGGTGAAAAACTTCCTCCTCATATCCAACCTAAACCTCCCCTGTCTCAGTTTAAAGCCATTCCCCCTTGTCCTATCACCATCCACCCTCATAAACAGCTGTTCCCCCTCCTGTTTGTACGCTCCCTTCAAGTATTGGAGTGCCACAATGAGGTCTCCCCAGAGCCTTTTCCAAGCTAAACAAGCCCAGTTCCCTCAACCTTTCCTCACAGGAGAGGTGCTCCAGCCCTCTGACCATCTTAGTGGACCTCCTCTGTACTCACTCCAAGAACTCTGCATCTTTCTTATGCTGGGTGCCCCAGGCCTGGATGCAGTCTTCCAGATGGGACCTCACAAGAGCTGAGGGAGGACGATCACCTCCCTCTCCCTGCTGGCCAGTCCTCTTTTATGCAGCCCAAAGGGAAGGGGCAAGGCAGGTACTGCTGTTATTCATCATCTGCTCACCAGCTGTGAGGGCCACAGCACACCTTGAGCTGTAGGAAAGCCACCCTATGACAAAGCATCCTGAGATGCACCCGGTATTTCGGGAGGATGTGGAGGACAGCTCAAGCTGTCCCTGTCAGCACAGGCTGTCAGAAAGGAGCTGTCACAAAACGGATGTCCCCAGAAATAAGCGCTGCACAAACTTTGGTCATCACGGTAATTATATCGCAGTTTGAAGAGGAACGTTCTTAACATCAGAGAACTGCAAGTAATGCTCTTTTCCTGTCAGCCACCAGCAAAGGGCACAACAAACCCGTGGTAGCACACGTCTGTGTGACAGGACCGCCCTCGCTGGGAAATGTTCCTCAGCAGCAACGAGGAAAATGCCACATCAGGAGGAAAAAGGAACAAAACCTCACTGAGAGATGGATCTTCTTCGCACAAAGTCCCTCAGCAAGGAAAAGACCTGTCAGTCAGAATGGTGGTGTTGTGTCCACAGGGGTTTCTGATGCCCGCCTGGGCCACCTCCACTCCCTGCCCCTCTTGCTGATGGCCACAGCAATGACTATAATAAAAATATTTTCAATTTTTTTTTTTCTATGTAATTGAAGGGCCAGATTGAACTCTCAGAATTACTTAAGGCTCCTAAGTAACACATGCATGGTGTGTAACACAGCTTAAAACTAAAATAGGCCTACAATTCCCAGAAAGCATATATCAATGCATACCAAGAAAATAGTAGGGAGTGCAGAACTTTCTCACATCTTCCCCAGGTGTAACAATTATGAGATTTCTTTGATCCCCAAACACCTGATTTCTTCAGCACACAGTTACCTGCTCCTAACCACATCTGTTTTTTGCTTTTTTCATAGAATCACAGAATGGCCTGGGTTGCAAAGGCCCACAGTGCTCATCCAGTTCCAACCCCCTGCTGTGTGCAGGGTCACCAACCAGCAGACCAGGCTGCCCAGAGCCACATCCAGCCTGGCCTTGAATGCCTGCAGGGATGGGGCATCCACAGCCTCCTTGGGCAACCTGTTCCAGTGCCTCACCACCCTCTGGGTGAAAAACTTCCTCCTAATACCTAACTTAAATCTCCCTTTTTCTTACAAAAGGCCTTCAGACAGGAGCACCCAAGTGGCCCTGCAGGACCTGAGCAATGCTGGCAGGTCCCTGCAGCCCCCTCACCTCACTTGGTGCCACCAGTAACTTCTGCACTTTGCCCAACAATGACATTGTGGTTCACATATTCAGAAGTACAACAGGAGAAGCTCTGTGCTACGAATGTGCTATCGAGCTCTGTGCCAATGAAAGGCAGGAAAACAATATAATCAATGAAAAATTTGGGTGTTGAGAGGGTAAAAACGCTTATTTTCAAACCATATTTATGTTCAACATGACAACAAACACAATTTTAGCTGTTATGCATTTTGGATTTTTTTTCGCCTTTGCATCTGAAGAATTAAAAAGTGCTTTTCCATTCAACTGGGATAAAAACACATTTAGTACAGATGCTATAAGAAAGGATATCAGTGAACTGCAAAGTGATTATGTTGTACCCCTGGGCAATAAGGCTGTCATAAAATTTCAAAACAAGATGTGAGAATCTAGGACAGTTCTGCGCTTGGGTCACAACGTGTGGTTTGCAGTCACATCTTCTGTTTTCTAGTTATAAATTAAAATGCAACATTTCTAGTAGCAACTCACCCACTAGAAATACGCACAGGAGCCTGAGTGGATCTGGGAAGGAGAGCATGGGATGTAGCAGCAGGTGTTAGCTGCAGGTCAACCACCACCACTTGCAATACTGCTCAAACAGAATCATAGAATGGTCTGGGTTGAAAAGGACCACAATGATCACCTAGTTTCAAACCCCCTGCTAAGTGCAGGGTCATCAAACCACCAGACCAGGCTGCCCAGGGAGCAGGGGGAATGGGGACTGTGAGCACTGATGGCTTCAGCTCAATGCAGGGCTCTGCATCTTGGTACTGGCTAGAAACAAAATCTGAAGTTCTGTGTGTGTGACCCACCTGGACCTCATAGGAGCATTATAAATAATTTAAGGTGTGGGAAATGCAAGAGAAAAGGCAGCTCTAAACACCGAAACCTGAACCACACCCTGGAGAAACCCCTTGGTTTCTGTACTGTTCCCTTTTCCTTTTTAGAAAGGGAAAAACAAAGAAAGAAAAAAAGAAAACAACAAAAACCAATCAACCAACAATAACTGATAGGGTCTTGGTTCCATTCTGATGGGGCAGAGAAAGATTTAAATCCACAACAAACACCTATGCAACAGGAAAGTGATTTTCTGCATCTACACAGTAGCAACACGTTTCAGTGCTAATTCCACAGTTATATTTTTAACAATACCAAAATGCCAAAACGAGCAGTGAAAGGGCAGCAGCAGCCCCATGTGGGCAGGTTGGTCTCAGTGCAATGCCATGGGATCAGCATCCTGGCCACCAAACCCCGCTGTGCAACCAGCACGCGGTGTCAGCAGAAACACAGCTCATCCCACAGCGAGGAGGGTCATTTCTAAAGGTAATTGAAGGCTTTTTAGTCTGCAACTGTCAAAGTGTTTTGAGAATAATAGACCTTGACACGCTGAAAGTTGAATGAGATCGGGAGATTGATCCACCCCAGCATTTGATTTCCAACGCAAAGTTTGCATTGCACTTTTATCAGGATAGTATTGAACAAATACTTCCCATTACATAAAGGAACAAAGGGAAAATGCTTTGATGCCTAGAGTAAGGAACCAAATATTCAAAATCTACACTTGTCCCCTTACCTCTGTCAGAATGGTTGAATCCCATTTCTCTTAGCAGCTACAGTGCACCTGATAACAGCAACGTGTTGGAGAGTGGAGGTCATCTAGAATGATAAAATCAAACCCATTTAGCTGAAAACACTTCTAAATCCACCTTATATGTATGCTGCTGCACTGCCAACTTCCCAGTCCTGCAGAGGCAGATGGAGGGATCTGCACTGAGAATTTCAAAGCTCTGGTGCAATCCAGAAGGGGCAGGAAAGGCCACAGGAAAAGCTGCAAGGAAAGGGAAGGGATCATTAATGGGATTTCCTAATGAAAATATGTGGAACCTGAGAGATCCCATCCTTCTCCATTTAGATATAACAGTTGCTATTCTAAACACAATTATTTATAAAAGAGCTGCAATTTCAACACTTCTATTTGTAAAGAGAAACACCCTGTTTGCTCATTCTTACCGAAGTCCCAGCAGTTAGTGCTGCCCACCTCGAGGTCAGAAGCCAGGAATGTGACACCAGGTGGGAACCAGGCAGGGCTGGCTCGCCTTCCTCTTCCATAGTGACACTTCACAGGAGGCAAATCTCTCCCAAACAACTTTAGGGAAAACAGTTGGGTGCCAATTTCTAGGGAGGGACTGAAGGCAGAGAAATGCTCTCAGTAGATCGCAGTAGATTGGCCACAGTTCATCCAGCTTCTGTAGCCAGGTGTAAGAAGACTGCAAGCAGCAATTGATCCATCAATTAGTCACTGGCTGACAAGCACTGAATACAGCTCAGGTTGGAAGAGCTCCTCAGTTAACCAAAGGCACGGCCATTGACCCTCACTGACCCTCATAGATCCTAGATGCTGTTCAGCTCTGGTGCATCTGACGGATGTAGCAACACCTGGATGGCATCAAACATTTTTCTTTTATGATTTCTACCTTCCCATGCAAGCACTGTTCCTCTTAATTTCTTCCTGCTTGACCTCACTCCAGAAATCCTGCCCTATGCTAAAGCATGGCTCCCTGGGCCACCAGCAGCCGAGCCCAAGGAGGGACAGGAGGGTGGTGAAGATGGGACTACCCAGCAGAAGTGGACAGAAAGTACAGAATGTATTAAAATATTTCATAATGTGCATAATCCACTGAACTGCCAAAGCTAGTCTTGATGAGGAAAAAAAAAAGGAACATTTTTAGTGCAGTACATGATACATTGATTATTTTATAGATAATTTTTGACCCATCATTATAATGGCTGAGTGCTTGGCAGACCATGATGAGTACTGGCAATTAAACGCTTCAGACGATGCACTGATGCTTTTTTACAGTCCATTATCAGTGAGAGAAACAGCTCTCCAGCAGAAATCCTGCAAAACAAATGGAATTGCAACCTAAAAGAATACATCCCTGTTTTGACTTCCCCATCTGAAAGCAAATCCAGCAGCCAGGAAATAGAGCTACACCTGCAGCTTGCTGCTGCCCACTCCCAACACAATGCACAGCCCCATCCCTGCTGCCCTGCACACAGGGACTGCTGAGTGCTCGCATCCCTCCTCGCAGCTTGTGCTCTGCTCTGATTTTCCACTCGCTCTGCTCTTGCCTGAAGGTGCCTTCCTCTGCTCCATCGTTTTCTTTTAAGGGAGAAGAGAAATGCAAGTGACATTCCTTTTATAGCTCCACTACAGGTGAATTATCTGGTAAAATAGGTAAGTGCCTGGCTTTTTTCCCTTTGAGTTCTCTTACTGCAAAAATAAAACACAGTGGGTGTACTGATTTATTATTATCAGCACAGAGTAATAAAAGCATCATTTGATACCGTGCCAGCATCAATATTCGTTTGCAGAACAAAACAAGCCCTCCGGCCCCCCAAGCAGCTCCAGGTTACCCCAAAACTCAGCCCCCAGTTAGACCAGAAGATTCCCACAGCCCCACATCTGCGCTGGCAGAGCTCCCATGTCCACTGCCAAACTGGGGGAAGGATCCAGTGTGGAGCTGTTCCCTTCTAAAAATGCTCCCTCGTTAATTAACAGAAGTCAAGGGGGAGGGCAGAAGGTGGAAGAGGACGGAAAAAAAGAAAAGAACATCTAAAATGTAGACGTCAGTACTTAAAAAAAAAGAAAGAGGAACCCAGGCACTTGCTCACACACGGGGCTTTGCGGTCACTGGTCACTTCCAATTAGATTGTACCCTCGGCTAATGCTCGTTGTCAGCCAGAAACAAGGAGCACTGGAGGAAAACAACTTCCACGCAGAGAATATTCTTTGCATGGGTACTACCATGGCCTCCAGGCGAGGACAGCATCCCTGCTGCACTGGGAGAGCGCGTCAGGTCCTGCTGGCAGAGCACAGCCTCATCCTCCTGCCCAGCCGCGCCTTGGTGCTGCTGTGGTTCTCAGAGAGCATCGACTGCACCAGGCTGAGGGAGACAAGCAGGAGCCATGCGTGCTGCTCCTCCAGGTGGGATACTGTGGGTCCAGCCTGAATGGGAACCTGGTGTTACCTGAGAGAGAGGAAGAAGACGAAGATCTTCAGAGCACTGAAATGAGAATGTACTGCTGGAAGAGGGGGATGCACTTGCTGAATGAAGCTGTAGCATCATGGATGGTTGGGTTGGAAAGAACCTCAAAGCCCATCCAGTTCCAACCCACAGGCAGATAACACTACATCAGCTGTACAGGGCCCATCCATGCCTGTGGGCACTGGCAGGGATGGGGCATCTATACTCAGGAGGACAGTGCCAGGGCCTCACCACCCTCGTGGTGAACAATTCTTCCTAACACCTCATCTAAATCTCCCTTCTTTTAGCTTTAAGACATTACCCTGTGCCCTATTACTACCTCTCCTGAAGAAGTGTCCCTCCCAGCCTTCCTTTAGGCCCTTCCAGGCACCGAAAAGCTTCCCCCGAGCCTTCCCCAGGCTGCACAGCTCCAGCTCTCCATACCTCTAGCCGTGGCTTTGCCCAGTGATGCTCAGTCCCACAGCCTCAGGCTCTGTGCCGGCATCTAAACTTCTCCAACGCTCACTGAAAAGACTTCAGTTTTGCCTTACAATCCAACACGCACCTTGAGTTAAATTCTACTTACGCTCGGATCTCTCCCACCAGGGCTCACATCAGGCTCACATTGATTTTGTTGCCTGGAGTGAACAACTCCTCAAAGGAAATTTCTCACCAGCATGCGGGAATCTCCCTGCATTACTATAGTCCAAGCTGAAAAAAACACAGGTTTTATGGCATCTCCTTAATGTTACCAGGGCTTCAGAAAAGCAGTCTCACCCCCATCAGCAGAAGCATTACCAGGAGAAATAGTAAGGTAATACAGAAACAATGCATGCAGGTGTGGAGGGCGCTGCCAGCCTTGTGGTTTCTCCATCCCAAGGACACCTACCAGCCACCTTGGTCTGAGTCTGAGAGGCACTTCATCCCTTTGGAGGCTTATGCCATTTGTATGGTTACAAACGCTCTTGGCTGCTCATGTCAGGTACTGTGTGCGACACGGAAGGTTTGGCACAAGCCCTGCACAGCCTTCACCTCTTTATGGTCAGCAATTCAATACATTGGTTGACCTCTTAAAAAAAAACAAGACAAAAAACACCTATTTCTAGGTTTTTACTATCATTTTCCTCTAAGGAACGAGTTAACAATAGCATGCTACAGAGAGGAACAATGCCAACAAATATATTTTCCAGCTGCACAAAGTGATAAATTCATGGACTGGAGTTTATAGCCAGCACAATAAGACATCGCTGACAGCCAGATCTCAACAACAGGTATAAAAAGCAGGACAGGTCTCCTTGTGATGCTTGTAGAGAGAATAAAGCTATCTCACCTCATGAAAGAATGCATTTTCTTCATCTGAATATTTTTAATTTGCAGTTGATGTAGGGTCTTTTTCTCTGAGATTCTGAGCATGTGAACACAATTCAGGAAAATGTATATAATTTTCAGAGAAACAGTAATTACAGCTCAAGTGAACTCTGTGTATTCTGCAATGACTTCTCTCCCTCCAAGAACACACTTCCCAAGCCAATGTTCTCAGTCTTAAATTTAATGTTAATAAGCATCTTAAATTGCATAATTTATGCTAATCTAAAAAGTGTTTTGCTGAGACCAAGGCTGGTGGGGTTTCTTTACCTTGCAAATTGTTACACTTCTACATTAGTCATTTTTGATTCAACACAGCGTGCGTGTCAAACTGTTTTAAAATGGTGTCTGGATACCTATTAATTTCCATAGGCTCTTTAATATTCTGCTATGTACCTTTTTTTTTAGTTGAGACGTTTTTGTAGTTGCTTTTCTCCTGTTCTCCACCGCCGCTGCAGTGATCCATCATTGTTTGTAGGAATGATGGAGAAAGAAAAGTCGGTTTAAATTGGGATTACAGCGCTGAGGGAGCAAAAGCACAGCCATAGGAAAATCAACACAGAGAATAAACACAGAACTTGGAAGAGCAGCAAACAACAGGAGTATGTACAGAAATGCCTTATCTATAGGAAAACAGTGTCACATTTGATTTTGTCTGTGCTCTCCCTCTGTGAAAGACTCCCTGAAACGCCGATGACGCCCTCTGTTTCCCTCTGATGGAAACTGGCAGGAGGCCACAGCTCTCAATAATAGCACAACAAGCATCTTTTCAAGCATCTGTTAAGCAGCCAGACCTCCTGGTCTGGAAATGTGTATGAGAGTGATGATGCTTATTCTGGGTGATATAATTAATTACGAGTACAGTCAGAAGCCCCCGAGCATTGCTGTATGGAGCAGTGCAAGGAACCGGGTGCTGCTCGTGGTAAAGGCACTTCAGCCAAGACAGGTGAGGCTCAGGGCACACTCATGACCTTTGGGGACCAAGCAGCTGCTGTCCCCAAAGCCTTTTCAGAGGTGTTTAATAGGAATCATTTGAAAAAGAAAATTCCAACACAATTTGAGTTTCTTGCACTTAAAGGAGAAAAAAAAACCTCAAGGCCAGGCTACATGGGGCCTGGGCAGCCTGAGCTCGTGCCTCATTTAGTGGTTGGCAGTCCAAGTTGGAACTTGGTGATCTTTGAGGTCCCTTCCAAGCCAAGCCATCCTATGACCCTATGAAATAGTGTCCATCAAGGAGGCTAAAGGTCTGGAAAAAGTGCTGATATGGGCAGCTTATTGAAATCTGCCCTGGGCTCCAACTCAGAGGAAGCTCATAAAAATCATTAGCAAGTTATGCAAATGAAAAATAACCTGTTCGTAAGGAATGCAAAGCTTTACCACTGAATCTGAAGCATTAATATGCTATGCTCAGCGTCCCTCCATTTACGTTCTGCAGCTCTGCAATGCAGTTTGGGCTGCAAATATTTAAGTTCAACAACAGAAGTGCCAAACCGTGCAGTGAAAATCTGAGTGAATGGTCCTAACAATATGGATTGAACCCAAAATAGCAATGTTTCACCATCCATAACATCTCTGCAAGTCTGGGATGGCACACGGGGAGTTTGGGTGGCAATGAATCTTGGATCAGCTTGGATTTTGAAAACCATCCATCACCACGTCACTGCACCAGGATGGCATGAAGGCTCAATGCAAAATGGGGCCATGCAGAGCCCCAGTCCCATGGGGGAGGTCAGCACTTGTCCTCGCAGTGCACTGGTTCAAAACCAGCTCGTTCCAATGCGAAATGACTTATTTGATTCAGCAACTTTGCATTAAATTGTTGGAATAGCAGCACTGTCACCCTGGAAATAAATAAATAAAAAGGTCTATTGTTTGATAGAGAAACCTAATTTACGGTAATTATTCATGTCTACAGAATGCGTGTGACAAAACCAGGGGAAATTACAAACCCTACTAATAGCCCCTGTCAGCAGCTGGTCAGTTCCCATACAAGAAACAAGCACTTACACCGAGCCACGCATCTCTGCATTACCAAGAACAGGGCAATTGCAAGCCTGAAATTCAGTTCAGATCCGTGAAAAGTACAAAAGCAGAATGAAAGGAAATTGAAATATCGGAGCAGCTCGACCTCACAGTTCCCATAATCACATTAATGCTGAAAGCTGGAGATACAGGAAAACCCTCAGCGTTTCGGTGTTCCACCTCACACCTGCATGTACTTAGCCCTTTTTGCACAGACATACACTGCATGTACTACAATTTATTTCTTCATCACAAGGCAGGGTGGAAAAATTGAAAAATGCCTTATTTGGTTTGTGTGGAGGGTGGTGAGCAATCACAGCAGAGAAGTGAGCAGGGCTGAAGTGTGGTGACTTTCATGGCTGATCCTGCATATAAGAGAGTGCTTTTCACTGAATTTAAATAAGTTGAGCAAAATGCAGGTAATTTATCAATGCAGTATCTCAAAGGACACATTAACAGTAAGCAAACAGCCAGAAAGATGTTCTGCATTTACTTAAAAATATCACACATTTTTTACTGCGAGAATACACCCAACTTAACCAAGAGATTTATGAGGGGGAGGCAATGAGAAGCTGGACAGAGCATCCTGCTCACTTCCAGCAACGCATCTGAAAGGCAGCAGGGGAAAGAGCTGCAGCCCTGCAGAACGTGCTGCCAACACAAAGACTGCATCCACCACCACCCTCACCTCTGAGGCACCACAGACACACACCTAACGTCACAGAGCTGGAAAAAACAATTTCTGCCACACCTTCCACTGCTTTCAGATTGAGGATAAAATACTTTTTCAAAACAGCTCCAAAATATATTCCAACACAGTATGGCAGATGGAACAAATAGGATGACTAGCGTTAGATACTAAAACTGGCATACAAACACTTAAATCTAAAACAAGCCGTTACCTAGGCAAAAAGTCTCTTTGCTTACTTCACCTGCTTATGTCCAATATCCATACAAAACAACAGTGTAGCCAAAGGAACCCTTCTAAAAAGAGGTAAGTATGAGCATCCACCATGGGACAACTGGCATCAAAGTTACATTGGCTTTTTGCATGGGATGGTTCCCAGGAAGGTCACAACAACTAACAGGAGAGTTGTCAAGCAGCGAGAAGCTGGACACTTCAACTAGTCAGTGAAGTAAGCCATTCTGCTTTAAAAAATGTGTGTTTGGATATATGCATGTGTGTGCAAATGCAGAGGATCCAGAGGAGGGTCATGAAGATGATCAGGGGACTGGAGCACCTCCCCTATGAGGACAGGCTGAAGGAGCTGGGCTTGTTCAGCCTGGAGAAAAGAAGGCTGCGGGGTGAATCATTGCAGCCTTTCAGTACCTAAAGGGAACCTACAGAGGGGAGGGGAATCAACTCTTTGAAAGGGTAGATAACAGCAGGACGAGGGAAAATGGTTTTAAGTTGAGGGAGGGAAATTTATATTGGATGTCAGGGGGAAATTCTTTACTATGAGAGTGGTGAGGTGCTGGAACAGCTGCCCAGAGAGGCTGTGGATGCCCCGTCCTTGGAGGTGTTCAAGGCCAGGTTGGATGGGGCCCTGGGCAGCCTGGTCTGGTATTAGATATGGAGTTTGGTGGCCCTGCGTGTGGCAGGGGGGTTGGAGATTCATGATCCTTGAGGTCTCTTTCAACCCTGGCCATTCTGTGATTCTGTGATTCTATACATATAAATGTGTAACAGAGAAACAACGTGTGACTTGAGATCGGAGACAATCCTGCTCCTCCCCAATGCGAGCTATCCAACTTGTTACCTTCAGGAACAGGAGGACAATCTTTAGTCTGATTCATCCATATTCACTTGCCATCACTATTCTCTGCAAACAAAAATGCACATCACAGATATCAGTGGTGAAGAATAAGATATGCATTAAGACAAAACTGAATTTAAGGACATTCTGCAGTCAGAAATTTGCGGTATCACCGGAGACATCTTCAGTAATCAAAAATGTCAATTAGAAAAAGTGGCTTAAGGACTGACCTTTGCATTGAGCTTCCCGCTGAAAATAAATTTGATTAAAAAACAAACAACTGCCTCCCAGCAAAGCTTTTGTGGTACTGCATGGGACTGATGAGAATCGACATGCATGCCTGTAGAAATTATCCTCCCAGTCATAAGCTAAGACTTAGAGAATGAGAATTAAAGGCTTCTCAATGTTATTAAGGGACTGTAAGGTAACTTTCAGTGAGTAACTATAGGTCAACTTTCAAGAAGGAAAAAAAATGAAAATCTGTTTTCTCAAACTATTTAGAAACTTGACCTCTCTAATTATTTATTCATTTACTTACTGTCAGGAAAATGTCTGTTACCACATGTTCCTCTCACAGGAATGGGGTATGCCAGCAGACCAGCTCTGCAGCCCTTAAGCACAGGACAAATCAAGGCCTGTAAGAGATGATGGTGGGAAGGACCAGGAGCAGAGGTGGAACAACAGAGCATCCTCACCAAGCAGGGAGACAACAGCCCCTCGTGTATTTAGTGCCCAGTAATGAATTCCCACAGCAACAGGACAGACCACAGAGACAAAAGATAAGCCACTGCAAAATCCCCAAAGGTTCAAAGGGCACATCCACAAGCCCACACACATTCACCAGCAGCAGGACAACCCAGAAGATGGGATGTGGATTTCCCAGAGGACACCTCTTGTCCTTACCATCACTGCAACCAGCCTTGGGCAGTTTCATGGACAAACACACCTCAAGTCTTGTGAGCACACGAGTATGGCAAAGAAAGTGGGAGAGACACTATTTTGGGTAACATTGAACAACATTATTTTCCTGTATTTTCCCATATAGAGCTCTCTGACGTGAGCTGAGCTTTGCTGCAGTGTCACAAGAAATTCATACTGCGTTTGGATGTTCTGCTGTAACACCACTGGAGGATAAAGGAAGACAATATGCTGTAGGAAAAATAACAGCCTTCGCAGGATTGTTCACTGCTTAGAGACTGTAACTGAATTAGGTTTTGGATTTGCTGAAGTGCGTTTTTACAACACTTTGAGGAGGGTAATGATTCGTTCTGGCTGGGTTTTACACGAGTGGAAGCCTAGAAGCTGTTAGATTGAAAAAATGGTGACAATTTGGGCCTGAAAGTGAATCTGAGAGTCTGATTTTCAACCCCTAATCTCAGCTTGTATATTTGTAACACAAACATATGTGCGAGATTTAAAGTTTGTAGTACAAGGCCAATATAAAACTGCAGCTCTTGTTCAGAAGTGTTGCAGTGCCAAACTATAACACTTGCATGAGCACAGGAATTTGTTAAAGATGTGTGAAAACAAACGTATTATAAATATAACCATTCAATTAAAGGTCCATGTGAAAATCTCCTGTTGAATTCAGGATGCAAATGGAACAGAAAAGAGGAAAACTCACCAGCATCCCAACAGTCTTCAGCACAGTAACAATATCAGAATTTAAACTGATTTTCAATTAAATTAATGACTTACAGAATTAATACTGTAGTACACCGCTGATCATCAACAGAAAGAATCCTTCTCAGCTTGTTTCTCTTGAAAGGAGATTATACCAGTCCCAAAACAAGTAGGAAACTGTAGGACAATCTGTAGCAGTTAATTCTGATAGCTCTCTCATTGCAAGAAAAGTGTTTGGTTGACCCACAGTTCCATGATGTTTACACGCAAAATTATAAGCACACAATTAACTATTTGAGCCACTCTTTATGAAAGGACAACCATTCTGCCTTTACAACATTATTGTTTTGCTGTAAAGCATGCTTCTGCCTCTTAACCTACAAAAAAAAGCAGAAGTCAGCACTTACAGCAGCCCTGCACTGAGCACAATAGTGAAATTCTGCAGGAAGAACGGAAAACACCAAGGAAATGCAGTCAGTTTCTTAAGACAAATTTTTTAAATAGTTTTTTATTTTTTTGAGTCAGTGGTATATTTAAAAACAATCTACCGTAAGAGTATAAAGATTGTAGATAGTAAAAAACAGAAGTGTGATGACAATAAAAAACGCTACAGTATAAAGTTAGTTTCCTTCCTCCCTCCCAATGCCCCTCCCCATCACTGTCCAATATTTTTCAGAGGCCAATAATTGGAAAAAAATTAGCTTTTTTTTTTTTTTTTTTTACACTTTCAGCAATGAAGAAATTAAAAATATGTAAGGCATTTTTTGTAGGTACATTAATCCATTATTATATGAAAAGCAGGCAGCATAAAAATTAAAACATTCTAAAAACCATCGTATATACACATTCTGTACAGAATGATGGCACAAAGTGATTCCATCCAGCTCACCCTAATCCACACGAAATATTACACATTCAAATGAAAAAGAAAGCTTTTCTCACTCTTGTACTGAGGTTCAGAATGACCACAAATCTATTTGTGTGCTCTGTTTCTTTTCCTATATGCTCGTGCCCACCCATGGCTAAGAGGCTGTCCTGGTTTACCAGCTGATCATACAAAGAACAGCCAACTGAATGAAAATGTAAACCACTGGTTTTAAAAAGGCCATCAGCTCTCAGCTTATTTATAACACGGCAGAAATGAAGACGTATGACACAAATAAGCTGTGTCTGATTGCAGGGCCTGGAGATAACTGTTATTCGGGGAAATCCTACTGCAGCTTCTCATTATCACAAAGCCTAATCCAACGTGCATTAAATTCACTGTGAATATTGCCATTGATTCCTATATACACTGAGATTAAGTACAAAATACTCAGTTCATTTAAAACTCCACAGCTACCTAAATGCCTTAGTTACAAAATATTCAGCTCCTACCTTAATCTCCACAGCTACCTGCGTGGCTGAAGTTATGCGGAATAAAAACCAGGGAGGTTTAGGAAGAGGGTGCTGTCAGTTGGTGAATGCCTCCCGGGCTCAAGTAGAAATGCAGATTCCTTTCAAGTTATGGGAGGAAATATCCCCAGAAAGGGGGTTAATGTAGTGGTGCTTCCAAAACACTGCTAGGAGCAGATTCTTACCGAGTTAGAGTCATTGCACTAAGCGTTAGATACTGCGTGCCTGGACGAGGTAAACATTATATACCTTAAAATACTTAGGGAAATGAATTGTTACAGCTTTATCTTTGGAAAAAAAAAAACGCTTCTTTCTTCACTGGACAATCCCCGAGTCAACAGATGTTTGCTTCCGAGTTGTCTTTGGAGGTGGAGGTGGGGGGGTCTTGCTGGGCAGCGGAGGAGGCAGGTGCTGGAAGAAACCAATTTTGAACAGACCATGTTATCAACCAGTGGATTTCAGAGACACGTCTTGGTTCATACAAAACTGAGTGGGTAAATCCATAACCCTCTGATTTGTGAAAACTTCTCAGAACTCGCTGCCATGAATACTGAATGTGTTTGGCCATTAGCTTAAAACCTACCTTTTACTTTTGACAATGAAAAATGTCTCAAGGGTTCATGATTAATTAGCTCGGTATTTCAGGAAAAATCTCTTGAAAGCATTGCACAAGTTTATAAATCCCCACTTAATATCATGATAGAATATTGATTTCTTGGTCTGTGTTGATCGTCCTCAGCCCCTATGCACCACAGAGCTTAAAAGTTATGGCAAAGAAACAGCTTAATTATTTCTCCATTACTTTTGTATTTTGCACATTTAGAACCCAAATCATTCTTAAAAACATCTCACTTAAACAGATAAGGAATTTGCAGTTTGCCATTATAGCATCATATTTAAAATGTTCAAAATAGAAAACCAGACTGTTCAAATATAAATATTTAAAATCACTTCATACATTATACAAGAGAACAAGAACACCCTCGGTACGACTCACCAGCTAACCAAATAATATAAAAAATCTTTATGGAAATTAAGACTGTTTTCATAAAGTTCAGTTATATACACGACAAGAAAAAATCTGTTTCAGAAGCTACTTGAGAATACTGCAACTTGCTCACAGACTTTCATACACCTGTTTCAACTTCATTTAATGTCTTGGGCAAAATAGTTGACGATATCCAACTCACTGTAAAAAACTGGAATACCAGCAATGGATAAAACATATCAAAGTGCATAAGAAACAGACTTGTTCATAGGATCATAAAATGGCTTGGGTTGGAAGGGACACCAAGGATCTTCAAGCTCCAACCCCTACTGTAGGCAGGGCCACCAAACTCCATATCTAATACTAGACTAGGGTGCCCAGGGTCCCATCCAACCTGGCCTTGAACACCTCCAGGGATGGATGGGGCATCCACAGCCTCTCTGGGCAGCTGTTCCAGCACCTCACCACTCTCATAGTAAAGAACTTCCCCCTGATATCCAACCTACATCTTCCCTCCTTCAACTTAAACCCATTTCCCCTCGTCCTGCCATTATCTACCCTTGTAAAGAGTCGACTCAGTTCCTTCAGAAGATACCCAGAGCTGCTATCCCTAAAGCAGAGTGGTTCTGGGTGATGCCAGGATATCTCTCTTATCTGTAGTGAGGCAGAATAAGTACAGAGCATCTTACAATGCCCTTGCTGTGCACTGACTGTGAGTCGTCATGAAAGTGCAAGAGTGGATGGAAAGGAGTATCTTCAAGGTAAATGAACGGCCTCTTCAAAGTCATCTTATAAGAAGCATGAAGTTACAAATCTACAGCTACTGCCAGATAGGCATAGGTTAAACAGAAAGAAGGTTGCATACTGGCAGCCAAGATGACTGCACTTCTGTTGGAATATTTTTTGCTAGCCTAATTGAAAGGAAATGTTTTCCAGTATTTTCTTGCATGCAAACAGGGATCACAAACTGCTGCAGGGCAATTGTGCCCAAACTCTTTCCTTCCAGATTGCCACCACCCAAAAGGGCAGCACGGAGCACGTCGGGGTGCAGGCACATGACACAACAGTGTGAAGACCATCTTTCTCTCCATTTCTGGGACCTCTACAGCAGTGGCACAGCAGTGCAACAAGGTGCACACACTCACCTTCATCCCTGAATACAAAATGCTGGTTTATCAGCATGGACAGCAATCCATTTCCATCTTCTACTGGATCATGACCAAGAGCAAGGAGCTCTCTGCACATCACCTGCTACCTGGAACGTTGCATTTGCTGTCCCAAAGGATAAAAACATCAGAAGAGACTGCTTGCTTTGGGCTTTGGCTCCCTGCTGATCAAGGGAAACTTCCAACTCATCAACAAAGACAGGAATTAATCTATTTGGCCAGGAAGACTTTTGTATTCACAGCCCAGTTGAAGTTTACACTCTCTCTTTTGAAGAAACAACCAGATTATTAAGAGCAGAGTTGAGCCTCCAAAGGGCAGTGTGCAATGAAGGAAAGCCCTGCTGAGTAAGGGTTTTGATGAGCAGACTCAAAGACATACACAATTTACTTCTGACCTGCAGTGAGGAGAGGGCACAGGGCTCCCTGAGATAGAAAAAGCAAGTAAACAGACTAACGTGAAAATCAAATCAACTAAGAGTATTATTCCAATGAAAGAAATACTGATTATGTATTTATTATTTATTTCCTTGAAGGCATAACGCTGCTGAAATATTTCCTCTACCTGACCAAATATTCTTCTTAACCTTGTACGTTCAGTTAGCTTCTGAATTCCAGCTGAGACACCCTTCTCGAGTCTGACTGCTTCTGCTATTTAACTTCACACATGTAATTGAGATCTGCACATCTCCAAGGCCTTAAAGAAGAGCTCTGTTGGAACCCTGTATCCAGGCACCCGTTGTGGGCAAGCTGCATGACAATACTGATGGTCTGCAAAGCATCAGCATGCAACATGCAAGAACTCCCTGCAGAGAAGACAGTAATTTCAGAACCAAATAAACCAGATGCCCCTCTAAAATATATTACAAAACATAAAAATATCCTCAGCCCTCTTTTTTACTTTCTTATTTATCACCAGAAAGAACTAACTTTGCTGATAGCATCATTTGTGAAAATCCATTTTGAATTTAACTAAGAGTATATTGGCAATAATTCTCAATTCAATTAGATCACAGGCATTTCTCAAACAAATGAGTTCTTCTTATTGATCACAGAACAATCAAATTATCCCTGAAAACTTGCTTCTGAAGAATATATACAAAGCAAATACAATGAGAGTAAGCTAAATATATATGCTATAAATAACAAGCACAAAGTCTACAAGAGCTTAGATTCTGCAAGCAAATTAGGCAGAAAGAAATAACAGAGATAGGTAGATAATTATTATAATTGAATTTACAATTTCCATTAGAAAGTAGGATAAATTTAGCACATGTTCATTTATATTATAAGCTACCAAGGAATATATTAAGTAGGACATGTAATGCTCATCAGGGCAACATTTTGAGAAATTAGCACGACAAAACTTGCCAGTGTGGAATTGGTACACTCCAAGTGCCAACAGATGCTTTCTTTTACCACTGCAGCCATAAATATCAGCACATTTTCCCTCTCCCATTAATGCAGAGCTCAGAAAGCCATTATTTGCCTCGTGAAGTTCATTGTGCCACATTTCCACCTAGAAACTTTTGAGATACAAAATGAAGTTTCCCTTCATTTCACATTTAATTAAAACTGCTGTGCAGAGTTATACTTCAGTTGTTAATTGTGAACCCTCCCCTTCCTCAAACATGCCTTTACTTTCTGACAGTGACAGGGACTGCTAGCTCACGTTCAAACCTATTTCGGTCAGACTCCTTAGCTCACGTGTACCTCAGGGGAAACAGAAACCTTATGTAAAAGGCACATCTGCAATACAGAAACAAGCTGTTCCTTCTGCTCCCAATGCTGAATCGCTCCCGTTTGTTTGCTTTTTCTTCCAGTTACAGGAAAAGATTGGGTTTAAAAACATTTGTCTCCGTTCTCCTCCAAAAACTGAGAGCGTTACACTACATGTCCTGAATGCCATAAGAATCAATTAAGGAAGATGAAAATATGTATATATATATATATATATATATAATACTGTGAAAAAGCAAAGTAAGATATACAAAAGTGTCTTTTTTTTTTTTTTCAATCAGAAAATATTGTTATAAAACCAATAAAGAAGATCTGAGTCCCACGGACAGTCCTTGCAGCACTGTGACAGAGATTGCTTCCTGCCTAACTCTTCTGCTTTGAAACCAAATGGCCATCACTACTGACGAGCTATGAAAAGCAACCAAAGACACTTTTACTTCGAAGGAATACAAGACCTAATCCGGCCTTAAGCAGCACAAACAAGGTGTAAATGGGCAACAGGGGGCTGTGCAAACACTTTCAAATACTGATTTCCAAACAGGTCCTTCATGCTGACATCGCTGCATACAGCACGGAGCTGAGTCACCTGACAGCAGCAACTTGCTTATTTAACATCTGCAATGAGAAGTAACACAATGTAAGCTCCTGCAGGAATAACGCTCCCGTTCTAAAGGAAAGAGTAATAATGTGCTAGCTGAGGGAGCATCAACATTAACTCCACTAATTTAAACTGAATTATAGACAGTTTAAGTTAATTGACTGTTTGACTCTGAGCAAACTTCTGTAGAAAATACCACAGGTAACAACGTAAAATGACTGTTCAAACTCTGCTGTCATATTTCATCTACTGCTGTTTCATCTGACTTTGAATCACTGCCGTAGCCCACCTGTGATGGAGAAAGCAATTCACAGAATCATAGAATGGCCTGGGTTGAAAAGGAGCACACTGCTCAACCAGTTCCAACCCCCTGCTATGTGCAGGTCACCAACCAGCAGACCAGGCTGCCCAGAGCCACATCCAGCCTGGCCTTGAAAGCATCCAAGAGTCCCTCTGCAGACGGAGGCCCTGGCACCTGCTGAGCATCCCCTCCTTGGGGCACATCGCTCACAACAGGCTACATGGGACTGAATCAGCCATGTGGGCTCCTCCTGCTGCACTGTTTGGCAGGACCCTGCCAGGACCCCCCTGCTGGGGATGTGGGGCTCTGTGCCCCTGCTGCACGGCAGTGGTGTTAAAGCACAGGGAACACAATCCATACTCTATGAAACCATGACTCTGTGTGTGGGGTCTATTGGTACTGCAGACCACGCCAGCTAACGTGATTTTGAAAAGCACTGTTTATTATTTATTCTAGTCCTTACACAGAAAGACCTCAAGAGTTATGAGCAATACTCCCAGAATTAGGTTCAGGATCCAGACTGAAACAATATTTCTTAGTGAAGGCCTGGGCCCTGGGAGAGCTGTAAAGCAATGCACTGCCTGTTGGCCAGCGTCAAACTGCAGCTTGATCCCAGGTAATGCTGATGGCAGAGACGTGGCCACCTCTGAACCAAAATCAAGGGTGCTGCTTAGGGACACATCATGGGCTCTGTGCCTCCAGGCAGACAGCAGAACAACACATTTTTCACTCAAAATCCTGTAACAAGCAGTGGCACTGCATTGATTTTGAGACATATTACAAAGTGACTCCTGCCTTGGCAAGAGCTTAACCCGCCACACTCCAGCCTGTCCCACTGGAAGATGGGCATGAACTGGTTTTCATCTCCAGCAGCGAAAAGTAACCATCAGATGGCAAGTCAAAACTGACTTTTTCTTCTTTTGTGAGCACATAAGATTATCTTGTAAGAAAAATAACTTTTGGGTATCCTTGGGTATAGTTTGATATACTTCTATGCATCATCTTCTATCCAGCACAATCTGACAGTGACAGAACAAGTGAGAATGGCCTTAAACTATAAGAGGAGAGGCTTCAGTTAAATGTTAGGGAGAAACTCTTTACTCAGAAGGCAGTGAGGCCCTGGTACAGGCTGCCTAGAGAAGTGTGGGTGCCCCATCCCTATAGGAGCTCAAAGCCAGGCTGGGTGGATGGGCAGCCTGATGTAGCTGCTGGGACTCACTCTTTGAGTCTATGATTCATTCTATGACTCTGTGATCACAGAATGAGAGAATGGCATGGGTTGGAAGGGACCTTAACAATCACCCAGTTTCAACCCCTGCAATGGGTCTCGCACTAGACCAAGTCACCCAAAGCTCCATCCAGACTGGCCTTCAGCTCTGACAAGGATAGAGAATCCAGTGCTTCTCTGGAGAGCCCGAATCAGTGCCTTACCAACCCTCATAGTAAAGAATTTATTCCTAAGATCTATTCTAAATCTAAATCATGGAGAGGCTTTGGTCAGAGTGTCTGTTATTTTCACTCCTTCCAACTTCTCCAAAGAAGAATGCCTGCAGTTGCCCTCCCACTGTCCTGGGTCCAATTTCTGGCCCACCTTTAACCAGTACTGGGGTTCCCAGGTGGGACTCGAGCTCCCCTGCAGTCTGCACCAGCCCCTGCTCCCCTGAGGAGTCAAGCAAGAGGGAAGCATTTAGGAAAGAAAGCTGATGGCAACCTCCTGAGGACTCACGTCAATGAAGAAATGGTTGCAAACAGTGAAGCAACTGCTCCATAACTGCCTGATGCCCTCACAGTTTCAGCTGGTTTTCTAGCCTCAACTCTTCATCCACACTGTACTTAGTGCTGTCACTGTCAGCTCCACTGAGCCTGTTTGGGTTCCCACTGCACACACCACTTCAACCCTCCTCACCACATCCTCCACCTACTGCTGGGCTGATGGAGGTCATCCCATCCAAACCACCAGCTGATGCTCAGTATGTGTGACAGCTGGTATTACAAATCTAAGTGCTGCTTTGTCTATTTTCTTTGAGTTTCCCTTTTTGCTGTGAATACTAAGTAGGCAGTTGATTTATATGCAAGGGTATGGATGAACCCATAGAGAATGAGAAGTGCCTAGAGGAATCCCTTGATGTAATAATAATCCTTGCAGGAGTTGCAGGCTTCTTTTTTATGTTCCCATATATTATTAAGAACATTTTTAGCAGAACAAATCATACAGTGCAAGAAAATGTATATAAGGGTATCATAGTTAACAATGAATAAGAGGACAATCTGATAATTATAATTAGATGATTACAGGGATAAAAGACTTAAATAGACTAAGCTAAGAGTAGACTCCAAATAATCCAAGATTACAATCTCAGGCATTAAGTGACACTCTTGCCTGAAGTTTTAAGTATTTCTTGATGCATTTATCAATGCACGTTTCAGTTCACTAAAGTGCTTTTTTTTGTTTCTCCTAATGGACTGCAAGGCATCTATGGCAAACCACGTAACAATTTCTTATGCAAAGACAGAAATCCAATTCAAATGCTGCTGATACATTATCTGACAGTTTAAAAGATCATCAGTTTACTGGGCAGAGAATCATAACATTATGGAGTATGTAGTTATTTGAAACACAAGGCATTGAGAACTGCCCAGTGGGATTTAATCACAGCAGTTATGAGAATTTACTCATCTGGTCTTTCAAGTCCAGCACTACTTGTTTTCTTCATGTTCTTTATAGCTTCTGTCCTCTAAGCTTGATGAAATAAACGTGCAGAGTAAAATAGACCTAGAAACTTTTTCTAACATTAATTCTAACGCTATTATCTGTGCCTTTGTGACAAATGTGCTTTCAATTCATTTTCCAGACTGTGAAACTCTGTGTGAGCAGCACAACAGAATGGCATCTGCAAACAGTACTGTACATATCTAGCATTTCTTCACTGCACAAAAACCCTTTCAAATAGCCTTGCAAGGAAAGGAAAAGAATCCAGCCACTGGGATTTTATTTCCAACGCATATTTTATCATCTCATTGTACCATCTTTCCAATTGAGAATTGAACTTAAGTTTACAATCCTCAGCTACTAGCATGACCTGAAACCTACCACTATATCCCACAAAATGAATGTGTACCCTGAAACTCAAAAAGGAAGTTTAACCAATCTGAAACCTTATCTGAATTTTTTAAGTTTCTTCATGAAGATTGATTCCTCAGACAAAAATCCTGTACATTCTATAATTTTCCACTTAGCTGTCTGTACCCAGGTTAAGTAATAGCTGGACTCTGATAGGGAAGCCAGTGAAATGGGCAAGAGGGTGAGTTTGGCATTATGCAATAGAAGATAGCAATAGAGGGCTATGAGTGAAGTGCTGCGTTTTGTGTAACACTGCTTACATTCCCGAGGTCACTTCTATGCTTGTTTTTTCCCCATTTAGCCTGAAAATACTAAATTCCTGCTAGTACACAGAGTTTTAAAGATGGAAAAAGCCAGACTTGTGTACTGTGATGCATTGTGATACTTTCTGTTACACAGAAAAGAGACTGGATTATTTCTAAAAGCTTCCAGGATGCAGGAAAACTACATTGAAAAAGCATATTTTGTTCAGAAAGCTGAGAACCACATTCGTGATGAAGAACGTTTCTGAGCTCCTTCCTCAAAGGGAGCGTGCATGTTTGCCTCTAGGAAACAAGTGGCAATTGAATGCTGACAAAACACAACTCCAAAAGGGAAAGATGTCAGGCACATATTTTATTTCCATCTCTGAGACAGGATTGAAAGGCTATAAAAACTAATTTGCTGCTGAGACTATATCCTGTCAGTTGAAGCTCCCTTACCAACATATCTAAGGACATTTTGCTGAATCTTCTCCAGCAGAACGAACCCAACCTTGCTTCAAATCAGCCCCAATGAGCAACACTGCTTCTTCCTACTCCAGACAGCTGTTTGCAGCTGCAGAAACCTTTGGCTCTGCTGATGTCTGCTCACAGAGTTGCACTTTGTGAGCTGTTAAAAGTAACAAAGCAAAGAAAATGGCAGAAAATGATCACTGTCTCTGTGACTCACCCTTTGATGAGCAGGGGGAGATGTAGTCGGACTGATCAAGTCTTGACTTTCCATGAGATTCCCATAGTCAGCCATGCTTCCTTTGAGAGGCAGAGGAGGAGGGATGTCTGCCAGGTCAGCACCAGACATGCCGTTCAGTTCCAGATCTGCAAAAATCACCATTTGGTTAACTTTTCAATAACTGTGCAGAATCCAAAGATCCCAACTATGCCTATTCTTATAGCACTGATAAAAGAAAAATTATGTGGTGAATGCCCTGTCCCTGGAGACTCTCAAGGCGAGGCTGCATCAGGACCTGGGCAGTCTGATTTAGCTCTGGTGTCTCTGTTCATTGCAGGGAGTTGGACTAGATGGCCTTTCAAGGTCCCTTCCAACACTATGGACTCTTGGATAGGTCCCTGAGCAGCCTGGTCCAGTATTAGACGTGGAGGTTGGTGGTCCTGCCTGTGGTGGGGAGGTTGGAGATTCGTGATCCTTGAGGTCCCATCCACCTCAGGCCATTTTGTGTTCTGTGATAATGCTGCACAGGCAATATCTTCCTCTGCTGTTTGTTGCATCTATAATTATCTTCAGTTCATGAAATGAGGGATTTCAAATGAAAAAAGAACAAGTGAACCAAGTGCCCTATCAGGGGGATGTACGCAGTGTGGAGTCAGGTTGGGGTAATTTTTAGGGTACGCTCGAAATACTTAAACAATTCCCTCTTTTTAACAAGAAATGACAACAGATTTCCATTCAGATGTCACAACAAAATATACATAACTTGGCAAATAGAACTTTCTCAGCTGTAAGCTCTGCACTTACACATTTTATTTTAATTAACAACAGAAGTTTGGTAAGTGCAGTGAAAGAATAATTGAGCTAAGCTTTATTTACTTTCCAACAGTAAAATAAAAGCTTCTTGTTAACAAAATGCACAAATGAAAGCCTATAATTAACTACATCGCTCTCAAAAAAATTCGAACTCCAGGTAACTATAATAAATGAGCAGTCATTAGTTGTTGAGTAAGTAAACGCATGCAAGAAAAGGCACAAAACATTTATTAGTACTGTTTGCTGGGTAGAAAATTCCCTTTTCTTAGCAGATAAATCCTACAGGTACGTGCTGCTGTAAAGGGGAACAGCCTGAGGGATGATAAAGTTTATTGAAGCCAGAGTGATACATATGTTCCTGTGTAGAAATCCACCCACGGTGTATTCCAGGGTAATTCAGTCATTTGAACGCAGGCAAAACCCACTGCGAGCTCTAAGAGATAAGAAACTTTATTTATTTTTTGATCAATTAGGGCAAGCGTTTTCATTTGAGGGATGAAGAAAATATTATTTTTATTTTACTGGAATGATTTGTAAAACCACTGGAGGACGGTGGTATTCAGATATTTTTATTGCAAGATTTCTATCGATACCTTATAAGAAGTGCCCTTTTATTATTCTCTAACACGGCCTCTCACCAAGACAATTTAACAGTAAGGCTGTATTGATTTGTCACTGAAAACTGTAATTTTCACCCTTCCTTTCACTCAGACTTTCACTACATCAGGAAAAAGAATATTTTCCATCCTGGGACTTCAAACCTTCAGAGATTTCTCCTACATCAGACTGAACAGTGCTGTTCGTCCTCCAGGGCCTACATTTCTCATCTCTTTTTCCACTGCTTCTCTTTCTCATCCTTTCTTTCCTACACAGAAGATTTCTCCACTGCTCAGCCATTCCAGTATTAATAATACTTCCTTTTATATACATCCATCAGACTCTACTCTGACTAGCTCACGTCACTAGAACAGAACTGAGTAACAACACAGCCTATTTCTAATACATACTGGTGCTGCCAATGAACTTCCCCAATCGTCCTGTATGCACTTCCCAGCCACGCTGTGTGTCAGATCACAGACTTTTAAGGACATACACCTTAAAACAAACAAAAAAAAGGCTCCTTGACTGTGCTATGTCTCATCTGCAGCTCCACATGTATGCACATATGTATACATGTACTTCTTTTTTGTGCTTTTTTCCCCCCCGTGCCTTTTAGGATAGCACTGGGAGATGTTTCAAAAATGGCATTTTCTTTAGAGTTGTACCTTTACCAGAACCTCAGATTTTGCTTCACAGAGGGAATCTTTCCTTGGGCACGTACTGTAAACAAGTCATGTTTCTAGGTCTCCCTGGGAGGAGATTGAACATCAGCATAACCACATGCTATCACCCACAGACATACATCAGAAATCCACTCTTCCATTCTATTAGTAGCCAGATTTAACTGCTCTGAATATTTCATCTTGAAATCTCACACGATGCTACGGTGCCTGCGAACTTCATCTCTACCAATGCATGAAGAGTAATGGGTGCTACCAAGAGGACTGTAAGACTAATTTTGTTAGGTGCTCGATCAACCCTTTCCTTCATAGGGCTAAATACTCTTCCAGATCTTTTCCATTTGGAAGACCCATGGAAAGACAAGTGAGCAATGCTTTCATAAGCTGCAGACGAAATAACACTTTTTACTTTTGCAGATAGTGATAGGACAAGGGGGGATGTTTTTAAGCTCAAGGAGAGTTTAAATTGGATGTCAGGGGGAAATTCTTTGCTATGAGAGTGGTGAGGTGCTGGAACACCTGCCCAGAGAGGCTATGGATGCCCCGTCCATCCCTGGAGGTGTTCAAGGCCAGGTTGGATGGGGCCCTGGGCAGCCTGGGCTGGTATTAAATGGGGAGGTTGGTGGCCCTGCCTCCAACAGGGGTTGGAGCTTCATGATCCTTGGTGTCCCTTCCAACCCATGTCATTCTATGATTCTATGATCCTATGAAAACAAAAATAGCCTGAGTAGCTAACTTCTCACAGAGTTTAATGAAATCCAGAAGTCACCTATCCTACTGCAGAAAAAACAACACTGAACACAAACATCAGTAATTTTCACTGTTAAGATTTAAGAGGATCTATTTGCTCAAAACCTGTTAATTCTCTTTCTACAAGTTCATACCCATCCTTTCTGTTTTGCTCTCATTATTCAAGGCGGTTCATCAGACTGTTATGGTCTGAATATTTATTCTTTACTGGACAATTGCCACTGAGAATCTCTTTGAGCTGGCAGGAGATCAGCTGGATGACTTCTTTTCATCTTAACCTAATGACCAAATTTTACACTCCATTCTCCTAAACTGCCTGCTAACAAGCAAGCAATATTACTTAGCAACCCATTAACTGCTTTTAGCCAATTTGTGCACCCAAGTAACTTTTTTATCCTGGGAATTCCCCAGAATTTCATCACTGTAACTCCTTAGGCAATTATGGACAAGCCTCATGTATTTAGCAGTAACTAAACTTATTTTATGTAACGCATCTAAAACTCAAGTAAATAGATGCAAATATTCTCAAACACACACAAAAGTTTCAGATACTTTTTTAAAAGAAGAGATTAAGTTGGCTTTAATTAATTATGTATAAAACAAACAATCTCATCCAAAGAATATATTTTTTTTTGCAGGAATGTATGTACTTTAATTATCTGCATTTCCAGCTTTTAGTTTACCGATAGTTTTCAGCTATCAATGATATAAAGAAAGGAGAATTATGCAAATGGCTGCTTGGGGCGTTTGGCTAAGCAAAGGTTGAACCGACCTCCATTTGCTTACCCCTCTTTCACAATATCTTTGTAACCAACAGTTTCAAATCATTTAAGCAAAGCTTAAATGTCCATTTAGAGGACAGTTCTGTAGCTATAGGTGTGTGGAACAAACACATTCCTGTCACAGCACATCCATCTGCAATCAGCAACAAGAACTTTCCAACACATTTCTTATTTAAGAGAAAAGGTTTTAGGTGTCAGAAAAGCAAGTAAGACAAAATGATCTTCATCGAGTAAGAACCTTTTTCTTCTTTTCATCTATTCTCCTCTTTGCTAACATTTAGCCTGTTACACTAGGATTTGGGTATGCATACCAAAAAGATAATTCATTTTTCACAGGCCAGCAAAAGAAAACTCTGAGACTCAGTTTTTGGAGAACAACACAATGAAAGAAAAATGTGTTACATTACACTCAGATTTGCCACAGGGTTTCCTGCGTGTGGAAGCTAATGCATGATCTTTTACAGAAAACCTAAGTGATAGATGTCAATGTCAAAAAACAAAAAAAAAACCCAAACATTAGAAAAGACCTTTATTTCCTTTGGCTTCCACTTACTAAATAGTAAATAAATGCTCCTTAAAGGTACAATTATATCAGAAGGCTGTTTTTCTGATTTTATGCTATAAAATATCAAAAATCCAATACAGAATTGAGTTCAACACCGATTTCTGACAATTATTAAACATACAAGTAATTTTTAATTATTTTTCGAAAGTGAAAAAGAAACGTTTTCAATGCAATCATTTTTCTTTCATAAAATGCTTAAATAACTTTTGTTGGCAGCAAATGCAAGGAACAAGAGGTTAAGAGCTAAGCTGTCCTTGCTCCTGCGTGCTACGTTCCATGGTGATGGCAAAAAGAGTAACTGGAAGAACTCAGCCCCAGGTATGATGCTCAATGTGATGCTCAGGAAACGCAATTCCCCAAGGGCAGTTATTGTGCAAGAAAATATTCTAGGAAAATAAAATTTAATTAAAGACTTACTGGACTGTATGCTGAAGGAGAGTTTTGTCCGTGGAGTTATGGGAGGTGGTGTCACTTGGCAGCTGGAAGGTGAAGGGGAGACGGAGAAACGCCTTTCGCTTGACATGACGTTTAGGACCTGGCTTTTTGGTCTCTGTGGTCTCAGTGGGCTGATCTGCAGAGGGACAAAAAATGAAAATCCCAATAGTTTCACTGCAGCACGGCACACATATAGGCACACACCTGCCAGTAACACCACAGCTCATCAGTATTAGGCAGGAAAGGAATACATACTGTTGCTGAGCAGCAGACTGTGATAGCTGCATTTTGCCACTGCCTCCTAAACAGTAACAGAGCAATGAAAACATGCAGTACTTCTGATTTAATGCAGTATTTTATAGCTCCAAATGCTCTTCCCATCTCCCCAGTTATCACAGTGAGACTCAATGCGCGCCCCTTCCTGGAGCCTGGAATATCTTTCTGAAGATCCAACTCCCAGTATACTTGCTTGACGTGTTATAGGTAAATAAGTCTACGTACTCACACATATGAACATTCACAATCTCTTCTTTCTCCTCACATGCCTCTACTTTCCATTAAAACCTCTCTCCCTAATAGTCTGCATGCTCAGATTCTCCTGAGGAAGACATTATCCATCCAGAAGCAGCCTTTTATGGTGAAGGTTTGTGCTTGTATTTAATTCTCTGGAATATCCCTATTATTTCATTTCACAAACCATTTAAATTTTCCCATCAGAAACCCTGAAATGATACTTGTAACCTTACCTCATATTTTTATTACAGCGATTCCTTTTAATTCTGAGCTCTACTCTTTCCTACCCATTCACTGGCCCCAATATTTTCAGTCATCGCAGTGAGGAAAGGAACACTTTTCTTTTCAGGAGACCACAGAAAATGAAGCAGAAGCCTGAAGTTGAGGTGGGAAGTATGGCCAAGGTGCAAAATGGAAACTGCAAGCAGAAACTCATTCTTCTTGAATGATTTTGTCATTCCACCCATGACAACACTGAAGAAGAGCACTGTAGTACTTCTTTTTGTTTTCAGAAAACAAACCTTAGAACCCTTCTGAGAGAAATGAGCAGAAACATGCAACTTTTATGATGAAGACCTCAGATTGACCTTTCAGAAGTTTCCTGATACTAAAATTCAACTCCCAAAGACTCCAAAGGTTTCTTTCAAGATCTTTTCAAGTGTATTTTTAGTGGAATGAATAAGCATGGTAATTGCTTTCTCAGAAGTATAAAATTATAGAAAAGCAACTAAGAAAAATGTACTAGCTGCTCAGGAGACCTCCAATACAAGAATCAATCAATCAATAAATAAATATAGTAAAACATAAAATCAAGTTTACAGGTTAACTTGCTTTATATCTACAGTGAGGTGCTGGCACAGGCTGCCCAGAGAGGCTGTGGATGCCCCATCCCCTGTTCAAGGCCAGGTTGGATGGGCCTTGGGCAGCCTGGTTTGGTACTAGATGTGGAGGTTGGTGGCCCTGCATGTGGCAGGGGGGTTGGAGCTTGATGATCCTTCCAACCCAAGCCATTCTGTGATTCTATGACACTTATCTAAGATAAATTTTAACTTGTATGTGACTGACCAGCTTGGCTCTCTTCTTCAATTTTCATGGTTCCGCTAGGGAACATGAACTCTTTGGAGACAACTAATCCATAATGAACCCACTGCTCTTTCTTTCTTTTTTTTTTTTTTTCTTCTGTCTAACAAAAGCAAGATCAATCGTGAGCAATGTTAGATGTCACTAAATCAATAAAGGTATGGCCCATTATTCTGATTACAAACATAAGCTTTCAAGTAGTCTGTTAAATACCTGGCTTCAGTGTTATATTTGCTATCAGCCTGCAGAATCAAAGAACTAACAAAGAGAATTTATGTTAAAGAAGTTCATGTGATACTTAAAAGAAGATATAAATCTCTAGAAAACTATAAAGACATTACTGATGATCTTCACATACCAAAGGCGTTTAATTTATCTTCTGATAAGATCAGAGTACTACAAGATCTCTGTAATTAGGGTTTGGGTTTTGATCAGTCAGAAAATTCATTCCAAGTACAGAGAATTTGAAAAAAAGTATTTAAGCCACATGACTAGACAGAACGGTTCCAAATGCTGCTTTTTAAAAAAATGTAAGAGCTCAATGAGGTAATTCTGCACAATTGGATGATCTTCTTCTGCTCTTCCTTGAAGATTCACTTAACTGGAAAAAAAATAGTTCCTATATAAGAAGGTCCACCATAGTGATAGAAATACTCATGGCATTAGAGAGCTCCATATTGAAGAGAGCAGCTGATTGTTTTGATAAATTCCACATCCAAATCCACTACAGGTTTTCATTTACTCTGCTTCAGCTGTGTCAACACTGAGTGCAGTTTTCCTAGGTGGATATGCATCCTTCAGCATCACCCCAAGCTATCTTAAGTCACCCATCACTTGGTGATGGCAATGTTGGGTGACATATGGGAAGAGCCCTGCTGAGCTCAGCACATGGGGCGACTGCTGAGCCTCCTCCTCAACTGCAGGAAAAATAAGGATTTTGTGTGAGCTGGCACTGAGAAATCCAAGCTGGCTGGAATTCTTCTACCTGAGTGCAAGGGAACTTGCACAAAGCACAGCTCATTGAAGTACAACAATGGAAAATTTGAGTTCTTACACATAAAAGATGATGATTTCCCCTCTATATTATTAATAGGGGACATCTCTCTCCTGAATGCAACAATTTTAACAGCAGACAAATTTTATCTTTAAGTTACTTAACACTACCTTTCAAAAATTCCTGAAGACAGCGATGGGAATTGTCCAATCACTGTAAACTAATCTCAAAAGAGAGTTTCTTCTGTCTCCCACTCTAGAGAAAATGAGCCACACTGACACCCATTAAAATTTGACGTGGTCATTTTGGAACTCTTCTCGTCTGCAGATACTTAAAGAGCCATATGAACTCTGGTTCACATTAGTGGTATGTGGATTTCAAGAAACTCAAAGTAACTGTGAGTAACTAATTATGGCATCTAATTTCCCTTCATCTTTATAACCAGGGGAAAACTGCATACAGTCATGCACTGAAAGCTCTTGACTAGAGAAGGAGAGGAAAACTCATGTTGGACTTTACCCATTTTTTTCCTCAGATGACAAACTGGAGCGTGCCTTGAAGGGCTACCATGCTCTCCTTCCCAGTTTTTAAGATCTTCTCTGCCTCCAGCAGACACTGGGCCAGGATCACTGCTTTACTTTCCTTTCATGATGCTGAAGTTTAGTGATTACAGAGGTTCTTGTAACATTTGCAGCGTGGCCAATGAAGAGTTATAATGAATATGGATGCATACAGGAATATGGATTCTAAGAGGTGGGAGGAATGGGTTTCATTCACTGAAACTGGCAGTGAGTGGCAGTAGTTAGAAGATGTAAGAGGACAAGTGTCTGTGTGAAGCAAGGAGTCTGGTTAATGGGCCTCGTAAGATCCTTCCAACTCAGGATATTCTATGATCCTAAGTAAATGAACCGGCCCTTGGTGAACAGAGGCTGATTGCTTCCAGCCACCTTCTTGTCTTTCAAGTGCTTGGAAATGGCTTCCAGGAGAGATGCTCTGTGGCAAGGGTCTGAGATTTTTTCAGAGCTGACAGTGACCTTGCAGTGACATCAGCTGGCTTTTTCACCATCCTTGGATGCCTCCCATCTGGTCTCTTGGAACTGTGCACATCCAACTGAGCTGTTTCAAAATGAAACTTTCTTCTATTGCGGCTTGAGTTCTTCTCCCACAACTTCTGCAAGTCTGTTCAGAGATCTGGGGGAAGCGAGTGCATTGCTGCTGCAGTCACAGAATGGCCAGGGTTGGAAGGGACTTCAAGGATCATGAAGCTCCAACCCACCCACTGCCACATGCAGGGCCACCAACCTCCACATCTGATACCAGCCCAGGCTGCCCAGGGCCCCATCCAACCTGCCTTGAACACCTCCAGGGATGGACGGGGCATCCACAGCCTCTCTGGGCAGCTGTTGCAGCACCTCACCACTCTGATAGTAAAGAACTTCCTCCTGATATCCAACCTAAATCTTCCCTCCTTCAACTTAAAACCATTTCCCCTTGCCCTGCCATTATCTACCCTTATAAAGAGCTGACTCCCCTCTAACGTCCAGGTTTAGTCAAAATATGCCTATATCCAATGTGCCTAATATCTTTAGAGTAGAACTCATTGCGTCAAAAAGACTTATGGAAACTGATGCAAAATTTATTTGCTCTCTGAAAACAATACTCATCTGGCTGGTAATGGTAGCAGCAGCAATACTCATTGAAACAGAAGGACTGACACAGAATTTACAGAAGTCAACGGGAAAATTGTCAGCGACTTCAAGGAGGTTTGGGTGAAAAGCCTGTGGGATTCACAGGGTTTTTATGAAGTTCTGCTAAGCTAGTAGAGGGCCTATGGCCATATCAAACAGAATCAGACTGTAATCTTCTGTGATGGCAGGACACGTATCTGAGAGATGAGATCATCTCTGGATGAAAAAGAAAGAGTAAACCCAGAAAATGCAGGAGCTGACTGAGCTTGTAAGCAACACTCAGCTACAAAGACCAAGCAGAGAGACTCAGAGGATACAGAATTCGTGGGCAGAGAGAAAGTGTTCCCAAAGTCCAATATAAACGACAGAGCCCCCCAGTGAAAGACTCCAAGGAATCAGAAGCTGGCTCTACAAATACATGTGCAAGTCTTTAAAAGAGCATTACATTCATTTCTTGAGGGCACGTTTTAAACTACTGGCCTCCAAAGAGGTGTCCAGGCAGAGATCCGGAGGTTACGGGTAGTTCATGAAATCCCTGCTCCAGCTTAGAGCAGACTTGCTTTCCATTTCAGAACTAAAACTTCTAAAGTTACCTAAGCCTTCAGGACAGTTCCAGTGAATTAAATATACGCCAAGAAGAGAGGGCTTAAAAGAGATATGCCCTGTAGTTAATATACTTATACGCAGCTACCGGTGGAACTGCTTACGATTTTCTGCTTAAAATAGCCTTTCAAGAGCACGTAATTCCATGCACGGAATGACCTTGTAACATTTCCACCAAAAACCATCTTGCAGTGGTTGGCTGAAATATGAGAAAACCCATCACAATCTACTGGGAAACATAAATTCAAAAGGCTGCTAAAATGGTAGCATTATTTTACTTCAGATATATACTCCTTTCCTTTTATCAAATGGTCATACGTAGCTTTTGGGAAGATTTTCATAAAGGATACCATGATTTTTTTTTACTCTGTAAATAAAGTCTGTATGTCTGATTCGTTAGCAAACATATCAACCTCCCAGCACATTCCATTAGAGTTATTTTTTGTTTAAACATTAAAACTAAATTAAAATTAAATTGCAAACATCAGCATTTTAACTTAAAACCAGAAGGAACACTGCTCAGTGTCGGGTACAGCATTATGTGTTAAAGTTACCGTTTCTGAGAGGATCACTGCTTCAGACTGCTGCAGAGAAATATCAGTAGGCTTAAATTCTTTATCAAATATTTCCTGATGCTTGCTGTTCCTTTTCTCCTTCTTCTTTTCTTTCTTATCTTTATCTAGGTCATCCTTGTCCAATTTATCTTGAGATCTGGAATGCATCTTTTTTGGCAGGAGGGGCTCAAGCACAAACCTAAGGAAAATTGCAGCTCAGATCAATAAAACGCTGTTTACAAAAAACCTCATTTTAATTTTCATAGTCCCAAAAGTCTCACTTTGGTTAGAGATGATTCCCTAATCCAATAAACCTCTGCTGAGAGAAAAGGTGTGGGCAGAAGGTCATAACAATCATAACCGCCTGCATTTACAACTGACCACAGAGCTGCTCCAGGACCAGAAACACCAATTTCCCTGCTCTGTGGTATATTTACTATTTCACAGGGACACAAACTCCTGAGTTCCACCATATGAGGTTTATATGCAAAACAGCCTCTAATTCAGCACACCCATGATAAGCATGGTGGCACGGAGACCAGCACTGCGCAAGAAGGGTGGAAACACCACTCCTACAACCCGAGCTCCTTGGGCAGTCTGCATGTTTACAAATAGTTTTAAGGATTTATTTAAATTTTTTTAGAAGGTATTTAAATTTAAATTAAATATAAATTTGAAAAAATTAAAATTTTTAAAAGTAAAAATTTGTTTAAAAGTAGCCAAGTCCTCAAATTCCTCCTAAACGTTTTGTTGTTGCTCTTAGAGATATTTTTATTCCCTAGAAGAAAGTTAACATTTGAGACACTGTTTTGCGGTGATGTAGTGAGAACATGCACAACACAAAAAGCTTTCTAATGCTTGTAACTCATCCAAATTACAGCCTGTTTTCATGGAAGAGCAAAAAGCATCGCACCATTCACTGCACTGAAGTATGAAATATAGAGGTATAATTACAGAAACAATAACCATTCCTGTCTGTAATAAAAGACTGTTAGGATATATATTGACAGAAGTATGCACAGATAGACTCACCTACAGCACACACTGATGGGGATGAGATCATGGAATCATAGAATGGCCTGGGTTGAAAAGGACCACACTGCTCATCCAGTTCCAACCCCCTGCTATGTGCAGGTCACCAACCAGCAGACCAGGCTGCCCAGAGCCACATCCAGCCTGGCCTTGAATGCCTGCAGGGATGGGGCATCCACAGCCTCCTTGGGCAACCTGTTCCAGTGCCTCACCACCGTCTGACATTATAGATTATCTCAATAGTGATCATGCAGACAGTCAGGAGGAGCCAGGTTAGTTTCTAAGAACTGGCTGCTCCATACCTGCAGCCGCGTGCTCCAAGTGTGCAAAGAAGGCTGACATGCCACTACCACCATCTCTGCAATCTCTACAATATATGACTTCTTCTCTTCAGAGAAAAAGAAAATCCTTAGGGGCTCCATAAATTTTTCAAGTAAAACTTTTTTTTTTTTAAATAGCTTTTATATTATAGTGAAAGAATATTCTAAATCACATTAGAGCTCTTTTCAGCTAATTTTTTGCTCATTAATTTAAAGGGAGCTTTCTTTTATCTCAACTTTTAAAGACTAGTTTCAATAAAAGGCGAAGAGACATTCTGCTCTTAACTAGCTAAAATATTCTTAGCTAAAGCGTTTTAAAATTCATATTAACTAAGCACAGTACTAAAAACACAACCAGTTAAAGTTCCACCAACGGATTTTAAGAGCACACCACAAATTATCACATAAGAAAAAATCTTAAGAACAACAACCAAGGAAACCTTTAAAACTTTTTAAAACTTGGTACTTACTAATTTATATCAGGAAAAACTTCTTTAGAGAAAGGGCTGTTAAGCACTGCAATGGGCTGCACAGGGAGGTGGTTGAGTCACCATCCCTGCATGTGTTTAACAACCATTTGGATGTGGTGCTCAGGGACGTGATTTAGCAGAGGGCTGGTAGTTAGGGTAGTATGGTTAGGTTGTGGTTGGACTTGATCTTTATAGTCTTTTCCAACCTGAGCAATTCTGTGATTAATACTGGAGTAGCAGTTGGGGTGCCCTGATGACACACATGTGAAGGCCAGCTGTGAGGGTTCACGTTTCAGACAACCTTCAAGGACAGTCTCTTCATCACCTTCACTACAGTGATACCCAGCAGCAAAGCATCCTGCATTGTGTTGCATGGGGACAGTTTTGGTGGTGTTGCTACAACTTTGCATGTTTTCCAGTTTCATTTGAAGGAAAAACGCTGAAAGCAGAACCTGTGGCAACAGCCTCCGAGTCACTACTCTTATAACCAAAATCATAGGAGCTGGGAGAGAAACCACAAGCTTAGCTGTTAGACAGAGCTCCTTATCTCACAGCATCAAAGCGCCCTGAAAAATACCTTCTGTCCCATTTTACAGACAGAGAAAAGGAAGGGGAACAGCTTGCCCAGGGCTGCAAAGCATGTCAGTAGCAAAGCCTGGATGTGAGTGCAGGCATCCCAGAACAGAACAGTTATTTTAGCCACCTGAACTGTGCACCCAGGCTGTTCCTGCAGTGCTGGATTGCAGTGACAGCCACCCACGTGTGCCCCTGCCTTGCGGGCAGCTTGCAGGTTTACAAGAAGAATTGCCACTCTTCACACAATGATTAATTGCTTCCCTTCTAGGCATTACTATTATTAGTACTATTAATTATTTGCACGCAGTGTATCAGTGACAAAAATGGGCCAGCATGCCATGCTCGTACTGGAAGTACATGAGACCTTTCAAAACACTCAGGTGGGGTGGGACTCCCCTTTGCCCAGCTGCTGCTGTGAGTGTCTGCATCTGTGCTTCAGCAGTCCCACTTTGAGCAGTGGTTAAACCAAAGGTCTCTCTTTAAAGCAAGAGGTTTATTTATACGTAGAGTTGGGAGTTGTAAAACACATACTGTGTCAACGTTTGCTTTGAGTTCTTATTGTTAAAAGGCTCTGAAATCTGGGCCAGCTGGGAGATGGCATAAAATACAAGTTGGGTGGGTGATACAGGCAAGGCACTGTCAGCTCCATTTGTAATTGCTTTTCTTAGCTCTATCTCCAATCTAGGAAGAATGTATCTTGAAGAGTGGGCCAATGAAAAGTAGGAAAGGCCACCTGATTATAAGCCCAATCAACTTTGGATAGGGAGATCACATAACTCCTTCCAAGTGAGGAGTGACAAACTACCCACAGCATTCTTATTGTCATTTGCATTTTAGAGCTCTTCCATTACGTTACTTAAATCTGATGATTTTTCTTCTCCGGCTCCACTGATCAAGCAAATGAGCATTTTTCATGTCTTCTAAGTGTTGATCTTTGTTAGCTATGTCTTCTCTACATGTATTACAGCTGTACAGCCCAGGGGCTCAGAGCAGGAGCTGAGCTGCACTGACATCCATATGAGTTTTGATTTTATTGAGTGGACTCACTAGATCCTCAAAATCTCCTGACTGACACCTACTTAAGCCGGCATGGAGATGCAAAAATTACAAAAGCAGCATTCAGTGGAGAAAGAAAGATACAGGTAATGATTTTGAAGGGAAAAAGAGAAAGAGGCAGGAAGGGAAAGAATTGAAGATGAAGAACAGAAGAGGAAAAAATCATTTCCTTCTGAGATAAGATGAAGTTGCCCAGTGACATGGGATGGTAGGCATGCCTAAATTCCAGCAAGGCAACTTCCATAGCTGAATTAGTGAAAATGCATTACTGGCTCTGCTGTCCTACGCTTATATAAACATGATTCACTGTGCATGTGTTACAGAGGGTAATGTAATGAGATCTGAACCTCACTCTGTTTGCAGTTCATTCCCAATGTGTACATAAACTGTTTGTAATCAAGGTAAGTATCATGTTGGTCCTTGGGCGCTGTACTTAATTTTACTTGATGCTTTTACTCTCTAGTCAGGTAATAACTTCCTCTGAAGGTGCACGAGGGGCACTGACATTTCTAGCACATCTCTGCAAGTTAGCAGCCCTCCAGGAGGCTTTTACAACACTGCTGCCTCGGTCAAATATTGAGTTTCTGGATTGTGAATATGCTTGGGGGGAGGAGGAGAGAGAAGTAAGTTCTGAGGCTGAGTAGAAAGCCCAGGAAGAAAACAGATTATTTCTTTTGAGGGATGTGACTGCGAGACAGGGCTTATCAACAGAATTCCCAGTTCTCATGTGAAATATCTTGATAACTCTTGAAGTACAATCTTGCCATAAGCAGCTTTCCCTCTGGCAGCATGGGTGAGAAGAAATGACTGAGCAGGCAGCTAATCCCTTCCTTCTCCTGATCCCCACCTGTTTACTGCTACAAGACTGGCTGAGCTCATCTCATCACGTACTTTGCAAGTGATCTGTTCCAAACAATTACGCTTGCAATAGTTCAAAATGAGATAACTTATCTCCTGTTCTGTTGGGTGATTTATGTTGAATGCTTAGGGGGCTTTGTTTGAAAGAGTACCAGAAGCAGCATTACATTTATTGTTGTTAAAAAAAAAGAAAAAAAAAAAAAGGAATATATTTTAAGATAAACATTTCTATCTTTTTCCGTTGGCATTTTGCCTGTGGGGTGGTGACAATCCTAAGGCCCTAAGATTTGCACACCAAATCTTGCTTTACAAGACAAAGCCTTGCATGGTCACTCCTTACTCACCCATCTGAGCCTGGCCGAGAAGGAGTGCTGTCTGAGGAGATGGATGACACCGAGGCAACTGACAGCGGTCTTGAAGACGATGGCATCGTGAAAGACCTCACCATGGATCTTGGCCGACTGCCTCGTCTGTCATCTAGGCTGGAAGGCTACAAGAAAGGAATATAAGAGAGACGTGAGTTTACTTTTTAAGTCACGGTGTTGCTGACATCTGGCTCTAAAAGTAATGCAGACAGGTTCAATGGTTTAATTTCCACGTTATGTTAATTAGGCATTATGCTTAACAACAAGGAGATCAATCCTAAAGAAAATGTTAGATGAAGTTTTTTCTTTTTTTGTTTTTCAAAATTAAACAACAGAAAAAAAAAAAACAAACCAAAACCCAACCACACCGGTAAGAGGAGCTTTAAGTCAAGAGAGCCAGTTGACAGAGTGACATTCAGGTGAACAAGAAAATATATGGAAGGTTTATTTTTTTCATGCAGACAATTTCAGAGTTCTGAATATTTATACAAGCTTTGTTAGTCATTAATAACTGATATATGCATAAAATAATTGAACTCTTTCAGTCAACAAATACAAATCTCACGCTGTTTAATTACAGGTAGATTTTCCACCCTGTCAACTACTGGCAAATTGACATTGTACAAAGAAGACAGAAGCGATAAAGCTCCATCAATCCTGACAATTCTTACTGGTGGGCAGAGCGAAATGAGGAAGATAACACCACCTGTGTATGAATTTCCAGTCATCTGTCTGATGATGTAAATGTGTATTGCTGAAGTGACTGACATGCAAGTATCATTAATGTCAATTACTTCTGTTCTCCTAGGGAATAAATGATTATTTGATCTTTTCTCTACCTAAGTGCATTAGGAAGAAGTGATCTAAAGGACTATTAATGGAACAGCATGTAGAAAGACACTATAAAGGCTGGCAAGCTCCACATAAGATTTCAGTGGTCCTGTTACAAAAAAAGTCATTGCTATAGAAAAAATGACATCAATCTCTGAAGGAGACATTGTCAGTTCTCCCATTAGATGAAGATAAAACTAAGTCCAGCAGTCTTCAGTGCCCTGTTAGGACAGAGCTCTGTCTGCACTCAGACTTACAGCGACTCCAACCATTTGCTTGTTGGGTCCTGCTTATTCAAACTGATTCATACAACAGCATGCAATCTGTGTGGCTTTTGACAGCACTGTCAATTACTTTCTCAATTAGGAGGCTCTATGCTGGCTTTTGGCCTTCTTTCTCCATGGGTAACAATCAAAAGTGAAACAACAAATCATTGGAAACACTACCAAATTCTTTTCTCTGACTTAAAATGAAGCAGAAACTGAAAATCAGTTGTTGGAATGACAAAAGCATCAACTCCAGCACCACTACACCTTCAAGAAGAGCAGCTATCTATTGCCTGCCTACGTTTAGGGTAGAGCCAGGTGTGTGAAAATCAAGATGCAGGCTGCACATCATTGCTGGCCTGTATGACTCTGACATCCAGAAAGTAACTAAATCATAGAATGGCCAGGGTTGGAAGGGACCTCAAAGGATCATGAAGCTCCAGCCCTCCTGCTGAGGGCAGGGCTGCCAACCTCCACATTTAATACCAGCCCAGGCTGCCCAGGGCCCCATCCAACCTGGCCTTGAACACCTCCAGGGATGGATGGGGCATCCACAGCCTCTCTGGGTAACTGTTCCAGCACCTCACCACTCTCATAGTGAAGAACTTCCCTCTGATTCCAACCTAAATCTTCCCCCTTACAACTTAAAAACATTTCCCCTTGTCCTGCTGTTATCCACCCTTTCAAAGAGTTGACTCCCCTCCAGTTTGTAGGATGGCTCCTACTGGATGCTTTAGGATGGCTCCTACTGGATGGCTGCAATTAGGTCACCCCACAGCCTTCTTTTCTCCATGCTGAACAAGCCCAGATCCCTGTCTTCGTAGGGAAAGTGCTAAAGCCCTCTGATCATCAACAGCTCTAAAAGAATCATGCTATATCATCCAAAGTAGTGATTTACCTTGTAAACAACAGTTCCTAAAAACAGGATACCAAAGGATTGGTTTTTGAAGGAACCTATCCAGGCAATTCAGAAGTTGTTCCCGTGCTTGGAAATAAAAGCACCAAGGCATTCCACACATCTCCTACAGCATCCGTTCATTACTTAATGATTTGTTGGCCTCAAGTGATGTCCACGGAGAACAACCAGGCAATCCTGCATCAACACTGCTTTTTTAATCAGTGAAAATGATGACAGAGTAATTCAAAGTTGCCTACAGTGTAAAGAAATGCCCAAACTGTTTGAAGCGCCGTGTTGGCAGGTGACTTACCACAGCTCGGACACCATATTGCTTCTCAACTTTGTCCTTCAGCTGCCTGAAGCAAGCCTCCATCCTCTCATGGAATGGCCTCAGCGCCTCCGTCACCTTCTCACCATGAATGCGGATGCCCTCTGCCAGGAATGGGATCTGCAAAGCAACAACACACAGCCGTGAGTGCACAGAGTCCTTCCCAGTTGATGGTACAGGCAAAAATCCCACATTTGTTTCAAAGGGAGGGAAAGATCTTGTGGAATATCAGCAATAATAAAAGCCACTGTCTAGGAAGCACAACATAGTAAAAAAAAAATATATATATGTTTTATCTGATTTCCTTTTTTGGATTGTTACCTGCAGTCCTTCAGAATTAATATACACACAGTTCTGCCCCATCCTCATACAGCAGAGGAACAGCTGAATTCACCTGGCAGCACAAATATTCCTATCAGGTCACATTCGTGAGCCCCTGTACCTGCTGCACTTCCAAATGGCAAACTGATGAATGACGACTCGCACACTGGGTTATTAAAACCCCTCCTTTCCCAGGTTCAAAGAGAATAAAACCTTGAAGGAGAAAATATTTGTGTGCTTTCTTTAGTAAATGCTATTCCTGAAGCTGCAAACGAGCAGCATCCCTGGACAAGTATATATTGCAGAGTAATATTTATTAATAAATTATATAGTTTTATATACTGAAAGCTACATTTCTCCTTAGACAAAAACATATTTGATTTTCTTTGGGAACAAAACAGGAGAGGAAAAATTAAATTAGATCTTTTTTGCAACTGAAAATAATCATTTATATGCAAGACTTCTGTCACAAAATACCCATGCCAACACAGGTTTATATAATTAGTTCATAGTGTGGAGGTGTAGCTGACCTTTTAAAATGTTTTAAGAGAGACATCTTCATTCCCACAACAATCCAGATATACCGTTAGAGTTCTCTATCTGCAGCTTATGAAAAATATTTCCTCTTCCAGGTCTGCTCCAGCCCACACAGTGCTCTGACTCTGACTTAGGTATCCTCTGCAGCAATCAAGCTAAGAGGCTTCTTCTTAATAATTCATAATTAAATCACAATACTGATTAAAAACAGACTTTTCTCGTAAGACTGAGCAGCAATCAGAACAAGTAGCTTTATCAGTAAGGAGAATAATGAAGACAGACGAACTACAGATGAACAAACTGAAGAAATGTTACCAAGATGGCTCTCTGCTTGGGCACCACTGAAACAGACAACACTCCTTTTCCTAAAATACACTCAAGAGAAGTCCCAGCACTGACAGTATTTTTTACTGCAGCCACTTTTACTTATAGCTGCATGGATAGTCACTCTACAGAATTTAAGTTGCAACTTGGAAAACTTCTCTGCTCAAAATAAGTAAATGAATTTCAAATCGTCCAGTGTCACCAGGCCCCATTCTGACCCTGCTGTTTTGAGAGGGTAAATGGTCACGTTGTGCATTTATTTAAAGGAACCCGCTGGCTTTTTGAATGGAGTCTGTTTTAGAAAATCAAATGGCCAAGATGAAATCCAGGCTGGGTGCAAGGCTCCGGCTCAGAGCTGATTCTTATGAGCATTAATGAGCCTGTCCTAGGGAAGAGCCATCTCTGATTGAAAAAACGAAGGGATACGAAGCAGAGGATGTGGTTTTTGGTAGGGGAAACTCCCAACCAAGAAAAAAACTGTGGGTGCAGCCAGAGTGAAGGTGGCAAGCAGGGCTGCACCTCTGGTGTACAGCAGGCTGAGGAACACAGGTGCTGCTCAGGGAATGAGCATGGCGAGGCACCAAGTGCACAGAATCACTGAATTGCTCAAGTTGGAAAAGACCTTAAAGATCATTGAGTCCACCCACAACCAAACCATACTACCCTAACTCTAACACAACCCTTCAAAGCCTTGGCATGGAGGCTGAAAGGCACTGAGAAGAAAGGGGCTGTTACTCTGCAGCAGAAGCAAACTCCCTCTGTTAGCTGCAAAATCCTTCCTACTCCTTTCAGCCACTGGCAAAGGGAAATCTCTGTTACATATCACTGAACTTGAAAGCTGCATGAACCTCTGTAGGATGCTGAGACAGAGGCAGGCTGCCATGCTCCTCGTCCTGTCGATTCGTTTTCCTATGCAGGAGTGAGTGGCTCTGCATATGACTTCATTTCATAACATCCTACAGGGTAACCCTCAGCTTTTGAGAGGGGAAGGAAGCAGCAAAGGTTGCATTAAGTAACTGGATTGGAAAACAAGGAGGCAAATGTGAAGGGAAACCAGCTCAAAGTCAAATTTCTGCCACCAGGCTCTATTTGTCAACTTGAAAATTGCATTGCAACTTAATATTAGTCCCTGATTTTATTCATTTTTTAATTTTTCTTTTTATTGTTTTTTCCCTTTAAAATCTTCATCTGCTGCCAAAAACTATGAACAAGATACACACATTTGAGTTAATTAACAGCTTAAAATCTCTCATAATGTGAAAGACCATATAATCACAGAATGGCCTGGGTTGCAAAGGAGCACAATGCTCATCCAGTTCCAACCCCCTGCTATGTGCAGGTCACCAACCAGCAGCCCAGGCTGCCCAGAGCCACATCCAGCCTGGCCTTGAAACACAAAGTATGTTTGTGAAGTTCAGGCTGTGAATGCTATCATTTTTTTTAGCAATGTAGGAGTATCAAATCTTTATGGCGTTGATTTTTTATGTTGTAAATACATCAGCTAAATGCCAAGTGACCAACATTAGTTATTCATTTCATTATCATGAGCAGCTTGAAATGATACAGTTACACGGGAACTAATTTTTCAAGGGAGAAAGGACTAAGATGGGTAAAAATGGACTTTGCTTTAGTAATGATATTATATGAAAACACAGTGGAGAGAAACAATTATTTTAATTAAAATCATTACTGCGTATTTAAAATTTATGGGAATTGTAAGAGGGCAGTGCACAAAATGCAAAGCACAATTGAGACAAAGGCAGGGGAAGGGATAGAAAAAATAAATTTAAACAGTCAGCTGATAATACAACTGTCAGACTATTTCATATACCCAGATTGATTTATAGAGCATAAAGAAAATCTCTGTGTGATTATAAAACTCCAAAAACCAACATTATTGAAAAATGAAAACTCATTTTGGCTTTCAATCACTGTCAAGTCATTGATGAAAACAAACCGCTGCCTTCGTTTGGAATGTTTCCATAACAACTTGCTCATTACACCAGCTCCCCTCCCCGCTCCCATCAAGTTATCATGTGTTCTGAACACTGACATAATGTTGGGAATATTTAGGCCTTAGGATACGCTGAATGTATACGAGACTAAGTGCTGACTTCCACTCAGAAATGACTGCACCTTTCCAGATAAATAAAATAGTCTTCTGATCACTTGGCTCCATCTTCCTGCTTTTTTTTTTCAGAGCACTGATGGGATATTATGTACTTAAAACCAGAGTCTAATTAGAAAACAATGTGATTAGGTTCGATATATATTTTCAAATTGTAATGCTATTTGAACACACATCACCAAAGTGAATCTGTGCAGGAATTCATCTGAAGCAAAGCTATCAGAAGCAAAGGGAGAGAGCTGACATGAAGTCAGTCTTCTGGGATCAAATTATTTTCCTCTATAGAACTTAAAGCTCCTCAAATCTAATCTTCTGTAAAAGCTCAGAGGAAAATGAATAAATATCTTTTTTTCAGACCCAAAGAGTTGCTATTCAGTGATAGGAGAAAATACCCTCTGAAGGCCAGAAAACTCTTTCTTTCTTTCCATTTTTAAAACTTTTTTTTTTTTGAATTCTCTATCTTTGGTTCTGTTACCTTTAAAACTGAATCCTATAGAAATGTAAATTATTGCTTTTATTATAAAAATAAGATTGAATATAAAAAGGCAACTATGTACTTTGTTCTTCCAAGGGAAAAACAGTTCCAGTCATATTGGTACTTTTTCTTGTTATCATAAAATTATCTTGAGACCACTGGAAAGTGTCCAGCGTATGACTTTGGAATAAAACTGGAATTGTTTCCTGTTTGTCTTGCAAAATATTCTTCAGTACATACAAATGCTGTTCTTTATGCAAGAAGGTTCCTGCTTTGTTTAAGGCACTGAACTGGAAATCTGCGTTCTCTTGCTGGTTTAGAATTATTAATCTGTGTGATCTTATATTTAAATCATTTCTACTCCAATATACCACCAAGAAAATACCAGATAATTTCACTCTAGGATGTGGCGTTTGTGAATTATGAATACTGCCATATCTCTATCTATCACATTATTGAATATTATGTGAAGTTATACAGCAAATGAAACGACGAATCCACAGTGTCCACATAAATTTTACTATTCTGCACATAAATTAATTTCTTTATTCTCATATGTAATATTCTGTGCTAAGGTATTGTACAGGTACATAAAAAGGTTTACAAATAGAAAACATCTTGTTGGAAGAAAGAAGTGAACATGTGAAGAAATGCTCCAGCAAAGCAAGAGCATAGGAGGAGGGATTCAGTAGTAAACATTTAGCTTGAATGTTTGCGAAAATGTTTTTAAAATCAGCCTTAGAAAGTTAAAATGCAAAACTTAATTGCTAATAATGGCGTCCAACGTTATTACAAAATATTTCTTGTTTGAGCAACATGAGACATTTTCACTGTATTCTGGTTAAAAAAAAAAGAAAAAATGGGGGAAAAAAAAGAGGTTAATCCTATTTGTTCCTTGTGGGTTTATCAAATGAGAAATGATGTCAGATCTGAAAAGATGAACTTCAGCTCAAACTCTAAGTCAGTTTTACATGACAAAGAAGCAGAGTAAACAGTCTGATGCCTGAATTTTCTCAACAGTGACATTAAATTGCCTTCGTATGGCCAACAGGACTTGGAATCCTTACCTGCCAAGCTATCAGGTCCTTCAGCTTTTCAATCTTGTCATGATCTTCCGGATGCTCATGCATATATCTTTCAGTAAAAAAAGCCTGGTCAAGAGAGAAAAATGAGGGTTTTTTTCTCAGAAAATGAATCAACATCTACAACCATGGAAAGATTACCTGCAGCAAAGATAAATGAGTCAACCCAAAAGTTCTGCACAACAGCAGTAGTAGCTAAAAATACAAATGGAAAAACTAGGAAAACATGCATAATTTATTAAAGTTTTAAGATTAATGCATCGATCTTTCACAATCAGCAAAGCAGGTGGATGGGCACATGGTAGACAAGAGCAAATCTCATGGGCAACACCACAGAGGACTTCTGCTCAGCACAGCTCTGAAGCTGCTTCTTAGCAGTTCCCAGGAGATAAGAAATTTTAGTTGATGAAATGCATGACAGTTACAGAAGGACAGAAATGGATGAAGCCAATGACATGCCAATCAGCATATATTTTCTCCATGTATGTTACAAAATACATGCTGCTTGTGTACGCCAGCAAAATACGATTAATATTCAAAACATGAGTAAGAGAGATGGGGTTTATACAGTTTCCCGTTGTTAACATCTTCTCACCTATAACTTTAAAAGCTAATGTTGTAGCATGAAGTTAAGATTATCTAGATACATTTGCAACGGGTAAGTAGCTCAGAAAGTCTCCAGCACTTGATTAATCCTTAAAAAACTCATGCATCTGAAAGCAATGGAGAAAGTTGCAGCCAGTTATTTGGACACTGAAATTCACTCAGAAATTCCTGCTTCAGGTCTGACGTCCAAGCACACGAGAGCACACACTGGAAATGCCATCAATCTCACTTTGTAATTCTAGCAAGCAATTGCCTGCTCCATCCCTATGTAAGCACTCCTGAAGCCAAGCATATCATCCTTCACTTCAAATTTAGAAAGGCCAAAAAATGTATCCACAAATATCAGAAAATCATAACAAAGGTAAGTTTTAAGCAATGTTCTCCAAAGCATTTATTAGGGGAGGCTCACAAAGTGTGTTTCTACATAAACACAGTAGAGAAAAAAGAAGAGGTGCAGAGCTTCCACGAGGTGAACTGCTGCAGGACACTTCAGTTTGATGTTACCTTCTCATAGTTGGTGAAACCTCCCATGACTGCAGGATCCACAATGCCATTCAGCAGCATAGAGAGAGGGTTAATGGGTAGATTTGGATCATTTAAATGTTGTTGAATCATATTATTGATCTTATCGTTTGTTAGCTGCATGGTTTCTATTGCATTTTCCAGTGGACTAATTTCAACCTAAAATAAAAACAAAAGGATGCTTTAATTAAGGAGCAGAGTTTTTAACCTGCCGTGGAACTGGTTGTCCATCAAATCATTGCATTTAGAAACACTCCCAGAAAGATATTTTAACAGATAATTAACAGAAAGGCTGGCTTCAGACACTGACAGAATCATAGAATCATTAAGGTTGGAAAAGGCCACTAAGATCCTCCAGTCCAACCATGCCCACTAACCACATCCCCACTTAAACGCCTGCTGTCTATATACTGCATAGGATACTATCTGTAGAGATACTGAGATAGCTGATAAATAATATCTGTAGAAAAAGTTAAATGCATTTCGTTGCTGTAGTACAGATTACATCTCAAAGCACAACAGAGCAAAACATTTAGAAAGGCTCTGACAAGAATCATGTGAGGTTTGCAGAGGATTATGGAGAATATCACAGATTATGGATCAGTGAGTTTTAGCAGCACAAAGAATCCAGCTTAATGTAACAGTAAGAAAGAAATGATGACTTAATGTGGATTTGCTGATGGAAAACGTAATCCTAAGAAGCTCAAAAATCAAGAAGGTATTTTTGCAGTGATTATTTTGGTACGTATCCAAGGAAATGGAGTTTAACATGTTGAAGAGATGGCTTCTGTGCTATCTACAGTGCCTTTTCTCCACGGCGTTCCATTTTCTTCTTCCTAGCTCACATAATGAGTAAGAAATTTTCTTTTTCACATAGTGTAGACTTCAATGAAGACAGATCCTCAGATGTCTTAATGGGGTGAATTAGCTCTTATACTGAGCAACACTTTCTTTATTTTAATTGACTGATCTCCAACTATTATTTAAGAGGTCACTGCATCTTTCAGAATGACAGCTGCTCATACTGAAAGAAAAAGTACTGAAATATTTAAAATGTTGCTAAAATAGGCTGATTTCATGAACCAGCTAAAAATGACTAATTAGCAGCAACCCACAATGTAGACAGTCCTTACCGTAAGCCTTAAGTCATAGCCTACTCACATTAAAAAAATATATATATGTGGTAGGAATAGAAGAGGAAGGTTAATTGAGGCCTACGAGGAAAATGCAAGTGTATATTTGATTACAGCCTAATTTACATAAATGCTACATAAACAAAGAAGCACTTCTACCTGGCTAGCAGTTGCTAACCACATCTCTGAGAAGCACTTATAATCAAATCTCTTTGGTTGCTGCTCTTACACCTGCCATGTCATTACACCAAGGGTGTTTTAATTAGCATTTTTAGAGGCCTGCCTGGCGGATAGTTCTGGAAGGGCAGCAAGCTGGGTGCTCTGCCACTGCCATGGCCCAGGCTGAGATAGCACCAGCTGAGCACCTCTCAGAGCTGAGGCTGCTATCAGCAACATTTGGACAGGGAAAATAAAGACCATATTCATCTGGAAAGGACCGTTGTGAACATCGTGTGCTAAATTAAGGATGCTGTCGTTTTTATTAATGGGCTTACAACGAGGAAATAATTTGTTGATGAACCACTGCTTGCAAAGCTCTCGAATATCTACAGAAATTAGCACTCATTGAGCTGACTGACATCTTTTTTGACTTCTCTGTATCAGTAACCACGGCTTTCTTTCTCAGCCTCCCTTCTTCCCCTGCTCCCCTTTACATTTCAAATGCAGAGCTGCAGCTCCCATCCTATTTCTGTGTGTTTCTGTGCATTGGACTTTCTTGAGAGCTGTTTATTAAAGAATACATATACTTGTGAACTATGACCTTTGTCCCAGGTAGCTTGCTATTTCTGTATGCTACACAATCTATTTATGGCAAACAAAAATGATATACACTGCAACACTTTAAAAGTTAAACATAAAAATACACAGATAAATGCTTGGGCTTTTTAACTGCATCTAATTCAAAGTACAGCTTCTAACTCAGTGGCTGCCTCAGCAGTTTTTTTCCCTACAACTATTTGTGTCCAGCTAAACCAAATCAGATACAGAACAATGAATGCATACAATGAATTCCTTGTTGGCAGCCAACAAAAACAGTTTAGGTACCGAGTTCTCAGAAGTAATTAAGAAAACAAAAACCAAAAAACAACCACAAATAGATTAAAGGAAATTCTGCATGTTTCCATTGTTTGTGTAACATAACAAATTGCCTTTAATAAATGACTTGGTTCCCCCTTAGCACTGATGTGATCTCACCTCTTCCTTTAAAGATACTCTGGTTTGATCAATAAAATATGAAATGTGCAAAGCTACTTTAATTCATTGCACTTAGTAGAACATCAATAATATTCGTATCCATAACCCAAACGTAGCATTACAGGCATGTACATTCAGTGCTTGTGCTCCTAGCATTTCAGCTGACAGGAATCTTGAAGAAAGTCAATACCAATTTCGTAGTAGCTATGCCAAAGCTAGGTCAAAAGTCATCCCTCGCTGTCTTCCCACATATTATTAAGGCCCATTCTGGTATCATTTTCCAACTATGTGACTAATGTGATCCTTGCTTACAAAAAGCTTATAGAAAGTGCTCGCACAGGGTTTATGTGCATGTCTGTGACAAGCATAGTGTTCAAGGTGCATGTGCACAAAATGCTTGCCTATCAGGCTGTGCTCCTTGCTCGTAAGGAGAAGAGACTTCCATCAGATTTGCCAGCCTCTACAAACAACACTTTTTGCAAGGACAAAGATAAACACTGTCTCCCCTATCAGGATTATACTGAAAATACAGAATTTATTAAAAATTCAACCCGTTCTATTCAGATGCCTGTGACTGTCAAACATCACATTCATATTCTGTTACTATAGATACCATAGTAATTTTCTGCTTTACTTCTGATCATCTAAATACAACTGTCCAACATAACCTCAATGGAGCAATGAAAAAGGTTTTAATTAATCATATGCAAATTGTTCTTTTCCTTTAAAAATAAGCCTCACAAGAGAGAATTAAAAACTGCAGTAACAATGCTTTTATTGCTACTTAAAAATTACAGCTGCATAAGAATAATTTAATATTTAAGGCACTTAATGGATACGTCTTATCTAAATGGTAGAACAGAGGAATGCCTATTTTTGAGCTGCTTGGTGAGGTTGCTAGGGTCTATTTTAGCCAACTACGGAAATGAAACAAAAACAATCTTTAATTGCAAATGCTAAGAACAGAAGTAATGCAGACACACACAAAGCATTCAATTCATGGCGTATTTTGAATCAATCACAACAAGAATACCAAAATTCCCTCTTCCAAAATTCAGACTGGTTTCATTTTTATGTAGCAGGGTTCTCCTGCAACACCTCGGTTCTCTCTTCATTTGAGGCACGTGGCTTCAGCCACAGGCTGTAATGGCTCACCTGCTGAAAGATGGAAATGCTTTATAGAAGTACTTCCAGTACTTCATCAGACCTTGCCCTAAAGGTCCGGAAGGTTCAGCATGCACTGCCTTCTATCAGAAGTGGAAATCATTACTTTAGTCACCCCTAGTCAATAATCAGCATCCTCTGCAAGAGGTTCCCCTTGTCTTAGGATATCAGATATAGTCACACTGATTGCTCGCTCACAGAAGCACAGTCACACAGAAATATAAATGCTCCCTGGCTGTATAAAAGCCCCATTCTCTTATGTAACCTCAATAAAACCAAACTGAACTCACCATGAAAACTGATTTGACTTCAAACCACCTCAGAATCCCTGGTAATTTGTATGCTGTCACATAGATGGTTCTCTCAATCCACATATTCTGCAAAGAAAACGTACACATCACGTTATCAGATTGATAGCTGTTATCTTAAGAAAGACTTAAAACATTATCATCAGGCAAAAGACCTGCAATATGACAGACATTACGAAGCCAGAGGGAAATTTCAGATGGAATCTGCGTGGGGAGATGACGGAATAGTGATGATTTAAATCTGTGGTCGCTTTGGCACAGTGACACTGATATACTTTTAGGAGAGAAAAGAATGCTCTCTTACCAACATGAGAACATTGTGTTAGAAGACGCAGATGTTTGACCAAAGTGATGTTCTCCTGCATACCTGCTGGGGCTTTCATGGACCATCTTTCATCAAACCACATCACTTTGATGCGAGGAAAGTGGAGCAGAGAGACAGCATCCCCACAGAGGCTGTGTCTTCCCCATTCTGGGGGTTTTCAAGACCCACCAGGGTAAAGCCCTGGGCACCTGGGCCTGACTTTGGAGCTGACCAAAACACCTCTTGATCTGATTTGTTACAATTGGAATAATTGGCAGTTCCTCTTATTTATTATGGGGCTTCTTAAAAATTTGAACTGTTTACTCCATCTTCCATTAACAGAAGAGCTTTCAAAGTGAGTTAGATGTATTTGATTTTTAATGTATACTCATACTGTAAACAGTGGAACTGAGATCTAGTATCACAGTTTCATAAAAAGAGGGTTTCTTACTCAGCTAAATCCACTTAGATTACCAAATGAATGATTTTTGATAGAAAAGCCAGTGAAAGAGGCCAGGGACACCGAAGGAGTCTCAATGAATGCTCAGTCTGTAGGAAACCAAGTGCTTGGCATTTATTAGCAAAAGGGTTATATTAGAGACTGCAACTTACAGAAAACCATGTTCTTTCCTTAAAATAATAAGTGAATGCATCATTTCTTAAATACTGCTACTACTACTTTACTATTAACTACACCTACTGGTGCTGTGAATAAATTGGTGTCCATAAAAAAGGGCAATCAAATTGATGTAGCCTGTTCTAAACATTGTGATGAATACAAGCTGTGCTCAAAGGGAGTTTTATTGACCATTAGCTGAAACATATGGTTTTCTAAAAGAAAAAATTGCACTGCTGCAAAAAAATTGTTTTCAGAAGATGCCCCAGAAGGATTTTCATAGCACAGTACACTTTGGCAAGATATAGCTATTTTTTCAGCTGCAACGGTGTTAAATTTCTGTCTCAAACTTTTTAACAATCATATCACAGAATCACAGAATGGCTTGGATTGAAAGGGACCTCAAAGATCTTCAAGCTCCAACCCCCCTGCCACATGCAGGGCCACCAACCTCCACATTTCACAGCAGCCCAGGCTGCTCGGGGCCCCATCCAACCTGGCCTTGAACACCTCCAGGGATGGACGGGGCATCCACAGCCTCTCTGGGCAGCTGTTCCAGCACCTCACCACTCTCATAGTAAAGAATTTCCCCCTGACATCCAACCTAAATCTCCCCTCCCTCAACTTAAAACCATTTCCCCTCGTCCTGCAGTTATCAACCCTTTCAAAGAGTTGATTCCCCTCCTGTTTGTAGGCTCCCTTTAGGTACTGGATGGCTGCAGTGAGGTCACCCCACAGCCTTCTTTTCTCCAGGCTGAACAAGCCCAGCTCCCTCAACCTGTCTTCATAACAAACTAAATACAACTTTGTCTATTTTTTCTACTGGTATAAAACAAGATGGTTTTTTAAGAATTGAACTGAAAAATAATCAAATTTGAGCTCTCAATATATGTTTAAGTAAAACAAACCATAACAAATACTTCAGATTATCAAAGTACAGGGGAATAAACAAGCAAAATCCTCAAATTAAGTTTTTCTTTTACCGCAAATTCATTGTCTGGGTTTTTCTCTCCCTTTCGAACAGGCCGCGAGTACTCAAACCGCTGGACTTCATTCACTCTATAGAAACTGAAGAAGGGGAAGAGCACAATCAAAATCAGTTGGTATCTGTTTAGGATTTGCTGCTTAACTCTGCTAGAAGAAAGCTTACGTGTATCAAATATTTATGGTATCACTATTATCCGGGAGTTTGACAGAATCTGACCTAATATGAAGAATATCCATGAAACGTGCTTCTACACTCTTTGGCCCTGTATATGTTTAAAATACAACCAGAAGAATCATAGAATTGCTCAAGTTGGAAAAGATCTCAAAGATCATCAAGTCCAACCGCAACCTAACCATACTACCTTACCAACTCTCTGCTAAATCACGTCCCTGAGCATCCAGATGGGGTTTTTAAACACATCCAGGATGGTGACTCAATCACTTCCCTGGGAAGCCTATTCCAGTGTGTGAAAGCAGGTCGTAGTGCTAGAAAGAAGACTGATTAACTTGGCAAAACCATCAAAACTCACCTCACGATTTGTTCCGACACCGGCTTGTGGAATTTGGGTGGCAAATCAAGCTTTGGCTTCACAGTAAAGCACTGGATATCTGAAAGCATGGGTTAAGAACTGAAAAGACAATCTCCATTCTGCAGCACAGGTAGTTCAACAGGAACACGGCGAAAGAACAAGATTAACATGGTGCACCAACGAAGGCAGAAGTGCAGCGGCCTGCTGCCCACAAACACCTCTCTGCAGGAGCTGCCCTGCAATTCAAGGATACACTGGCCAGAGGAGTTTTTGATCTCGTCACCCGGCGGAGACGTTGTCTTCATTTTCTCTGCATTGGGAAACTGAGTTAACAACCTCGCTTCGAAGTCTTCGCGCCGCTCGTACTCTTTTCCCCGGTAAATGAAGACTTTGTTCTGGAAACAAATAGAGAAGTGAAGTCCCCATACCAGTAATGAACTGGGATCTCAGAAGTGTTGACTCCAGTGATGGTCAGAGAGACACTTTAACTCTGGGGTATAATCAGTAGATTACAAATATTTTACATCTCCTCAAGAAAGCACAGGTGTCTCTCCATAACTCTGTCTTGGTGCTGAGATCCCCAAGCACAGTCTTATTTTTAGGTTTATGTACAATGAATTCAGTGGGACCCAAACACGTGATTTCAAGGAGCTATATAATAGACACGCCCTGAAAACTTATTAAGGCAAATAATGTCCATCAAATCCAAGACCTCTCTCTGTCATCCTTCTCATCCACCTTCCATAGTTAATGGTGGAATGGATGTAAGTAACTGAATGGGCTTTTGGTATGAGTACATTTACTAAAGGGTATTAATGTCAGCAAGCAAGAATAGCAGAGGAAAGCACAGAGACAAAAGAATGCCATTTTAATAGTAAATGACTCTGTTAAGAAGACTTGTGGGTGCTACCAGTGATCATGCATCACTGTGAGCAACTGCACAGGACACAAAATTTCACTTGTGGCAGTAAGTTCCTTTGCAAAGTTATCCAGGTCTTTATTGTTCTTTCATCACTTCGGAGATCCCTGTTAATGCAAGCCTTCCCTAGAGGAATATTATAAGGGAATAAATGCTCCTTGCATGGTAAAACCTAAGAGATCATTAACAAACATTAAAAAAAAATTATTATTGTTTTTCTTGCTTAACACATCATATTTTTCTTGTCTGACACTTGATGAAATACATTACATGTACATTACATGTACTTTCAGCACCACAACCACTATTGTTTTTTTCACATCACATCTCTTTAGCATCAGCCTTTTGATTCCAAACCCACATCAGCTTGCACAGCATCATGTATTTGCATCTGTTCCTGACATATGGTTGTGTCAGTTTGCAGAACTGCACTTCATACGCCGCAGGGCAGCTCTGCGAGCTGCTGACCCTGCCACTTCCCTGGGCCTCAGAGTCCCTTTGGTAAGGGCTGTCCAACAGTGTTTAGGAGACCAGGCAGTGGGCTACCAACCAAGCTCAGCTCCCAGCTTTTTTGTCTGACAGTCTGTACACAATGGGTGCTGCACAATACGCCCTTCACCTGGGCAGCTCAGCTAAGAGTTTGTTGCACTTCACAGCACCTATTAGTGGTAAAGTACACCTGCATTACAGCAACTCTGGGCATATGAAAAGCCAGAGGCATTTTAAGCATCATGAGATGATGCAAGAACTGCCATCATTGGAGTGAGTTAACCTGGAGCCAACATAGCCACAACCAGGAACTCCTCTCTCATTCATATATCTTCTGTTTCTTGAAAGGTCTTAATCTACTGGAACTCTTCCACAGAGTTTTGGAGAGAGACTCCTTCCAAGCCCCAAATCCTCATTTTAAAAGAAAGGTGTGAGCAGAAGAGTGGATAAATAGACAATGTGTTATTTCAATGTCACAGACTGAAAAATGCCAGAGTCCAGAGACTCATTGCAGAGGTGAAATTCAAAGGTGTTAACTCCCCATCCTTATTCAACCACTGGCTCAATTCTGTAGCAATTTTGGTATCAGTAGAAAAAAGAACATGAAATGTTATTAGACTTGCTTTACCATCATCAGCTAAGTGACACATGCTTTAAATTGGCAAAGATTGTGAAAATTCATTCAGAGAAAAGACTGCATTTAAGGTATCATAGACATTTTTGATACTCATTTCCAAGACTGTGCTGAAAAGGGAACTCACATGAAAACACAATCACATACATTTGGGTTCTCTGTTTTACCTGTCCAGCAAACATTTCTCTGCTTCTGATGATGCTGATTCCTATCCTGATTTACAGATAGGGTTAGTACATCCTAATTTCTAGTGATATGAACACTTGAGAAGTATAAAGTATGGGGTATTTTGGAAGCAAAAGTTTGTCTACTAAAATGCAACTATTCCATATTGGAAATAGGATATGAAAAGCAGATGATTGTTTTTTATACCTAGGAAACAACCACTGAGGTTAGGCAGATAGTAAATAACACACTGACAGCAGTGCACTTTCAGCACAACGTGGTGAAATTTCCAATGGAAGAAATCAGGCTACTGCCTTTGGATGGAGGTGCACACTTACCCTTATGAAAGTCGGAAATCCCTGGCCATAGTATCCAACAGCAAAATAATCTGGTTTTGGTCTTATCACTTTCACAATGTTTTCATAGAACTGTGCTTGTTTTCTCTGGAAAATAAACACGAGAGACTTTAATGACATAAACTTGAAGCAGACTGCCTGTACATCTCTTATTTGTAGCTCTAAATTGAAGACAAATCTCACTTGCCCTTTTCTTCACTTTTTTAAAACAGATATAGAGTAATATTTTGAGATACAAGACTCTGTATCCAGTGTTTTCAAGCTCATCTTGGTGAACCTCACTATCCCACTTCTGATAATGAAATTCTGATGAAGGCCATGAATCTGCACAGCAACCTGAATTCATGGTTGCAACACTGCCAATGCTGAAACACTGGAATGAAGAAATGCACGCTGCTAAAGCTGGCTCTCAATGGTGCTGACTTCTGGCTTTTCTGCTGTTACATTTCATTACCTTTTCCTACTCCTTCTCTTCCATATTTACAACTGTTTATTTGCACTGGAAAGCATGCAGTTGAGAATTGTAGAAAATATAACTTTTGGAATAAATACACGCATGTCAGACACCATCTGTTTTCAAAGTGGAATCCTTCTTTATCTCAAGTGATGAAATAATAACAAATGTGCTGCTCTGGACAATCTGTTCATTAACTTATTTTTAGTCTATTACTTTTCATAAGAGAACAAACTGATTTTCGGAGAGGTTTATTACTGATCCCATTTGACAGATAACAGTAAATAGCAAGATGACTACAAAGACCCAGATCTGCCATACACTTCTCAGTTCAGCTGTAGCAAAACTATTTTGTCATTTGTGAATTGTCTTAGAGCCTAATATCTCATATTGCTCAAACAAAAGAGACAATAGGGATAACAGAAAGAAACAAAAACTTGTTAATTTTTATTTTGGAACATCCCCCCATCACCTAAGACTGGCTCACTGTTATTCACCAGCACCAATAAGAAAAGCCTATGGGAAATGCAAGACCTGAATCGTACTTGAATCGAGCTTGAGTTTTCATCCTTGCCTAACCAGGGATGAATGCCTAATGTACAACTTTGTTAATTTTTGTGATGCTCCCTACAGTTTCTCCTGTCTGATAAACAACAGCAGATAAATTTGCAGTGGGCAGTTCTGGATTTTCCTTATTACAAGAGGGGGATACGTCATTTCCATATGCAGATGAACCATAATCAGTTTCTACCACTGCCTCTCTTGTAATTACATCCCTTTATGTAATCAGTGACATATTTACTCTGGAAGAGAAATGGTAAAAAACACCTAACAGTATTTTTGACCATCAGCTACGCCATACAAAGCGCAAATTCAAACTGCAAAAAATGGATGAAGCATGATGAAGTATGGCTGCCTTCGTGACAAAAGCTGATCACATTCCCACGTGAAAGCATAAAGGAAGGAGACAGAAAATTAAAAACGAGGGACTCAGAGCACTTATCTACTGATGAATGATCATACCTGACACAAGAGAGTCATTTCCAGCTCAGGAGCAATCTCCACCAGATTCCTTTTATATTGAAATGCAGAATGTTCTCTATTGGATACAGCCCCACTGTCAGCAGCAGGCAGCGGGCTGAGGAAAACTCTTCTTGCCTCTCAAAGCACCTTAAAAATGCTTTCTGTTTTAATTCTCTACAACGTGGAGTAAAAAGCAACATAAAACCACGCTCCAGATCTGTTAGGCAGATGAATACACTCAGCTTGGCACTAAAAATAGTTAAAAAGCTACAGAAAGAGGATCGTGCAAAAAGGATAAAAAAAAATCAGCCTTGGAGAGCCGGAGGACAGAATGATGGACTACACAAAAGAGAAGAACTGGTGAAGGAATGAAGAAATCGTAGAACTGAGAAGAGCAGCACTTGGCTTTACTCTTTCCTCCCCAAGAAGTGCTACTGGGGAGATGGCTCCCAGCCAGTCTCAAACTGAGCACTGATGTCAGCTGAGAAACAGGGCACAAATGGCAGTGTGTAAATGACCAGCTAGGATGGAATGGGATAAAGCTGAAACAATTAGAAAATAAAAATAAAAACTGGGTGCAAAGGAAGAACGTATCAAAAATCTGACAGTCAAGAATTTTCTGAACGTAACTGGAAAGAAGTACCGACTCCTGTGAGCATGGCTGAGAAGTTGGGAGGGAAAGTGACAGCTGCCATTTATCTTTTTGGAGAGGAGCAAGAGAAAAATGGTGCAGGCATAATGAATGGGTAGTGTCGGGGCAAAAATAACTGACTCTAGACATGAATGCTTGGGGATTATTCATACCTAAAAAAAGGAACGTGAATGTGGAAAGACACTCGAACGAGAAAGGCGATTTTTTCCTGTGCCCATTTATATTGAAATTCCAAATTTCCTTTTATATTCCAAATACATCAGCTTAACTCGATGGCAACATTTTTCTTTCGGCTAATTAGTAGCCATTAGTAGCCAGTTATTCAACGTTTATCCAAAAAAAGCCAAAGCAGGCATCTATTTTGGTATTTGACTCTCACAAGAAAGATTTTCAATATCATTATAAAACCTTAAGAATTATATTCTGAAAAAACTGTTGCAAAACTTACCAGCAGTTCACTGAGTTGTTCGTAATCAAACATTTCATTTTCATACTGTTCTGCAAGTTCCTTACCCAAGGCAATGGCCTCTTCCCACATCTGTTGGAAAAAAAACAAACCACAGAACAATTACAAAACCAAATTACATACCTTGGTTAAACAACGACACTGGAATAAAATAAATCTCTATAAAACACAACAAAATGCATTATGTCACATGCTTGAAAACACCGTGCATCAGATGTGCCACATAGCTGTCACAGCATTATCCATATGTCTCTAATGCAAATCAAGTACAGTGATTGTATCACTTCAGAAATGAAATGATTGCTGCCAGCCCAACGAGATACCCAGCAATGTGAAAAAATTGCTCGGCCACAGAGCCACCCAGAACCCAGGCCTTCTGATAAATGCTGTTCATTGATTATAGTTCATCATCACCTCTCTCCCCCTCCAATATCTATAACCTATATTAAACAGACGGGCATCTTGTAGATAATGCTTTGGACAAATACTCATTACATTTCCATTGGTTCTTTTCCTTCTCTTGTTCTTCAACCATGAAATTCAGCAGCTGTCTCAAATGACCCAAAGTAATTTAACAATATCCTTGGGCTCTTCAGAAGCCAACAATCTTAACGAGCAGAGCACCAAACATGCTTTTAAGTGTGTATTTTTCATTTTTTCCTACTTTAAATGTAAAGAACCACTCAAACCCAGAAAGATGCTTAAATTAGCACACCAGGAGACCTAGGATCAAACCTGATGATTTGTTTCTGCTGCAGAAATTTGGCTGGCCATGCTGACCTCACTTTACTAAGAAAATCAGAGTTGGAACGAGTTATAAATTAATTTGTCTCATATTATCCTTCATCTTAATTTACATCTCCTGTCCACGCCATCTAATTTTCCTCATGTTCCTTGCCCCAGTGAAATACAGAGATGGCTGCAACTCTACAGGGCATCAGGATGGAAGAGGACTGAACAAGAGGGCAGAACATACAGTTTCCCTTTTTCCAAAAAGACATCAGCCCTACAGGGAAGAAGAATTTCAGTCAGAGCATCCAACCTCCCAGTGATCCTTCATTTTTCATTTTTTCCTAGGAAGTGGTAATTAGGAGACCAGGCAGGCTGAATATTCAGCAACTCTTCCACCATACCAATGCCACAGAAGCAGGACTTGGAGCAGGAGCCACCAGTTCGCTCTTCCTCTCCTCTCATCCCCGGAAAAGCCAATGCTCAGAAGGAGGGCTCCCATCCCGCAAACCCAAGGCTGGACTGAAAAGCTGCCCAAGCAGATTAATGGATGGAAGGGTTGGAAAGAAGCAATCTGAAGAGGTGCTGTTGATGTTAGAGGAGAATCACAGAATCACAGAAAAACCAAGGTTGGAAAAGACCTACAAGATCATCCAATCCAACCATCCACCTATCACCAGTAGTTCTCACTAAGCCATATCCCTCAACACAATATCCAAAGGGGAACATCAAAAGGATGCTGTAGGTGCTAGCTGGAAAAATAATTATGGAAGATGGCAGGCTCTCAAAGTAAGGGAGAAATATAGGCCTGAAACATCACAAGCAGTCACTGGTATATCTGAGCAAAGGAAAAGGAGCTTTTGAATCCTAGAGAAAAAAAATCCCTTGCTCCTAGGAGGGAACAGGATCCTTGGGCAAGTAGGGACTGAGTGGCGATTGACTTCTGGCAATTCACACAATATTTAATCCCTTCTCTGATTTTTCTCATTTCTACAACAAGTTCCACTGTATTATTTATCTAAGAGAGAGGGCTGGAATGAGCATGAGTTACTAATGCTTGTCAAGTGCCTTGAAGATCAAAACCACATTGGAACACTAATTACAATCACCATAATGAGGCACCCATGTCTGCAAGAAATCAGAAGGCAGTTTCTACACCCTGCAACACAGTTTTTGCAAATGGAAGGCTCGCAATGTTTAATCTAATCTAGAATGATGATATAGAGTGTATTTTTACCTCTAGACAAGAATTAACATGGGCTCAATAGTAAAGGCGCATTTACAGACATGAAGCATGTTCTCACGTACTAAGCTGTCTTAATTTTGGCTCAGAGGAGCAACACACTACCAATTTATAGAAACTAAACTAACATTTGGCTGCTCAATAAGTCAGCAAGTGAAACCTTTCAAAACCATTTAACCTTTCTTCATTTTGACTGCTGTCATCTTCTTAACTTCAGTCATCCAGAACTACTTCTGCACATTTTTATTTCACAGAAAATGGTGTTACTGTTATTCTCCTTGCCTCGGCTCTCTGCATGCCCCGCATTTAACCAGTCACTCACCAAAGCTGAAGCACTTCTACCATATTTTCCATCTTGAAAATACACATACAGATGTCCTCAGGCAAACAGCTTTGTAGCTGAGATTTGAAATAAATGGAAATCTAAATAGCTTTAGACTTGCATCAATTCTGTAAACAACCTCGTTCAGTTCTTTTGAATCCTGACCAAGCACCACACATCCAAAGCCCACCTGGCACAATGGATACTGACAATGCATGCCATTCAGTGCAAATTAATTGCATCTGGCCTATTTATTTCCCTTCCCTGTCAATCAAGACCACAGTTTCTCCAGAGCAGGGGCTATGCTTCTATGGCACTTACCAAGAGGCAGCTCCTCCAGCCCAACCAAACCCTTCTGAGTTAGGGAATATGAACATTAGAAATGAATTTTATAAATGTTTCTGGTCAGAGAGCCTGAAGAATGAATTCTCAGATTAAATATATAGATTTAGTTTACCTTTAATATACAAGCAGAAACCACACAATGCTAGCATTCTTCCATTTTAATAACCATTTCCTAATGCATAAATGAAGATGAATAGGAAAAAAACCTGGCATCATGAACATTTGTTTCTGACTCCATTTACTGGAATTACTCTAAACATTCTTCAGAAGTTAGTTCACTAGTTACAATACTTGTATTCTGTCACATTATTTTTAATGTAACACTTCCAAGTACAGCAAAGAAGCAAAACCATTCTCTCTCTCTCTATTCCACAGCAGATACATGATAAAACTGCCCAACTATGAGAAAAGACTGCTTCAGTTTGTGCCAGTATCTGGCACCTCTCCAGCCAAGGAATCTGCCTGGAAGAACAGGACTCACTTTTTGTTGCTCCCGTCTCTTAAAAACCCCACTCTGCTCCAGCATCTCTATTCTGAAATCCAATTGTCCGGCTCAATCCTCCAAAGGAATGGCAAGGAGTTGTGTTATAAGACTCAATTTGTAAAATGTCAACTGCCCCAAACTCCAGAGGTCCACGAATCAATTAAACACTTGGCTTTTCTCTCCACTGTTCGTGCAGCTGGACTACAACACCTGCAATGTTTGCTGAAAATAAAACTAAATCCAGTAATTCTCTTTATGTTCATAGCAGCAGTTGGAACTGTATATTTAAAATACCCTGTGAAATGGCTTGAAAATGTTCTGTTTGGTACGGAGCAGATTTATTCAGGTGAGGGTTGCATGGCTGTGGCAAAGGATTCTGATAAATGAAATCTATACTCTTGAAGGTCAATAACTCCCCATCTGCTGCCTGACAGATTTCCTGCATTGGAAGTTTTCCCAGGTTTGCCCAGGACATGGCAGGTCTTCTGGAGGAATGAGCCATACTGGGAGCTACTACACAGGATTTGTACAATATACAACTCATTAACACAAGAAACAATTTATCTGCAGAGTGTACCAGAGAGAGAGGTTTGCGAGAGTGGGAGGAAAATGGTTTTTATACTAAAGGAATAAGAAAAATATGTACGGCCTAAACTAAGATGTAGACATGAGCTGCAAATTTTTATGCGAAGGGCTTTGAGAATTCAGGAGGAGATCTTAGGGAAAAAGGAGCAATTTAATTTACTTCTGAAGTCCAGATTGCTTGTTGCACAGGGAGAACTGCAGCATTCAATTTAGTTTTTGAGGATCTTCAATAGCAGTAAAGGAGAATCTTAGGATATTTCTTAGCTCGTGCTGAATTAACGGTCAGTAGAACTGAAACAGTCTAGGAGAAGCATATTATCATGCAATATTGTGAGGCGTGAGGGACATTCCCAGCACTGGTTACATTTCAGATAGCATTAATTAACCATCAGAAAGCTTAAAATTTTAAATATAATATTAAAACAATATTTGTCTATGCTAGCGTAGCATTCGAGAGGTGTAAGATACCCCACTTACTGGGGCATTTCAAGTATCTTGTGCTTTGTGCCTCCAGTAAAACAGTAAAAGCCTTTTCCTGTGGGCTTAAGAGGTGGAAAGGATGAAGGAGAGGAAATAGGTGAGGAGTGTGCATTTACCTCTTTTTTTCCTCTACAGGACCAATGCTTTCATTTTACGAAGAAGCAGCAGAAAACATTTACTCATTTATAGACTGTGGCATCCACCAGCAAACTCCAAACATGTGGTTTGTACATCTTACTGCACAGGGTAAGAATGCTGTGGCTTCCTGTATGGCTACAGAGACCACATAATCCTGCTTTAAGATGATAACTTTGTCAACGACACCAGAGAATTTCTTGGCTTCAGAAGTACATTAGCATTGACTAACATCAATTGCTCCACAAATTTCAGCTTGTTCCTTCTTCCTTTCATTTCTGCTTCTACTTTCCCTTCTCGCTGTGATACGCTCTAGCAATTTTCAGTGAAGTCCCTGGATTAAGGGACTTTGTTGAAAATTACCAGACTTCAACAAAACACAGGAAGAACAAACACTTGAAGAGCAGTTCAAAGGACAGGTTAGACTGCTGGGATAAGAGCAAAGACGAAACTTTTAAGGGCAAAGGCCGAGAGAGATGGAACAAAGACTAGAAAATACAACATACAACACAGTAAAGGCAGAAGAATCTAGGAGAGAGAAAAATACACACGTGCCCAAGACCTGGAAGTAGCAACTTTTCATTCTGGAAAGAAGGGACTTGAAGAGTAATGAAAAGCACTGCTGATGAGGAATCAAATCCACAGCGTCAAAGAACAGAAATTGCACCTGAAAATCCTAATTTCCTAACGAGGATACTTGTGGTGAACACTATTATTTTGTTCAGACAAATGACATTCAGTACATGCTCATATGTGGTCCTATTAAATTACAAACTTCTCAGGCACTTCTGGTCTAGAAGTGGTATATTTCTCTGCATAGTAAATACATAAAATTACACCTCAACCTGCATGCTGATATTTAAAGAGTTAGCTTTATGGTTGCTCTACACTTGAAAAGTGCCTTGAGCTTTCCTCTGGGGAAATTACCCTGATTAAGAGAACAGGATCATGATTGTTGAGAGGCTGAACTACATCAGCCTTTACCAAGAAATGCCAGCATTTTAAAACCAAGTGTTACCTTTTGAGAAATCCTGCTATGCTACATGCCTCTAACCATGGGTACCTCTCAAGGCAGCCTGGCAGGCTGGAGCAGAAGAGGAACGCTCTCACAACAGCTTTAAAACAAAACTACCAAGCTTCTTTAAGAGTCTGACAGTAGCTCTAGAGTTGTCCAGAGTAAGAGGGCCACTGGTGGACATCTCTTGTTAACTTTATGGGAGAAGAAAGCAAAGTAACAGGATCAACACAGAGCAAACTGCCAGGCAGAGGCAGAAATTTTTAGTTTATCAGCACATGATTCTAAAAACACACATAAATGCTGTTCCAGATGTGCTACTGATCACAGAATTACACAGTTAAAGTAGCTGCTAAATTTGCAAACTGCACAGGTAAATGCAAGAAGTTAATTTATCCGAATGTCAGAACACCCCAGCTGAGAGGATTACCTTAATTCTACTGCAGAAACCAGCCATCTGAAACTTCATGTTAGATTTTCATATTCTCTTTGTATATTGATTTTTTTTCCTTTCTGCTGAATGATACAAAACCTTATCACCAACTCGGGGGACCAGAAAACAAGTGAGCAAAGATCTGCAGAGGGGCAAGAGTGCTTTGAAAATGAAGCCTCTGCTCACCAAAATAAATTAAGCAGGAATCCCAGTTATGCAAAGAAATATGAACAAGTGGTCACAGTGGTCCCCTCAATATCATACTTCACCAATAAGTTTTAAAGCGATGAAGATTCAGGTGTTTAACTGTGAGGAAATGGAGTAAACATAGAATTTTCAGTGCTACTTCTTTTCATTTCTGGTTGCAAAACTAGAAAAAAAATAAGAATAGTTACTCCATTTGATAAAGGTCTCTTTCCACAGTGTGCTGTGGAAATCGGTGCTGCTCACTGTATATGCATGTGCACTGAGCCTGCTGCTATCACAATATAGAATTTCTAAATATTGCATTAAAATAAGAAGTAAAATTTGACCTTTTAAGCAAAGTTTCTTTCAAAACACTGATCTGACTCTGGTAAAAGCCTACTTGAACAACATGAGCTTGTAGGAGAATTCTTTAATTCTCCCAGTAAATAACATTTCTGTTTGCACTACATTTAAGCAACAAACATTGCTTTTAAATAAATAACACTCTAGGTACGTGGAAAATAAAGATGAGGTGATTGGTGGCAACCAACATGGCTGACAAACTTGGTGGCCTTTTATGAAGGGGGCCTACAGGAAAGCTGGGCAGGGATTTTTTATAAGGGCACGTAGTAACTGCACAAGGGGAAATGGTTTTAAACTGGAAGAGGGTGGATTTAGACTAGATATTAGAAATAAATTCTTTACTGTGAGGGTGGTGAGACCAGAACAGATTGCTCTCTTCCTGGAAGCATTCAAGGCCAAGTTGGATGGGGCTGTGAGCAACCTGGCCTAGAGGAAGAAGTCCCTGCCTATAGCAGGGAGTTGAAACTGCACAATCTTAAAGGTCTCTTCCAACCCAAACCATTCTGTGATTCTACAAACACTCTACTGGTGTTAAACCACTACAGAAAAAAAAAAAGATGTTTCTGGAACATCCCGATGAAGAGAATTTTACCTCTCCATTGACACCCTTTAGGCATGTCGTTTCCAGGCTCTGATATGTCCCTGCATCTCTCCCTGCCTCCTGTACCAAAACCATCATCTCTGCGGACAGGTAATGCCAACACCCATCCCTTCCCACCTCACAACATCAAATTCAAATTCCTCTTGGAAAAGCAGGAGCAACGACGTCTCTGTTTCTCCATTAACCTCTTATGGTACAAACCACACATCCACTCTGACACTTGTTTTTCAGATAAGATAAAACAAGAGTAACTGAAGGATTGCATTAGTTGTTGCAATTGCTGGAAAAACAAAGTCCTGTAAGTTACACATATCACTTCCTTTTTATTTTCTCTGTGGCACCATATGAACATACATTTACCTTTAACACAGCAGTTATAAATGTACCATTGATTTTTTTTTTCTACCCCTTTTTTTAGTATTATTATCTTCCAAGTGCTGGCAGGGTGTTCACATAAAGCACTCCATATAACAACTTACAAATTCAGAACTCCCTGAAGGTCAGTTGATGCAAACAATGTTTACTATTCAACTTGTAGGTAAGTTAGAGAAAAGCAACGAAACATATTTGGACTTTTTTTCCTCTTTTTACCTTGCCCTTGTCAAAGTAATGGATAATTTCTTGATACAGCTGATCTTTCAGCTGTCCTTGAGTAGCAGCCTGGTATCCATCCCGCTGGGTAAGATGCGCTGCACACGCTTCTTCTGACCACTAAATCATACAGAAAGAAAAAGTGAAAAATGAAGGCAAATCAGAATTTATGAAATGTGTCAGTAAATTTAGGTTAAATAAAATACACATTCTTGATTTAAAGAAGTGGTATCACAGCTTGCAAATATTTTATTATGGTTGTGTAACTTGATTCCCTGGGCACAAGGACCATTTATTTCCATGCTGTATCTATAATTGGAGGCTAATTACATATATCAGCTGGAAGGAAGCTTCTTGAGGTGGCTTCTTCTCCTCAGTGAGTTTGATGAGCCTGACCTTGGCCTGCTGATGGTGCAACCTGCTGGATGCATAATGAACATTAGCAGGTTTATGTTGAGAGATGCCCCGGAGCCTAGATACATCAGCACAAATGGAAATGACTAGAGGCACAGAAATTAAAGAGCTAAAATGAATTGAGAATGTTTGGAGGTGTGGAAAAGTGCAACTAGGTTCATACAGCCCACTTGCAAATAGTTGCTTGCCTGACAAATCCCTAACAGATAAACAAGGCAAAGATATTAAATGGGTCTTCTCTTAGACCCGAGAAAACCGTGCAATTCCTGATGGCTTTTCTTGCACTTCCATATTCTGGTGCCCAGTAAAGGAAAGACACAACTGAAACCTCTGGACTCCAGTATTCGTATCGCTTCTACATCTCCCTTCCTTCCTCCCAGCAATATGCCCTAGGACCCATCTGCAGATGAGACAAAACTGGAGCCTTCTCCCTAGACAGGATACTAATACTATATCCTACCTCTCCAACGCTATCTATTTTCATGAGGCTAGCAGGAAATTAATACCTAAGAGACTCACAAAACTCCATCAAATCAAATCACACATCTCCATTAAATCAAATGAAACTTCATAGATTGAAAAAGAGACAGGGACAGGTGCTCCAATATGGCTTGTTGCCTTAAGAAATGAAGTTAAAAAAAATAAAATTAAAGAACTGTTCACTTTCATCTCTGAAAAATCAAAGTCACTATAGAAGGAGGACTGGCCACAAAAATAAAATAACTTTTGGAATAGAAGAAATCTGTACAAAGATTACCAACTCATAGATTTTTTCACAGAACTGCTGCTATATCGTCTAGTTTTACCTCCTAAGTCTGTTTTTAAATTTCACCCAATTATTTTTTAATTTGACCAACATGTTTATATTTGCCTCAAACAGTGCTCGTGTTTCGTTACAGCAGTATCTTACAGAAACACTTTCTGTCACTGTCTGGAGATGAGAGGAACTGAAGATAACACCCCGGCCCCTGGCAGCACATTTCAATGGCTACGGACTGCCCGCTGTAGGTATGTCAGACAGCAGCTCTGAACTTTTACTTCCTATAATCTTTTCCTTAACCAACCACAGGAGGCTCTTTCATATCATTTCCCTCCCCTGAAGGCAGTTATTCAATGCAAATCAAACAGATCCCTTTTTGACAGGCCAACCAGAGAGCACTTGACATTTCTTGCTGACAGAACCTTCCTTCACTTCTCTTATAGTTTATGGCTCTCTTATAGCCTTCCTGTTTTTACATCCTTCCTAAAAAATACACAATGGAACTCTCCAATCTACTGATGACAGTACAGCTTTGTCCCGCAAAGCCATGTTTATGAAAGAGATAAACTTCAGTGAGTCTCCAATGCAATGGCGTTTTTTTCAGTTGACTAAGAGCCACCACCTTTTGTTAGTGGGGTTGAAAATTAAAACTATTTTATGTCGTAAAGTCTCTTTTCCAAAGTTTGTATCATCAGCTTGCAGTAATCTGGAGAAAACGAAGAGAAAACAGAGTACTTGCAAACCTACAGGTGAAATTCTTCAAAGCTCTCAGTCTTGACCTACGACTGATCCCATTAAAATCAATCTGATGCAACGTATGAGAATGGCGAGTGTCAGTGAAAATCCTGTCCTCGAGGTTTGAGAGAATACCTCAACTGCTTGAAATTACACAGCACAATATGGCTGCATCTCAAATAGCACCGAGCTCCTCCACCCACTGCTAACTTGTACCACGATATCATAGCAGACAGATCAATGCACTTCTACAATACAGTATTTCCAACTTATGAAGTATATTTATAAACAGCCACCTGCTTAGCAATGAAAGCCTACAATAAAGATCACCCTTATATCTGCCATTTTCTATTGGTTCACATCATAGTAAAATAAAAGTGGATATTTCCTTCAAGTAAATTAAAAGAGTGTATTAAGATAATTCATCCAGTCTCTAAGATTTTCTGTAAGAAAAAATGAAGTTGGCTAAGCTCTCCTTTAAGGTACATAAAGCATATTGACCAAGGAGTTAAAGATATAAAGGGTAAAAGTCTGAATGATTTTTTTGGCACCATTCATTTCATCATTTTTCCAGGAAATGCAGCACGTGGGAAAGGCAATGTTGTACTTTCTCTATGAGGCTCACTCTTACAATGCCTGATAAGCAAATATCACACAACCTGGCAGTTGTGTTTTATGTCTCCAGTAGGGACACGAGACATTTTATTGCCACAGACTCAGTCAGTTATATGCTCCAACTTCTACCCACAGGTGACAGCCTACTCCTGGCTGTGTGAACAAAGATGCCAAAGCTTTCCCTCAGCTCCTCACCCTTCTGAGATGTGTCTCAGCCCATAGTATTTCATTATCAAAGAAGTAACTGAACCCAGTTGGCTGGGTCCAACAATTGTCCCTGCTTTATATAACTCATACAGCTATTGCTACTGTGCTTTTACTCTCCAGACCAATTTTACTCATTTTCTCTGAGTAACAATGCTCTATTTATTTTAAAACATAAAATATAGTAAATATATTTCAAAGTGTCTTAATTTAAATTGCACAAGTACGCTCCACATCATATTAGTCTTCTTATAGTTTGGATGCAGTTTACTCGGTTTTGAGGCACAAATAACTCCTCATACATCCTTTAGAAGTGCTTGATTTAACGCCCTCCACTTCTCAACTTCTCAAAACAGACATTTTACACCACCAGTTCTCTTGAGATTGCTCAGATGAAATCAAAGATTGCTAAGAACAGTTCACAGCATGGAACAAGACACACTTCCATTACAAAAGGGGTTACTATTAGCATAGTTTCCGTAATAATACCTAAGGCTTACAAAACACTCACTGTTGGCATAAGAAACAAATGCTTCCACACACTACATAATTTTGATATTTAAAGGCAATTTATATTACAGCTTTTAGAGTTTTTAATGTGTGGTCTTTACTTGACTGTGCTTCCATTCATATATATACACTAACACATATTTATACACTAATGGCAGAGAGTTTGCTTCCTGCACGTTGAGGAATTAATTACACGTGCAAAACATTTAACTGAAATAAGAAACAGCACACAGGCTTTAAGTGCTGACTGCAGGAACGACAAAAACACACTACTATTGGTTAGTGCAAGAGTGATTTCCAAACCATGCAACGTATGTCAGTGCTCACCTTAAGAAGTTTTGCATGCAGAAGCAACGTGTAGGCAGCTTCTGTATAGTTATCACATTCTTTGTGCAGGTCACACAGTTTGTACAGGTATCTGAAAGTAACAAAAGCATTCCTTCTTAAAAAAGGTTGGCTATCGAATGTTACAAATTAATTCAAAATAACTTGCTCTGGAGACTACAACAGTTCATCTCTGTCTTTAAACATCTAAGTGCATCTGGGATTACTTCTCAGTGCTCATATTTCTGTGTTCAGAACCATTTAGGACCACCTGCATTTCCACTGGGCTTTTCTCCCAGTGACTTGTGAAAAGCAGTGAATTCCATACACAGGACATTGCTCTAACTGTTCAGTTATAGAAACAAACAAGTCTGATTCCTCAACTTCAATATAATCAAACCTCTGAAAGGGGATTATCCTCGTTTGTTTGTCAGCTTTTTAAAATGGGAATTTAAAAATATTTTCTATCTTTGACAGAAGTTTGTTAACAGAATTATGAGAGAATTTGAGTGGCAGATGGACAGTGAGAGCTTATCTTTACATCTCTGCCAAGGAGGGCAACTTGCTGCTCTAGACAGACCCATGGTGCACGTCCAGTTCTCAATCCTGCCTTTTGCTAAATATTACTCATTTTTGTACTTTATTAAAGCAACAATTAAAACCATTTAAACAATAGGAAGCGAGTTTACTAGAGAAAAGTCTTCCAAACAGATAACAAGCATCTGAGAATGAATTCATGAATAATACTTAGCTACCTAAAATAGCAGTCAAAGAGAAGCTTCATCACTGCAGCACAACAGTCTAGCCAATTTTAAGCCAAAGTACAAATAGAGGACTGGGAACCCTGAGGTTTACAAAAAACACAACAACATATTACCATTTTCACTTTGTGTGAGAGAATAGATTTTGAAGGATTCCTAAAAACTTTCAAGTGAGTATCAGGCATCATTATTATTTAATAGCCCATTTTATTCCAAGTCACATACTTTCTACCTTACTAGGAAGGAAAATTGTTTCTTCAGTCAGTTTTCTTTTGACTTGCTTATGTTCCTCATGTGATAACATTCATGCCTGCTGACGTGTTCATCACAATAAAACTGAAAAAGTTGGAAGAGGGATACAAAAACAATCTCATGTGTTTAACTACAAATGCTCACTGTTCTCAGTGAGGATAAGCGTCTGAATGTCCTTATAGTCCAGAGAAGGGATGGTTTTCCATTACATCTTTCCTTTCAGTCCCCAGCTGACTGCTTAACAAGATCTTAATTCTCTCCAATTTTGCTACACTCATTTAAGCAGATTTTTGTCACCGGTCACATTTACAAACCTTATGTACATTTCTTCTCTCTCAATTTCCTTGTAGAAATTCTGGGGGGAAAAAAAAAAAAAAAGTTACAAAGTCTTTGATTTCACAGTAAGAAATGCATAAGGAACACGTTATGAATTAAAAATTCATTATTGGATGGCATCAACCTCAAAACTGCAAAACAAAATCTGCCTCTAGGGATAGAACCCAAGTTATTTAACTTAACAAAATCCAACATGTGATGTTTCATGATGTAGCATATTAGGGCTTCTGTCTTACTGCAAAGGTTAAGAATTTGCAAGAGTATTACCAGTAGATATTTGCTTCTGGCATTTGCAAGCCACACATCATTTTCCATTTCAGTTCAAATTTTGTAATATACTAATTTTTAAGAAACAGTTGTTCTACAGATTTAAAATTCTAAACCTTAGCTGAGAAATACATCACCTGCCCCTGAATTCTAATAGTTTCCTTTGAAATAAAATGTTAGATTAGTGTTATTTATCTGCTTTCATTCTCATCATTCCCTTCAGAAATGTCTGAATGCCTCTGGTCTTGAGATAAACTAGTTAACACCACAAATATTGTAAATACAGGATATGATAAATTGGGCAAGATATTAAAGGCTTTTCTGAATCTAATTTAAAGTTTGCCTTCAAAAGTTAAAAAAAAAAATCTAAGAAAACAAATTACAAAGAAATTTATATCCTCCACTGAATTGCTATGTGTTTCAGTGCTAAATTAAACCAGTGTGAGCAGGCACTAGAACATTTATGAGCCAAACAACAGTACATGCATAAGCCCAATACAAACTCATCCCCTTCGAGGAGATCCAAAACGTGTGATGGTATCTATACTGCTGTGTTGCAAAGGACCAGTTTTTTAGTGCACATATAATTTCAGATGAGCCAATCTCTAGTTTTGGGTTGAACTCAAAAGACAAATTGAACCAAATGCAATGACACTCCCCAGAAAATTCTCCTGTCCTACTCGGTTTATTATTTTGTGTTGTCAGAATGAGCTTCCAGCACCATCCCTCCTGCAGCCTGCCTGCTCCCTTAGCTGTGCACACACTTTGCCAGGGCTGGCAGAGGTAAGAACAAGCAGCCAAGGGAAAAGAGAGGGCTTTTATTTTGCTTTAACATCAGCATTGGCTTAAATGCATATCAAAACCTCTGACTTAAACTATAGTCGATACAGGCAAACCTAATCCTGTGAAAGCCTGTGTATTATTAAAGGCCCAATTAAGAACTCTTTTGAGACCTCAAGTGGGAATTACGCTCAGCATTGGCCCTGGGTCAGATTTTGCAAAGGCATAAATTTCACTTCAGGTGCATGGAGAATGATGAAAAGACTGCATTGGCCCTGGAGGGCAAACGGGACTTTCAAATCAACCTCAGGTTTTAAATCATGCCTACTGAAAACTAAGTGAAGTTCTGCCCCGCGACGCTTTCATCCATTTTCTGCAGACTTGGGTGGCAGGGCTGTGTGTGGGTAACTCACCGTGATTTAACTTGACAGCAGTACATCACCCACAGGATTTACCACCTGCAATCACCTGAAGAATTCTGATGGCAAAAATCACCATCAGGAGACAGAGAAAACAAAACCAAACCCTACATGTGCCATCAGTTCCCCCGTGGCTCCCATGGCAAGAATTACTGGGAAGAGTCTCAAGAGCATTGCAATGAAAAGAAAGATGAATCCATTCACCTTCCTTAGCAAATTTCCCTAGTTTTATACACTGTTGTCACGCCTCAGAGCATGTAAAGCGTGTGATTTTTTATTTTCTATCTTGCCTGGTGCTAACTGCAGGTTTCTGTAACTCCAGTTCTGCTCAGGAGGACGCGGCGCCTTTCTGCAGCAACCCAAGGGCACTCACTGCATCAACAGCCGGTGACATCTCTCCGAGTTTCCCCTCCTTCCCCATTTACTAAACATTCTGATGCTTTTTGATGTGCACAGAGAGGAAAAACAAACTAAAAATAAAATCCCAATCCCTGACTTGATGTCTCTATACTCTCTCTCATTTCGTTTACAGCTTACACGACACTGCAGCACAAAGGCTGTGCTGCATGAGCTGAGCCCATTTGCAGCACTCCCAAGTGCTAAAGCTACAAACTATTTACTGAGATCTTGCCAGCCCAGCCTGAATGAAATCTATCAGCCACAGTGCATTAGGCAATAAGCACTGTCTGTACCCCACACATTGAAATGAAGTATGTGTTGATAACATTACGCAGATAGTAGCTGTTTCCCTAACTGCTAGCAGTTTAGTACTGAGTCCTAATGAAAAACATCAAATCTAACCAGCAGTATGGTAGAGGTCTCTAAACTTTAACACAATTTATCTGGATGTGCTGATTTTGTAATAATAAAATCTCATCCTCTGATATTTCCAGCAACAAGCATGAGGAGCGTACCATGAACCAACTCCTGCTCTTCCAGCTCTGACCCAGACCAAGGTTTGTAGTGCAGACCAGACACTGCAGAATTTCTCTAGTGAAGAGAAGGAAATTTTATATCTATGAGGGACAAACCAAGCTGCTTCTGCTCCCCATGAATAACTCACTAGGAGGGTGGTGATGCACTGGAACAGGTTGCCCAAGGAGGCTGTGGATGCCCCATCCCTGCAGGCATTCAAGGCCAGGCTGGATGTGGCTCTGGGCAGCCTGGTCTGCTGGTTGGCGACCTGCACATAGCAGGGGGTTGGAACTGGGTGAGCACTGTGGGCCTTTCCAACCCAGGCCATTCTATGATTCAATATCATTCAGAAGTTCTGAACACAGAGCAGAATACAAATGGGACTGCAAATACATGCATTCAATAGCAAACCACATATAACTCCTTTGTTCTTCTATAGGGTTCTTCTATATAGAGTTATTCATGCACAAATAGTAAATATCAATGAACAACCCCTCAGAGACAAGGTCCTGAATCATTCCTTCTGCAAATTAGGTCATCACCCACGTTTTCACAGGTTTCCTCTCATTAAAAAAAAAAAAAGAAAAAGAAAAAAGAACTAAACTTGAACGAAAATCTTAACACGTAGTCTATGTTAAACAAAATATTTTGCTAAGGGTGCACAACTGAAGTCATCGATTCAGGCAGGAGATTCCTGCTTACCAGCACGTTGACAGTGCAGCTCATGCGGTTCTCTTTGTTCTCGTCGTGCATGATGGTCCTGTAGTCCAACAGCCGCTCCATCAGGCGGACAACAAGTTTGACAAAAGTTTCTCCGCTCTTAGCGAGGTATTTGTGCTTCCTGCAGTGCTCCAAGAGACTAAAAAAAAAAAAAAAAAAGCCAATTACACACGCCTTGTTAACCACACACAGAAAAAACCTTGACTCAGGTGCAATTTTAAATATTGCGCACCATTAAGAGATTTTAATTATTTCTGGGCTGCAAAGTTCATTGTAGTCTAATTGCCCTCTCTCCTGACTTCACCATGACATAAATCTCGCCGCTGATCAACACTTACATTTTGTCAAATAACACTTTGTACTGTTCATCTCCTCTGCCTCCTTCCACTTCGTGATCCAGTTTTGTGATGATCTCATTTTCAAACTATAATTAAACAGAGCAAGCGTAAATAATCAGATGGCAAATATTTCACTTTATGACTGCAGTCTCAATGGTTCACAGATTGGTTGGGTATCTCGGTGATGTTTTGCCGCTATTTTAAAGCTTGATTGACTTTAAGAGTTTGCAGTCTCTGGTATCAGACCATCCACGATCATCTGCTGCCCTACAAGGATTTTTTGTTGAAGGAATCATTGGTCATGTTGTTAAATGAAGCCTAAATATTTGCATTAGGTAAAACTAAATAAGGAGCTTAATGACAAGGATAAAGGGAGGGGAAATAAGGAGGAAAAAAAAAGACACAATGTCCCCTGCAATAATGACAGTGGAAACAAAAGCAAAATAAAGGAACTGTGAAAGCTCCAGTAGAGATGACAGATAACACCAAAGGCTGCTCAGGCTGTTGGCTCACTCAGCCAACTGAACTCCCCAGCACTGCTATCATCCCATCCCTTTGTAGCATACAGGTATTGACCCTACCGTGGCATGACTCAATAAACCTATTAATAAGGCACTGCAGAGCAGGAAGGATCTGTTTCAAACAACTTAAGAGTAAATACTTTGATTGGGAAAATAACACAAACTTAAGCAGGCATTAGAACACATTTTAAATGCAATCTGGGTAATTCATAGTTTTAATGAATACAAAGGGTTTTGCTGCTCTTTTTGCTGCTCTTTTGCTAGGGCTCAGATTAGGAATGAATTCAAACTATGAGCAGAGGAAGGATCACTCTAGGTCTGCTGCCATGTGACAAGTCGACCTCGTCGTCTAATTCCTATCTCTGCATTAAATAAGCACGGACATCAGCAGTGATTCAACTTATTGCCAAGAAACCTCAGCACAAGAGCCAGGGTGAAAAGAAGATCCTCCTGCAGGTGACTGTGACCCCATTAGTCAGAGCACGGATGTATTGACAGAGCTGTTGGCTTCAGGTTTTTCATTGTCACTTGATTCAGCAGTACCTGACTATTCAGAGGAGAAGTAAAGGGCCACCTGTGAAAGAACAAAGTGTACTAACATTTTGTAAATGTCAAGAGATGTACTTTGCATCTGCAGTTAATATTAACAGTATATCATATGCAAATGCAAACAGAACAGACTGCCTGGTACAACAGCCTTCCAAGCTAGGGATGCATTACCACAACTCCAGCCATAAGCTTTCCTTCCCTGTGCCACAGGTCCCCCAGTACCCTAACAGCATTTCTTGCTCTTTATAAACTGTTCCCATTCGTAGAACATCTGCTTTATAGTGACAAGAATCCTAGCTCCTCTGCTAAAGCCACTTTCCACTGCCTATCAGAATGGGCTTTCTGTAACTGAGGACACAGGCTTTTGCTGCATATCTGAAGGTAAAATTTGACTTTTCTTTCACCACAGACACCAGCAAGATGGCAACAAGCACAGCTTCAAGAAGCTGTGCAATGGAAATTATGTGCTGAAGATTTAGCTGAAATCTATGCTGAAAGATAAAATCAAAACCCACATACCAAGAGGAAAAAATCTCTGTGGAGCATCCTGCCAGCCCAGCAGTCTCTGCAGAGGGCTGGTAACTGGCACCAGGTCAAGGGACCACTGCCCCAAAGTACCCCAGCTGGCAGTGCAGAGGGAGAGAGCCTGAGCCCTGCTCCTAGCCATGATGTGGCAAGCAGGGTGACAAGTGTGGAACCCCAGGGCGCTGCTGCCCCGGCCACTGCACGCACAGCAACCAAAGGGCAGCAGAGACAGCAGGGATGGGTATTTTCCACAGGCTCAGCCCCAAGGGGAGCTGGGGAAGATGAGCTGTTACCTGCAGCCAGCGGCTGGGTTCGATTTGGTTTTAGAGATGCTGCATTTTTCTAGCCCACAATGCAAAGTTCTGCTGGCGTATTTATTTCAGCAAGGAGTGTGAGATCACATTTCCCTTGCCAACAGACTTGTGTCACGATGAAACTGTGACGACAAGAGAGCATTTTTATACCACCTTAATTTATATCACTTTGAGGAGGTGTAGCTCCGTCCACTGCCGGCCCTTCTGCCAACACACCGCATTCTGCGCTCTGCCCACGCAGCCCTTTCTCTGCCAACAGAGGTTATCATAATGTCTCTGTCAAATATCAAGCAGACACTTGCCCTTAGCTCTGCCACACTGCCTTGGTCCTGAAACAACTGCTGCATGCACACGGCGAGGTAACTGTGAGCAGAACAGGACAAAGCCAGCAGCACTGGGCGTGAGGAGCAGCATCTCAGCCCCAGGGCTGGAGGTGCCCACCTGCCCTCCTGCAGAGCCCTGCTCTGCTCAAGGCCCAGCAGCTGGGAACATGGGAACGTGCATTCTCTGGCCAAGCTGAGACTGCATACAAAGTGCAGCTATGAAGATGCTCCTGCCTGGTTAATAAAAGTCATTTTTAGGCAGAACTGTGCACTGGTATATAGAGCTTGACTGTTTACATTACACCAAAGAGCTGCAAAACACAACTCTTTACTAGAACAAGTCACTCTCTGAATACCTTACCAGGCTCTGTAGTAATTTGGGTACTATTACTGTACTGTGAAAACCCACAGTCAGATCGGGGCACTTGTCTCCATTTCAAGCCCTCCACAGTTTTCTCATCATCAACTTCACTAACATTCAGAGTCTCCTATCTTCACAGCCCAGCCCAGAGTTTTCATCCTCTGCATCGGAGCCGGGAAAGTTATTTTTCCATTCCATACGGCAGCCTGCCAGAATTGTCTTAAGAACAGAGAAATAAAAAACTCTGCTGTGAGTTCAGTGACTGTGAGCTATCATGATGAGTAACTGCAGAAAACGTCCTGCTCACCTACTGCTCAGTGCAAATTTGGGACACAGGCTAACAACGTGCACAATTCAGCCTAACTGTGAGCTGTCAGGAAATCCCACCTAGAGGTTGTGTGGTGCATATGGAGATAAAATCAACTAAGTACCCAAACAACAGATATTCTACCTTAAACAATTTCTACTATTACGCTTGACTGTTTTGGAGATGAAAAACCAAAACCTCTGATGAAATAATCTCAATGGTGCTCTCTATAAACCCCCAAATCATCCACAAAAAACTCACAGGAATGCTGACTGGAACAGATCTCAAAGGTCATTTAGTCCAAACTCCCAGGTGATGCAAAATCATTTCCAACACAGAGCAGGCCAACTGTAACTCAGCCAAGTCCTGAAGATCTCCTTGGATGGCTGATTACACAGCCTCTCTGGGTAACCTGTTCCACTGTTGCACTACTTTATTTGTGAAGGAACGAATGGAAAGTGAAGTGAAATAAGGTTTTTAATACCACGAATCCATAATTCAAAAAATGACAGGAAAATGAGAAAAGGAAGAATAATGCAATCCACCTCCTCTAAGAGGCAACCCCAAGCTGAAACACGTTCCCACAGTAAAAGGATGTGTCAAATAAAACAGTGAGGCAATGCGACGATGAAACAGAGAAGTCACAAAATTCATGTTCTCTAATGAGACCAGAATGAAATTGACTTTCCACACCAATGTGAAAAATGACACTTGCTGCCAGCAGGAGCCCTGTAGGTGATGTATTTTTCAGGAAGAGATTACTCATATGAAGAAGAGCAATTACATTTGTCACACAGGACCACGACTATTCTTCTGATATCAATTTTACTCAAATCTCTGTAAATCTGGGCTTTGTTGTGCCAGCCCTCTTGGGTTGAACCGAGCTGTGGCATTTTGAGGTTTTTAAGGGAACGAACCATTAACAGCATCCCTTGCACTGTGATCATTCCTCATACCTATCAAGGAGATGATGAGGCTCAGATCACTCAACCCAGATGACTAAACATTGCTCAACACAGTCAGGATTCCTTCTTCTCTCCACAAAAGAACGTTTCATTGGCACACAGTTCATACAGCTATGGTCTTCCATGACAGAGAAAGAATGGGGCCATGGAGTCACATGAGCACATGGCTCTGGGATGCTGCATCTGGCATAAGATGAAAAAATCTCCAACTTCCCTTTTCTTTCTTTAAACATATAAGCATCTAAAATAACACAAGGTAGGACTGCAATTATAACAAAGGAGTTTACTGTCACGGGAATCACAGAATGGCCTGGGTTGAAAAGGACCACAGTGCTCATCCAGTTCCAACCCCCTGCTATGTGCAGGTCACCAACCAGCAGACCAGGCTGCCCAGAGCCACATCCAGCCTGGCCTTGAATGCCTGCAGGGATGGGGCATCCACAGCCTCCTTGGGCAACCTGTTCCAGTGAAGAAGCACCATATTTTCCATGTTCCTGTGACAGCCAGTGACAATTGCTGAGGTTCCTTCTGGAGAGTTAGGAGATATATCTGGCACTAGTGATGAGCTAGATTCATATCTATCTGTTGGCAGCGAAAGCTCGAGGAGTGATGCTAGGAAGATTACAGGAAATTATTATCAACTTATCCTTGCAGCTGATCGAGATCTCAGCTTCCCTTTAGGATGTGTGCATGAATTTTAGCATAGAGTATATCCACTGCTTCATCTGTCTGTTACAATCTCTAATACTGAGGAAACAGTGGTTACAAATCAATGTAAGCTATCAAGCATCTTCAAGTGTCTGCTCAGCTAATCACTTTGGGTTTAGGTTTACCTAAAGTGTGGACAGGCTGTAACTGCAGCACTGGCTGACAATTTAATCTAGCTGTAGATGAGGATGTCTTTCAATCCTCCAAGCTGCTATAAATTTGTTTAGATACGGGATGATAATGAATTTGCCATATAAGATTCAAGGGACAGATAACATCACTGGAAATTAGTCCTAATGCAGAAATAACACAAAGATCCTGTGAAACTTTGTTAAAAGGCCACTACAAAGGTTGTGACAATCTCCAGCAGTTTTATCTTCCATTTCCTATTTTCCCAGAGCATCCTGGTCAGCAAACAGGTTGAGCGGCCATTTAATACAAAGGGATTTGGGATGTTTCTGGGCTCACTGCATCAGATTCTTCCCTTGCTCTTAGGTAAGGTAAGAATACCAACATCCTGAAAGACCAGAAAATAAATAGAACTTAAACATTTACACTTCAATCACTTCTGTTCTGTGCTCAAATCCATAGCATGGAGAGGGGGAGGCTAACGCAGGGCTCAGAGCTGGTAAGAAAGACCTAAAATGGAATTATAAGTTGTAAAATGTGATAGATACTCAAGTAAACAGCTACCTAAGAAGAATTATATCAATTTGAAACTCATTGATAACCAACAAGAAATTACAGAGCAAATTAAAATGCTGGTATCGCTGCCTCGATGACACCAGGATTTATTGTTAAATGCTGGAAATGAATTAAAAGGGTTTTCCCTCATTTCTTCCCATCTTCCCTCATTTAATTCTCTTCACAACAGAACATTAGCTCGAGGTACTTTAGATGCAGCCATAGTTTTATTTTAGCAATCATCTGTATTATGCATTCATTGATTATGCATTTCTATATGATTTTGCATTATGCATTCATTCATTATGCATTTCTCTATCATTTTTCTATCTTTTTGGCAATGGCTCTATTATGCTAAGTGGCTTTCCAATTTGTATAAAATGGAACAGATGTGTTGTTCTGGTTTTGGGGCTCTTTCCTCAGACCATTACTTTTACACAGCTCCTTATTCTTACAGCATAAGAACACAAGCTGTATCTTGCATGCTTATAACTCTGATGCTAACACCACTGGACACTTTGACAATCCTCCTTAACAATGCTGCTCAGCCTGAAAACTAGACATATGGGACTTGTAACTTCTGCATGTTCACTACTGCAGAGTGGGGGGGGGTATTTTGGAGGTGAGGGCTGTTCCTTCTTCGTTATTTGATGAGATGTGTCATAACGTTGGAGAATGAAAACTAGACAAGGACTTCTGACTTAACCCTTACCTTATAAATTAGTTATCTTTGATAATGATTACTTGTACTAATTTATATGCATCAGAACAATGAAAAGTAATCATACTGTGATGCAGTGCTAAGGGATAGGGAGAACCTATCGAATGTGTCCCTTTGCCAAAGACAAGCATCTCCTTCTGCCTCCTGCTTTCTCCACGGCATGCTTTGTACCACATCCTACACTTGCACCTCCCTATGAACTGGCTGAGCTCAAAATAAGCAGAATTAAATCAGCCACAACGGGTTTATAAAAGGCAAGTTAAAGTTTTGGGTAGGCAAACAAAGCGGAACGTTCACAAGAAATGGAACTAGAGGAAGTGACAGATGGAAGGAACAGGCTGCCAAAGTAAGAGGTTGGGGCTTTTAATGCTTCAAATCCCACATTTCAGTGGAATGACTGTTTCATGACAAACCTCCTCTCCTGCTGTCACCACGGGATCCATCACGCTCACCTGACCAGGCCTTAAACAATCAAAGCAACATTCTTTCATGGCTTCTGGGGCTCTGACATATTCCCTTTGATCTGAAGGGCTTACCAGTAAAACAAGCAAAGGGGAAATAGCAGAGTGGAGAAGGAGGCATTTTCTTCCACAGGGAAGCTTCAGTCTCACACAGACTTTAGTATCAGATTCATGCTTTGAGGTACAGGCTACTTTGAAGCCTATATAATGCTTCAAAGCACCGTAAAAAGGAGAGGACAAAGATGGGTAACTCCAGCTTTTAATTCAGTCAGCCTTTAATTTAAGGGAATTTATCTTCTGCTTCTTCTCAGGGCTATATATAGTGGAAGAGCAAAATCCCCATTCTGCCTGTTACTGGTTTTACCAATTCATACAGAAATTAAAACAGCCATGGGGAAAGCTGTCTGTTCAAAACACAAGCCATCACAGCATCATAGAAGTTCTGCAAATTCCTCCCACACACATCATGAGGTTTGCACATCTGCTGGAGAAGTGCAGCCAATTTAAACCCTTGCTGATGTGACTAATAAGGTTAGATAATTGGATTTCTGGCAGATTAGTTTAACAGCAGCCAACCATTCGGTTTTGAACTTCTCCTTAAAAGCAAGACTAGACAGGAATAACTGGTAGTTGCACGTACATACCAAAATGCTGTATGTTACATTGGCAGATTAAGTATGAAAACTTGCCTATGTACTGGTAATATTTCAATTTTACATCTATTTCCATCATTTAGAAGTCATCAAACACTGCTGTTGATAAACAAGTTACTGTCTGAAAGACAGATGAAACAGTCAACGTTTGGGAAGCTGAGGGGAATTGCATTTGTTTGATTCTTTGGACCAGTTCCAGTCATACCTCAACCTCCATATGGCCGCAGCCAACTTGGATTGACACTGGCCTGTGATGCTCACAGTTCCAAACCTTTAGCACTGAGCCTTACCAGGGTCTGTAACGGGATGCTACAGGAAATCTCTTAGCATGCAGACAACTCTTAGGGGGTTTATATGGCCTTTTGAACACATCCTCTGCTGGCTGCATGCAGATGGCTCAGAGACGTCAGACAAGGTCTGATGCTGAACGGGGCTGACAAGTTACACCTAATGAAAAGACTGAAGGACCAAATGCCTTCTCTGCCTCACAGATAAGGTCAGCTCCCCTGTCCTTGGAGAAGCAATGAGGAAGTAAGCGGTGACCCAGGGACAGTGCACCAGGGATGACTGTCTGCAAAAACTGGATGTATGCAAGTCTGTGAGAGCTGAAAGGGTGCATCCCTGAGGACTAAGGAAATTGCTGGTGATCTTCGTGCCCCAAACACCCATCTCAGAGCCCCAGCACGCATATAACTACATTATCTGCAAAATTATAAATGGATAGATTGATTATATCATTTGACATAACGGCTCACTCCAAATGCAATAAAAAAAGGTTTAGTACCTCTGTACCTGTCACATCAATGTTACATCCATAAAGAAAGCAGCAGTACTGGCACAAGAAATACATGTTGACTACCTACAATCCAGGACATATCCGACTTTAGCACCAGACATTTTTCTTCTCAAAAGGCAAAAACAATTGTGAGAAGCATTTAAGATGCTCATTTCTTAAAATCACCTAAATATTCCACACAGAGCTGGTTTTCTTCCATCAAGAAAACACAGGGCCATAAATTTAGCTATAAAGTTACCCTCAGATTATTCATGATCCATGTAATTGTACAAATAAAAAACGACAAGTAACAAAGAGAGCGTCTGACAGGAAACAGTTTAAATGGCATCCCAGCGAGCATTTCAATCTTTACAGTATCACTGGAGTCAAACATAAGAAAGAATGATTATGCAGTAATTGGATGGATCCAAAATACAGTTCACAACCTTTCCATACAGCATCCAACGCAAAACAAATCAAAGTAATAAAGCTGATGCAATTTCCCCATGTTTAAATCTCTTCGTGCAGGCATTCATTTATTTTAGCTACAGATTAAGAGACGGTTATGAATAACAGCTCACTAAAAAATACAGAAAAAGATAAGACTTCCCATCCAAGAAAGAAAAATGGTAAGAAGGGGGGAAAAAAAAATGACATGTCAAACTGTATCGCAAAGTTTTCAAAGTCATATCCTGAATGGACAGAAATTTCACTGTGTAAAGTAGCTACACTGGTTTATGTTACAAAACTACGTGGCTTAACTAGTTTTACACTCAATCTATAAGTTCAAGTTTCAAGGGAAAGAAGGTAAAATGAAGAATCTCAAGAAACCCTCCTTCATCATACTTGTCTCTCAAAAGCTTCAGCTATCAGTCTGTGCTTATTCAAGGGCTTCCTTCAGCATGTGAAATGAGAATAGGATAAAAAATATTCCACTTGAAGTTTGGATGTTGCATTAACTATCTAGCAGGAAGATATGCTGCCACTGGTTGGTTAGCCTCTTTTCAAAACAACAATAAAAATATGGTTAATAGAATCAAAATTGCAAGATGCTAGAGATGATGAATTTGTACACATTATAGTTTCTTTTGTCACATTATCAGGCTTCTCTTCATGTCCAACTCAACTCAGAAGCAAACTCCTTTCCTAAGTCACAGTGAAAATTTAAGACATCTGTCTTTGCTCTCCTGCTGTATCGTAAAGAAAGGTTTCATTTACCTCATGCAAATTTTGCCTTCAGTGAGAATTTAAAACCTTCAGATTAACATTCTATAGCCATTCAGAGTTACAGAAAATAAACAAATCCATAATTACATTTTTCTTCCAAAATACATAACAAAGCAACAAAAATTCATATGTTTTTGACAACGAACAGCTAAATTTGTCTTACGCCTTCAAATAGTTGTTGCTTACTGCTTACCATCTGGAAGCTTCTGGTGGAATGAAATTCACACTGCATCATATCAAAGAAGATGGGGATTGTAGCTTTTCGAAGCTCTGTCTCGGGGATAAGTGTCATTTCCAAGATAGGTCCCACCATTTCTGGGATGAACTTGATTTTATGCTGACCTTTAAAAAGAAAAAAAAAATGCATTTCAGAGCTAATGAATGGCCACTGACTTGGTAGGAGATAATTGTTTTAAAAGCCATAACCATAAATTGTCATATAGTTCAAGTGCAAGACAGTACTTCTCAAGATCGGACTTTCCTGAAATATGTATTGTAATTTATTTCTCAAGAGGTTAACTATGTGATATTATAAACCCAAACCAATGAAGAGTTGCTCAACCAATAATCAAGCTGGAACTCACTGCATCTTCCACAAATCACCCACAGTTACACACACATTAAATTTCAGAGTTTTCTTTAAATATACTTTATAGATAGAAGAGAAGGCAGCTAAAAGGCACATTGCTTGTATTAACTTATTTAGACTTCTGTATCTTCCACAGCGTACAAAATGTTCCTTGTGTCACTCTATCAAAATGTCACCACGAGTGCATGCTTACACAGCCCCGAGACATGAAGCTACATCTTAGCTAAGCTGACAATATGCCTCCTTTCTCCAGGAGTTGATCTGACTGGCTAACTTTATTTCACATTTACCTTCTCAACAGAAAAGCACGCCTCCCCCTGTGCTCCCTGCTACGTGCTCTGCACACAGAGCAGGAAGGAACAGCAACACAAAGCCTAATAAATACTGGCCTTGTTAAGAACACGTAGTTCCTGTTCTTCTGTTGGATGGAGTGTAGTGGATGGAGATTATATATCCTGCAAATGATCTACACAGCTCCACCATGGAAAGATGCCTGTGCAGGGCAGTGTGAGGGCACTGGGGAGTTCTAGGCACAGGACTCAATGGTGCAAGTTCAGAAAACACAAAGATTCCAACCAAGACTTTGTAAAAGTCAAATAAACTCCTCTGGGCATTTGTTTTTTCCCAGCTGTGGCAGATGACAACTACCTAAATCAGAGCAGCAGAAGTAGGTTTATTCTAACACAAAATGCAGAGATTCCTGTATAGAAGACATTAGAAGTCCAATACCTTAAAGCACTGCACTGAACCTGGAAGATGACGGAGCTCATTTGGTTTTGTAATGCTACTAATAAAAAAGAACAGAAATTCACACTGGTCTGTGTACAGTGCAGGGCATTCAAGTTTCAGTGGGTGGTTTCTTACAAAGAAGAGGTTAATAGCTGCAGGCAACAGAGTGCTTTGAAAACACCTCTATGCCCCCAATGCTGCAGGTGGGCTGTGCTGCCTGCAGGAGCCCTCAGCCCCCCCTGCTTTAACACTCTTGTTTCTCACTGCAGCTTATCAGTGGTACACAACACAAACACATCTTAATTCATTTAGATTCCAATGCACTACGCTGGCATAGCAGTAACTGTTGAAATATTTAATTAGCAGTTTCACTTTTGACCAGAAGTAACATAAATCTGAGCAAATGTAATCAAGAAAAAATCCTTTAAAGATAAAACACGCTGCTGCTATTTTTTTTTTTTTTTTAAGAGATATAATTTATGTTACTTGATTTGGCAAACTTCAGAATCCCATTAGCATTAACAATGCTATTAGGGTGAAGGAATACTCAACCAAAATCACTATGCCATGTGATGCTCCAATGCTGGCTGTTGGTCAGGAACAGCAGTACAAGCAGTGCAGCCCTCTCTGCCTTCCTTACAAGCAGTATTACACTCAGCATCCCAGGTGCCAGTTTTCTTGTATTATGCCTGAGAAACGTCAGAGCTGATGCTTCAGAAAACAAATGATAATGGCAGAAGTTATTCATCAGGCACACATTCAGTGTCCTGAGGTTCTCTGTGGACCACAGTTGTTTTTCACTGCTTCGCGTGCAAGGACCCTCCCTCAGAAAAGTAACAAACGTCCACTGAAATTTAGATGTGAAAAATGGAGAATTTGCAAAGGATTATTATTATTATTTTTAATTTTTTTAAATCTCTGACTCCCCCTTTTCCTCTTCTGAAGTGAAACGCACAGTTCCCTATCAAAAACAAAATGATTGAGCAGCACATCACCTCAACGAGGAACGGAGACCTGATGGTGGTGGAGACCACCAATACTGTATGCTGAAGCACCCACAGGATGTGCTCGAGGCCCAAGGAACCTTCCACCTCACACAGACCTGAGCCTAAATAGGGCAGGCAGCAGCAGGCCTATGGGCCCCCCATGCCATGAAGACCTAGGCCAATATAGGGCAGGCAGCAGCAGGCCCACAGACCCTCTATGCCACACAGGGGGGGGCCATACAGGGCACGCAGCAGCAGGCAGTGACACCATGCTGCAAGCCTGGATGATGTGATCTCGTGTTATGCACGCAGCATCAGAGCACAAACCAAAGGCCGTGGTCCTCCTCTGGATCCTGAGAGCCTCCGCTGCAGCTGCGTGTCACGCACAGCGCTTTCTGACAAACAACCAAGCCATGAATTCTCCTTTTTTTTTCGCCCCCCCAGGAGCATAGGAGATCCCACACAAAGATTTAATACATGACAAACCTGGAAGAAAACTGCGGCCTCTCTTCCAAACGACAAACTGCACATCTGTTTCATAAACTGCACGCATAACCAGGATTACTTTTTTTTCTGACTACGTAAAAAACTTTCCACAGTGGTTTCTGCCTTGCCACAACATCCTCTATGTACACTGCTCACCCAACAGCACTGAGCTTCACTCGAGTGAGCCAATATGCAAGTGCTTTCTTTATCTGCGTGATTTTCATTTCTCAGCTTCTAATCTACCTTTGGGCCACTGAACAATTTGTCAGCAACCTCACCTCGGACTTGGGTCAGCTGTGCACACACACAGCAAATTCAGAGTGTTATTTGTAATGACTCCTTTTTATATAATGCTCAAAGTTCAGGTCTGTTTTTAACCCCGGCCTTCCCTCCAACAACATGAACATCTTTGCCCAGTCCATCCTTGGTATCAGGACTGCGAAGGGAGCGCTGGGCTGGCAACCAGCCCACTGCATGACAGCAGGACCTTCACTCTTCTACCTTCCACTAGCTGGTTCAATAAAAGCAATGCTTTCTGGTGAGGGCTCTGGAGCACAAGGCTTAGCAGTGGCTGAGGGAGATGGGATTGTTTAGTGTGGAGGAGGCTCAGGGATGACTTTATCACTCCCTACAACTGCCTGCATGGAGGTTACAGTGAGCTGGGGGTTGGCCTATGCTCCCAAGTAACTAGAGATAGGATGAGAGGGAATGGCTTCAAGTTGCTCAAGGAGAGATTCAGCTTGGACATCAGGAAAAAAATTCTTCTACAAAAGAGTGGTCAGGCACTGATGGGCTGCCCAGGAGTCACCAACACTGGAGATGTTCAAAGAACATGTAGATGTTGTACTGAGGGACGTGATTTAGTGGGAAATAGTGGTGATAGGTGGATGGTTAGACTGGATGATCTTGAAGGTCTTTTCCAACCTTGGTGATTCTATGATTCTGACCTGTCTTTCCTTGATTGACTCTACCATCTGGATTCTTATTTGTTACTTCTTCAACATTCCCCTGGTTGAAAACATTAACCACTGAAAATTGGTATACAAGACCCAGCATCAAGCTCTGCTTTGTATATGCTGAATTGCACTACGTAATGCTTTTCAGCGCATGCTGTTTGATTCCCTACATTTACATCAAGACAGCCTTCTTTGTGTTTCCACGATATTCATCCAGGTCTAAGGTGCCTCAGTTCTAACTAAACAGTGACACCAAATAATGTATTATTTTAAGAAGTTCAGGCTATGATTTGGAAGGAAATAAGCCTACAGATACTAATATGCATTGCTACTGATGCATGCAGGAAAATAAAAACCTCACAGCACTTTCAGAAAGCCAGCACAGCAGGGGCTCTGCACGCTGGGACTACACTCCCCAAAGCCATCCTCACTGTTACTGCATCACAGCACACAAACCTAAAGCCTTCATGATCAAATTGAACAAGGTATCAGACAGGACAGCTACAGCAAGGGTTTGTGTAGAAAATCTGTCAGTCTGCATCTCTCACACAGGGCTCCCTGTTTAAACAAAATCTTGCCTCCTAAATTGCATTATTTAAAGTGTGTATGCACAGTTACCTACTGCTGTACTCTACTACACGTGGTCCTTTTCTTTCTTTCATTTTCTTTTTTTAATGCAACCACTACTGCACCAGAATACACAGGCAAAAATAACCTTGTATTTTATTATCTAATTTCAGAAAATAAATTATACTTTTAAATGTGCATCACAGCTAAAGGTCTGTCTTGTCCCCAAATGGAAAGTTTTAACTCCGCAAGTATTATGTGCTAAATTTCTACACAAAAAGTTATGAGATAATTTGAGACTTATCCACTCCAATACATAAATCAAAAGTCAAAGTTATTCGTCTTTATCGAATCTTATACACAATGGCAGGTAGTCATAAAAAATTATATATTCAAGCTTATGCAAGAATTATAGCTTTCCGCTTGGGATTTTGTTTCTGAGCATATATATTAATAATTTGACTAATGCAGTGAAGCTTCTAAGACAAAAGTGTCAAACGCACTACAATCAATTCCTCTGCAGTGGTAAGTCAGTATTCTTTCCTAATTGATGCTGTGACATACATGAGATTGGTGGAGAGCCAGAAGTTAAACATGATCAGCATTGACTATCTGTATCACAAAGAAGTTGAGAAAAAGAACGATTCTCATTATGAAAAGTACAAAGGCCTTGTTGGATTGGGGTCCTGGCTCTGATTTGCCTTTCTCCTGCAGCTTTTGTTATGAAGTGCAACAATTTACCAACTCCCTCAATGTGTAAAATTTCAGAATTAATGATCCCAGTCAGATAGGGAATGCACAGACATCAGAGCTAGAAGAGGTCACAGAGTCACCTTCCTGAGTAATAACGGTTTGTAAAGAAGAAACCAAAATTCTATCTAAAACTCTATCAAAAATACAAAGGCTTTCATGATAGCACAAAGATTGAAGAAAACACTGCCCCCTCCACGCATGGCAGTCAATTCACAAAACACCAGTGGAAATGGTTAGCATCTCTCTGTTAATGGTGAAAAGCAGAACTCAAAGGCAGCTAAATAGCTTGCACAAGAGCAGCCAGTGTCAGTGACAGCAGTAAAAAGCACAATGTGCTCCACTGTCTCAAGGTTGAATAAAACGGCCACGTGTTAGAACAGCCAGATGCATATGTACAAACACTTCTACTTCCAGTCCACTAAATGGCAGGAAAAGTACTCTAGGTTTAAAAACTCAAAGATGCAAGAGAAAGTAGGAAAAGTAACAGATGGATATGTGACTGTAAGCATAAAGCAGTGAAGGATTTTGCTAATAACCACCATGGAGGCTGCCAGCATCCTGAGCTGGCTGACCCAGCATCTGTTATGGGGCTGCAACCATTACCTGCCTGTCAAGTCCCACATCAGCTGTGCATTATGCTTTAATCTGTTCTCCAGATTTGTGAAAGATGCTTCTAATAAAAAGTGAATTCAACTGCTCTTGGAAGGCTTTTTTTCATCATGCCAGCAGAGTGGATGATACCTCTGTGATATCAAATAATTGTGAACCCTGGTAACCCCTTCCTTTATATATGCTTATATATTTTTTCAAGCTTCAGCAACAACAGTTCAGCTAGAGATATAAGTCAAGTGGCAAATGCATTTATTTCTGATCATTTAAGGAACTTTTGATAAAACTCAGAACAGCTGAAGTGTCTCTGCTGTTAAGCTCAAGAAAATGAAATCTGGCAGATGAGTACACTCAGTTCGCAGTAAATACTCCGTTGCTCACTAAATTTAATCCCTGTATAGCTAAATTATACCCACAGAACATACCTGGAGTTGAGAAAAGTGTGCCTAATTTACCCACAAACTGAGGATGTCCAACTTCCCATTCTTTGCTGATCACTGTGAGTCATTCTGATACAGCCAAAAAAGACTGAAAATCAGACTTCAAGTTGAATTTCCAGGCAAAGCTACTGGCAGCCCCCAGATATATTCATTTTGCTACAGTACACTGGATCTATGTGTATGTGTCCGTATACATATTTTTATATCCATATATTTATTGAAAAAAAGAGCAAAAGCCCTCACTATAGTTGTTTCTATTTAAAATGAGGTTGAATACCATGAAACGAAAACGAAGATACACAAACACTGACTAGTTACGTATCTTCCCAGATGGTGAATTAAGTTTGCAGAGGAGGCTTTATTTCTTACATCACTTGCTTCTAGGTGCCTATTTCAGGAGAAAGTAACCTTGTTTCATCTGAACCTCCTTTAAAAAAACACTGGCTGAAAGCATTAAGCAACAGGTGTTGATGCTACTTACCCAGATTATACCACATGTCCCTGATTTCAAAACCAATCTGCCTTCTCATATCACCGTATCTTAAAGAGAGAACAAAAAACACGATTAAAAAAAAAGATCACGTACATGACATATCAATAAGCAGAGAAATTTGGTTTGAAAATCTGATCAGTGTTCAAAAATATCTAAAAGTAGAGGTCAACCTGTGGCGGGGGGGTTGAAACTAGATTGATCTTTGAGGTCCTTTTCAACCCGGGCCATTCTGTGATTCTATGATGATTCCATGAAATACTCCATGTAACCCTTATCAGTGATGCTGCATGGCCTCGCTCCCCCAGCTCTGCCATACACCTCCATGCACTGATCTCTGCAGAATTCAACTGGGGCCAAAGGGAGAGGCAGACTTGTTCAGGATGCCCCAAGAGATGCAGCCCCAAAGGCTGCAGCTCACCCTGCACTCCATGCTGTCCCCTCAGTTTCCATTCATGGAATGAATTTCCACTTATGAAAGGGAGAACACCAAACATTCACCTGGGCAAAGCTCTGTTTTTTGGATTACCTAACCATCCTCTGGGACGTGTGGGTGTTTGCAGAGATTAATTGTGAGCGTTTCCTACTTTTCAAACAGCGATGGCTGGCGGAAGCACGGCAGAGAGCTGCACGGCCTAAGGCTCTGTTTTATTTTTACACACACTCTTAGCATAACGTTGTCCTAGAAAATAAAACCAGGAGCACAGGGTGACATCCTGTGTGAAATCATACAGGAAGAGCTTTTATGTTGCACATCATGGGGACGTGGGGTGCTGGGCCGAAGCAACACACACACATGGATGCTCCTTTGCCTGGTGGCCCAATGTCTCCTGCTCAGCTCTGGTGCCACCTGTCCCACATGCCCTCCATCACAGTGTTGATGCCAGGAAAGTTTAACGAACACAAAAAAGCCTACTGACTTCATGCATTACCAGACCAGCACCATAACCATCCTCCAAGCCTATGTAAGGAGCTCCAACAACCTACTTGCTACACAGATTATTTATTGAAGGCCATTAATGAAACCACAGGATGAGCAGAACTGTTGTGTCTGGCAACTTGTGGGGTTTTTGTGGTATAACAGTGAGATACCCTGTCATTAATAAGGATAAATGATATTTCTCTTTATCATTCAGTCTGTAATTACCTAATGTTTCAATCCAACATTTAGTAAAAACTGCAAATTACAATAATTAAATTTTAACTATTGAATATTTAACACATTGAAATATGTACTTAAAAAAAGAGGGCGAGTGAAATTGAATGAAGTGATTATTTATATCCCTTTGGCATAGAACTGATAGTTGTTTCCCTACAGCAATAAAAGTTAGTGCTTTCAACCACTTATTGCATCTGAAGAATTTACTGTCTTGGTTTTCGTCCCCCAAACACGATTAAACTGAAAATAACAACTTGCAAAATCATTATAAACAGAGATTTACAATTTAGCAAACTTCATTAAGTATCCACTTCAAATGTCTTAGTCTGTTTACTTACCTCAGTAGTGAGTAACGTCTGTTGATATCTCAAATTTTGTCAGTGAAATATGCTGCCCCACTTAATATCAGGATCACTTCAGCACATTTCCATCCAAGGATCTTATTCTCACAAAGAGGAAAATCAGTCTCCAGATGTATTTTAGGGGCATTTCCAGTCCCACCAGCTCCCTGGCATTGGATTTTGCTCAGGAGCCCAACAGGAGCCCCATTGGGTGGGTGCACCCCAGTTTTGCTCAGAGGAGGAGGGAAGAGAATTGGGACCCAGAGCTGCCGAGCTCAATCCCTCTGGTTGAGACTGCAGCATTTTGACTTTTGTCAATGTCCTTTGCACTTATTAATTAAAGAGTTTGTACCACTGATCTCATCTTGTGCAAAAACATGGCTCATGCATTCCAGCTCTAACAAAATGGGATTTATGTTGCTGAACCAAAGCACCTTGATTTCTCTGTGCAAGTCAGTGGCTTTCATGCTATTTGTGGTATTTGTATCACAACTGCAAAACCCCAAAAGCTCTATCTGAGATCACTTTTCCACCAAACTTTTAAATATTCCTGTTTCATCACAGCAGCCCCATGAGTCAGATGTACATATAGAATCATAGAATGGCCTGGGTTGAAAAGGACCACAATGCCCATCCAGTTTCAACCCCCATGCTATGTGTGCATGGTCATCAACCACCAGACCAGGCTGCCCAGAGCCATATATGGTAGATCACACAATGCTGAAAAATTCTGTTTTAACACTGTGGTAAATCACAGCTTCCAAAGGACACACCTCCAAATTCAGGATGGAGTGGATGAGTTTGAAGGGCAAAACTCAGCTGCTGGGGAAATAATAATAATAATAAGAAGAAGAAGAAGAAGAAGAGCGCTCTGCTTTCTGGTCAAAGAGTGCAGCCCACATGGTGCTGCCACTTCCAGCAAAACCCTTACAATCGCATCACACTGCAGCAGTGTGAAACTCTTCCCATTCTCACTGCAGTATCTCACATCACAGTAACACAAAAAGAGGCTTCAGTTCAGTAGTGCAAAATACACCCTATCCCTCTCTATATAGAATATATATTACACATAGAAGAGGCTTGCTCAGGGACTCAGAGCTCTGAAACTGCGGTTTCGTGCTTTAACTGTGGAAACCCGATTGAATATGGAAACAAACTGCTTTTGCAGGAGTTCTTTACAGATACCACAGCACCGAAAGTGAACCTGCACATACAGTCTCAAAATATTCAACCAGCTTTTTCAGTGCTCAGTCAAGGATAGGGTCCTCTGCACTGGAAGCCCAAAGAAATTTGGGAAAAATGCACACATGAAAATATTCACGCTGCAGTGTTTCTTCTTTCCTTTCATTTGCTGTGGGATTCTGAAGTGAAATCACACAGCTCGAGCTGCCCTGTCAGAGGTAGGCAATGCAACTCCTTCTATAAGCAGGGCAGCAACACTGCTATGGCTCTACAAAGCCAGTCCTTAGGGATAACATGGGCTGCAGTTGTGAAAATTCACCCTAAAAGGTTGTCAGGGATTAAGCAATAAAGAGTGCCCACAGAATGAGAACGGTCACAAAGCTGAAGTGATTTAAAAATGCAGCTTTGTAATATGTTAATACTTCTGAGAAGTCTTGACTTCATGAATACCCTGCAGTATAAAATACTGTCTTCATCAGTAATGAATCATGTAATTTAGATCTTGATTCAAGGGTAGAAACACACGCAAGACTTGATTCATGTTTTTAAAAACCAACCTTTCATTATACCATGATTGCGTCTCAATTTGAATAGATTTAGCTAAGAAATTAAACTAAAATTATGTTAACAGACCTCAAGTTCTTGTCCACAATTTAGATGATGGATAGGACTTACTTGTTAAGTATTTTTGCTCTCTTAGCACTTGAAAAATTCTCCAGTTGCAAAGACTCTTGTGTGAGAAAAGCTACGGCGAGGTGGAAGTAGTTGTTCCAAAGCTGAAAGGACCCAGAATGACAAGAATAGGTACCATTAATTCTCTGAAATGTTTTTCTGCACATCTACAAAACACCTTAGAAGAATTGAAGTTATTCACATAAATATTTAAAGGTGAAAATAACAGACACTACACAGACATTGTTTCTTGATGTATTTAGTACATCCCCTCGCTGTGTTCATCTTTCCATGAAACATTTCCCATCTACAAATCCCAATTGATTGCATTTGGTTATTCAAGTCAAATAAAATATGAACACATAAATATGGGGAAAAGATAGAAAAGGATCCACACTCAGGCCCCACATTCGAGTCAATAGCTCTACTAGAGCACCTGTTAATGGCTCTTTACATGAGTTGATAATGATAGGACAAGGGGGAATGGTTTTAAAGTGAGACAGGGGAGGTTTAGGTTGGATATTAGGAGGAAGTTTTTTAGCCAGAGGGTGGTGAGGCACTGGAACAGGTTGCCCAAGGAGGTTGTGGATGCCCCATCCCTGCAGGCATTCAGGGCCAGGCTGGATGTGGCTCTGGGCAGCCTGGTCTGCTGGTTGGTGACCTGCACACAGCAGGGGGTTGGAACTGGATGAGCACTGTGGTCCTTTGCAACCCAGGCCATTCTGTGATTCTATGACCTCTCTGGAAAGGGAAAGACACCCCTTTTTGCACATCCAGATGGAAATGAGGAGTTCAGTATGGTGCTCTGGGATAAAACTTGGTGCTGTTTTAAGAGGAGAATGACATGACAACGGAGTGTAAGTGCTGAGGACAGAACGACTGAATGGGGCTAACTGGGATTCCAGGGTTTACAGTCACATACACACGGACAACAAAATCTGTTGATTGATGGGGACATGGACATTGGGAATGGTGGGGATGGGCTGGCAGCTGGACTTGGGGATCACAGAGGTCTTTTCCAACTTTATTAGTTCTAGGTTTGGGACAGAAGTTTATTACAATATTAATATTACATCCCGAGACACTGTTTGGTATTTTGATAATTTTTTTCTTACCTGCAACTCAAAGTTGGCTTGATCAAGAAATTTTTTGTTTAGCATATCTGCATACTGATTAATTGCTCGCAGGAAGACTCTGAAAGATCAAGAGAAAATTACATAATTACACACTCTTCGGTGGCACCTTTGTACATTTGGCATTCCAATTAGACAAAAATCGGAGTCTGTCTGGGAAGTGAGATTTGTAGGTGTTACTTGAAGAGCAGTGTGATCTCACCACTGTTGAGCATACGGAATTATATGCAGATGTTCTCAAAATTAATCAAGCAAATTTGCAGACGCAGGGTAAAGAAACATAAGGGATGTTTTGGATAAAAATCACTTGTCTTTAAAATATCTCATGATAATCAGGAGATCATTAAACATTCAGTTTATTAGAGGAAAATGAAGTTGTTTCTTTATTCCCCCCCCCTTTAAAGTGACAGTGCCAGAATGCTGTAGCTCACCAGAATTAAACTGGCTCTATTTTAACTTGCAGGTGAAGCAGAACGTGCTCTCAAACGCATGAGACAGACACTATTTTACTTACGAAACAAAAACACATTAAAAAGCTGTTGAAGGACAGTCTTCAAAATGTTGTGCAATGTTCTACTTCTAAAATGCTAATTTAATACCCAGTACAGTTTATTGCTTCCCTAAAAAGGTTGCTTGTTAAATTGCAATAGGAGTTGGCTTGACAAGCTTTAAAAATAAAACCAAATGGTACAGTATAAGTAGGTCACTACATATTCATGGTGCTGAAAAGTAAACATATTATTCTCTGGTATTCTAATCTCCATTTTCAAAATAAACATTAGATTCCTCCTGAAAACTTTAAATTTATGCTATGGAACTGCCAGCTAATGCCCAGACAAATGAGCTTGTCTTTGGAGCAGGCTGTCTGTGATACAGATTTATGTCCCCTTAAAGCTCTAGAAACGATGAAGACCAATCATAACACGTATAACCTTTCTTTCCTTTTCCCCAAAAGCAATCTTTAAGAAGAGATCGGCACTACTGGATGCAAATAAGAAAGTTAATCTTTCTACAAGCTGACAAAAAAAAAAAAAAAAAAAAAATTAAACAAAACAGTAGGAGTTAGAACTTTTATTTGAATTTAAGATACCTACCGATCTGTCCTGAGAAAAAAAGAAAAGAACTAAAGCTAAATGCTTGGTTGCCCAAATGAAATCAAACCTCACACCCAGATCAGGATGGGAGCAGAGATTATTCACCTATACAAAATTAACAAAACAAGGCACTAATTGTCACACAGCTGGGATGTATCTGTACTGTAGAATCGGATTACTCCAACAGCAGGAGAAGGAAAGTATCCAAACATGAAGAGAAAAATTAATTTTTTTTTCTGGTAAAAGTACAAAAGAAAATGTAGATAATGAAAGAATTATTAAATAGAAATGAATATGTAAAAGAAAGAGATATATACATGCAGACATATTTATGTGTATAAAAACACATAAAAATATACATATATATATATGCATGCATATATTTTGTAATATTGCTCTTTGTACCTAAAGATCTCACATGCATCGCTGTACTTGTACCCAGCACAGGCAGAGATGCATTTCAGGAACAGCACTTCCACGCATTATTCACCAGTATCTTTATCAGTGTATATATTTGGAAACAACTCCATTAAGAGATTTTATAAATGAGATGAATTCAGCACACACAACAACACGCTGCAGACGTGTTTTAGATCTATGATTCAATTACTGAGCTGTAACACATACTAAGATTGAATCCAAAGTTATCCCTGTAACCAGAATACCACCAGTTCCGTTTGTAGATTTACGTCCTGTTTTGCTTTGTGCTCTTAAGGTCTGACAATGCTCTGAGATCCGTGACTCTTCCCGGAAGGATCAGCAACGTACCAGTAGGAAGAGCTCACTGACGTTCCTCGCCCTACCAAGATAAAAATCAGTTCCAATACAGGGAGGATTATGCCTCCAATTTAATTATGTTGCCTCAAGACATCACTGTAATGTATTCAATCTGCTCCATCTAATTAAGCTTTGGAACAATCTCATTACTTTATATACCATTATTTTTCTTCAAATCGTAGCTCTCATTTTTCCCCATGTTCATTCAAGTGACTACAAATAAACAACAAACAGTGCAGAATCCACTGTACGTTGCAACAGGAAAAGGACCAAACCACAAGACATCTATAAAACTGTAATTGTAAATAAATACCACCACTCACTCGCAGCCCATATGCTATCCTGTAACTAGAGTGCTTTGGGAAAGTAGGCATTCTCCCAGCCTCCTACAGTAGAACATCAAAAAGAAAAAGAAAAAAAAGGGAAAAAATGCAGAGATTTAACTGTTGATTTTTTAATTATTCAAGCCCCATTTTGGTTTTCATTTAATTTGATGTTACACTCAATCCTATTACCATAAAAAGAGAAGTTATAAAGTGGAATAATCAGAGACCAGTTCAACTACTACTACCTCCTGGCACCATTAAAGTCACCATAATGGTTTCTCTCATCCTGAGCTCATAATGCATCCCAACTTCTCTCTCTTACAGGATCTCCCAGTGTCAAGAGAAAACAAGGAGGTGTCGATGACTTCATCTCATGAAGCTGATTTTAACTATATGAAAATATGACCATCAAGAAGTAGCAAGTTGGTTAACAAGGTTGGAGAGATTTCACCCCACCTTCACCATGGAGTAAAGTGGATGATTATGAAGCCCACAAAAGAAATGCTGAATGGAGGAGATAACGTAGGTGAATGTTGCTTTCTGTTGTCATCACTGACTCCTGAACACTTCATATTCTCTGACAAACTTACACAGGAGTGAGGAGCGATGCCATCCTGCTGGAATACAGTCAGGAACTCAAAAAAAAACCCACAACAAAACAACAAAACATCTGAAGCAGGATCTCAGAGAACATGTCAATATTCTGAAAACAATATAGAACAAAATGCCATCATTTGGTTGCTCTCAAGTGGAAAATTTTAAAATAGGATAGAAGATGCTTGTGCATCCTCATATATTCACCTAGGAGAACGTCAATGCCAGTGCACACATCTACCAGTGCAGATTTCTTTGGCCATTTCCCATCAGGTTGCTCTCCATGCTTAAACTGGAGCAGACAGATGTGAGCCACATCCTCTCCTTCTTCTGACAGCAAAGTGAAGAGGAGTGAGAAAACCCACAAAGACAGCAGAGAAATCATAAGGTTTCTGGAAAGCATCTTGAGGATGCAGATGAGTCAAATTCAGCATTAACCAGGAATTCTGCTAGATGTTGTGCAGACGTATGGAAATCCAATGACACCGAAAAGAAAGGGTTCTCCTGGACTATTTAAATACCACCCTGTGAAAGAGCTGCAACAATGGATATGGGGCTACGTGGTGAAAAGTCTGAAGGTTTGGTGGCCTCCTTACCATTTTGGTACGTTGCTCAGTTGTATGCTTCATTGGAAAGAAAGATGATTGCTCTGAAGAGATCATGTGGATGGAGGAAAAAAAAAAAAAAAAAACAACGTTGCCCAATGAATTCCTGGCTATGCTCCAGGAAATGGTGTCTTATCGTCTGCAAAGTTTGCTGCAACTCATGAATTTAAATGGTTCAGGTTTATGCCCAAATAAAATTCAAAAGAGGAAGTAGAATATTTTTATGAATAATTCCAGGTCTTAGTCCAAACCTCTTCTCTTTCAAAGCAGGTTTTGATGGTTTGCAATAATTTCACTGCTAAAGTGAGAGAAACAAGAAAACCAATAAAAAAAGCCATCAAAAAAAATGGCTTTCTCAGAACAGGCAGAGTTAACAGATGAAGTGTACTTGTTTTGGACATCACTGGACCAAGAGAAGTCACCAAAAGTATCTCCCACATTCAGATGAAGAACATCAATCCACAGGGGCACAGCTTATCTTGGTGTAATTAATAACGAAGATTAGCTCTTGGTGCTTGTGCATAAAAAGGAGTGCTCAGCTTCTACTAACAAAAGAATGCATTATCCATGTCAGGAAGAGCCACGAAAGTTAAAACCTTGAGAAAGAGAGAAGTTGAGAGGCTGGAACTGCTCACAACGTACTTAGTTACAATACTGAGAACGTCGCACGCAGCAACAAAATCTAACGCGAACACATTGCAAAAGATTTGTTAGACAAAAGACTTTATCAACCCAATTAAAAGAAGGAAATTAACATTTTTTCACGATGTGATCGGAATAGAAGGGATATGATTACAGAAGAAAATCACTTCAGGAGATGTGAAGGGAAGACAGGCTGGTGCTGAAGGACAAGTAACAAAACTAACATCCTAGAGGGATGAGATTTGTGGCTGCTCAGCCTCTGAGGATGGGTGGTGTTGGGGCTGCCTCTCAGTGTGTCAGCAGCTTTCTGTTGTAGTTACAGTGAAGGTCCTTGGAGGCAGGGACTGATTTCTTATCCTGTGTTTAAGACAATTTCTAGCAGAGTAAGGCTCTATTCCATCATCTGGATGCCTTGATAATGTATCCCTGTTCATTTATTTCCAGATAAGACACCTTATCAGTTCTTTATAAGTCAGGAGGAATAACTACTTGCACCAGCACACAGTGAGTCAAGCACCTATGCTACAGTTGGGTACCACTCACCTTGCTCTCCCTGCCTGGGCAAAAGGACAGGTAAGTCCTAATTCCTTCCATAATTTCTCCTCCCTTACAGCCCTCCATCCAGAGCCAATAAAGCCACGAATATGCTGCCCATTCAAGCTGTAAACATAACTTCAATTGCAACCGCTGTGTATTTGTATCACTGTTAATTCTTAATCACGTCCAGTGGTCCCGCAGGGGGTTAAACGGTTTGTGGATGCAAGCCTTGAGATTGCTAAAGCAAATAATAACACAAATAGTACTGCTTTGATTCTGTAATTTTACCTTTGCCAAGAAGCCCTTTTTTCCCCACATACAACCTCACTGAATCCAGGAGGCTATTCCTACTTGTCACATCTACACCTCCATGGGCAACAATAAATGAAGAAAAGACAAAGAGTTAGAGCATACAAATGGAACAACAGTCACTGTGCCAAACAACTCTTTTTTCTTCCCTTTCTCAGGTACAGTTGGTTCTTCTTTCTCCGTTCTCTCTTATAATTAATCATATGCTTTGATTTTTTTGTTCACATGCTTTTGATTGTTTTGTGAACATATTCGATGCCCCATGTTCATTCAGCCTCTCCCACCACTAGAAGGCATTTGCAAAAGCTGAAGGAGATGAGCAGAGCCACATCACACCCAACTCATTGGGTAACACACACACGTGCAGATCAAACTAACTCTGCACAAAGGGTTTTTATGAAGAATGATATTTCAGAAGTAGAACTTTTCCTACGGTATATTCTGTTTTGCATATTATCTTGTCAGCTTTTGCATCAGGTTTGCACTTGCACAAAATGCAGCACTGAAAACAGTGCAAGTTACAAATGTAGTCCATGAAACTCTGAAGAGAACATCAAAGAATAAGTACAGAAGAACCAAGGAACCAAAGGACAAATGGTTTCTGTAATGACAGCACAACGATCTAAACAAGAATATACACACACAGCTTAAAATAATCTAGGTTTAGCTGCTAATTCAATAAAAGAGAGGGAATTTGAGAGACGTTATAAAAGGGCCTATTACACCATTTCAGTTAATTTAGATGGAGGGATAATGAATGCTTTATTACAGCTGATCGGCCTTCCTGCACATTACCATGCCTCGCATGCTTGTGATTTTGCTGCTCTGGGAGACAAATTTGCTGTGCATATACGAGACAGACTACTCTTATCTTGTCAGACTGTGTATGAAACAACAGACCTAGACCTTGAAATCCCCATGCAAAACCCAAACCTGAACAACTGCTCACTAACGCATGAATACCAAAGTCTTCTTTTAAACAGCAATCACATCAAATACCTTCAAATTATTTCTCAACTTCTCATCTGCAAAGCACGGTTAAGTTTTAAACAACTTTTCACTTGCATATAAATTAAAATTCAGATTTTAATACATCCCTGTAACAGCTTTTCTCTTGGCATCACATACAGGATGATGATTTTCCAATTATTATGACCCCTGAACGCAGAGAATATGCAATACTCAGACACACCTTCTGTGTATGAGAAATGAAAGGCATAATCATGGAAATGTATGAGCATGAAGGCACGAGTCCTCCTCCCATCTCCCCTCAATCGTCTCCCATCCCAAACTCTTTTTTTTCCTTGTGATATTATTACTATTAACTTCTTTTCACACCTCCCAACTGACAGCTGCTCAGCCTACATCAAGGTTTCCAAAATCCTTTTCATTTTACACTCCTCTATGTGATAGTTCTCTGCCCAGCCTACTTCTCACTTATTCTTTTTTGTTGTTCTTCAATAATACGTTAAAAAGATTCCTTGCAATATATTCCTTCTAATTCATCAGGCAAAAGAGCAGCCAAAACTTGGGAAGAAAGAAAGAAACAAAACCCTTGAACGTTTGCTTTCTGTTGAATTACAATTCCTGGGCTGACTGTGATAATAGCACAAAGTAATCCCAATGAAGACTTGCTGCTAAATACTTACATTAGCATAATCTTCTCATATCGTCTACTTCACACCAGCACAGGTGCATCGTGTCACTTTATTAACCTATTTTCTAATAAATATTTCAGAAACAGTTTTAGCATATTATCTATAATCACTGACACCTCCTTCCTAATTTATATTCTGCGCTGTGCGTCCTCTAAAACAATGGGGACGGATGAATGAAAAATAACTGCAAGTTACAAAATTCTGAAGGACAAACTTGCGCTCTGACTACCAACAATGGCATCCACAACGCACTGCTTCACAAACAGCCTCTGCAGTGCTGCTGTCTCACACCTGAAGGCCCGTTTCTGCAACAGAGAAGTGCTCTGACGCTGGGCAATCACACAATAGATGTTAACAGAAAGAAACAAGACGAAGGGAAGAAGAAAGTTGGGATTTCTTTTTCAAAAGAAATTCTGACTCCAGAAATTCCATCTGCCGTTTAGCTCCAGCCATGGACTGAACCTTGTGCACTGAATTTCACCTCCTAGAGACTTTTATGACAGAGTAATACAAGCTTGCAAGTGGTGTTTTCTAAGGGAAATGCTAAACGACAATTTGAGTGTTTAGCTAAGGCTACAACACCAGTGTCTATTGCAAGTAGACAGCATCAGTATTCCTCTTCATCAAAAGCAAATATTCTATAAGGACTGTACAACCACTGAATTCAAAAGTGACTATTTCTGTCATGACGGTCAGCAGTAACTCGGAACAGATCTTATAATTTAAAACAAAGGTAATTTGTTGAAGCACCATTGTAAGAAATCTCTGCGTTCAGCTGTTACTAAGCAAGCTGTTTTCATTTAAAGCAGTGCTCAGCAAACTGCCAAAAGTCTTTGCAGTGGAGCAGGTATCATCACCTTCACTTGCTGAGTTTACGTGCTAAAAAACATCACTTCCAAGCAGTTGCATTTCCAAACTGAGAAGCAAGAGCACGTTTGTAATGGTCCCTCTATACAAAATGCTTAAAGGTCACTGAGCAACCCAAGAACGTGGTGTCTTATAAGTAAGGCATCTTTCTTTGACTTGGCCTAAGATGGGAATACTGCCTCAGCATTTTACAACTGCTGTAGTATAAAATATCAACGTCTGCATGGAAATAAGGAAGTTTTTAAAGCAAGAATTGCTACAAAGCAATCTGTGACTACGCACACAGGCCCTCCAGTCAGTCCCAGCCATCCCAGCCCTTTGATTCTCTTGGTACCATCAGGAAGACTTAGCTGCCAGGAATGACCAACCCCAGGACAACTCAGCTCTACTCCCCTCTATTTGACACAGAGAATGTAAAATACAGAACCGTGTTTAGGATGGCGTGCTGACCCCCAACAAATGGAAAAACTATTGTTTTTTCCCCTACCACACTGCTTTTGAAAGAATTCAGCCTGGAAATAATTTCAAAAAAGGGAATCAAGTTCATATGAAGTATGGCAAAGGACACCAGGTAAATTTCCCTGCAAAGTGTGAATTTTCTGATTATGAATTTGGCAAAAAAAAAAAAAAAAAAAAGTTTCAAATACATGACAGCACTGCAACAGCAAGGGAACCTCTCTCCTTTTCTGCTGACAGCACTGTCCTTTGTAACTCACACATTTCTATGGATACCCCAACATGAATACTGATTAAGGCTACTTTGGGTAATTATGGATAAATCAATAGAATTGATTCACTGCATTTCAAATTCTTTGACATTTTCATCAATCGTGCAATCAATTGTTTAGACAATTGCAGCTGGATAAATAAATCTTGTAATGCTTGGAAAATAATCCTAATTTTTCCTGTGGATATTTGATCAAAGTCCATCACAGAATACAAATGGGGAAAAAGCAAGCAACCCACAGAGCAAGGTGCCCAAAGGTTAGTCCAGCAGCAGACCAGTGCTGCTGGGGTCATAAATCAGGTGCGTCTCAGCATCTTAGTTTGCTGGAAAGGTCTTTTGGCTTCGTACGTTATCCAAAATGCTAAGTTTACCACAATGCCTGATGGCAAAAAGTTTCCTAGGGGGCTGAGAATGATTTGGCTTTTACATTATGTCTTCCCATGACTTTTCATTTACAAGAGGCGCTGTCCAGAAGAACCAACTTGCACAACCTTGGGATGTCCTTCTCCCAGACCATAACAAGCAAGCACAAGACTTAACTCCCTGGGAAGCAGCACAAACACAATCTTCTGGTAATTGACACACATATATTAGATATATTTATATCTCACAGAATGGCCTGGGTTAAAAAGGACCACAATGACCACCCAGTTCCAAGCCCCTGCTACGTGCAGGACTGCCAAGACCAGGCTGCCCAGAGCCACATCCAGCCTGGCCTTGAATGCCTCCATGAGGCAACTATAATGGCCGCTTCACTTTGCTGTTTCCATGCATTTATGAGGTCGGCAGCCTTGTGAAGAGATGACTAATGCTAGGAAAGTATTGAAAAGCAACCACAACAATATAACTGCTTTTCTGGAGCTTTAGGTAAGGCTGCATTTGATCCTAAGCGTGGCTCTCAGATATTGCTGTGACACACAACATTTCAAGAAGGCAGTGGGGCATGCAAGAGGAGAGTGAAGCGAGACGAGAACACTGCTGGTCCCCTGCACAGACAATCGCTTGCACAACCCCACTATTAACCTCTGGACAAGATCAGTGCTTTGCTGTTCTTTTAATTTCTCTTGCAGGCTCCTGTCTGCTATGGTTTGCAGCAAGACGACAGGACTGGAATGAAGGCCTCAATGCGATGCTTCGGTACCTCCAAGTACCAGTGATATTCCCAGCAAGTGACCACCAGGAGCCCACCTCCTCTGCAGCCAACAGTAGGATTTTTGGCTCATGTGGAAAGTGGTAAATTGCACGAGAAGTCAGCACTGCAGAGGACATGATAGCAAAAAGCAGCGGTGTGAAGTGAAGGAGAAAGAAAGGCTCAAACACGGATGGATCAGGTGGTTAAGGTACACAGGGGCAGAAGGGAGGATAAGGGAAAAACCATTTCCTAAAGCCAAGAACAATGAGAAAGTGCCTATGGCTCAGAAGGGAAGCTGAACCTGGAGCTGGCCCATAAACCCTATGCACCACCCATCTGGTGCTTGGTTCTGTTGGTGATGTTTGGCTGCAGTTTCTTTTTTTTTTAGTTTTTATTTTCTATGGTGACTTCTTCTATATCATCCCAGTGCAGTAATTAAGCTGATGGGTTAGCAGGGAATTACATGCATGGTTGGGCCCTGAGGCTCAGCGAAGACCCACGTCTCCAAGTTCTGCAGCAAACACTGGCCAACATCTGACCACTCAGGGTAAGGTCGGGATCTCTGCTCCCTGCAAGAGACTCATATTGAAACCACTACTCTCAGCCCCTTGGGGTGATCAGTATGGAGCGACCCCACACCATCCCCTCAGGCACATCCCCATACATCTGTAACACTATTTTCTGCTCTGTCCTTTATTTTGGGGAAGCCTGGAGATGCTGATTACCTTTGACTGCCTTCAGCATTAATTTCATCCTCACCAGACATGTGCTTTCTCCAATTTAGAAGAGCTAAATAACGCTGTAGATAGAAATGAACCGCATTATAAGGAATTCCAATGGAATTGCACAATCAAAACCATTTTTGTTCACCCTTGTAATGAGCGTGCAGCATGTGAGGAGAGCCTCTGGGTCAGCAGAGGGGCATTTCTGACACCACAAACAGCTGCTTCTGCAGAAAGCAATGTGCTGTGACACAGCATGGCTGCACTGCCTGAACGTGCTCGGGAGCCTGGAGGACCTGGCCCTTGTTGTGCCCATCCTCCCGCAGCTGGCCAGCAGCTTCTGCCTGCTGAAGGCAAAGCCTCAGAGGCAAATGTGATACAGGTCATGGAAAAGAAAGGGAGGGAATCCTGCAGCACGAAATCCAGTTTGGTACAACTTCTTTTAGGCAGTACTTCATTTTCCTCTCAGTGTTAATCCTGAGGAAGCTCTTCAGGTCACAAAAATGTGCTATATGTGGATAATACGTGTTTAAAACTACAGGAAACTATCTGGCTTTATATATATAGCATCTTGAAGTCCTGTTTTAGTACACCGTAAGACTCACATTTTATTTCTGACAGCAGGGTTTGTCAGACTGTGCTGGAAGGTACAGCTGTCATTTGTGGATTCCTGATCTTTCTTCTGGTAGAGCCATACAGAATTTGGTTTAATAGGGAATTAACAGGCACGCCCCCAGCACCAAGGCAGGCCAATTGACTCTGTCCCAAACTCAGCACTTTGAATCTGTCACTCAGCTACATTTGGACACGTTCTGGCTCCAGCAGCATGGCTGGACAGGAGCACATGGGAGCACCGTGCACCCAGCAGTGCAGCTGGTGCAAGGTCTGCAGGAAGCAGAAGCACAGCGCGCTCAGAGCAGGGCTGTGCACCTCTCCAGGCAGCACGGATAGGCAGTGTTTCCCACATCAGCACAGCTGGAGTCATTGTCACAGGCCTGCCTCAAAGTGCAGCTGGGCAAAAGGCTTGCATTTACACCACACACATTTATGTACCATTCATGCTCCTTTTATGTTCTCCTCTGGCCTGAATTACACACTCCGGCTATCTCTATAGACAGATAATTTATAAAGCCAATGGCACTGAAGCTGAACAGCTTCTCTATGAGCAGACTGTAATTATTTTATGAGCTCATATGGATTGTAGGAACAAAGAGAAGAAAAATCCAGAGCCAGCAGCTTCACCCACTGAGATAAAGCTCAGCAAAACACGGTGAAGTTGATTTTCTTTTTATTTAAACCAATGTTTGCACATATACAATTCATAGTAACATCCCAACTTCTGCTAATCTTATACAGCATAATATAAACTAAGGGAAAAGAGTATTACTTTGCTGTTGAAAACCATGATGTATCCCTGACACAGTGATTGGAAAAGCCAAGCATTCTTGTTATTTAGCCTTTTTTCCTTGCCTGGGTACACCACTCACTGCAGCAGAACCATTTGCAGGAAGTGAACATCTGACTTCAGGGAACTACACAGATGTTAGCAGCCTGGATGAGTGGGGGCATGGGGAGATCTCACCAGTGTCCACAAGCATCTGAGGGAGATGCAAGAGGGAAGAATCAGGCTCTGCTCAGGGATGCCTGGTGCCAGGAGAAGATGCATTGGGTGCAAACCAGGATGGTTTGCATGGATCTAACCCACCTGGATGTGGGTGTCCAGCCAAAGCAGAGTGGGATCAGGGACCCAGAGGTCCCTGCCATCCCATGTCAGGACACTCCTGTTACAAATTCCCACTAAGCCAACACACAACTTGTTCTACTCCTGCACTACACTGAGGTGTAAGCAATAACACACAGTTAAAGCTGTGCAACACCAACTTGAGGCCCTTATGAACATTTAAAACCCACAGCAATCAAAGCTGCCAACCACACAATGGGCAGCAAGAGACAGAGAGGTGCCCAGCAGGATGATGGCTCACTGGAAGCACTGCACATTCCTGACTCCCAGCACTGCCCTCATGCCAACACCAAGAAGGCAGGAGTGAGCTGAGCACCATGGCCTTCCAATGGAGAGCAATGCTCAAATATTATGTGTTCCCATCCTGAACATCAGTAACATACAAACTGTGATGGTTGAAAATTGATGCCCTAGAAGTGGCTCCGTGTGATAATTGAGATAACCAACAGTGCTTTCAGTCAGAAGTTCTTGCACGACAAACAAAAGCTTGCTATAAGGGCTCTGTCTGATCACACCAATAGGCCAAAAAGAAAAGGGAACAATGATGCTAAAAGATTTAGGGAATGTTAAAATGGAACACGTGCTGTTTTAGCATTCCCCCAGGTCTCTGGTAGAAAACAGTATTTTAAAAGAAAACATGCAACAAGTTGTTTATAAGTTATTGCTAAAACAAATCCCTTTTTTTTTCTCTAAACTTTCCAACTCTGAGATTAAGATTCTCCCCATGTTTTATAAGAGGCTTCTTCCTGAGTTTTATTAGAAAGAATAACACCTCCCCACCATGCTATTCAGGCCACATAATTCAAATTTTACTGGGGGAAATAATTAATACGTTTTTATGATTTTTTTTTTTTTAAGATATATCTACATTAATATTTAATTTGCTACACTGCAGTTATGACATTCTCCTTTTATGCATATTTAAAAGTTACACTTTTCCTATCACACATGCACTGTACATAAGGGTGAAAAGGAGCCTCCCTATAAAGCTCAGCTCTTGGTATGCCACCTTCATCATTGCTGTAGAGAAAGAAAATGCAGAATTGCAGCACGATTGGCTTGGAAGGGCACTCACAGCCCCCAGTCCTGCTATGGGCTGTACCCCCAGCTCAGGGCCCAGCCATGGCCATCTCTAGGGATGGGCACCACAGCTCTGGGAGCAGCGCCAGAGCTGTACTGCCTCTGATGAAGGGTTTCTTCCCCACATCCAACCTACATTTTCATCCACTTCATTTAAAACCATTCTCCCTCATCGCTGTCTGGCAGCATATAAAGTGAGTCTCCCTCCTGTTTCGGAGCTCTTACACACTGAGTCACAATGGAGCTCCCCCCCCAAACCCAAACACTATGTCCAACTGCTCACCAGTATTCACCACAATATTCTAACAGAGCGCTGCAGATGCTTTTACACTTCCATTAAAAATACTACGTTTCAGCTCAGGTACAAATAATTGTTGAGTTGATTATTTGCTCTGTGCCACAGTTGGAGAATATAATTGTACAGACATGCAAAGAAAAAACAATTCGAGTCCAAATTAACCCTACACACATTATTTCTGCAGGAGAGTGTCTTAATTGCAATTATCCATTCAAAGACCAACACAACACTTTGTTCTTAATTTGTGTGTAGCATGATGAATAGGTTTTAAATTAGTCAAAAAAGTAAATATTCGTCTGTGACAAATCGCAATTACCACATGATCACAGCTGTATAAATTACTGTCTGCTGAGAAGTTTTCAGCTGTGGTAAACACAGACTTCTTTAAGTCACTTTATAAGCACAGGGAGTTGGGGGTCACCTTCTCTCATTCATAATTACTTAAAAAACACGTTAATGAGGTCAGGACCAGACGAAAGCAGCTCTGGCAATCCTGAGGAGCAAATGAGTTTGTGCCTTAAAAGCCCAGTGCTGTGTGCTGAGCCAGCTGTGGGTCTGACTCTCCTGCTCAATAAAAGCAATCTGCCCTGGGGTGAAATCTGCAAATTACACTATCCACGTTAATCTAGGAGCAGGATAATGCTGGCAGAATGATGTACAAATGAAAAACAAGGTGTTCGTGTTTTGTCTTTTATGCCGAGTTAGAGAATAAGCAAAGCTTCCCATTCATTCATGTGGAACTGCTCAGGCAATCTCTGCAGCAACCTCTGTCGATATCAGCTGCCTCATTTTCTTGTTCTGCATGGGTTTCATCCCTAAAAGAACATGACTAATCCAGATAAGAAGGAAATCGGTTTCCTACCCCGCCACCAGCTGAATTCAGTTTTCTCCCCTTTTTTTATCTAAAGAGGAGTTAATAGGGCCGTCACCACACGCGTGCCAGGACACAGCTGTTCAGCTTAGCAGGGGCAGACACATGCAGAACTGCCTGGTGAAGGGCAAGAGGCTCCAAACGTGATGCCCTGGGACGTGCCGACAGGACAGTGAGGCTCTGCCAAGGTCCCTTAGTCTCTGTGTGGCTCCAGAGGAAGGCCTATGGCCAGGCATAGTCACAGAACCATAGAACTCATCAAACTGAAAAAATCCTTTAAGATCCCCCAAGCCCACCCCCACCATGCCTGCTGCCCATGTCCCTCCCTGCCACATCTCTGCAGTCCTAAACACCTCCATCCAGGGAAGGGAACTCCTTAATCATGAGCAGCCCTGGCAGCCTGTTTCAGTGCCTGACACATCACAGATGGCTCCATGAATCTGTACCAAGCTGCTTGGGTGTCTGATCTGGGGCACTGCTCATGAAGACAAACACTGGGTGAAAGCATTCTACATTATCAATGGTTTGAATACATATTTGTAAACTTCAGACAGCTCCTGCATTGCATTTCAAGGAACTTTTAGCCCAACCTTGAAATAACAGCAATAAAAGGCAAAGCTGAAAAGTGGGGTGAGAAGCAGAGAACCCCTCTCTCCCCCACTCCTCCTTGCACCACGTGAAGCTGCTCACCCAGGAAACGTGCTCTGCTGCAATGGGGTGTGCTGTTATCAGCTGCTGCTTCTAAGGGCAGCTCTGACAAGTCTCATTAGTGCAAGCAAATCCAGCAGGATATCATTTGTAAAAGCCATCCCACGCCTTGCGTGGCTTTGGGTCTCCTGTTCAGCCAGCACAGCCCACACTCCTCCTCCTGAGTATCACCAACTCCCACATTTTAAAACAACAAATCTAAACTAAAAAAAAAAAAAAAAAAAAAAATTGAAATTGTGGGCAAAATGCCCACAGCAGCTCAGGGGGAGAAGTCAGAAGGAAGACAACTTCACCTCAGCCCTGTGATATATCACCATGGGTGCACATACAGTACACCTCTACAGGAAACCTACAGAAACTGGAAACCAGCCTGAATGCCACAGAGATTGACTTGGATAAGAGAACTAAAGCACACTACATAAACATTTATTTCACATTAATTTCCTGCCATCCGGCTCCAGTAGTCCATTTACCCCTCCAAACAGGACCTAATAGGCGATAAATCAGTTTCCAAGTTTTGGGCATTACGGAACTGCAGAGAAATGTTAGAGCATTTCTTGCTTGCTAGAGCAGCAAGGTCTCCAGCACTCTGTTCTGCAACAAGTTGGGCACTGAAGAGCCTTAAATCACCAGGTTGTCCCTTTCTCAGCTATGTGACCACTGCTGTGGCTTTGAAATTTCAGAATGAGAAATCTTTCTCTATGGCAAACTCTGTAGCTGCGAGCAAAGCAATTTAAAAAACACTTCAGGAGAGTGGTTCCTACATATGGCTTCTGTTACAAATTACTTGGCTCCAGCATTCACAAAACACGCAGTTTAAATAATACAAACATGTTATGAAATTATTGTGACGTAAACAGCTAGAAAAGTTGTTTCCTATCAACAGATCCATGACAAAAGAACAGTAATGCAGGGTTATTTATCATAGAATTATCACAGAATCATAGAATGGCCTGGGTTGCAAAGGAGCACAATGCTCATCTAGTTCCAACCCCCTGCTATGTGCAGGTCACCAACCAGCAGACCAGGCTGCCCAGAGCCACATCCAGCCTGGCCTTGAATGCCTGCAGGGATGGGGCATCCACAGCCTCCTTGGGCAACCTGTTCCAGTGCCTCACCACCCTCTGGGTGAAAAACTTCCTCCTAATATCCAACCTAAACCTCCCCTGGCTCAGTTTAAAACCATTCCCCCTTGTCCTATCACCATCCACCCTCACCATTCCCCCCCCGTTTATATGCTCCCTTCAAGTACTGGCAGGCCACAATGAGGTCTCTCTAGAGCCTTCTCTTCTCCAAGCTAAACAAGCCCAGTTCCCTCAACCTTTCCTCATAGGAGAGCTGCTCCAGCCCTCTGATCAACTCAGTGGTCCTCAGTTGGACCTGTCCTAAGAGCTCTACTCTTTACTCAGCATGTATTCATTCCTGCTCATTTGCTACAATATTATTAGAGCTGGCACTCTACGTACAACATGCTCCAGTCGTCAGGATAACTTGATAACACAATACTTGTCTCCTGATGCATCTTTTTATAGGCAAAAAGATGAAATCAACATGCTGCGATAACAAGACTGCAGTCACGACTTCAGTCGTAATTATTCAGTTTCATGGATAGATTTGATGAGGCCAATGTTCATTATCTTTGGGTCTACAAGCCCTGCTCCAAAGGCTTTGGGCTCTAGGTTTCAATCTGAGCAAGGCTGCAGACAGGTGTCCTCTACAGACTGAACCCTGCAGCACGTTGCCATGCATCCCCACCTCCCCAGCCCCATAGCAGTGGTTCAACACAGCAAGCTCTGATTCACATCCACCCAAGCCAGCTGGCTCTGCTCAGTGTCCTTAAATCAGAAGAACTAACCTTACTCTTTTGTCTTGAATCCAATAAGGGAATGATGATCCAAGGTGCAATGCAGAACTATTCCAGAGGCGATGACCTCTAGCACAAAGATGGGAAACCAGAAGCGTTGCCTGGGCAAGACTTAATAGAAGCAGAGAACTCAACAGGCTGTTGGGTTGAATGTTTGTCTATACCTATGCTGTGTTTGAAAACGAGGTACTGCACTGATGTTCCTTATTGTATACAGCTCTGAGTTGTTTTTCCCATTTATGCACTGAAGAGGGAATTATTCTATTTTGATTAGACATCAAAATGGAACATGAAAATAATATATGATTTGAACTCCACTCTTCGCTGTTGGTTACTCACTGCGTGAGCACAGAGAAATTACTTAATCCCACTATGAATCAACTCAAACATCTGCAAGGTCAACAGAACACAGACGATCTTCCCCAGATGCTCTGAGTTTCTCACAAAAATAATTCAAATTAGTATTATTGTGGCTACATAAAATCGACAATGTAAATCTTACTTTAGGGCAAAGAAGGCATCTTTGACAGTGGCACCCCTTCAGCAAAGATAAGCTGTACAAGTTGGTAAAATTTAACTCACCCACAATGCCTGACTGCTTGGGTGATGGATCCAAAAATGTCATTTCTCAGATTAAAATGGAGGACCTGTATGGGTGGGCACCTGAATATGGGATCCAGTTGGGCCAATAGTACATGCAGCAATAAGCTTTAAACATCTAAGCTTATTTGTATTCAAGCCAAAAGTATCTTTAAGTCAACTGGTTAACCAAGTGGTTTGTAAATGGAAGATCTAAGTCTAAGATGATCACACAACAAATAATAAATGCTTGATTATGAGAAAACTAGATACAACAGTAACGTGCTACTGAAGAAATACCACTGGAACACTTCAGACTAATATTAATAGAAAATGGGAAACAATATGCTGTGTGCCTGACAAAGCAGTCACTGATTGCCGAGGACCTCAGCATCAACACCTGGCTCTGATTTCACACCACAGCCAACCTGCAGCTCAGCCATGGCTGGGGATTCAGCTCTGAGACTAAAGGAAAGTGGAGCTTTAAGGCAAGCTGAAACTGTCAAGATAAAATCACCCCCAAACGCTGTGCCTGTGTTTATTTTCCCTCTATTTGCTAAGACTACACAATGCAAGATGCAGTATGATGATAAAATGCCTTGAATAAGATGGGTTTATAACCACTTCCCATTCCTGAGTGCACAGTGCCACATTTCCCACTGCCCGCCTGTGCACTCAGGAATGGGAAGTGGTTATAAACCTGTTCAGAAAACATCTCAGAATTCCTCAGAGCAGATCAGAACCCCCCTCCCTTAGGGAATGTGAGGCACAGGGCATCCTGTTACAGCAGCACCTGTGCCTACAGCCATCTGCCTGTACAACTGATGCACATTACCTTTATTATTTACCTATTACAGCCCACAGTGCTGTATCACAAACAAGTCTGCTTAATCTCCATAGAGGTGACTTGACTGCTGGCAGTCCCCCCTTGCACCTGAACTATATAAACTCTCCATGCTGCTCACCAGAAATACCTGGATTTTTACATAAAACCTGTCGTTTTCTTGTGCTTGCTACAATTGAGGCTCCAAAATGGACTGAAAGACTCCAAGATACTGACTGAACTTCAGATCTTTCATCCACCACATCCTTCTAACCCTGCTGAATTTGCATGGCAGAACATTTAGTATTTTTCCCATGCTCCTATCAGCATCCACACTCATCCACGAGCACAACCACTGAAATGGGCTCACACGTTCAAACTTACATATATTTTCCATCAATTAGGTTATTTTATTTTCATAGAACCATAGAATGGCCTGGGTTGCAAAGGAGCACAATGCTCATCCAGTTCCAATCCCCTGCTATGTGCAGGTCACCAACCAGCAGACCAGGCTGCCCAGAGCCACATCCAGCCTGGTCTTGGATGCCTGCAGGGATGGGGCATCCACAGCCTCCTTGGGCAACCTGTTCCAGTGCCTCACCACCCTCTGGCTGAAAAACTTCCTCCTAATATCTAACCTAAACCTCCCCTGGCTCAGTTTAAAACCATTCCCCCTTGTCCTATCACTATCCACCCTTGTTAACTTTCTTTTAAACTCTTCCCCTGGGTCATGATGCTACACTTAAAATCTCTTATCTTCATGTTACTGTAACTCACAGAAGTTTAGAGAAATATTGACATCGAATTATTGACATACGAGGAAAAATCTGAAAGCTGACATCATTCATTCACACCATCTTACTCATATATTCACTACATTACATTCAAATAAAACAAACATTCAATACGCGCAGAGATTTTAAAACACTAGAGATAACTGATACCAAATAATTCAATGAGGCCCAGTAGCTGTTCTCTCATCACCACTTATGGTTTAGGTTCCATCAGCCACTCTCAGGGATGTGTGAGCAGAACTCAGCCTGCGGAGCGCTGCCAGCCCCATGGCCACGCATCGCTGGACGTCCATCAGGGAGCAGGAAGAGCACTTTTTTTTTCCCTTCTCTCCACCTATATCTGGAGTCACACGTTGTGTACAAACTGCCTCTCCTCTTTTGAAAAGTTGGCCTTTAATTTCCTTTTTAATATACCAACTGTCTCGAGTAAGATATAAATAATCAAAATGCATATGCCAGGTGTTTCTCTCTTAAATCAATGAGAATGAGTTGCACTTTTTGCAGCTCCCCACACAGTTTCATAATGCCCAGCAGATCCTCAGCCTCTGCATTTCCCAGACAGCACTCCTGGAGCCAGACAATTTATGATTCGGGGGAAGAAGGAAACATTCAAGAGAACTGCTTTATAAGTTGACAATGGTCAAAGCAATTGCAGCCAAGGAAAGCTGAAGGGCACTCTATGATGCTCACGAGCCATTTCTTCTGACTGAAACGTGAGGCAGAATTGCCATAAAACATCATTTTCATAACCATAAGTTCTTAATTACTCTCTCATTTAAATATTAGTTGAATTACAAGGGAGGAAAAGAGTACCTTAAAAATCTGTGTTTGAATGTGAAGTCTGTGCAAACATCAACAAATAGAGATTTAGCACAGGAAAAGCTGGCATGACAAAGTTTTAACTCTTGACATATTTTTTGTATTTTACAACTCAAGACCAAAAAAAAAAAAACACTCAAAAAACAGCATTATAAAGTTAGTGATAAGCAAAGAAACCCTGCTATTCTCACAGAGTTTCACATTCAGATCAGTTACTCATTGATAGATTACCACCCCAGCAGAAGCATCCTCCTCAGTTTGAAGCTGCTGCTTCTAGCTCTTGATTTCCTGGGTGTATGTTCTGATGTTCATTTCTTACAAGCATATATACCAGAGCAGCAATGAAAGTGAAGCTGAGCCCAGCTGCCACCGGTACCTGGTCACTTTATTCCTTCTGTGACTGAATCATCATCCAGCTTTACACTCTGGGCTTCTACTGGCAGCTGGCTGTCAGACAAAGCAGGGCTCTGTGGGGCAGGAGGTCAGCAGCCACCAGGGCACATTTACTCCCTCTATCCCTGGGCACACCGTGCTCACTGCCTTGTTTCCAGCAGCATCACATCAGTGTTTCAACAGAAAGCAGTTTGCAGATGCAGCCCCGTCCCTTTGCTCTTAACAAACCTGAAATGATGGCTGTACTGGAAAAGCTTTCCTGCTGCTGGCGTGTCCTCAGTCCACAGAACTCCACTGCCCAGAGCCCAGCCTAATGAGAAACCTTTCCATTTGTCAACATTAACAGAACGGTCCCAACTTAAATCAAGGCAACTGTTGTGTTTCATCTATCAGCCTCGCACAGGTAAAGGCTCTATGTCAGAACAAGAGAACAACTTCCACACAAACACGTAAGTAAAAGCGATTAGATATTTTACAGCAGAGAGAACAGCATGCTCCAATTCAAAACTCCCCACATGGAATTGTGCAAGTTTACAAATTTAGACCAAGCCCTGATCCAGCACCAAACAGAGGAGACGGTGCTGTCAGGGGAACCACAGCAAAACACACAGGGCTGCAATGCAACAGTGGTTTTCCACCAGCTTCAGTGGGGTTGTTTTTTCTTCCTAACTTTCCAAACAAATTAGCAATTCACATTACAGATGTCACAGGTTACAAAGGAAATTAACACAAAAGAATAACTGAAATGGGTCTAATGAAGGAATGTTATTTCCTTCCCTGGGGGCTCCTACGTCTGCACACAGAGCTTTGGTTTATCAAGATCATATCCAGAAACTGCTCAGCAAAAAAATAAATCTATTGAACAGCTCTCCTTCAGAGATATATATGAGTTTTTGGAGGATTCGGCACAAGTTTGTCATTGGCACTATCCCACCATTCTCCTACGTCCTTTTATTTCATGATTTTTTCTTATACAAATAATTAGCTTAAAATCCTGACTCACAACAACAGAAATCCTTGTGAGTTAGGAGTGCTGGATATCTGACACGTTAACATCACTGTTGGTCAAATCTAGAGCATGCTGTTGGGTCAAAACACATACAAAGCTATCAATAGTTTCAGTTTATTTGCAGACTTATTAGCAGCTCTAATGTTGGAATTTAAAGTACATTTTATATGCTGGATGAACAGATCACATATGCCAGCATAAATTTTTCATGATTTCTTCATAAATTCCTCGTTTCTTCCTTGTTGTCAGTTGTCTTGGCAGAAACTAAAATGTATGAAGCTGTAAAAACATCACTCTAATTAAGACAACTGTCTACTTCCAGTAACACCTGACAGCAGCCCTGCCATGCATCACCCAACACAACCACTGCAGAATGACCTCTTCCAAATGCAAAGAATTGGAACAAGCGTGCATCAGCTGTGTGCAGCAGGCTATCAGCTGAGCAACACCCACCTGCACCTTGTGAGGCCCTGAGGGCTTACATTTAATGCTTCTCTCCCATTTATAAATTTATATTGGTTACAAGCTGTGTTTTGTTTCACTTCAGCACTGAAGAAGAGACTGAGATACTCAACTTTGATAGAAAAATATGAGCTTACTGGAAGCTACTGGGGTTTTTGTGTAGGTGTTCTTTGGTGGGTTGTCATTCTGTTACTTGAACAAAAGGAGGGACTTAAGTCAGGACACCTGAAGAAATGGATGAAGAAAACAAGCAAGGGGAACGACAATAAAGCTGAGCTCCTTTTCTAAGGAGAACAACACTTATTTCCATCCCTGGCAACCTGACTGCATCAAATCACAGTCATGGGGGAAGACAACCCAGGAAGGTTTGCTCTGCACTTGTGCAAGTGTCATTTGAAGGAAAGCCAAACTCAGCACACATTTGCATAATGTCACTTAATACTCCAGCACTGCATTTGGCAAGGAGCAAAGCCACACTGAACCCTCCATACACCTCTGATCAGTATTCACCTGAAGTGCATTCACTTCTCAGCACTGCTCCCAGCAGCTGGGCAACTAGGTGAGGGATAGCTCCTAACAACAAACAGGGAAATAAAACCTTTAGATGCCAATGAAAGCACTGAAAATTACAGGTTTATGTAGACTAGGAAAACTCAATGGCTAAAAAGCAGTAACTTTTGGGTCACAGCAGCAGGCATTGAATGCATGCACGGTAAACCCAAGAAGCACTTGTTACTGTCCTAAGTAAGGAAGGTAAATCCCAGTGTGTCAGGTTGCAAGTAGGGAATATCTTTCAGAAAGGAATGTTTTCCTTAAGAAAACTTTTCCTAGATAAAATATGACTTAGATGGTTGTGAAAGAAGCACATCGTAAAAAAAACAGTTTGATAAATGAAAAAGCAGTCAGCGTTCAAGAAGAACTTACATAAAACACTCTTGGCTGTGACACTTGGCAATTCTACTTTGATTTTTAAAAATTAAACATGGTTGCTGGCTGAAAAGATGTGAAACAGCCCGGCAAGAACATAAGAAAAGAGCGTGGGAGGGAGAGGGAATACTTCAAAACCACAGCATTGCACTGCGCTGATGAACCACACAACTAAAATTCATTCCAGAAATGTTTGTCTGGATATCTTTAAGTCAATTGTAAGAAAACCATCAACTATCTTTTTCTATATCTTACTCCTTTTCTCAGCCTTGTATTTTTGCTTCGCCTTGTATACTTGCAGACATGATTGAGCTTGCAAAGGGTAAATCACAAAGTAATTCATTTTATCAGTCAAACATGGAAGGAACAGAAACAGTGATTACTGAACAGCTGAATTCTCAGAGGGAACATTTCAGCATTAAGAAATAAGTACTGTCATACAGGTATATAATTTTTAAGTTTCATTTTTAACATAGGATCACCTGTTCTTCCCACAAAGCCATACCAGTTTGACTGCTACAAAAATATATATATGCATATATACTTATATATTTATAACTTCCACATGCAGCATGAGAACAACTGAAGAGAGAAATAAACATCAAGAAAGGGGCTGCCCCTGTTGCAGCCTCCTGCCTTTCATGGTGCATGCCCTTGGTGCACCAAACCAACAAGCAATGCATTTCCACAAAGGAGGAACCCCAGGAGCTCTCGTTCTGCAGATGACTACCTGGTGGGTTAAATTCCCCACGTTTTTGAGAATAAATTGCCTTGCCACACGCAGCAATGCATCTCAAAGGTTATACGTTAGCAGATTAACAGAAAACTTCTCCTTTCCCACAGTACTCTCGCTGCACCTTGATGCCAAACTCCCTCCCAGAGCACAGAGCAGCCGCTGGCCACAAACTTACCTTGCAGTGTCAAGATGGATTTGACAAGAACCTGGAGCAGAATCAGGGCCGATGTCCTACGAGTACTGGGTAACCCTGGTGATGCCCCATGGCTGATGAACACAGCACATAACTTGCACACGGCAGTAACTCCAGAGGGAAAACTCATGCTCTGTGCTGCCTCCTCTTATTAACAACTCCTGGCTCCCACACTGCCTAACCACAGCCCCTGGGAGCACCTGGGCTGCAGCACAATTACTCTCAACAGCTTTAACAACCCACCAGCTGTAGCTCCTTATTGAAATATTCCCTCCATCTAGAAGGCCATAATGCATGCTATTAACAGGGCACAGCTGTACCACAGCCCCTGCTCTGCTGTGACCTACCCAATGTGTATGTGGGGTGGAGAGCCATCCCCAAGGACAGCAGTTGGAGGACACGAGCCACCTTTGCAGCGTGCTCAAATATTACACGTTGTTATGAGATCAATGCTGGAATACACAGAGCAAAGTTCACCCCTACCAGCATCCTACCTGTCCATCACTCACGTATCCTAAGCCTGCAGAACCCACTGGACTGGGTCAGGAAGGCAAGCATAGAGTTAGAGGTAGGCCCAGCACATAGCATACAGCACTGACACCAGCCCAAGAGCAGCCTGCTGCCAGCTGCAGGAGGCCAGATTACACCTGAGCCAGCATAAAGCCTGCCAATGTCAATTAAGCTGTCAAAGAATTAGTTAATTTAATCAGGCAGGTGATTTTGTGGCAAATCAATGCTTTGTGTTCCATAGGTGTAGTGGCTTCCACCCCGCAGCAGTAGCTCCAAAACAAACTTCAGCCATGCGGTTCCAGTGCAGCCATATAGATGACCTAGGGATCTGAAGCTCCACAGACACTGGATGCATGTATACAGAGAGTGAATTAAAAGGAAAACATTTACATTTAATACTTTTAAACTATTGTTTTAAGGCCCTCAAATGAAAGAGGTCCTGGAAGATTAATTTTGGTTGCTTGCTCCACCATTCAAAAATGGGAGCTGTAGAGCAGTATCTGAGAGCTAACAAGCAAATCTATGTATTCATTGTATTAAGGATGCTCTAATTGTGACATTTGTTCAAAAACAATGAATTCATTTTATCTTTTCAAAGAGACCACCCAGAACTGTCAGCACTCTGCTGTGTCTACTTCTAACTCAAAACCTTACAATGAAGGAGGAGGAACATCTGCCAAGCATGGCCTGCTATGCCAGCAGGAGGTGCACAAGAGACTTTTCAGTTCTCTTATCTAGTGCTACCAACTATCACACAGGTGGTAGCCAGTGATCTGGTACTTTTCCTCTAAGTATACTTGTGGCACTTACTGTTCTACACTCACGCATGACCATACAATCTGTTATGTCACAGCATGAATAGTTTTCCATTTTTTTAGCCCTAGCTATTACTCCACTGGCTGTGCTTCCTCATACTTGAGCTCTCAATGCCTGTTTTCTAGAGTACAGTTCAAAATTCTGTACGTGAAATACTCCTGATCTTAAAATTTAATAGCCCTACAAAAGGCCTCATTGTCTTTTTGTGCTTGGAGGACGCTGTTCTCAGAAGCCAAAGAGCTAAATAATTGTGGCTTCAGAAAGACAAACAGCCAGAAGAGGAATTGGTTAGGGAGTGGAAAGGAAGCAGAGGTTTAGGTGCACTTTAGCAAAATTGTATTAAATCTGGAACTGCGCTGGTCAGTATTCTTGTGAATTATGAAAAACTACCATGCCAAACCAGCATAATATTACTAATAATGCTGTTTAATCTAACTACTCTTCCTACCATGTTTGTTTAATATGCCACAAAAGCATAGCAGAAAACTCCTGCAATTAAAGAACTGGGATTTGAAGTGAAACGCAGTAAAATTACCAAAATTCTGAGCTTATTTTTATTCTTGCACAACTCAGTTCTCCTGAAAATGACTAACATTGGATAGAGTAGGAAATAACACTGAGACGGTGACTTATTGACCTGCAAAGAGTTTCATCACAAAGAAAACCTCGTAAGAATGGCTATCAAGGGGTTTGTCATCCACAGAGGTTGAAATTCTCCTATCAGAATTCACGTGGCACTCATCAGACCCTACGGCCCCATACAAACCCAACCAGCACCATTCAGCCATCATATGGCTGAGCCATGGGCAGCCCAGGCTCCTCATCCACAGAGCAACCCTATGGGCTCTGCCAGGTGGGAAAATGGGCACTGCAGGAAAGGGCCCAGTAAAAGGCTACAGCTCCATATGCTGCATCGGTCCTGCAAGTCAGACTCCAAGCAAAAAGAGGGACAGAAATCCCTTGGCAGTTCTCAGGGTCTGACAACCTGACGTACTGTTTACATGTGGGCCTGCACAACTCACCTTGCTGACTCCGTGTGGGAAGGATAACCTTCTCCAGAAACCAATCATTTTTTTGTTTCTTTCATCCCTCAGGTCTAAAGCCTTCTGACTTCTTCAACCACCAGCAGGAAAAACATTTCTTGCACTTCATGACTGATAGGCCTTGACACAGGTAAGGCACGAGGGACAACAACAGAGCTTTTACTATTTCCCAATAATTTTTAGTTCCTGCATCTCAAAAACCTGATTGATGAAAGCAGCCAGGAACGATTACCTGGGATGATAAGGGCACTGTTTTGACTGTGGGAAGTACACTGACAGGAATCAACATACCAAAATAATTCCTGAGATGTGTAATCATACACAGGGGGAGGGCTGTCTCCCTTCTGTGACGCAAAACTCCCACTCACCTGAAAATCAACAGGCTTGGCTTTTTTGCTGTCTGCGTGGAAGGAGGCAGAAGGGAAAAAGGGCATTAATTTCTGTAGTTAGGACACTTCTTTAAAAGAAAATAGGACAATTACAGCGCAGAACTCCTTACTGAGAAGAAAACAGAACATGTTCTGAAGAGTGGCTGAGCAGCCCAAAGGCCATTTTCTTCCTTGCCCCACTGCTTTCACTTTCCAGTGTTGAAAATAATGCAGTTGCTAACTGAGGGCCAAAACCATGGAGTTCACCATCCAGTTTCATAACAAACTTCAGAAATCTTTGTTACAGAATAAGAGCCAAGAGAAGCAGTTAAGTCTGAACTTCCATTTATGACATACAAATAACCATATTTTCTTGTTTCTGAAGAATGAAACATTTTGTTGCTTTGTTTAAACGACAGGAAAAGATTAACAAAACTCAACTGTGGAAAAGCAGCACATCTTTCACTCAACAGATATTTTAAGAGGTGTAACAGCATTAACCTAAATGACGCTGATATGGAAAAATAACAATTATAAGTGAAAATTGCTACACCTTCAGTTTTAAAAATAGACGTCACACGGCACCAACTTCTCCTGTTAGCAAAAATGGAGAACTGCTAATGTGCCTTTTGATTTAACACCTTCAGCTTCATTTAATTGCCTGCTTCATGCTGCTGCTTCCACAAGGATCGAGCATTCACACATTCTTGTTCACGCCGTGCATTTTGTGCCAGAAAAATAAGGGAACTTCGCAGTTTTAGGTGTGATGTGGGCAGCATTTCATTGTTTGAGTTTGCAGAACGCATCGATCTTGGAAGCTGACCTGGTACCAGGGGTACCAGGATTTAAGGCAATAAACAAATCAGCACGTCAAAGTGGGTTTAGTATCCTTGTTCACACACACCACGAAGCTGTTTGCAGGATGGGAAAGCAGCACTTGGACTTGCTTGTAAAGTCAAGAGCACAAAAGGTAGCAAATACCAGACCTGAGGTTAACCAGGCATGCACTATCACTGACTCAACATGAGCACAAATGCATCCCCAAAGGGTTTCACTGGGTACACAGATCAGCTGCTGCTTGAGCCAAGGAACTCCCTGGTGATACCCAGCTCCTCTTGTTCCTTGTGTTACCTGACTCCTCTTGTTCCTTGCATACTAAGAATTTCAGTAGTGGCCATGACTAACATACTTACCACCACAGAATGATTCAGGAAAATCATTGGAAAGGAACTTAAAGACCATCCAGTTCCAACACCTCCCAGCAGCTCCAGCGCCCAGAGGCCAACTTCTTAATGTTGTATGCAATCAAGTCAGTGAAAAATACTAATTGTTTTGTATACTTGCATGTATCTTGTTAAAAGCAAAAGAAAACAGACGTGTACAGCATACTCTGATAACGGTTCCAGAAAGAGAAGCAGAAAAACCTATTTGTGATGTTCTCTTGCTTTTGTTTATCGTAACAAGTGAGCAAAGCTGCTACTTTCACTCAGTTACATATAGCTCAATGCCCTATTTTTCTTCTAAAGAATCACATTTCCGAGCCACTTCTGAAAACAACAGACTGTGAGGGGCCTCTCAATTGCTCATTATGCTTTGCAGAACAAATATTTAAGAGTTGGTAAAATATATCAAAGAAGATGACCAGCAGGGCAAACTTTTGGCTTAGCTACCCAGCTGTGATGCCCCATGCACCGTCTTGTATGTAAAACCCACACCAGCAGCACGAGCAGCCCACTGGATGAAGCATTATCCTAAATACAAGCTTCTCTTTACAGTTCTCCAGCTTCATAAGATAACAGTAAGTACTGAAAATGTCTTGAAGGGATTAAATCTGCCACCACCCCAAGGGGGACAGGCAGTTAATGAGCTGGAGCATTTCCAGGTCTAAACCTGAAGATTGCCCTGTTACTTAAAACTCTGCAAGGAGCCAGAAATAGCAAGGCCTGGGAACAGAAGGAAACGGACATAAATCTAAAAAAGCCTTTCTTCACATTTTGTCCCCTTCATATACAAAACTTCCACCCAAAAATACTAGCAGTTAGGACCTTTTATCCCTGTGTGCTTCTTCCTAGTTCAGAAGGAGATGTTCCCCAAACACACAGTTCTTTTCTTTCAAGTTGCTGTAATTTTCTCATGGCAAACAGAAGGTTGAAATGTCATGGAAAACAGTAGAAGTATTTTTCCAAAGACATTAGCTACTGCTGCACAAAGAACATCTGCATATTAGCCTCATGTTCCACAGTGCTATTTCTGAACAAGCACTGAAAAGGGATCGCTCTTTGCCAGCAGAATGAAACACAGAGCCTCCCCTGTGCTTCAGGGTGAAATACAGCCACAACAGCCTTCACCTGATTTGATAGAGATGGCAGGGGACAGAGATCTATGTTCCCAGGAGGACAGCAAATCCCATCCACACTTTAAGGACAGAAAAATAAGTTTGTCAAGGGATGCATAATAATAAAACACGTAACAAGCAGAGTCACAGCAGATGCATGGCACAGTCCCACAGCCCAAGCCCACCTTTATCGATTAACACACGTCTCCCAGCACGTGAAACCCATAACTCAGACCACGTAATAACAACTCCAACGGCAACTGGTTTAGTACCAGCCATCCATACTCCACCTGTAGACCCCAGGAGTGATTCATCACAGGCCCAAGCAGACAGGGGAGCAGCAGATGATTGTGGGGACCCGGGAAGGTATGTGCCATCTCACCCTATGCCTGCAGCAGCATCGGCACAAGGGCTGCTATGAAGCTTCTCCAGCAGAAGTTATCACAGATTACAGAAATAGAGGAGAAAAGACAGATCCATTAAAAGCAGCAGACTGCCAAGAAACCGACCGTTCATAAATTTTCACAGCAGTGCTGTTATCAATAGAGCACCTCTGTCAGGCACAACATTTCTACCTCTGGAACTGGCTGGGCTAAAATAACCCGCTGCAGAGGATGCTTCTGCCTTCCCACCAGGAAAGCAGTGAGTGCAAAGAGCATCTCCTGGAGCACTTTCCTTCTCAGCCTTTGGAGCAAGAAAAAAAGCCTCTGTTATTTTCAACCTAGCCGAGTGCATTCATTTCATTCCCAGGTCCAGTTAATTTGACAGGTGCAACACTAAACCAAAAATCCTGCAAGGTCTTTGCTGAAAAGGTCAGTACGTTATGCAACTAGGTTTTATGGACAATAAAAAGGTCCCCTTCTTATGCAGAAACAAGTCTGCAGTATCTTTATGTAATTTATCAATGTGCGCTCATCTGTTTTATTTATAAATGCAGAATGAGTTTCTGGCTACACGAGCTCATACTGAAGAGTGGATCCTGAAATGTTTAGCCTCAGTCCATACACTGCCAATAGTATTCTTTGCCACCCCTTTGCCACTAAAGAAAAAAACCAAAATTGCTCATATTGGAAGGGTTATTTCATTGTATCCCTAAATACATTTTTTTAGTTGTTAAAGTTGCATGACTAATGCCTAAAACTTTCTAAAACATTAGTATCAGGGAAGTGGGGTGAATCCCTCGCAATTCAGGTTTTTCTGACTGTTCAGATTTCTTGAAAATTCTCCTCTTAAACTATGATTGCATTTCAAGCACTGCCCTCATCCCAATCTCTAATTCAGAAACACCACACAGTTTCTATACTCCATAACACATCACTGAGACACTGATGGTTAAAATGTTTACTCAGTCTAAGTGGCAAACTCTCCAGTAATGCCTACAAATCATCTCTTTGAACTTAGTATTTATGCAGGTTTGAACTGTATATTTGCAGGTTTTTCAAAAGGAAGCAGCAATTCCAAAGGATTTTGTGCTTCCCCTTGCCACCCCCCAGTGTCTGCTGGTTTTTTTTTTTTTTATCCTTCTGGCCAGAATCTTTGCCATCCTTCAAGACTGTTTTCCCCACTTGCGAAAACTGCAGCTCCATCCATCAGTAGTTTGGGCAGATTTTAAGCACAGGCTTTTTCCCTGCACCTCATCTGACAGATGTGACTTGACTGGTCCATTACGTAAGGACAGAAGTGTACTTCCAAAACACACGTGTTTTTCTTTCTATACGTCTGTACAAAGCACAGCAGATGACGGTGTAGCTTCAATAATTAAGCATCACTTTAGAAATCTAAGCAATGAATTTATTTTAGCTGTAGGTTACTTGCCAGTAAGAACAATCTCAGGCCACTGAAACCCGTAACACACATCAGGGGCCACAGCTACATGTGACATTCTTCAGTTCACAGACGCACCAGTGTTGTCACACTATGGATGGACAGCCACACACACGGCCAAGTTAATTCTGAAGGCACAGTGTAGATATGACAGGTACTGCTATGACAACCACGTAGCAGAACAGCCTACGTTTCCCAGCAAGTTCCAAAAATAAACATGTACAATCCATGCCAGCAACAGCAAAAAGGTACATGTTTACCAGACATCCCCCAACCCGATCTGTTTTCCTCCTCTTTCCAAGACTTTTGTTGTTGTTGTTGTTTTTCAGATGAAAAAATCCTGGTTTTCAGGAGGGATCACCTTCCCCTGCTGGGCAGGGCAGTGTGGAGCAGAGCAGGGCACAGCCTCCATGCTGCATCACCAATGCCAGATGTGTTTGCTCTGCAAGAAACATGTAGGCATGAGGAAGCTCACTCTCACTCAGAAGCATCTCATCCCCTTCTCTCTGACTTCAAAAGAGAAAACAACCACGGGTTTTATGTAAATATGGACATTAGACACGAAAAAATAGAACAGAAAACAGCAAATTCATTTTTCATAGGCAACCCAGCTTCCACTGGAACAGCTGCAGATGAAAGTACCAGCTACAAATTAATATATCATAAGGTCTACCAGAGGAACCGAGCGTCTCAAATGCTAAAGTGAGAGCAGAGATTACTTCCATTTACAAAATGGTAAAGAGGAGCTGTTTACATGCTCTGAGTTACCTGCTTAAGAACAAGCTAAATTTAAGTTGTCAGCTTACGACAGAGTTAAAATAATTCCTAAAACAATTCCAAATCATTTCTAAAGAGCGCTCAGAAGGGAAAAATATAAACAAAATGAAATCCCTGTTGATAGCTCAAATGATTTCTTCAAAGTATTGCAGAGAAAACTGCCAGAGTGCTTTTTCTTTTTGCCTCTGGAACAAAGAAGCTGCCTCCAAAGCTCTCCTATCCTGAGAGAGAGGAAAAGCTCCCAACTCTGCAACTGTCAGAGTTTCACGCAGGGGGCAGTGGGACAGAAAAGCCACGTGGCTGAAGATCAGGTCCAAATTACTGAGGAGCTGGGATGGTATGAAGCAGCTATCAAAGCTGCTGTAACCACTGCCAATAAAATCAATGCCTTCTAATTTGGGGGTATTCTGCCTTTACCCTTGATGGGAAGCACTCTTCCTGAAAATGTGAAAACACAAATCTTGCCATAACTGTGATTCAAAGGTATCCTAAAATAATAAATAGATTTATTAACAATTTCCAACAGCAGTACTTAAAACAGCAAGTAGCACTTTCTCTTGCTCATCCTTATCTTTACACAATGTGATAATGAACACGTTTAGCAACCAGTTGCTAACAGCCTGCCACGCTTTAAAAATCTCACTGAAAATGGAAGTTGGAATTGCAAAGTTCCCCTCCAAGTTACAGCCTGGAGTCTGCCAACAAACACAGGCAGAGTCAAGCTCCAACAGCTCTCTGTACATCATTTAGGCCATTCTCCCCTCCCTTAATCACAACCAGTGTCTTAACAGATGCTCACCACACTGTTTCTCAATACTTCTGCTGCTGGAGACCTTGCAGCCGCCCCGAGCAATCCGTGCAGCGCTCCCTGCTCGAGTGCCTCCCCAGCCTCAACCTGCATGCTCCCAGCTAGCTGATGACCAATATTTCTTAGCAATTCAACGTGGCTTTGAGAAGACTGCTCCCATCTGCTCCATTGCATAATTTTATGTAGCTGACAAATATTTATCTACTTCCAGCCCCCTCTGTCTTCTCCCTTTCTTAAAGGCAATCAAGTGCAATGGTCAAGTCAATAAATGGATTAAGGATTAATAAATACTATTTGGATATTCTTTATAACCAGTCACCACCAAGCACTGTCCTGGTATGGGTAAGGCTGGTGCCAGTACGTACAGGCAGTCTGTGTCTTGGCTGGAGAACAGCCTCTTGCTCTCCTCTTAGAAGCAGCTGTTTCAATCAAAACTTGCTATGCTCTATTATTCACTTCTGCCACCCTGTCTTCAATTCCCCTTTCCATCTCTGTTGCTTGGATATTGTTGTTTACCACTGAACAGCAGCTGATCCGGACCTAAATTTGACAGTGAAAGGAAAAGCTGTGTTATCAGTTTGGATATTCTCTCCTTTTCCTCCCTCTGACACCTTCCTCAGCGCAGCACCTGATGAAGCTGTGCTGTGATTCCCACAGACACCGGGTGGCATACTGAAGAACTGCACACTGACAGCACATCAGCACCACTCAAACCTCTGACACCTGATTAACAGGTTTTGCTAAGGCAATAAACACTGTTTTTAACTTAAATTAGAGATGCCTGTAAATAGAGCATTAAGCGACAGATCTAAGAATGAAAATTAACAATGATCTCTTTGGATATGAAGACTTGTGTTCATTCCAGCACAACAGGTGGTAACACACGACTACCTGAAATGAAGGCTGAGCACAGAGGTAGCCCTGTGCATGGCACAGCACGGGGACAGGCAAAGCAAAGCAAAAACATAACAGCAAATGCAGCACGAGAGCAATTGATGCCAATGGGTGCATAAGTATGTATGCACAGCTAGTATGGTTGAACAACTTTTGTTTCACACTACCACACATACCTCATGCAGAGGAACCAATGGACTCACAACCATTCTGAGTATAGCTACAAATTAGTTGGCTTAATTTGGCTCATGCCACCAAAATAACGTGCAGAAGTATTTTGCAAGAGTGAAACAAAACCGCCTGCCCTGAGTCCTTCCTACTGAAAGGAGCAAAGACAAAATCTGTTCTGATTTTTTTCCTAGTTGCCTCCAGTAAAAGTTTATAGGTGTGAAAATAAATGGAGCAGATGGACAAAAAGTAGTTAATAATGCTGCTTCTTGTTTTCAGAAACCATATTAATTTTAAAAAAAGGAAAAATGAAAAGCACTCAAATCAATTCAGAAGCATTTATAAATGAACCGGTGTAATGAAAATTAACTTGTAAATTAAGAGATGAACAAACCCTTGGCACTGCTGCAGATATTCATCAACACCAGAAAGACTTGAAAAAAATTAAAAGCAATGACAACAAAAGGCTTTACATACTAATGAGATACGTAGGGTACTGCAGGCACCCAGGAAAGGGCATGGAGCACATCACTGCCACTCCTGCTCCTTTGGGCCTTGCAGTTTGGCATGGGAAGAACCACAGACTTGTAGGGACTGGAAGGGACCTCCAGAGATCATCGAGTCCAACCCCACTGCAAAGCAGGCGCCCTACAGCAGGCTGCACTGGTGGGTGTCCATGTGGGTCTGTGAATACCTCCACAGAAGGAGACTCCACCACTTCCCTGGGCAGCCTGTTCTAGTGCTTCATTACCTTACCATGGAGAAGTTCTTACGAACATTTGTGCAGAACTTCCTACGTTCCAGGAAGGAAAGGAAGACCAGACTTTAAGAAGCACAAAACCACCAAAGTCCTGACCCTATCTGAGGGCCTCTGCATCCTCATCCTTACCGTACCAGGTTTTCAGATGAGAACTGCCTGATTAGAGTCCCTTTGTGCTCTAAGGACACAAACACGGCACAGGGAAAGGCTCTTTCTTTGCCTTCACACATACATTTCTATGACCAAAATTCCAGAATTAATGAACAACAACAACAAAAAAAGCAACAGAGGTTAAAACCGCACTGTGAAGTTACCTGGCAATACTGTAAAAATAATCTGAGGAATGCCCATCTTCATTAGAGCTGGGGATAGAGCTGCCATGTGCCGGCTCTCAGTCACAGCGTGACGCATGGCTGGCACTGTGAGCAGCCAAGCACAGACCTGCCTGCTCCTGTTCCAATCTCCTCCAAAACTCAGCGAAGCACATAGGTGCTCTCCTTTTTGAAAGGATGCCGATAACATATGCTGCGAGGCTTTCCAAAGCACCTGCAACAAATCTCTCCAGATAGCTGGGAGTTCTTGAAGCAAAACCACTTTCAAAATTAAAAAAAAAAAAAGAAAAAAAAAAGAAACCCAATGAGCTTTAGATCTTCCTCACCAACCAATCTGAAAGCCTTCTTCTTTTAGAGCAGCAGGTGCTTTGCAAGCTGCAGCCGCATGGAGCGTGCATCCGCAGCTGATGGATCCGAGAGCTGGCTGCACCTAACTCATATTTATTAGCAGTGGGTTTTATGAGGTGGTTAAGGCAAGTTCAGAAGCCAGGATTAAAGTTATGGCGAATTTTTATAACGAAAGTAGGAACTGTAGTAGAGGGTTTTATGTAAGTAAACACTGACAACTTTACAGCCATGGTAGCTACCAGTAAGCACAGAAGAGATTTCTCCAGGCAACCAGTAAATAAAATGCTTTTACTCATACTTCCATCATAGTACAAATAAAAGCATTTGACATGTTTAATAAATGTCACGAACACAAAATATTACATCAAAGCACGTTAAATAATGACAATGCTGCAATTATTGAGCAAAAAAAACGGGGATTAGAAATACTGGCAGCTTGTTTCTTCATTACCAGGCTGCTGGAACCTGGCTTTAAAACCCCCCTTTCAGTTCTGATTAATACCACTGACAACTTTTGAGCACATAACTCCCCAGCAGCATACCATAACCGCTGGTTTTTGTGGTCAAACACAAAACATATCATTGATCTCCAGAGAAATAAATTCGTCATTACAAGATACGTATAGATCCCTCCTGCAGCCTGTTCCAAATCACAGCTCTCTGGATGATGCCACCCGTAATTTGCTGTGTCCCAAAACAGATCTCTCAAACAGTGTACTGAAAACTCCAAAGCCCATTTTTAAACAACTGTTTGCATCACAGAAGAAGAAAAACCCTTAGCTGCCGCATTGTGTTTTACTGTTTCCAAGCAACACTGTTGTTTCAGATCAAACATGAAACAGCCATCTCTGAGCTGCAGTGCTTTCCTCTGTACTTACTTATTCTGCATCATGTTCATTATAACCCAGTCGAAGGGATAGACGTTCTTCCCAATGAGATTCTTGAACATGATGAATGTTTCCATTAGAAAATCCTAAAAGAAGAGAAAAATATTTGGAAAAGACTGCTCTTACAGATGAAAAACCACAAGTGATAGTGTCAGTTATTGATGACTAGATTCAAAAGGCACTTTATTGCCCTGCTTCATAAAAAAGCAATTATTCATATAAAACATACATAAATGCTACTAAGTCATGTTCACATATGATGTACCTAAGTGCTACAGTGATTCTATTTAAGCCTTTCAGGAGCAATCCTATAGCATAAACAACTCACTGCACTGCTCAGGAAGGAGCTCTGTATTGCCAGCTACGAAAAGGAAGCTTCTTTAGAACAAAATGTTTTCCTTCCTATACCAGAGGATGATGGACCAAGGCCCTTTTTGTGCACACTGTACCGTGCCCAGTGTAAGTGGGACCCTTGCAGAGGTAAAAATTAGTGAAAAGCATACAGAGTTTTCTCTTGCCCCAAAGGGGGACAAAGTTAAAAAGAAATAGAAGAATAAAAATAATAAAAAAGCTAAATAATAATAATAATAATAATTGGATTCAGGTTGATGCTGTGGTACACATTAGCCATGACCTCAGGAAACAATGGCTCTTTTTTTGGCTACCATGAAACTCCAAAAGACCTTCTCCCTGAAGGGAGCAGCAGTAATTGCTCCTGCCAGCGAAGACCTGACCCAGAACAAAGTTAATTTAGTAGCACAAACCAATTTATTTCTACACAGATATAAACAAACATCTATTTGGAACAGAAACCTGATGCACTTTGCAATGTACATCATCTACAATTTGGGAATCTATAATTGCTATCTAACAATTCAAGTAGTATCAAATGCTCAGAGAAAGACAGAGGGAAAAAAGACAACTTAATGCAAAAAGTCCTTGATGCACTTCCCATAGAGATCAAAATGAACTTTTATTCTTGACCCTTCAAGGTTAGAATACTTCGCTACAGCTCTTCTGTATCTGCATGTATATTGGTATCTTTAAAATGTCAAACGTCTACCAAAAAAAGAGTTAAATTTACCAGACTTCAGACTAAGGCTGTTGTTTACGTAACCTTTCCAGTGAGAAACAAATACAAAGTTATTGCACTCCCAAGTATTTCTTCATGAGTGAGAGCCAGCACCTTGGCCAGATTTTATCTTCGGATTCAATGTTCTTTTACAATACTTCCCTGGCTCAGAAATTCATTATTGGTTCAAAGCAGGGAGCTGCAGAGATCCTGAGGACACAGCACTCAGAGAAGTGATGCTAACTTCCAGCATGGCACAAGGATCTCCTGGGGCTGCCCGAGCATCCCCACTCCTCAGGCAAAGAGGGCCAAAAGAGCATCTGCTGCCACCGGCCAAGTTCTCACCCTAAAATCTATGGTATTTGTAAAGTAACTCCTGTGCTCTTTCACTAAAATCACTCCCAACAAAACAACATAAAAAAAAAAGGCGTTTTGACATTAGTAGTACTGAGATAAAATTTAGAACTGCTTGTGGTTAATGAGATGTTACTGTTGCATAAAGCAAAACTCATCCCAGACACACACTCCACCAGCTCAGTAAAACGAGTCTTCATTTAAGGGCTCAAACTGTGTACTTCACTGCCCATTTTCCACGCACTTTGCTGAGTTACATAATTTCTAATAATCACACTGCATATTTTGCTGCCCAAGCACTGCACACTATTTATTTCACTGGAGTTCGTGCTTTTTTCCTGCTGCACATAGAGTGATTTTCTTACTGATGCTCCTTCACAGCTCAATAACTGAAAATTTCAGTGGAAGTGGCACCATGGGAAGGGTCATCACCTATCCAAGAGAACAGATTTGAGCTCACAGTGCTTTTTTTCTCCCTTAATATTTTATGAATACAGATGTATGATTTCTTTTATCTGCCACTGGTTTCAGCTGTTGAACCTCGGCATACTTTGCTGATCAAGCTGCACGTGAATGAATTTTCCTACACTTCGTTGATGATTCACATTTGTTAGTGACTCTGAAGGTTGTGCCACACAGGAGCTGCGCTGGTTTGCTGATTCAGCTCTACATTTTCATCTACTGATATTTACATTTTAGTAGTCCTAGTTTCACAAAGGTACTTTAAAAAAAAAAAAACGCACCATAACAACTAATGTAATTATTGATCAACTACAAGTGTGGAATGCTTACCTGCATGCGTTTACAATATGACTGTATTTTAAATTTTGTTTTTTCTATAGAAAAGCAAATGGTTTGTAGGGGCTCAGATGGAGCAAAACATGGCTTTTTCGTGGGGAATGGAAACGGCGGGGGGAGCTATCTGTTCATGCTGTGCTGCTGTAGAACCTGTTTATTTTCAGTCTACCTACAACCAGAACAAATTACTCTGAACATCTGAAAAATGATTTTCAAAACGTTCTGAAGGAACGAGGGATGAAACTCCTGATCTCTCCCCAACCACAGCTAAAGATTATATTCACGGTCCCAAGGAAGCGTAACCCACAATAGAGGGGACTCCTTTGCCATCCCCATCCAATTACAGGGAGAAACCAAAGCAAGCTCAGCGTTGGAGCTGAGCAGGCTGTGAGAGCACACTGCTAAGACTCCCACTCCAATACCCCTGTACCACTAATTATATTTTTCATAACTTCGAGTAAGAGTTGAAGATTTTATGAATAAAAATAGCTAGCTAGCTAAAATACATAGGAACGTGAAAATGAAGGGAGGAAAAGCAATTAAAAAATAAGCATTTCTTGCACCTCTTTAGGCCAAGCTGATGAAAATTTCAGCTTTATTGAGTTCTGAATTATAGTCCTAAATCAAATGTGCTCAGCTATAGCTTTTCATTGCAACAACTGAACCTCCACTGAGCCCTGAAGCTGAGGCTGCCTTGTGAAGTCCAGTGTCCAGCACCACAGAGAGCTCTGGCTCTGCAGGGCATCCATCCCCTACAGCCCACTGGCACACACACCCTGAAAAGACTGCTTAAGTTGTACAGTCACAAGACTAAGCTTCACAGAATCACAGAATGGCTTGAGTTGGAAGGGACCTCAAGGACCATCAAGCTCTGACCCCCCTGCTGCAGGCAAGGCCACCAACCTCCATATCTAATACCAGACCAGGCTGCCCAGGGCCCCATCCAACCTGGCCTTGAACACCTCCAGGACAGAGCAACCTCAGCACCTCTGGGCAGCCTGTGCCAGCACCTCACAACTTGTCACAGAAGCCTGTCACAGAAGGATGGATGGTACTCGCCCATTCACATTCTCACATTAAATTCAAAGCCCTAGGAGTGCAAGATTTTAAGGGGAGAGAAAGATGGAGGTACAGAAAATGGTGGCCTTAAACATTATATAAACAATTTGATATATTCATAGAGAATCATAGACTCATCAAGGTTGGAAAAGACCTCTAAGATCATCCAGTCCAACCATCCACCTATCACCAATATTTCCCACTAAAGCACGTCCCTCGCTACAACATCTAAACATTTCAGGACATTGTCTGGAATGCCTTTAGGAGGAGCATTTCTAAGGTATTCCACACAGCAAAGCATTAGCACACATTTTCTTTCTTAACTAATATCAGATGTACCTCAAGCAACTGAATATGAGGTTCACCAAGTAAAAAAGAAGATAAATCAGCTAGCTCCAGAAATAACCTCTGTGATCTCGGATGAGGTTTCATTTCAAGATGATAGTAGGTTTGACAATAACAAAATCCTTTTAGAAAGAGATACCTTAACATGAACAGTTTCTAAAATTGAACTAAACAATATATTCTGCTGGGAGAGATAAGACTTAGTTTTATCACATTCCACCTCATCTTTCCAACATTTTAAGGTCAAGAAAGACCATTATAATATCTAACACAGGCCATAAAGCTTCATCTAGCATTTCCAGAACCAAGCTTGTAACTTCTAGCTGAGATAGAGCACGTGCTGAAGAAAAGGTGATGAAGCAAACACAGCCTCCCTTACGTTCTTCATTTAATTATAACTTTTATTATTATATGTGAGAGGACTTGGGATTCAAACAAAATCTCTTTGGATCTAAACTCTAAAGAGCAAGACAAACAGGAGGCAGTGCTCCTGGGAGAGCTAGTACATACTGTTCTGAACTGGGGTTCCAATTAACACTGAAATCTCACAGATGAAGTACCTATGAGAACAGGAACTTTATATTTGCTCCTCACTGAAAGGTTACCTAACTTTTTCTTCGAACAGAGAAATAGGGTTGTATCTTCATGCTTTTGTCCCACATGATGACTGAATCATGTTTTTTATGTATTAAAAACAAAATAAAAGGAAACCTCAATGAATAAATTATCACTGCATTCACTACGTACTGCCATAATAGTACTGCTCCACACTTTCATTCCTATTACTTATAAAGTCAATTTACAACACTATTACTTACCACAAACATACTAACGATTCAGTGGTTTCTCAGCTTACTACGTACCTTAGTTTCCACTAACATGCATATCAATTAATCAACGATGTTATTTAAACATTTAATGGTACATTTTAAGTAAAGATACAAAAATTATTACAGCAACGAAGCTTGGATTGGGACATCTGCTCCTGTGAGCCAGTCAGGTGGCACAGCAATGGAAGCCAAACAGTGCACATGCTGATAGAAAATAAAATGTGATATAATCTCAGCTACAAAACCCAAGAAGATGCAGAACAGGATGAATTAACAGAGAGTCAGGATGAAAGAATAAAAGACACCAAAAAAGTGACTTTTAAATATATTCAGTTAGAGTAATCACAGATTCTCTAAACAATTTTCTTTTCTCTCTTCATTTTGTCATTAAGAGTTGCAAGAGCAAATTGCTTTTACCTTTTTCCAGATAAAACTCTAATCAGTTTGTCTTTTCCACAGCTACACGCTTTGAACTGTTTAAAACTACAAAAACATTTGCTGTGGTTAACCAGGAGTGTTCTGCCCTTTTTTAGCCTTTTCTACAGGCTAAAACCACTATTTACCCGAGCTAGCTGCATTTAGCTAGGGAATATCTCAGTACTACTGGAAAACCAAGTGGGGGAAAAACACCTTATCAAAGGAAGGGCTCCAAGAACTCAGAGCTGACTGACCGTGAAGCAACCATTTAATGTCACGATGTCCTTCTGCAGATCTTTGCAGTGGACTTTGTCTCCACTGTCCTGAATCATCAGCATTATACTTTGCTTTTCCAGATCAGGTGCAAATATGTTGAGTAACAGAGGCTCTAGCATCTTAGCTGAAAACTGGCACAGGGCAAAGAGCTCAAATCTCACAGAACAGAAGCAGAAATAAAGAGAACAAAAGCTAAGACAATAGTTTTTGTTCCACTGGGTACAGAAGGAAGAAGAAAATCTAAATAAAGGTCCCTGAGAAGATTAAAGCACAGATGAAAGCTGCCTAAAACGCCTGACAGAATCCCTAACAGCAGAGTGGGCCACGTAACAGTGCTGATCAGACTTCAGGTCATCTGCTAATTGATGGATCTCAGCCAACAAGTTTGGTAGCTACTTTGCAGCATGCACTTGCCATATGGCAATGATAGTTTCAGGTCATTAGAGAGTTTTCTCCTTAGCTATAAACTCTCTTCTATTATGCTCTAATTAAGTTGTGTTGTAGGATTAGCTAGGCTACCGAATGGCTCTGAGAAGACGAATTTCAATTATTATTGCTTATTTAACAACTAAGGGCATCTTTAAGGTTAAAATGCTTTGTATAAATTTTAAAGCTAGCAGGTCTGCAAGTAAAAGCTATTTAAACAAATGAACAAAATTGGGACATCTGGGAGATTTAATGATGGAAGTTCCTTTCCTCAAGCTTTTTTTCCTTCCCTCTCCTTAAACAAAACAGATTTTTAGTAATTCCAAGTCATTACTATTTCCTAATACTTTCTTTTAATTACTTTAAATCCAAGTCCCAGAGCTTGCTTTGAAAATACTGAACAGCTCCGCAGATGAGCTGCATTCCTGCATATGGCAGGAAGGTAATTTGGTCCTTTGCAAATTCCAAAAACATCACATTGCTTTATTAATTATTTTCTATTACATTTGTAACTTGAAACATTTTGTCTCATTTCATAACTACATTTTAAAAACAAGTAACAAGAAAAAAAAAAGCCACAACAAAAACAAACATTGTGGATAGACCAAGGACATTACACTTACCACAACATCTGACCTCATCTTGCCAAAAGTCTTGATTAAATGAGCGTAGTGATAGTCCTCCATTTGCCTTAAAATGGCAGTCATGCAGGCAACAAAACTTCCCTATGGAAACAGAAATATAAGCAGTTACTGCAGATAGGGCAATATATTACTTGCCATCAGAACACAGCACTGGTAGCCCTACATAATACAGCCGATAGAATTCCATCATTTAAATTCATGACTGGATATGCAAAAACCTGGCAAGAAAGCCAACAAAACCCTTGAAATATTTCTCTGTCCAGTTTCATGGCTTTATTACCATCTCCACTGAAGATTTTGCAACACAGTCTTCTTATAAAAACCGCTCAGGCATTAAAGGCTTTGGAAGGTAATAACTACTGCCAAAAATATCACACGATATCAGTATTTGCATTTGAGAAGTCAATACTATGCTCAAGGAAGAAATCTCTCAAAATCATTATATTGAGAATCACAGCCTAACCCCAAGTTTTAATTTATTGAGTGGTATTCTGAGATACTGTGATGCTTAACAGAAAGAATCCTAAAACCACTAACTTCCACAGGAACGGGACAGCAATGCCAAACCTCTCTCTCTCAAGCCATGGAAAACGTAAGAAGTGAAGAGGAAAGTTTAATCTTTTTTCCCTGGCACATAAAAATATCATATCAGAACTCAAAAGCATGTTTTTTTTATGAAAAACCATTTCTCTTGCTACTGGAAGCTCCAACCCCATAAGTGACATTTCTGCTGGTTCATACTCCTCCTGCAGCTATCTGCTAAAAACATGTTGACTGGTTATGGTAATAGCATCCATGCTTTTTCTGATCTTTAATGAAGAAAAACATCATTGGGGAAAAAAAAAAAAAATCAAGAGAACTGTTCAGAAAATAAATAATGGTCTATACGGTTCAGTGGAACTGTAAATTCACCTTTCTGTGCCCTATTCAAGGTTATTCTATGCCGTGCATAGCGGGACAGAACACGCAGTACGGTTTGATTCTAAGCACAGCACGGACCTTTTATTGTTTATTTTTAAGATCTTTATTATTTTCAATTTAGAATATTTATTGCTACATCAGTCCAAGTAATTGAGATCAAATACAAAATGACATTAGGTTACCTGAGAGCCCTCTTATTTATTCTCCAATGCCCCAAACTCCACCAGATAAGCACTCCTTCAATATGCTTTCCTCCTATGTCCTCCTGTTTATGGCTGAACTCCTACATAACTGATTTTGCCCATGTGAGAACATTATTTTTTCCAAACTATGCAACCATCTCTGATGAGAGTTCTTTAGGCACATGCAAATGGATAAATCTGAAAGCAAAGGGCCACCGGAGCTATTGTTCTATGACATCAAAAGAACCTTATGTAACACTACAGCAGGAATAGAAGCAGTGGATGTATAAAAGATAATGTTTGCTACCATGAAATGTAAATCAGACTGGATCACCTCAGAAGAAAAACATTAATTGTCAAGGTGCTGTATAACCAGCACACTACAGAACTGTGAAAGAGCTTATGCCTGCGAGGAGATGTTCAGCTGCCAACATTAAGGCCTCCTTCCCTTAATAAGGTCATCAAAGTGAGGTTCCACTGAATCTTATTTGTTTTTAAACTAACTTTTTAAACCCTCAGCCCAGCTGTAACTCAGCCCATGGCTCCCCGTTCTGGAGATGGTCCCTAAGCGCTCAGCAGAGCTAAAGGCAGCCTTGGTTTTGCTCCCTGTACCTCTTCATGGATGCTCATTCACCCAATGAATCTGTGAAGTCCATTGCTTGGCAAATACATAGATGTAGATGTGCACTTCTTCCACATGAAAGCATTATTCACACATTTGCAAATGCAATCCTTTTCATGTAAACCACCAGTAAAAATCCAACCTCTGCTTTTTTGTACTTCCCGTGGCCATCTAACACCTTTGATCATATTTTTGTGTTTATCTATCCTTTTGATGTGTAATGTAATATACGCATCTGTAACAGCCAAAAAGACCAATTCTGTACCCAAGAAAATTACTATGGTAGCCTTGCATAAGGATAAAAATGGAAGTAGAGCAACCATAGAACTTTCATCCACATTTTAACATCCATTTTCAGACACAGCAGCAGCCAGAGACAGTTTTCACCATCATTCCTGAAGGGTGAAAATTGCAAAGGACATCTGAAAGTTTGATGCCTGGGTGGTCAACACCCTGCATCTACTGTGAGTGGGAAAATGGAAACAGGAGAGCGTGCTGATCACCTGGCATGTTTGCAGAAGAAAGAATAAACACAGAAAAATAAACAAGGTTGGCATTACAAATGAAACACGAAGGTGAGGGAATTCTGTAACACATTAAAATGATGATTAAAAAAAAGAAAATAACAAACCAAATACAAAATCAACCACAGAAACTCGTTAAATGTTGTCGTGTCAGAAGTGATTCCTACCAGAACGCCTCGAGGTCCTTGGCAATTTAATTGTTGTTGTTTCTGATTTCCATGCATAAAACAATGTAGCTTTCGCCTCTTCTTAGTACTACCTTGCTAACACAAAACTTTCCTTCTTTAGTATGGAACTGTTCCCTTCTCTGGAGCACAGCTCTTATGAATAACAGCTGAGAGAAGTGGGATTGCTTAGTCTGGAGAAGAAGAGGCTCAGGGTTGACCTTGTCACTCTCTACAACTACCTGAAAGGAAGTTCTGGCAAGGTAGGTTTGGCCTCTTCTCCCATTAACTGGCAATAGGATGAGAAGGAATGACCTCGTGCTGCTCCAAGGGGGGTTCAGGTTGGGTATTAGGAAGAAAATGTTCTCTTGAAGAATGGTGAGGCTGCCCAGGGAGCGGTGGAGTCACCAACCTTAGAGGTGCTCAAGGAACATGTAGGTGTTGTACTGAGGGACATGGTTTAGTGGGAAATATCGATGGCCGGACTGGATGGTCTTGGAGATCTTTTCCAACCTTGGTGATCCTATGATTCACACGCACTGCCCACTCACACAACATTCCTCTCTTGGATCTCTACCTGCTAAAATGGGACGAATTCCTTCCTGGTTAGGAAAACATGTTTATTATCAGAAAAGTATACAACTCACGTCGCTTTGAGGTATCACATGCAGCCAGCACGCTCTTAATTACAACACTAATAAAAATTTGTAATTATTTATAGGCAATATTTGTGTTGTAGGTGTTTTTTTAATGCTGCCTATTAACTATTTAGCAATACCTAACAACATTTTAAATTTTAATCTTCAGTTGATTTTTAATTTTCGCATGGATCCAAAGACCAGTGCCATCTTCTGCTGCACAGCACTCCAAGCAATGCAAAGACAGAAAACCGAAAAACTAATTCCCCCCCAAAAAAATCAATTTCAATTTTAACTTTAGAAGTAATTGCAAACCTACATTAATACAGCAAGTACTGCAAGGGCAACACAGGGCTTGCCATTGTCCCGCGTGATTATTAGCTATTTATTCACTGAAATAGTGTCAAAGCTCAGACTGAAGACCCTTTCACATCCTTCCTTAGTTAGATACAAACACTGGAAACGAAGTATCCATTCCCAAAAGGGAAAAATAAACCAAAGATGCTGATTCTTCTTCAGAAAGAATGCATTATTATTCAGACAACGAAGTGTACCTAAGATGATGTCATTCCAAAACATAAACTTACTTCTAATTCCAGAAAATACACTTCTAAATGAAAGTTTGAAGATGCTCACAGATACTCAAAAAGTAGGTATTTTCTTATATTATTTTTTACAATAAAGTACCAAACGTTCAAACGGCTCCTCAATATCTCTAGAAAGGAATATTTTAATATAAAATAATCCTCACAAGTAATAATAACACTGAAAAAATAATAACACTGATACTCCCCGCAGTACACACAGCACATGTCAATGCTTTTTTTCTGCAGGGGTAAAACATCTCATCATCAAAGCCTGGTCCCTTTTCCTCCTGGGAAATATGAGCTGGAAACATAAAGCTCCTTATGCATGGTGAGAAAAATCAAAACTTGTTAAGAGATGTTTCATTACTATTTGTTTGTTATAACCCAGGCTGGATGTGGCTCTGGGCAGCCTGGTCTGCTGGTTGGTGACCCTGCACATAGCAGGGGGTTGGAACTGGATGAGCATTGTGGGCCTTTGCAACCCAGCCATTCTGTGATTCTATGACCAAATTAAAAAAAAACGAAGTGGTTAAGCCATAAATAAAACTGCCATCACTTCAGGACTATGAAGATACACACCTATTACCAGATTCCAGTTTTTTTTTTCTTTCCAAGTTTCCACCTGCGTGCCTGCAGGAGCTCTGCAGTGCAGCTCCTGCCTGGCAAAGCAACCAAAACAGTAAGCAAGCCTAATATATGTTTTCAGTTTCATCCTAATATATGCTTTCAGTGGGCCAACACTCATGAAATTAATAAAATGCAAAACAAATGTAACAAAGGAATGTTCTGCACAGTAAAACACTATCCCTATTAAACTCCTTAATTATGTATTTATTTGGGAAGGCACCCTACGTGGGAAGCCTGGTTCTTAGCAGCATTTTGCTTCCAAAGAAATCTCAGGCCCCAAACTCTCCAACCCAAACTACCATCCAACACACAGTGACAGCAAGGAGAACTGAGCCCCCAGGCACCTGCCCTGGGTGGATGCTGAGGCTCTGATCCTACTTTAAAATCAATTCAGGATGAACAAAATCCCAATTACTGTTTCACTTAAAGGAATGGAAAATCCATGCATACTGGAGAAGAATGGAGAAAAAAAAACAATTTGTGAATGCAGAGAAGCTTCTTTGCCAAGAGAAGCAAAAAGGATCGTGGTACAGATCAAAACCCAAACGCGAGATCACGTTAGCTTGGCTGGAATTCATTGTGCACAAGGATTATTTATTAGAACCTTGGTGACACACACAATGAGAATATATACAAAACATTCTCTCGTCTGAAAGTGCTTCGTGCTAACTTCTGTAGAAGGCAAGCAAAAAAATTAATGAGATATTTTAGCAGCGCCATTTATCATTTTTCTAAGGCCCTTTTTCAAAGAAGTCCATTTCAGCCCCAAAATGTTTCATTTTAAAAAACTCTAAAGAGTCTCAGTGTTAAATAGTTTGCCCTTCAATTGAAATCACAGCGCTTAAGATTTCTGAAGGTCAGCCCACTTATTTTTGGTTTTCTAACTGCAATTGCCTTTCCCCACGCTACATTACAAATGATTTCACTGAAAATCTACAGAACTGCCCACAGATCCATTTGAGGCGTCTTATCTTATGCTTCTATTAATGCCAGTGAAAATACATAAAAGAACAGTATTTACGGGCAAGGTTAATATTCAAGAAGCAAAAAAAAAAGGAAAAGACAAAAAAATCAATTTTTATGGAATTCCGCAGACACAGCATTTAGCACAGTCTATAAAATCTAAACAGAACCATCATAGGATTTAGATTTATTTTCAATGATGGAGCTGCAAAGCAACACAGCAAACAAGACCTGATCTGTCTGTGCATCTCCCTCCATTTTAGGAACTGCTTCCATGCAGGAGCAACTTCTGAGGAAGGCCTCAGAGATGCAATGGACACCTTTCTCACACCAGGAAAAGCCTTCCCTCTTGTTTACTTTAGATTTCTCAACGCAAGATTGTCTTACTTGCTTCATATTATTGTTTGGAAACTGATTTAACCTTAAGACCGTTGGTTGGAGAGGATGCCAGTGGGATGGGACAACGCAGTTAGAAAGAAAAAAAAGAAATTACCAGATTTTTCTTGCACTCAAAGTTCATTGATCCTACAGGACAAAATTCTACCTCTGACTAAGCATATCTAAGTCACAATGTTAGCCAAAGCCATCAGCAACAATTTCAGTTATCCAATACGAGCAACGTTGGAAGCCACGTAAATAAACTACAACCAAGCTGATGCAGGCTAGATAAAGAAGTCATGTTTTGCAAATAAAAGGATGAAAAAATTTAAGATAAAACCAGCATCCTATGATAAGAATGATTACACTGCAGACATTCCAGTAACTGTGACAGCCTACCATACTATGGATATTGTCTGCATGCAAGGAAATCACGCCGCAGCAAGAAAGCCCCATGGCTACAGTCATGGGAATAGTATGGGAAGATTCCCTATTAGCTTGTAAATGAAGACAGGCAATCCTGCTTGATGAATATACGTCTAAAAGAAACAGCCATTTCTAAGCCAAGTTATTCTATTTTTGGTGCTTCTCATTTGACTGTTGTGATATAAAATATTTAACAGCTGGTTTATTGAGGGACTCAAAAAGCTTGAAAGAAAGATCAGAAAAATATGCAATCAAAATTTAATTGATAGAAACATGCAGATTAGATATCCTTGGGTTAAAAAGGAACCTGCAAGAAGGGGTCTCTGGGGAAGCTTTTTGAATTTTTGAACTAATTTCTGCCTTTGGTTCATAACCACATAAACCATCACACTGTGCTACAACACTGTCAGGACAGAACAGGCAGAGGATATGGGAGGAGGTTGTACAGGGAGGAAATTTGATGGGGATTCCTGTTTTGGTTTGGTGAAGGGCAATACAGTCCTTGCAGATAGAAAGTACAGCAAATCTCATCAATGTTTAAAAAAAAGACAGGGCTCTCTTGGCATGTAGATGTTGTACTGAGGGACATAGTTTAGCAGGGAAACATTGGTGGTAGGTGGATGGTTGAACTGGATGCCCTTATGATCTTGTCCAACTTCGGTGATTCTACGATTCTGTGATTTGTATGGTCTGAAAATTAACATATGATTGATTATAGTCCATGTTCTCATGCCCTGTTCCCCAAGAGCAGGGAAACTGATTCAATAGACAAAGATAGCACTGCTGAAGCAGTCAGGCCCTTGATTACAGTTTTCTGATTCTAACTTTCTGCAGTATTATTTATACAAAATCACAGGCCATTATGGCAAATAAGGAAAATACAATTTCAGAAGTGTTTGCATTTTAAGCTAGACCTTCATTACATACGTTGACAGACAAGAGGCACTCAAAAGATTAATATCTAGTAGCAGCAAATGGGATTTCACAGAAGTGAAATTGCTCTTCCCTGCCAACAGGAGTCTCCTGATATTACCTATTTCTTCACCTGTAATCTGGCTCCCAAATCGGACTGCACCTCTACAGGACAGATGCAAAGAAAGGCACTGGAGGAGCCTGGTTACTGCTCATATTCCTTGCAACTGTCAGTCAGAAGCTAGAGCATGATTCACCAGGGGAGTGAGAAAAAGCATTATTTCCATTACAGAAACAAAAGCACAGAGAGCAGAAAGGATTTACTTGGGGTCCTAAGCAGGAGCTGTGAGCACAGCTCTGCTGCCCACCGTGAGCCCCAGACACACTGGGACAGGTATTTTGTTGGGAGTTCTTTTGTTTTGCTTTCTTTTTCCCTAGGAATTTTCTACTGGGCAGTTTTCCCTTTGTCATACATCCTGCAGGCTGTCTCTCATGCAGACAATCTTACTTCATCTCTAATTTCTTCAGTTTGCTCTACTTTGTAAAAACGCATGCCAAGTTTTTGAGCAGCAACAGAAAAATTCAGCAGTAATTCCTATTAGACAATGAAAAGCAAGAAGTTCAGATTTCAATATTTTGCTACAGGCAGTGCTGGAGGCTGTCTACAGGTATTTACAGAAGCCAACATATCTATATTTAATAAGGATACACTATCAAATAGCACAGAACTATGTAGCACTTTGCATTTAATTAAAGGTAGGAATCCAAGAAACAACAGCAGTTCAATGGGGACTTGATTTAAAGCAGGGAAAGATTCACGTGCAGCACCTGAAAAAGTCGACATGCAGCTCTGCGTCCAAGAATGATACAATTCTTCCACATAACATTATTAAATGCGAGTGTTATTTCTTACTAAACCCAGAGCAATGCAGAATATCCAGCGGGATTATGTCAGGCCATCTACTGCTAAACAACGTACAGTATCAAGGAGATCTTCAAAGCTCAGAGAACACATCAATAAAAGAATACGAAATCAATCAAAAATATGCAGTCTAAGAAAAAACAGCTGAGCATCTACATGGAAAAAGAACTTAAATGAGTTTAGTTTTTCACATTACTGTTTTCAGAATGATGACCACGAAGTTCAACGCGCTGCATCCCCAACTGGATGTTACAGATAAACAGTCCCTGCACATTTCCTACTGCAGGAAGGTACCTGAATGCAGCAGAAATCCAACAGCAGGAGGCTTACAGGACGATATCAGCTTGGTGAAGGACAAACTGGGTGTTTTTTCTGAGTTGAAGCCAATCACTACATTCAGTAGCACAGGAGGAAACACTAAACTGCTGGTGGAGCACAACCAAGCGTGTGCGGGGTCACAAAGCCTGAGCTGAGCAATCCTCTACAGACCTGCCCTGCTGCCAGGTTTGCAGGCACCCACGTCCTTCCAAGGCCAAAGGAGCCATGCTGTGTTTCTGGAGCAGAAAGCAGTACAGAAAATAAGGCAGCGTGCAGCAAACATCATTCCAAAAAAAGCACTGCTCAGTTCTGGGCATAGGGGGTAATGGAAGGTGATTTCTGCTTTACTGGTCTTCTTGACAATTCTCAGGGTAAAAACAAACAGTAAATGGGAGCAGCACTAACTCGTGAATAAAAGGGGTGAATTAAAACAGTGTAAAATTGAAATACATTTCCTGTACTCAAAGTACTTTTTAAAACAGAAGTATGACAACTTGAAGAAGCAATCAGTTGGAATAATCAAAACTTTAAAAGCTTTTTTTTTCCCCCCTAAGAACGCCAAATGAGAGAACTGAAGCAAGTAAGCGGGCAGCCCACTGCAGACATCTTTCTGAAGTAATTAAGCCAGCTTACGGCCACAAGAGTTGCTTTTGCAGGCACACAGTTTTATATGTATTTCCCATTCAGTTTATTCCATTTATCTGAGAGTGGTAACTTACTGGGAACGCTTCTGTACTGAGTAACTCAGAAAGATTCAGGTATAAAACAAGTTTCGATAATTCTCCTTGCGATATCCAACACGCTCAGTATCTTCAATAATAACAATGCATTTTTAAATGCTAGATTTCCACCACCAAAATGAATTTCCATTTATAATTGAATTTCATTCTCCTTCCAACACCATCTTGGCAGAAATCACGAGGGAAAAAACTAAATCCCCTCACAGCAAAGAAGTCATTTATCATTTTCTAACACGGTAACACTTAAACACTCGGAATAGGATTAGATGTATATTCAACTATGTAATTGCTTTAATACACACACAGCGTATGCACGCGGTTAACAACAGCAACTTAAGTCTGGAGATCTTTTTAAATCACTTATCCACACCTAAATGAGAATTAATCTCTCTTTGAAAACGCAATTACAATTAAATCCAAAACGAGATTAAAATCGGTGATTTAAAACGTTCCAAGGCCCAGGCAGCCCCGTGTGCAGGAGGCACGGCCCAGGCCTGTGCATACACACACACGCCTCTGGCACAACTGCCTTCACAAGCAGCTCAGTACGAGTGTGCACTGACACCTGCTCACACACGTGGCTGTTCTGTGCTTTTAAAAACCTCATTTCACCTCCCAGGGTGAGGTGTTGCTGGAGGGACGGGCTCTGCCAGACCCACGGCAGCGTCACATCGGGCCCTGCAGCGTCACATCGGGCCCTGCAGCGCTAAGATATGTGGAATAAGTTTAGAAATGCTTTCTCTCTTGTCATCTTTGGTGAATGTTCAGTCACTTAATTAAAATTCCCATTATAAACATACTTCACATGCGCATAATATTTCATTTTAAGGCTGTTACGTGGCTACACTGGTGTTAGCAGAAAAAAAGCACGTTTGTTTGGTTTGGTTTTTTTTTTTTTTTTTTTTATAATGAACAATGCAAATTGGCACCACTCATTTCACTGAGCTCTGTGAAACTGTGCTGTTCAGGCACCCAAGAGATGGCAGCCAGGCCAAAGATGGGCTGCTGGTTTCTACTGTTAGACTTGTGTTCAAGTCCAGCTCCATTTTTCTTCTCATACACACTCATACAGCACTACCAAAAGCTGTGGGTCTGATTCTCACCTCTCTCCGCTCACCTGCCTGGCTGCTCCAGATGAACAGCTGTGTCTGAGATCAATACTAACAAATTTGGCCCTTAAGCCCATGCAAGAAAATCTAGAAGTCAGCACTGATGCACTTCTACTAAGGCTAAGATGGTTCAACTGTTCAACAAATTGGGAAAAACAACAACAAAAGTGTATGGATAAAAACACTGAGTTTGTAAACATTTAAGTGGAAAGTCTAAAGACTTCTGTAGCCCTTTAAAGCATACAAAAGCTACCAAAATGGAGACAACAGAAAATGTCATTTAAAGTAAAGAGCAAGAGGTTCTAAATGGAAGAGTTTCTCTACTGAGACAGAAAATATATTGAAAGTCTGAGGATGCATTCAGCTCATGTGCATGTATACAGCTGTCAGGTCCCCAAGTCCATTCAAAGACAAAAATTAGCTTTAGTTTGGAACATTTTTCTCTGCACTGAATGTTAAAAAGTCACTTCGTATTACCATAGAAATCTCATGAGATGCATAAAGAGTTAGACACAAATCATACTCTTCTGCCTTTATATGCTCAGATCTGTGCAAAATACTGAGTAGCCTTTACTAGTCGGAGGAAGCACAAGTTTATTTCTTCTTCACATTTTTAGAAAATAACTCCACAGAAGTAAATTGCAAACAGGATTGACTAAATTGTCCCACTCAGCATGCACATGTCAAAAAAGGCTTATCTATTGAAAACTCTCCCTTCTCAAATCAGAAGCTTGCCAACTGCAGTCCTACTGAACACTGCATTACTTAAGAAAGCCTGTATCATGTTAGAGTTTGCATAACAATAATATTATAAAGTAGATTAGCTCATCTCTTTGTAAGGAACAGCCCTAATGGTGGGGCTGTGGGAGGGGAGGAAGGCTGCACTGAGGCGAGATATTCACTCCTGTATCTGAGCTCCATTTTATTCTAATTATCCACAAATAGTTACAGGAAGCTAAGGTTAAGAAAACATTGATTTTATGTTCCACTCAAAACACTACTCAATCTGGTATATCATGATAAGCAACTTCTTCATAATACAGGCAATAGAACTCCTTCCTTTTTGGGGCTGAATATTTGAAACCATAGCAGAAAAGTAAACTGATCCTGATTTATGGCACAGCCTACAACATTCACACCCACTCTTCCAATTTGGCAAAAGCAAGTCTTGAAATCACCAAGAAACTTTGACTGGAATGGCTGAATACAACTCATTATATATTGAGGTGGTAAATTTAAGGAGATATATTTTGAATAGCTTTAAAAATGTCTTAGGAAAAGTAGAGTAAGACAAAATGTCTTTCAGGGCTAAGAAAGTAAAACTGATTATGCCTATTTCTACAGGGAATAGACCATAGGGTATATGGACAATTTCTGCATACAGAAAGCACAAACAACACCTAGAGTCATCAGCCAGAAGAAAAAAATTGATGTTTACAATTCGAACCAAGTGATAAATATACATAAATAAAAGGAAAATACTCACCACATTGTGAATTGTTAAAACGTTTTTTTTGTTTGGTTGGTTTTTTTTTTTGTTTTTTTTTTTTTTTTGCTCCCTACTAAATGAAAAAAATTAACAGGCAAAACTTTTTGCTTTTCCCAGTACCTGGTGGTTCTCTAACCAGGAATCTTCACTTGTTATTTTTGCTAGCAACACCCAGAATTTTAAAACGTTTTCATTTCTTCTTAAACAAATTTTTAAGCTCAACTCTGTTTAATTAAAACACTATGAATGAGGGCAATACAGGCTGGGACTGTCACCCTGTCCCTGATGGGGCAGCACTGCCTCCCGCTCAGCATCCCGCTCAGTCCCCAGGACCTTCCCCAGGTGATCAATTGCCACAGAGCTATCTGTCACCTTCTAATTGGTGTGAAGTAATAGAAATACTCATCAAAACAAACCTCATTAGCTCAGCCTCCCCTGTAAGAACTTAGCTCACAAATAAAGCTCCAGTAACGTTCATCATGAATCAAAGATTCAACATCATCTCACAGAGAAGGAACAATGACTTTGGTAAATGAATGCAGCCCCAAAACTCGAGGGAGACACAACAGAGTGTACAAGAGGAGTAGATGGAGGAACAGATCCTAAGGAGGGATCACAAGGGCAGAGGAGGGATTCAAACAACCTGAGGCACACAAACCACACGGTTTGCAGTCTTAGAACCTGGAGACAGCTTCTGAAGCTAATAGGAAACAAGTCATGCAGATATGAGAAAGTAGCAGCAGTGGCAATGAGAGTGCAAAGAAAGGTAGAGTGGGGAGATGCTGTAATATGGAGGTACAGCTTTTAAACCCACCTTAAAACTTTCTTTTGTATAACTTATATGATACAACTGAAACTATTCTGCTGATGGTGACAGGGCAGGAACTAGATGGTGTTTAAGGTCCCCTTCCAACCCAAACTAGATGAGAATACTAAAAGTTACAACATATTTTACAAAAAACACTTTTTATAAAAATGACAGTAAGCACAAAATCTGTTTCTCTTTTCTCAGACATTTCAGAGGCAGAAACACTAAGGACTTCCTGAGCAAGTGAGGAGGGGACTCAGCCTCACCTCTGCTCCAGCCCCCAGCAGCACTCTGCACAGTGCAAAACCTGCTGCTCCCTTTGTCACACGCGCTTACTGAAAAGGAGCTTTCTCAGATGTAAGGAGAACATTTCAACTGAGACCTTCAGATTTTAAGTGACCTTGTCTCTACCGAGTTGTATAAAGAGAAGAAACGCAGAGTAATTACCCTTAGGTTAACATTGACGTTCTCTCCTGTTGGAGTTCTCTGGAAGAAAATGAAAAATCCTGTAGTTGTTGGCTGCAGTCCAGCGGCACCTCCAGCATCTGCCCACCTTGCTGCTGAGCCTCACCAGCACTCTGCTTCAACGAAACCTGTGCTTCTTGTGCTGCAGCTCTGCAGGAGGATTCCCCTTATCAGTAATTAATTCCTCTCCCCGTTTCAGCTGTTTTTGCTGAAATGCAAACACTGAGCTCCTCAGGCACACAGAACCTCAGAGGCTCCAAACTGAAGCACTCCAGATGGCCATGGGAACACAGCACAGCTGAATCTCCAAGAGAACAATTCTGAAAGTTCCAATCTCTGCGTGCTGTCCTGCAATCACCAGCTGAGCCCATGGCTGGGCTTCTCCTGTCCCACCAACCCAGCCCACATTACTGGGAGGCACAGGGCTCAGCACTGACTGACACCTCCCCAATTTAAAGCATGTGCTTATCATGCTCCTCAGCTGTTGCTACGTATCAATATTTAAAGTGTTGAACTTGATTAAAAATTTAAGGAAATCAAAATGTGGTGCTACTTTCAATGGTTTTTAATGTAGCATGCCAGAGATCATTTTTCATAAAGGACAGAGCCATTTTTATTATGCTGTGTTTGAGGAGCCACACCACTGGGACTAACACAGGGACCTCGCTTTGCCCCTGTTGGCAACCATACCCTCATTTAGCATCATTAGTGAGCTTCCCATGTTTATAATCAGATAATGATACAATCATAGAATGGTTTGGGTTGGAATGGGCCTCAAGGATCGTCAAACTCCAACCCCCCCGCTGCAGGCAGGGCCACCGACCTCCATATCTAATGCTAGACCAGGCTGCTTGGGGCCCCATCCAACCTGGCCTTGAACACCTCAAAGTTCTTAAGTTCTTTTAAGTCCTCAGTGTGACGTGTTCCTATTAGACACTGCATTTATAAAGTGAAGTTTCCAAAAGTTTTTGGACTGAAAATGTTTTTTGCTTCTGAAACAGTGTGTGCTCTACGGCAGCTTGCATGCCTAGTTATCACAAGAACACTTAAACTACTGTTTTTAAGAAACATATAGCAGATAAAGAAAGAAATGTTTAAACACCTCCTGAATAGCTCTCTGTTCTTTACCTACTTGCTCTGCGCTATAAGGGCCACACAAAGACCCTGCAGAAGTTATGCGTTCCCAGAGCACCAGGTGGGCTACAACATTCTCTTTTCTTCCATTTGAGTCACTGCTCTTTCTTAATTTCATGGTGGCCATCATAATTCACAGCATTAGACCTGAGCTTTCTCTTCCTTTTTTCAACGTGCTCCTCATTAAACGAGAGCAGAGAAGCTTTTAACTGCATGTATGCACTTCAAGGTGTGGGGTGCCTGTGATACCACAACCTGCTTCTTCCTATCTGCTTCCAAACACTGGCATTACTCCTCTGCCATGCGTCAAAATTACTGAGACTTTGGTGCCCACATATGGATTTCGGAGGCAGTATTAAAGAGTTCATTTCTGTACAATGCAGCCAAAACACTCAGTTTAGTTTTAGACTCGTGAAAGCAACAGAAATGGAGCACCCAATTTACTTCAGACTGTTTGCACTGCTCACTTTTACTTCCCTCGCATAATTTGGTATGATTTTCATTTCCCATCCGTTTTATTTCAGCTTGTTTTCTCTGTTAAGCACCATGCATTAACACCGAGGTTTTATCTGGGCTTCTAATGCTGAAGGAATATGTAAAAGCACGCAAAAGCGTGTATTTTTATGCTTTATTGAAATATTGAACTATTCCAAATTTGAATCAAGAAAACCTTACTGAGGGCTTCAGATTTTACAGTACCTTATAACATTTAATGGGTCTCCAGCTTGACAGAAAAGTTACATCAAATCCGCCTTCTAATGAAATCAATGTTGTATAAATAATATATTGCTCCACCAAAGAGCAAATATGAAGCAGATGAAAGTATTCCCATTATTTGTTACATTCGCCTTCCTTTTGTCAGTAACTTGAATTCTAAGATGGAATTCAAGCTCATTCCAGATTTCATTAGGTGCTTAAATCTGAAGCCATTTGTTTGAAAGCAATCAAAAGTATGATAGGATTTTTTTTCATATTTTTTCTTTTTAAACAGGGCAGTATTTCTCCCTTTGCCATAAAGCAGTTGGAGATAGATCCCCGCGATGTGAAAAGATAATAAAATAAACAAGACAAAACAAAATATTAGCAAACTTGGCATGAAACTCCTTTAGAAAATGTCACCCACACTGACGGTTTCTCAAGACATCTTAATAAGAATATAATTTCACATTTGTTCTTACTGAGCAAATCAAAGATGGTGATTCATTATTCAGATGGGCACAGAGGATTTCTGAAATGCAAAAGGAAGGCCTATAAAAGCACAAATCATCAGTAATGACGACGAGCTAAACTGCCTTTCAAATATGAACAAAATGTAGCCATTTAGGGCATCATACATCATGGTCTCCCAGACCCTCATTTATTTCCCAACCATACAGGCTGCATGATAACTCAATCAGTGCAGAATTCTGCATCTATATTAGGCAATGGTTCAACAACTCGTACATACCACAGGAGACTATCTGATAATGTCAGGAGTTTGGAAGTGGGTCCTCTGTGTTGTCAGGGTCATGGTGGAGGCGTGACTTTGGAAACAACCTTTGGAAACAACCAGTAACTGCCACTGTTGGACCTCTTCTGCTGTAAAAGTGGAATTTTGCATCTGCATTCTCATGCACTAACAGAAGCAGAGCTAATGAATGCAAATGATGCACAGCAGATTGTATCATGTACCCTTTCTTGTAATCTCAGCACAAGAGCATAAGATTAATGGTAGTGAAAGAACAAAGTTCAAAACTTCCTTCATGGCATTTTCTGCCAAGCTTTATTTAGGGAATTCTGTTTAGTTGGGTGTATGTTTGAGCAAGTCTACTGGAAGGTGTCCCTGCCTATGGCAGGGGGTTGGAACTGGATGATCCTTGAGCTCCCTTGCAGCCCAAACCATTCTGTGATTCTATGATTTCCAATTAACAGTTTACCCCCATTTCCCCAAACAACTACACATTGAACAGGAACTTTCCTGAACTACAGACACAGTGAAAAAAAAATCCTTCTACCCCAACAAATTGAGGTCCTCCTTCTTCATGTGAAGGATAAGCTAACATCCATGGCAATTTGGATTCCTAACGAGACAGCGTGCAACACGAACTTGAAATCTGAACTACAGATGCTAAGATCTGTTGTGTTTTTCTCCCAGTGATTTGTGCAAAGGGAAATTAAGAGGGCTCAAGCACAACACCCATAAACACCAGTTCACTTCATCAGCTATTTAATATTTCAGATGCACACAGGTATTATGGGTACTATAATCTTAAATCCCCTTTATCTTCAAAATGTTCCTCTAAGTTAACAGATGTGCAATTACTTGTGCTTCATAGATAAAGAACAGACATAAGCACTGTCTCAGATTGAATTGTCCAAGAAGAAAAGTTATTCCAAAGCAAGACACCCAATTAAATATCTCAAATTTTGCCAAACCAGAAGGCTCTGAGAGACCTTATTTCTTTGTCGTCACAGTCATATCCTTCCTCAGTGCAAAGAGCACCTCTCAGGATGGGATTGCATGAAGACCTGCTTGAAATTCCAGCCAAGTGTGCATTCTCCTCAGCTGGAGGAGAGCAGCATATTTAATGCTCCTCCATTTTTCTTCCCCTGGCAGGTTCAAGTAAATAAATAAATAACGGGTTCAGAGCAGAACACATCACAGCTCTCATACACAGGCATGGAAGTAAAAACCTCCTTCACACAAATGAAGCCTCGGTGATATGAACACATGTGCTTTTGCAACGATGGAATGATAGCGTTGGTCCCAAACAACTTGGAATGAAAAGGCAAAACATTGTTTGTGCCTATCTGTCTCAAATCAAACAAAACTCACCCACCTTTCAACTAAAAAGAAGGTCGAAAGGTCCTGTGATAAATTAACTAATCCCAAGTGATGATGTGCTCTTGGTAAGCTGGCTGACGTGTTTTGGAATAGCACAGCAATTAGCACCCTCTAATGAAAGTTACTTAATTTACAAGAGGCAGGCAGAAACTTTTATATTTTCCAAAAAAATCCAATAAATCCAAACCAACAAAACTAAACCAGCTGAAACCCACACCCCTAGGAAGTGCCAACTGTCCCACTGGAGGGCTGAATCCCCTCCATCATGGGCAGCACTGCAGCTCCACAGGGATAGAACCCAGAGCACGTGGCTGATACCCTCAGCCACAGCCAGCACTAAAATGTCCCGTGTGAAATGGGATGATTGGGAGGAGAAATGCGGGAGAAGCAGGTCCTGCAGCATGCTGTGGCAGTCTCAGTCTGTGCCAGCAGCTGCTCTCCCGTCACGCACTTGTGCATTTGGCACCGGATTGTTTTTGTCTTTTCCCCTTCTGATAGGACTCTGAACTTCTTCCAGGATCTGGACCTCAGCCTATGATGCACATTTATTCTAGGGGAGGTCCGAACACAGGCTTTAAAAATGACTTTGGTGTGGATGACCACCTTTTTCATGCTGGCAGCAGCTGAAACACCTGGCAGAAAACTGGGACTGGCCCCACTCACTTCTCTCTGAGCTGGGTTCGAGCTCGTTTTCTCAAGGACTGACAAGAACTACATGGCCTGTTCCAGAAAATCACACCTTAGCACTGCACTGCAGGTCCTGCATGTTCTAGCAGAGCATAATCATAAAAAGCACCTGCTCAAAGTGCTCACCATGAGCAGCCCTCCCGCTTCTCACCAGCCAAAACCTGTGCAGCTGGAGTGAGTGCATGGAGCCTCTGCTCCAACTGCTGGCAGCTGAAATCTTTAAAGGTCCTGCAATGAACAGGAACACTCACAGCTCAATGAAGTGCTCAGATCTCCATCCAGCCTGACCTCGGGTGTCTGCAGGGAGAACCCTTTCCTGCAGTGGTTCTCTATCTGAGCAGAGGTACCACCAAATTCATGCCCTACTGCTCCTAGACACAGCCTGGTCCAATGCAGGGCTTCCACCAGCACAGCCACACGTCAGGGCCCTGGGAAGCACTCACTCCTTCCTGCCAAGTGCCCGAAGAAAAAGGTAATATGTGAAGATTGGACACTCCATTAAAACAAAATGAATTTGTACTTTAAAGAATAGTAATAAATCGTCTTTCTTCTCTTTGTGCCTTTACGGTTTGAAGTCTGCCTCTTCCTCTGCCTCTTCAAGAATAATTTTGACACCTTTCATTATAGCACAGTTGCACTCAGCAGCTTTTAAAGGCTGAAAAATTGGCAAATGGCATGATGAAGCATCTCCATTTTGCCAGCATATTTACTTCTATGCACACCTACAGTGACGCGAAGCATGATAATCAGGGAATCACGTCATTTTTCACAAAGCATGATTAATTGGAACCCGCGTACAACGTAGCAGTGCTTCACACCAACAGTGCAAGCAGTATACACACACAGAGCAAACAGGAATATGAACTGCAGCTGGAAACCTTCCTGATTCTCACAAAATCTACCAGGAAGAAAAAAGTCATTCAGTTGCCTACCTTTATAAATGAGACATACGTGTAACGCTGTGCAAGAACAACCAGCCCTGGCACAACAGCCTCTAAATGTGATCGTGGAGAAGATAATAATGCTCTTTTAACTGCTGCCTCTGTCAGAGGGCTTTCCCCTTCCAGCCGCTAAGGTTACACAGCCACAGCATTTTCAGCCAGCAGCCCCAGTCTGTGGGATGCAGGCTGCACTGCTCACGTGCCCAGCTGGTGAAAAAGTGACAGTGTCTGCTGGAGATGATCAATTTCTTCTGCCCAAACAGCATATGTATTTAGAAGGTCCTCACCACACCACTTAATTTTACCCAAGCTTATATACTGGCTACAGTCAAAGCCAATTGTATTTCAGCGTAAACAAACCTGCAGAGGTCTTGGAATAAAGCATATCAGTGCTGATGAAAATAAAAACCAAAAAGCATGGTGTTGGTTGCTCTTTCAAGCAAGCTGGCATTGAAGTCCTTCCCACCTATCTCTTTGGGATAAGATCTCTTTTGAGAAACCCAGAGAGATCCCAAACTGCAATCTTTGCTGTGCTATGAGCTCCGAGCCCTGTGTTGTGGCTGCAGAGCTGTAAACTTGCAGAGCTGAGGCACAGAGAAATGAGGGCCAGGGAGCACCGGGGCAGGTAGAGGATAAGGAGAGCAGCGGAACTGCCCTCTGCTGACTGCGTGGTGTGTTAGACCTCCCTCTGCTCCGGCCCTGAGCAGCTAAATCCTGATTTAACAGGCAAGGATTTCCGCGAATCCACCTCCACACTGATGTTTACATGACAACTGGGGCCGTAAGGATTTCTGCACCCACTGCTGGGTTCTGTCCCTGTGCAGAGATAGCAGAGCTGGCACAAACACGGCGCTACAGCAGCAGCGTGTTCTCGCTGGTGCAATGGTCTGCTCCAGTTAATTAACTCTAAAAAGATGTCCAGGACTTGAGCCAGTGCTTCTGCTGCATCGCACTGCGCGGCTGCACCGCCTCATCGGGCTCTGAGGTTCACGCTGTGCTATAAGGAGAGAAAAGCAGCACCTGGGGAACAGCAGTGCTATGGAGGTGCTCCAGAAGGGAAAGGGCTGAGTGCTGCTGCCCAGGCTGGGGGACTGCTGTGGCATCTGCTGACGGGCAGGCCCGCCTTCGTGCACCTGACCCCTTTCCTTTTAACATGGTTTTCTCGTGTCTCTGCTAAGGCCTCTGCAAAGCAATAGTGTGGTTTGAGGAGGAGATGGGAGTGAAGTTGTAAGAACCCTGTCGCGATTACCTTCAGCCCGTACCCCTTTTATCCGCCGTATGAAAGCACTCAGAAGCCCCCGCGCATCCTCCCAGCCCCCGAGGCCCCACGGGCACAGCGGCAGCCCCGCGTCTCCCCGACGCTCCCGGCCGAGGAGCGCAACCACAACGGGGGACCCGGCCAACCGCGGCGGCAGCGCACGCTGCTCCAACCCCATCCGCCACCGCCGAATCCGGCCCCAATTATGGATTTCCGAGCGCACCCCGGTCCCCACCGCCCCCCGCTCCGCTCCCTCCTCCCCGCCTCCCTCCCTCCTCCCCCGCTCCCTCCCCGTTCCGAGGTGGCTCCCCGCCGCCGGCCCGGCCCCCGGCTCCTCCCTCCCTCCCTCCGGCCGCCCAGCCCCGCGCAGCCCGGCCGGGCGCACCGCGGTCCCGCTCAACAAGTTCCCCCTCCGCCGCCGCCGCGGGCACCTGCCGGAGCGGCCCCCCGAGCCCCGTCTCCGCAACGCAGCGCCCGGCTCCGATGAGGGCAGCGGGCGAGAGCGCGGCGGCGGCGGCTGCCTCTAGCGAGCGCTCCGGCGGCCGCAGCTGAGCGGTGCCGAGAGCCGCTCGGGGCGGGCGGAGCGCGGCCAGCCGGGGGCAGCCTGCGGCCCCAGCCGCGCTGCTTCTCGCCGCCAGCCCGCCCCGGCGCCCGGAGGGAGATGCGGCGCCCAGCGAGCGCCCAGACCCGCGCCCGGCTGTGAGGAGCACGAGGTAAGGTACCGGCCGCGGAACGGCATCCGGCGTGGGCTGCCCCGAGCCCGGGGAGCGCTGCGGGAGCCGCGCGTCCCCGTTTCTATGGGGGAAACTTCCGAGGCTGAGCGCGGAGCCCCGCCGTTACGCAATCCGGAGCCGGCAGCTGCTGCGCGCTCTAACTTTCACGGCGGAGAAGGGAAGATGCGCACCGTGCGCGCCCGCACCGCCGCTTTCCGCCGGGAAGCAGCAGGGAGAGCCGGCGGCACGGCGCCGTGCGGGCGCGGAGCGCGGAGCCCAGCCTAGGAAGGGTCGCGAGGAGCTGCCGCCGCTCCTTCGCTCGGCGCCGAGAGATCCCCGCGCAGCGCCCAACTTGCGGTGTGGCACTTCGGGGCAACCGGCCCCAAAACCGCCTCGCCTCAAGGCCACCAACGCCGTTCTGCGGACGAGCGGTGCTGGGAGGCAGCTCCTCGCCCAGGAACGTGCCCTTAACGCTCCGAGCCCCTGTCACCAGCACCGCTCGATGGGAGACGGGGTGGAAACGCAGCAGACGGGACGCCGAGCATCGAGGTCAGGAGCTCCGAGCAGCGAGGGGTGCGGGCTGCACCGGGCGGTGGGAAGGCGGCAGGGGGACGCGGAGCAGCGGGGAACGCAGAGAGCGCAGCCTGAAGCTCGCACTGCCGTCCCCCAGGGCCTCGCCCCGGGCCCCAGTGCTGCCGTGGGATGTGGAGGTGGTGGAGATGTGGAGGTGGTGGAGCGCTGGGTTTGACCTTGGGGGGCTCAGCTGCTGCGGGGAGGGTTCTGCTCCTGAGGTCTGTGGTCGGGAAGTTTGCACGGAGCTGATTTTCCCACCCTTGAGCAGCGTTATTTTTTTTCTATGAAACATTGGAAAGTAGTGAGGAAAGACAAAACGGGTCATGCCTAATAGAGAGGAGATTCATCCCTCTGCTTAAGTGTATGGTGGCGATTACTGCCCGTAGTCACAGTGCTGACAGCAGCGCTGTATGTATCAAGGTTAAAATCTTGCTGCTGGATGAAGAACTCCTCGCTGAAATCACATGGCTGTCACCATCTGAGCCATGCGCTGCATTTAATGCAACACTGCAAACAAACACCTCTAGTAGAAACAACTGGTGTGGAGGAGAAGGAGCATATACCCCAGGAGAGGCCGAGGGGTGTCCTAGCAGCCTGCCCCTGCCATCCTCTCACTACAGCAATTCTGTTCCCCAACTCCAAAAAGCAGGTGCAAGTTAAAAGCTGCATTTTGTTCTGGCATTACCAGTGCGCACAAGCAGCTCGGATGGAGATCAGTCAGAGCTCAGACATCACTACTTTGTCACCCACAGCCCTGTTCCATACAGTGGTGGCACAGTCCTTGGCTTCAGTGGAAATACACGATGTACATTGCTAATCTGAGTGCTCCTAATGAGCAGCTGTAAAATAAAATTACCGCCCTCGAGTTTAAGGTGCTGTTGCACTGCATTTAAAGCATACTGCTGCCCAGAATGAGCTCACTGGAGAAGGCTGACACTAAATAAGCTTTTTTTTTTTTTTTTTTTTTCCCCTGTTGGTAAGGACATCACAATGCCCTTGATGGGAGATGTGTTCTTTAGGGCTCCATAATTATTAGTGCCGTACATATTTTAAGAGGATGCTCCAAATGTTTGTAATATAGAGTGAAAGCAGTGCCTTTCCCCAACCTGACTGCACACAGACAGAACCAAAAGGCAGCAGGGAGCAGCACCGTGGCTCAGTTACTTGCCAAGGGACAGCACTGCACCCTTCCCACTAATGAAGCACACGAACAAGTAGCTCCTAAGATCACCGCTGCATTTCTTTCCCTTCCCAGTTAACTATTTCAATGTCAGAAGTCTTTTTTGTACGACAGATGCAGAGCATTCGTAATAAATTTGGAGGCAGATGAGCAGTTAAGTTGATGCAGATGAACGTGTACAGAGAGTCGAGCTGAGAGCCCCAGAGCCTGCACAGGCAGCAACCCAGCGTGTGAGCTGGCTCCTGGTGTGCACTACCAGGGACTGAACACTACTGGTCAGCACAACACTTCTGCTGCCAGAGACCCACAGACAACACAGGGAGACGTTAATGTTTTGTTTATCCTGTGCTGGAGAATTTCAGAGCAACCAAACTCTGTGCTGTGGCCGATGGGGGAGTGAGAGCTGGGGAAACCTATCAGCTTGCCAAAAGCTAAGCTGTGCTAAGTGTAAGGATACCTCTGCAAAGCAACGGAGCTGCGTATCGCACGGCAGCTCCTCGCACAGCCACAGTCAACTTGGCAGGGAGAACTTAGGATGTACAGTCACAGAATTCACTGTGCTTGGGGAAATGACACACAAAGAAAGCTTGCTTCAATCAGATATTGAAAAAGGTGTTGTTTCTTGCCTCGTGACAGCCACTATTTGAAGCACTGCTGAAAATCTAAGCAGGATTAAAAAACACGTTAGCAACCAATCTGTACCTGTTTTACAGCACAGTACTAACTTACATCTTGCCTATCTTTTTAGATTCAGTAGGCTTGAAGGAAATGAGACAGCAAACATTATAAGTAAAAAAAACAACCTCAGTGTGGTGAATGCGGTGGGGAGTTCCACATTCAGCCTTTTGAGAAGTAGTGCTTGCTTTTATTCTGCTCAGAACAATGTAACCTATGGACGTACACAGGTGCGGCTCCCTGGGTACCAACAGTCAGTCCTAAACGATTATTGACTACACAGAAGATGATCAGAGCATTCTCTTATTTTAGTGGCACGTCACCGCTTTGAAGTCAATTGACTCCAAGGCTACAACTTTCAGGCAGAAAATAGGTTCTCTGCTGGATGATCCCATCATAGCTCAGAGTAGTTCCACTTGTTTGCAGATTTGCAATGCCCTCTGCCTTAAGTCACCTGCTTTCAAGTTACACACAGGAATAGCAGTCCCATAAAGATATATGTTGTAACAGTAACAACGCAGCGTTGCATCAGCTGCTTTTGATGTCCTCCTCTTTACCTACTTTTTTTTTCTATCAGTGGCAAAAGGGAACGGGCTGATTTTAGTCCAGCAGTAATTATTGCAGCCAAATCCATGATTTAAATACACAAGCATAGAAGGGAATACGGGCCATTTTCACTGCCTGAACATCACGGGATGAATGTAAAAGGAGGCTCTGGAGGCCTCCAAGTCCTGCAGCACTTGGATGCAGATCTGAACTTCTTAAATTCTCATTACAAGAGGAGATTCGGGGAGGTGCTGAGGTTCCACCACATGCCCAGCTCCCAGATGTGGGCAGTTTGCTGGCAATGGCCTCAAACTCAGCCCACGCTGCGTTAAACATCTCTGTAATGCCACCTCGATCTGCATCTCTGATGCTGCAGCCACCAAAACTGAGCTGGAGCAGCCCATCTGTAACCAGTTACATGCTGTCAGGGATTTAACTGTATGGCTTAGAGTGGACAAGCTGTATATGAAATGAGACTTTGGTATTCACTGTCAGTACAGGAGTCCTGAATAAAGCTACTCCTGCAGAGCCACTCCAGCTTGGTTCCTAAAATCCTCTCCTAACAAACTCCAGTTTCACTGAACGAGTTCAAAAAAACTGCAGTCAGACGGTGGACCCAAGAACACAAATGCACACGACTTCTGCAACCAATTTACCAAAGACCTGAGGTCTTCTTCCTCTGTGTGCATTTACTTCCATTTGCCCTGGTGCAGAGATTCCTTGCTATTGGTACTGAAACACTACAGACTGAATCCCAGCTTGAACTCATGTTCACGCTATCCATGGGGAAGAGAAGCAAGCGGCTCCTGTTATTTTTGCCCATCCATGATTGCTGCGGCACACTTGTTATAAAACTAAATAGTTTTACCAACAAAAGCAAAGGCAGGTGAGCCTGTATGGTGTGGAGAGAGGAAGAATCAGCAGTTAACAAGAAGCAGAGCACAGAGCTGCCACCAAAGCGCAGCAGTGAGGAGCGCTCACACCTGAGCTGCTCTTGAAGGAGTCCATGAGGTCAGAGCTCCCAACCCAACCAAGCCCTTCATGTTTGAACCATGGTGTGACTTAAAAAATATTAAAAAAAGAGCCTCTATCCTGCTTAATATAAAACTACCATTGCAGGTTTATAGCTTCAGGACTGCGTTGTAAAGTTAGAGTGTGGAAAGTGGTTTGGGGCTTGTTAGCTTCTGCTCTCCTTGGGAAAAGAAGGAAGAAGAGAGAATTCAATCAAATCAATAGCATTTGTGATTTATATGTAAATAAGAAACATTTACAGCAAGCCCAGTCTCCTTCAAATCATTAGTAATTGGTTGTTCGTGCCCATTTTGTTGTTACCTTCATTATTCTTTTCTGCAAATACAGTCAGATATGAGGAGGGAGCTGCAAGTAAAGACATTTGAGTTGTGGATCACTTTAATACATTTTTGTGTATCGAGGCCATCGGGAAATAAAATACTGCAGTATCTCTGAGAGCTGACAAAGGAACAGACAAAACATCCCGATGCTGAAGAGAGTAATTCAGCAAGAAATTATGCTTGAACTGCCTTTTAACACCAAGAACACTGATCCCTTCTATAAGCTGGGCCTACGTTGCTCCATTCAAGGTGAATCTGTGTCTTTTAGCAGTCCTAGCTGCACGAGCTGGTGAGAAAAATGTGTTATATTCCTGCATTCACACTTTGTGTGAGTATAAAAACACACAAAGCCCCGATAAAAATGATGCAAATTATCTGACTAGTAGGCAATTCTGGTGCCTAGAGCGTTATTCAGGCAATTCCGATTAATAATAGGGGACTTCACAGCCACAATCCCACATTCCAGATAAGCAGAGTATATAACTCAAACTGACAAAGGGGCCATATAAATATCCCTAAAAGGATCTTTAATTATTATTTTAATGCACTTCCTAATCATCCGTACCACAAATAACCCATCCTACAACATCAGAATGTTTTGAAAGCTCTTCCTCCACGTTGTCTCACAGGTTCATGAAGCCTGGAGGCAATTTACATCTCCACACCATCCACGCATGCTCACATTGCTTTTCCCTTCATTCTCCATCCAGTTCTCCCCATATTGAACCAAAATCAGTTTTTCTTGTGATCTGGAACACCTGTGCTGCCCACAGGCTCCACTCGTTCCGCATTACTCACGTGGGATGAGAATTTGAGACTCTGGGGTTTGAGATTTGGGGCTTTTGCAATTCACGTTTGAATTTAACACAGCTTCACCTCACGTCAGAATTGAGCTCTTCCCTCAAGTTATTTCAGAAACATTGTAGAACCAGCCTTCATGAAAGAAAATTTACACAGTACAGCAATTAAGTATCACTCTTCAGGTAGCCAGTGTTCATTTTCGCACCATCCTTTCCTGCTGCAGAAGTCAGACTGATTTGTGTCCCTCTCTCCTTTCCCACCGTCAGCACACTCAGCTCTAACTGCACGCTAACAATTTACAGCTACAGCAAAGCCAGAACCAGAACCTGCTTGAAACTAAAAGCTGCTCACAAGTGTCCTGCTCGGGAAGGTGAAAATTACATGGCATGTATTTCCCAGTGACAGCACTGGAGTGCAAGTACAAATCTCCTAGACTGATGTTATTCATCAGTTAATACCCTGCTAAAGATGTCAGGTTTAAGCCCTAAATTACCCGACCACATCCTCCAGCCCCGCTTCACACCCTCCTTACACTTATCTGCATGTAACCATAATCCAACCAGAAAGAGCTGGCAGTGTTCTGATGCCTTGCAACTGCTGACCTCTGTCTGTCATCTCCCATTCGTAGCAGGCTGGAGCACAGCCCACACAACTGATTTGCCCTGCAGTGAGGTTCCCATCGCGTGGCACCCAACCCTCATCCTGCAGAAGGGAGGACGTAAGGCTCAAAATGGAGCTGGAATCTGCTTCTCTCTTTCCATCTTTATCCGCCCAACAACATTTGAAAAGCTAGGATGAGAAAGAAGACAAACTGTATTTGGTGTCGATGCTTGCAGCCAAGGCGTTCCCAGTGCCCTGAGCCCAGATGGCTCTCTCTGGAGGTCTGACCATTTGGCAAACCCGTGGGCTGAGGCTGAGGAACAGAACTGCTTTTTCCTGTCATCATTTGATGCATTTTATCTTTTTTTTTTCTTTTTTTTCCCTCTGAACACCCACAAAAACTACCGATGTTTACTGAGAACAATTAAAGGTTTGCATTAAACAATAATGCAGATAAGGAACTGTCCTTAAGTTCCTATTTTAACAGCTTGCTTCTTAAATTATTGAACAGAAACTGCCATAGAAATGAAAAAGCCTTGCAGTGAGAGCACACTGGCTTTTGGACTCCTGGAAGACAGTACAGTATAAGCAGAACTATTTGCAATTCTCCTAGCAACACATCCTCAGCAACATCCTTGTACTACGAATATCAGCTGTAATGCTGAAAGAGTCGCACAGATTTACATGGGAAAATAATGCTAATAAACCTTTCCCCAGATTTTTATAGTAGCAATAGCTGCATAATACATAAAGAAAAATAAGCATAATTCTTGTAGTAGCACTGTTATTCTTTCCAGTACAGTAAATTCTAGCAAATGTTTGATATTGTAACCACTCTATGAATGCTGTGAATTGACAGGGAATATCTTTTGACGTTGAATTTGTTCCAATATGAAGTAAATAGTTATTAACTAAAACCACGGGGGTCTGTATTATGTAAGTGCCAATCTCCTATTAGCATTAATATTCACTGCACAAACATCTTAGGGGAAAATCCTGTACATCTTATTGTACGGGATTTTATCACCATGGATGGATAACTCGATCTTATGCATGTAACAATATAGGAAGCATCAAAAAGTAAGAATTATTAATAAACTGTCCTCAGAACACGCAGCAGACATCAAAATTGTGGAAGATAACAAACATCAGTTTGTGCATTCAGAGAAACTGTTTTGTCAGGGAATTTTAAATAGTTTTTCCTGCAATATGTAACTTTTCTATCTGAAAATCCACAGGCTTCTTATATCATATATTTTATTTGTAGCCACTTAGCTGTAAAGCTAAAGCTCACAAGAGCATTTAAAGGCATTTACAGTCCATTTCAGCCATTAGGTAGGATATTATTTTTATACATCATTCGTACAGAGCCTACCAATGGGTGGGGGGAAGAGGGAAAATCCAATGCCACGTGAACCTACTTACACCAAAAGAAGACTTTCAAGGCAATTAAGAAGCAGTCACATGTCATCACTGAAACGAGATGATCGATAGATAGAACAGTTCAGTTGGAACAGACCTGCAAAAATCAGAGTCCAACTGCCTGCTTGTTTCTGGAGATTGTGCTAACAGCCATCACAACACTACCAGAGGTCTCTCATCAATAATGTAGGTAGACAATCTCAAAGCGTCTCCAGACCACAGAGTGAAAAACCCGAGCTAGGCAATTGGTGGTAATGCTCTGTAATTCATTGAGGTGGTACAAACTTCTCAAAACAGGAAGATGATCAGGCTACGGCAATTTGCCTCTGCTTGATAAAATACAGAATATATGAAAGCAGCAATAAGAATGAATTCAGCATTGAGCAATGACTAAGGAAGTTCAAGAGAGAAAATTCAAGTTCAATGCTTAAGGGGTTCAGAACAGAGTTTAAAAAAAATATTAGTTTGACATTTACCAGCACTGCTAACTCTATTATTCTACATGAACAGTTCTGATAAAAGGAAGACAGACTGCTCTACCACGTCAGTTTTCTATGTCATAAGGCGTAGGGGTTTTTTCCCTAATAGCCATCTGTACTTTTTAAACCACAAAAATGGGTCAGGCCTTAAATGTATCTGGAAGTCGTATTTCATCCTCATACCTGCGTATTAAACCTCTGTAAAAACTGTAACGTGGAAAAAGCTTCTGCAAACAGCTACTAATTAATAAATGGCTACGATGATTAGCATTTCCCAATACATTTCTTCCTTATCAGTCCAGTTTTGCTCACCGGACTTTACTCACTTAGCATTCAGGTCACTGTCGTATTATTTTTTAAGTAACAACATGGTTGGTTAATAACAGTGGATTCCTTTCAGAAGAGTGAAAATGCTCCTAAAAAAGGTGAAATTCGTAATGTGTGACAGTGGGAGAAATAAAAACGTACCATCAGAGGTAACCTATTAAACTCAAAATTACGAAAAATATTCTGATTACATATACAGTATCTTGCTATCACTGGTCTACATAATGGTACATTTAGAGTCTACCAAGAAAATAGGCTTCCATCTTGTATTACAGTTACAGGAAGTCAATCCGAGTTTCTTTCTAATGTCCATTTTAATGGTGGAAATAGATTAGAGACCATGTGTATACTTAAAAGACAACTTATAAAATCATTTTTGAAAAACAAATATATATTATTAAATGTTATGATGATGCACAAAGACAGTATGCAGGGCAGGATTTCTCATGAGGAAGTACAGCCTTCAGAAGCCAGAACAAGCTGCATATCACCAATGACCTTTCCTATACACAGTGAAGTCCAATCATTTGCAATCCTTTGAGTTATTTTTTTCTTTAAGCTATTAAATACATCCACAGACACCTTTGTGCTCTTCATACGTGCACACAAGTTTACAGCTACATCTCACACAGTGCCTTTACAGGGCCTGAAAACACACAGATTGGCATCTCTGCTTGTCAGCTGCATTTGGAAATTGGGAAGTTTAAGTCCACACTGTTTATTAATACATACTGCTGGGAACTCATTGCACCACATAACTTGAGGAGGAAATCTAGGCAGTGTCTCTACATGAAGGGTAGAAAGGGAGGCATTTATTTAGCTGAACAAAGAACGTGGTTTCCATGACTTACCCTGAAGATTCTGTGCAAACTTAAGGCTTCTCTGTGTACCATTTTATTACTATCATTTAATAGTTTACTTCCATTTTCAAACATAAGGGAACCCCGCTTAGGTGTAATCAACCAGGAATTTATAAACAAATCCAGGCTAAAAACTGAAAAATAAGCTCTGTGATTATTAAATATTTTGCTTTGCAAATTGTGTCACGCAATCAGGGTTTGTTTAGAGTAAGTATAGACAAATAGTATAAATGTGTTATCTCTGTTGGCATCTGCAACTGGAATGCAAATCCAAAGCTCTTCTGAGCCCGGTGACATTGTCAGCCATCAACACTGCCATACTTATGCAAATTCTGACCCTCCATCTCAGTAGTTTCCCAAAGTAACCAAAAAACCATGCAGCTTGTAGCACATTTTACAATTGCCTGTTTTATATATACCAGCCTTTCCCTGTACTCCATCATACACCACGTTGAGTGAGGAGCAGCAGAATTACAGATAAGTGCGTGGAGGAAAGGAAACAAATGATACCGAGATTTCCTTTTTCCATTTACCAGACCAGGTCCAGGTCTGGTCAGGTCAACATGCCGTGCTCCTGTTCCCCATGAAATCATCATGAATTTTGGTACTATATTTAGTGGAAAGAAGGTAGACCTCCAGCACTGTGTGCTCTCAAATACAAGTGGGATGATTAAACGTGACTCCCTAAAAAGTACATTGTATTGTTTAAGTAAACCAAGATTGAAGCCAACACCTTGTCCAAAACATCAATGAAACAAACAAAAGTATATATAAACTTTTCTGTGTTAAATAACCAACTCAAAATCAACTCTTTGCTCAGTCGTTTTGCTTTCCAATGTGCACATGCAGTTCACCTTGGAGACAGACACAGAACTGAGCAAAAATGTAGTTCTTTTGGTTGCTGTAATTCTTAGTCACAGATATTGATGAAATTATTAGTCCAAGATACTACAGCTCTAGATTAGCTAAATCAATCAGGCCTGTGCTACTGAGAAACAAGCATTTTGAAGAGTCAATTATTGGCTGCTGAAGGCATGCTTAAAATGAACTGCAGCACGAATAGAGTGCCCTGTTTATCTATTTCTATTCTGTAGAATAGCACCAGACTCCTGGTTTTGTCTGGCTTAGAGATTCCATTAATTCTGCCTGTTAAGTCATTCCAAACAGACCCAGGGATCCACCAAGATGAAGGGGTAATGTAGTGTCCCAAATAATCTGAAAATGGAGACAGTTTGGATGTGAAGAACTAATAAAATATCAAGCCAGTACTTTACAATAAATTGTGTGTTATTTTACAGTAGGATCCACTAGCAAAGTGCCAGCAAACCCACTACTCCAGGGATGCTGATTACTTTAAGGTATCTCAAGTGATGTCTGCTGTAAGTGACTTCCAGATCTAACAACCAATTTTTCTAAGTTTCTTTTATAGGTAAAAACGTGTCCTCTTTTCAGTCATAATTCCTGTACTTCACCTGTATTTCACATCTTTCTACTACATCATTTCACATTTTGTAAAATATCTTAGCAGTGCAAAAAGTCACCAAACAACTACTGGATACAATGGTTCTTGCATTACTGTTATTCATTCTGAGGGCAAATCTATTGATTTACCAGATCGAGGAGAGTTACGGAGGACTTGCTTCCAATAGTTCTATGTTTATGAAACTGCAGAGTTTTTCTTTTAACGCCAGCTTTTACAACATATCTTAGCCATGACAGCAAAACAGCAGGCCGACGGCTGTACAGCTGTATATCTTATTAAGAACTTCAACATTCAGTAAAGAATTCTAAACTCCCACCTTTAGGTAGACAGGTGGACATATTTCTACCATCACTACCTTTGGAAGATTTGAACCAGTGGGATTCTGTGTACAGAATATGTGTCAAATAGGAGTATAAATTCAAACATTAATGTAATAACTTCTGCAAGCATAATATAATTAAGAGACCCCTAAACACTTAGCATTGGATACTAACATTCTACATACAGCACAACTGTACCCTGAAGAAAGAACAAAAATTTCCTAATATTCCTATGTAGTTCACTTTTTTCCTGCAAAAATGTCTCCGTCTTGGTATATCATTTATTACAGGCACAGGGATAGCTGACCTTAACTCAGATGCCCCGGCACAAAGTAAGAGATCACTGTGACACCATATTCAGCTTCAGTTTCATCTTTAGGCCTCCCTCCAGCAGTTCCACTTTACAACCCTGTAACAGGAGGGGTTTGGTCATGCTGGTTTCATGTATTATGCTTACACGTATGTATGTATTTGGTTTGAAAACTCACATATAGCAATCTAAGATCCCATTATTTGAATGGCTACTTTCTGAATTTTCTCCCTTTTTGTTCTCCTTAAGGACTTTCTTCTGCCTCACGCAGTTTCAGATAGAAACCTACCCTTAAAAGGAGCACTTCTCACTCACTGCTACCTGAATGTGACAGATTAGGCAGAGAAAGGCAAACCACACAGAATACCTCCTGTTTGCAAATAGCTTGAACTGGGGGAGCAAAATGATGATAAATATTTAACTGATGACACATTTGCAGGAAACTTTTGCGAGCAATTAGATAACCCAGAAGCCCAACCTTGCAGTATGTAGGTTGTCTGCCATGCATTCTTGAGTGTCTTAGTAACTCCTAGGGTTACAATTACTTTAAAACAAACACCCAAACAAACCATCAACATTCAATTTACCATTGAAAATGGCCTCTCTATTATGTTTTCTTAAATTAAAACTAATATAGCCTAGTCATAAGGATTCACTCGAGAGCTGATTTTGTAAAGCATACCCCATCGTGACAATTAACTCTTCAAGCTGAAGAATTTTAATCAAAAGTGTATTTCAGATATACCATACCTGAAAGTCCCTATACTCATTTTATATTTTAGTCTGGGTCCCTCTGAAGGCACATCAGTGTTGAAATAGGAGATATGTGCAGAATACCTGGATTAAGTGAGAATTTGCTAATTCAGTAAATTTCAGCGTTAGGGAGGAATTTGTGCAATAGGAGACTAAAAATGACAACTTCAAATGAAGTGTAAAAATGAGGTCTTAACCATCCAGTTACTACAGATCCCACATGATCTGTGCAGAGATAGAGCTGTTGGGGCTTTTTTTTTTGCTCTGTGTTAAGCAGTTGACATCTTTTCATCCTTGAGGAGGTGCTCATATTTCAATAGAAGATTAAGTCATTGCTGTGACTCATCACAGGGTTTTTTGTTGTTTTTTTTTCCTTATTTTTTAGTGCTTTAGGATCTTTGGGGATAAGAAACTCTGTTACAAAGGTATATTAGTGCTTCTGGTTAAAGTGGGTTGTTTTGCATTTGAAGCAAAATTAATTTACACACTGCTGACTTCTTCCACCAACTTCCTTAGATCATGAAGTTTACGCGTGCAGCAGTACCAACCGCTTGCTGATAATTCATCTACACCCAGACTGTAGGTTTAGCTGTGAGGTAGACTTAAAGAAAATCCAGATAATGACACCTGGAATGAGAAATTAAAGAACCCCCTCGCGAAGATGCAGATGTTTTACACGGAGGAACCGAGAACAACTCACCTTATAAGCGAGCATACTGTAAAAAGCAATGTCAGTTCAACACTTCTAGCAAACGACCAACATCTCATGTGAAAACCCGTGACTTAATTAAGGGAATGGAGCTAAAAGGGTTGAGGGTGCGGGTATTTCAGTCAGAACACGGGGACGCAGCTCACATCTTGCAAGCTCTGTAACTGCTATTTCTGTTGTAACAGAAGGCCTTTCTTTTTGAACTTTTTTAATGCAGGCATCATGGTGAGTAAGGAGCCCAGCAAATGCTTACTCACCACCTCGGAAAGCGAAGTTGAGCCCGCAGCTTCGCTCGCTTTGGAGATGAAATATGCACTGGATCCCAACCGGCAGATAAAGAAACGCAACAAAGCCCTGCAGGTGAGATTTAAGGATATCTGCGAGGCCCAGAACGAGCAGCGGGACAAGCAGCTCTCCACCACCCAGGATACAGACAAAAGAGAAGCCAAGCCCGTTTCCTACAAAACGGCGTATCGCAAGTACATGACGGTGCCTGCCCGGAGGTCCATCCCCAACGTCACCAAGAGCACAGGAGTTCAGACATCCCCCGATCTCAAGAAGTGTTACCAGACCTTTCCTTTGGACCGGAAAAAAGGGAATATCATTAAAAGCGCCTCGGCTGTTGACACCTTTAAGAGTGAAAACAACGGCTTCCTGATAGATATTAAGGAGAAGGACAGCAGGAGCTCGGAGGACGGCAGTCAGTGGGGCAAGAAGGCCGGCAGCCTGCAGACGGCCGAGTTCATCTCCCACGTGGGCGAGCGGGCGAGCGCGGGGCCCGGCGCAGCCTGGACCTGGCAGGGCGCTGAGCTGCACGGCTGCAGCCTCCTCGACGCGGCCGAGCCCGGCAAGGGCAAGCCGGGAGCCGAGGAGCCGGGCCAGCCCCTCCACGGGAGGGTGTTTAAGACAGAAGTGGCCACCGTCTACCTGCCGGCGGGCGGCCCGGACGCCTCGCATCCCGAGCCCGACTGGTCGCTGTGCCCGGCGGGCGAGGAGGACAAAAAGAGGACCGTGCATCTGAATGGCGTGCAGGCCCAGGCGGGAGATGCGGCCGCCTGCCCGTCGCAGGCGCAGTGCCGGGCCAGCGAATGTAGCGAGCGGGGCCTGCAGGTGAACGCGGCGCCCATGGAGGCTGCGCAGCCCTGCCAGGCTGCCGTCGCCCTGAGCGAGGAATGCCAACAAATCGTGCCTCACACGGAAGTTGTGGACTTGAAAGCGCAGCTTCAGATGATGGAAAATTTGATCAGCTCGAGTCAGGAAACCATCAAAGTGTTGTTGGGTGTTATACAGGAGCTAGAGAAAGGAGAAGCTCACAGAGAAGGGTGAGTACGAACTGGTTTAAATGCTTTCTCCTGTACGCGCTGTGGTGGATTTTGCTCATGCTGGTTCCCATCAGCAGCCCGGTGCCCCTCTGCACAGCACCAAGTTCTGCCTCCTATCACTCAGCTGTAATGCTGGCAGTCCTAGAGAGCCTGCTGGCTGCATGAGCATATTGCTATCTGCACATCACAGCAGAATGTCCTTAGGTTGTCACGCAGGGAAAGCTTACACTGTACCTCTGCTGCTCAAAATACATGGGGATGTAATGAGCTGAGCCCCAGAGCTCCTGCACAGCTTTCTCACAAGCTCGGAAGCAGCCCCTCCTAAGCCAGGATTTAAGGCAGCAACCTGACATGGCACGAGGAACAGGAGGGAGAATCCTCACTGTGTAGGAACTTAACAGACAGGCAGAGTATTATAACTCCTGATGCAATTCGCACACGAATTCTGTTTGCTTTGCTTTCACTTTCTGAAATGCTTAAGAAAACGGAATAAGAACTTGGAGTATCAAGTCTTTGTAGCATTCGTACTTTTCTATACATGATAGAGTCTTAAGGACAAAAGAAAAAGTTCTGTTTACCCCTAACTTACGTAACTGCCATCAACTCTGAATGCATCACAAGCACTGGTTCCTATAACACAATGCAGTCCTCACTGAGAGCTCAGCCTGTCTCCTGCATTCTCTAGAACATTTTTTAGACTTAGCTGCTAATACTTATTCAGCAGATCCATTCAGAATGTGCATGCACTATTAAGTTATGATTTATCAGAAGAAATCTGGATCTTAAAATCAGAAGCCAGTGGATCTTGCTACTTAAGGCAGTATGTCCTTAAATTTCAGTCAAAAACATACATCTTAGATTTGTAACTTAATTCTTCCTCTAGGAGTGTGGAAAGTATCTGGTTAGCCCTAAGTATTGAGAAAAATAATCTTAGATGTTTGGACAAATTCTTAAACACCACCTTAGCATTTTTAGCTTGTTCTAGAGCTAGTCATAGTGCTTTGAAAATACTGTGTCAGTTCCCAGATCTTTGGGCTGGGAACCTTCTTGCTCCAGCTGAAAGCAACATGCGGACTTTTATTTTTTCATAGTTATTCTGAAAAAGTATTCCTCTGGCTTTATTAACTTATAAAACTAAACGGGAATCAGAAAGAAGTGATGATCCTTGAGGTCTGTTCCAACCCAAGCCATTCTATGATTCTATGACATGATGCTTGTCAAATCAGAAGACACAGAAAAATATTTCTCGGTCGTAACTCATAATCTGACCATTTTGAACCCTGCGAGTATGAAACACACACACACCCACCACAGAGTGACCTGCTATAAATAAGTGTTCCCTCCATACACCTACATGTCATTTTTTTTTGTTTTCCCAACGATACTAGAAAGCACATCCCACAAATACTTCTTTTCAATTTTACAGCTGACCCATTTCATGTACCCAGCATCTGAATGGCATCCATGCCCTCAGCACAAAAAAGGTCTTGCTCAAACTAAAATGGTTGCTGATATCTTCAAATCATCCCTCCGAAGCTGCTAACCAGACAAAGCTGTAGCTTGTATTAGCTCTAAAACAGTGGGACTGTCTGTGAATCCCAGTTCTTCACAAGACCGTACTGCCTCTTATCTGCAGACATCAGTGTAAGAGTCTACAAGGCTGTATTATATTTGATCAAAAAGCCTATTTAGTAGCACTCCTTTACTTTTTCCCCATAGGTTACGTGGCAATGGTGAAACGGTCCTTCCCCACCACCCAAAGATACATCACGTTTTGAACTCATTTCTGGTGTGTGAAAGAGGCAATTAAGATGTTTTACTGATTCTTTGATGTTAACTGCAAAATCATAACCAGTGGCAGTTATACCAGCACTGGAGGTTAATTATAAAAACTGAAGGCAAAATATCTACAAATCAAAGTAAGCCTTCAGATGAAGGTTTGTTTTAAATACAAGGGCATTGAAATGCCTCAAAACTTAGAAAGAGCAGCAAAGCTCTTCCAGCTCCCCCTGCACATGCCCTGGGCTTGTCCCACATGTGCCTCCTCATGGCCAGACACGAAGGGTGTGGGGATGGTGATGGAGGAAAGGAGAGAGATGCATACTTGTACATTTTCTCCCGCTTTAGGAATCCCTGTATTCTGGATCCGTTTAACTTCTTAGCACCTGGGAGATATACAAGGAGATGCAAAAAGGAGCCCAACACTTTGCCTGGGATGCTTCTGTTCTCCACTGAGTGTATTCCAGAGCTGAAAGAACCGTCTGTTCTCACGCAAAGCACCGGTGCATTATTAACTGAAAGTGTATCTTTATCCTTATTTCCCTCAAATTAGGCAACCATTTCAATAAAAGGTACTCTGCCCTTTTTTTCCAATAATTCTTGCCTATTACTGCATTCATTTCTACAACATTTTGCCACCAAGACCAACCGCTGTGTATACAAACCATCACATATCTTCTCAATTTCAGGGTGTTGACATTTCTTCCTTTAACAGCCCCTGACTCCTGTTAGGTCAGTTTATAACAAAAAAATGAAAGAATTACTACAGCTTCATCTCTGCTTCCCTGGCAGACATATACAAGTCTGCCAGGAACTAAAACAAAAAATAGTGTTCTGTGTTTATGGCAGTCTATTGGATTTCTTATGTATATTAAATACCTTCCAACACACAGCAAGAAACACATACAAATAATGCACTGCTGGCCAAAAAGAAGAAAAAAAAAAAAAAAGGAAAAAAATATAGAGTATATAGTTAACTCTCTCAGTCAGATTTTTCTCCCTTCAAGAAAATCAGTGCTCTTTAAGTGCTTGTTGTGCCATGGGACTGGTGCTCAGTAAATTCATTTTCACTAATATGCTGTAGGTCTTGAACTGCTATTACTGCAATTCATCACTAAATGAGTCTATGCCAGCAAAAGTGTATCTGCATCTCTGAAGATAGCAGTATCATCCTTTGGGTGAACATCATCCACGTGTACTTTTCAAAATGTCAGTAGTACATTATCTGCAATTAGCAGCAACATACAGCACTCAACTCTGATGAAAAGCAGTTGAAAAAACAGGAGGAAGAAAAGAACATCTTGCCTTAACACCTGACAAGAGGCAGAGGGCTCCTGCTACCCAAACCTGATGCACTGAGCATCATGTCCTCTCTTCTCTGACTGAGGACCACGCTCCAATTTATTGGTCACAGAATGAAAAGTTGGGGCTGTCAGGAAACACAGCTCCTACCATCACTGCAGCATAATTTTGATGCATTAAATCTATCTGAACAGCACGGCACAGATCTGCAGACGGGTTAGAAATCATCATGGCTAGCTTGTGACATCCACACACACCCCAATCAAAGATGATTATTAAAAGTGTACGTTCCTTGCATGCATCATTATTTAATAACATTCTAGCAAAATAACGATTCAGTCTTTCTATGTGGAGGTCTCAACAACAACAACAACAAAAATACATCATAGCCAAGGGCATTAAGCAACCTTTGATTTAAGTCATGCATGAACACAAGTAGCAGAGCTACAGCTTTCGTTCAGGCTTCTACTCCAGGTGGGGGAAAAGAACTGACTATTACGTGATGCACTGTGCAGCTCCAAGACCCAAAACAAGTTACTGGCTCTGAATTATGCTTGCTTTATCTTCTAGTAAACTGTTAGCAATCTCTAACAGCTGTAGACATGCCTGTATTCAGACACAATGCATTCAATTAAGCAAGCCAAAATTCTGCTCTGTTTACCTGTATGGAGCTGCACTAGGTCAAGAGGAGTGAAAACAAAATACAAGGCACTGATTTCAAAACTTGGCTGACGATGGTACTGCATATGAAATATGTAACAAGAGAAGTACTCAGAAGATGAACAGATAACTGAAAATATCTTGCAGCTGGAGAACACCAATGACCTTCCCCTTAAATCCTTACTGTGAGAAGGAACAGTAATCAAGGCCCTTCTTATTATGCAATAAATCAGTAATTTTAATAAACAAAGCACTCAATTTGCCATACAAAAATGAGCCAGAGTGTTTTGACTGCACCAGGCCAAATGCTACGTATTAGACAAGAGTTAAATGAACCTGTTTCAGCGATCATTTATATTCATTTGTGAGTGGTTCAGGAATTCAGAAAGCTCTCAACAAACACGAAAGCAGCAGTTCCAGACAACACCAGCAGTTCAGAGAGCTCATTCAAAGAGGCTTTGAAAGAATATGAAATCATGGACGGATTTTAAATGTCATTGCATGCATCCTTCCAATGAATACAGGATATCTGGGTGCCCTATTATCATTTCTAAGCAGCAAAGCGAAGCAAAACCGTGTGTGTTTGCATGGATGTTAAAGCAAGGAGGAGAGGAGGGCTTCATCCAGCACAGAAAAACAGTAGCCTTACCCCAATACTTCTGTTCTAACAAATAATGCAAGCAGTCACCCTCAGGATCACAAGAGCTGAACATAAACTTATCCTGACTCAAGAATGATGAAAAATGAAAGTCAGATAGCCAAAGCAATTATTGCCCAGTTTGTTTGCTTTTCTCCCTTTTCAGAAGCTACTCTCAGCACAGTGGCTATTCAGCTCAGGCGAAGGGGAGAGAGCAAATAAAGGCAATAACAACCTCTGCAGTCTAACTCAATCCACCTACGCACACGCCAATACTCTTACAGGCGAGTTCTTTATTTCACCTATGGAAGACGGTAAGCTCAGAAAGCTTACAAATATCCAACCTCTGAAAAGCACAGCCTTTGGAAGTAATGCGCTGGCTGCAGAAATGATATGGCATGGTTTTGTTTGGGACTGTTTTTTTTTTTTTTTAACCTCTCTGGTTTCATTTTGCTTTTTCAATTACAAACATAACACGGGTAAAGTTTAAGAAAATTGTTTCTAAGAGAAAGCCTGAAAATGGAGGAAAGCAATCTGTTGATAAGCTTCAAAGAAGGCAACAGCTGCACTGCAAACAAAGATAGGGAAACCAGAAAGAATACAGCCAGCTTTATCTGTGATGCACTAATTACATCACATTGTGCACCATGTTAATGCAGCCAAGTTTCAGGACGCAATAGCAGCAGCCCTTTGGAACGTAGAACTGTGATGGCTAGACACAACTTCACCTATAGATCTTCACATATATCGGTTCTGTTTGTCCACTGGAGCTGTCAGGACTGTTCTGCCTATTACTCTACCTGAGAGCATCTCCTAAATTTTCTTCTGATCTCTTTAGCATCACTGCATTTGTCATATTTCAGAGTTGCACTGTTTATAGAGCTAGATGGACCACAACGTCTTGGAGGATGTAGCAATTCACCTTTCTGTGGCAGAGACACAAAAGCTCTTCAGATGCATTTTCCAGAGTTAAGGAAAAATAATTTCTGACAATCACAGAATCACAGAATGGCCAGGGTTGGAAGGGACCTCAAGGATCATGAAGCTCCAACCCCCCTGCCACATTCAGGGCCAACAACCTCCTCATTTAATGCTAGAGCAGGCTGCCCAGGGCCCCATCCAACCTGGCCTTCAACACCTCCAGGGACGGGGCATCCACAGCCTTTCTGGGCAGTCTGTTCCAGTACCTCACCACTCTCTCTGTAAAGAATTTCCCCCTGACGTCCAACCTAAATCTCCCCTCCCTCAACTTAAAACCATTTCCCCTCATCCTGCTGTTATCAACCCTTTCAAAGAGTTGATTCCCCTCCCCTCTGTAGGCTCCCTGACAAATCGGTGCTTTGCAGATCTTGCAATTCAAAACAGTACTTTTCAATATTTTAATATATATATTAGAAGCATATATAAGTGGTTTATATAGAGGGAGATATAAATCATTTTTTCCTGTTGTTTCCACAAAGTCTTAAAGTGAAGCATTCTACTGCTGCCATGCCAATTCACAGTACAGGGGGAGCACTCTGTGCTTCCTAGTCCTCTTCCTTTTCTCATGTCACTACTTCCCCTTTTTAAGCGTGCAGCCAATTCTATTCATGAAGGGCTAAACTTCTGTCATTGCACGAATGGTTTATCACTATAAACTGTGAGCAGTATTCAAAATGCATTCCATGAAAACTTAAGACTTTCCCAATGTTAGTTTGCTAAAGGAGTTGTAAGACTTTTTTTGCGTGCATTACAGGTTATCTCCCCTCAGCTCTGTGCTCATTTTTTCATTGCAGCTCATCACTCTGACACTCACTTAGCCTTCCCTGAAATCCAGATAAGCACCAGAACCCCACAGAAGTCCATTTTCCTGCCCTTACAGTGGTGCTGCAGCTGTAGAGCAGCAGTGCAGCCTTTCCCAGTCAAACCAGGCAGAGCACTGTGTGCTGCATGCTGACACAGCTCCCAGCTCCACTGCTCACGAGATAGATTTCCTTATAGGTCAGAGCTGCATATTTCCTAGAGGAGACTGTTTCAATGCCTGCTGCCAGCCCACACAACCATCCTTAAGCCCTCACACTTAAAATTCTGCACAACTCCAAATGAAAACAAACAGAAGACTGACCATCACAAGACCTAGTATCATTCAAGGAGTAACTTCACGTTATGCTTCCTGAATTAGACACTGAAAACAATTTGAAGCTGTATGTGCAAGGTCACGTAATGTGTATTTCACAGAATAGTACGACTGTAGTTCATAGATCTTCCAAACTTGATGGGACTCTTATTTTGTGTATGATTTTTTTGGTAAGAGGTGGACAACTTCATTCTATTGCTCATAATCAGAGCTTAGATCACATTGTCAAGGTGGATGTAAAGCAAGGGCAAAATGGTTCATAGACATTCCAGAATCCCTGGACATTATGGATGCTTACGGAGTGCTGCATTAAGTAACCCAACCATAATAGCCACCTTATGGCAACTAAACATCCTTCATTAGAAATACAGCAAGAGAAGATTTTCATCAAGCAAACAGCAATGAACAAAAATGAAAAATGATCTCTTAAGAACATTCAGTATGTAGGATACACATAAAACTAAAATAAAAACACACAACAACAAACCCAAAGATACGCCTTTATAACAGAGTTATTCAAACTTAGCACTTATACTCTGTTCTCTCCAGAAACGACAGTGGGAAAATTCAAGTTTCAGAACACATACATCATTTTGCTAAAAGCACCAGCTGTTAGCTGCACGTACTGCTGCTCTTCCCAACTGTGTCTGTGCATTTCAAGTGTTCACTGTGGCTGTGTGATGTCTATCTGGTCGCTGCTTACCCCGTTTTTAGAACAAGACAAAGTCTCGCCACCTCACGTCCCCATGTCAGCGGGGCTCTGCAGCTCTGAACTTACAAAGGAGGTTCAAGGCTTTCCATCAAATGGCACTCAGTAGTGAGTGCCACCAAACAAACTTCCACGGGTCACGTGTGGAATTAGCAAAGCCTTACAATGAATGATTTTTAAAAAGTGTGAAGCAGGCTGTAATGTTCTCCCGAAATGTATCCATATGAATTACTGCAGATGGTAAGGGAAGCTTTTCCAACTGTCACCGAGCTGTCCAAATTGCATACCTGCAAGGAGAGTTTTTCAGCTAAATTAGTCTTTAAAAGAGGATGTTATTTAGGTACTGAATTACCAGTTTTCACTTCACACAATTAGAATAATCCTTTAATAACAGCATTTTCAATGTCGGTAGTATCAGAATCTAGAGAGAGAACAGTGTGTCACAGATCTATGTAAGAATGAGACAAAATGAGCTTTATCGTGTCAAATTTGTCACTGCTGTCGGTTCTCCGAGAGATTAATCCCCAGATTTCTAATTGACACCTACTTGTGAGCCTTCATGCTTTACCCAGAGCTATGGTTATCTTTCATCCTGATTGGAGAAAAATGGCTCCTGACTACAGACAGTTCCAGCAGGAAGGTTCGCCCAAAGAGAGGTGCTTTATTTTTAAACTGTCAAGCCTCCTGGCCACCCAAGTTCCAGAATTAAGAAATAAAAATGCAGCTCAGTCTTAGGAGAGCTCTGTGCATGCCCCAACTGCCACGTCTGTGTCACTGCTGGCCTTCCCTTCAATCACATCATCCAGGTACTGCTCTCACCTCACCCCGTAAGGAACTATGGCATGACACTGTTTCGTATCTTCTTGAGGCTTAGTTTTGGACTTTGCAGATACAGAGACATTTAAAAGATAGCTGACTAAATAAATAAACAATTCAAAAGATGCAGAACAGTCCAACGTGGGCACCTATTCACTGTCTGCAGCCGGTCTAGGTTATTCTTCCCAGTCACTGAACTATTTTGGCTTGTTAGATGCAAACAATAGATGAGCACGTTAATGGAATACTTAACTGGGGACAAATCAGAGATTTTCTGCAGAAGTTCACTGTGGTTGTTTGGTTTTGCCTTCCACTGAGCAGTAGGACAGGGCCCGGCCGTGTCATGGGGCAAGTGAAGGAAAGCTGCTCTCCTACAGGACACTGACAGCCCTCTGACCCCCCTAACTCTCTTTCTTCATAAAAAAGGTGCAACAGTATAATACAGAATTTTCCCACCATGTTACTTGTTGCACAAATAAACTAGAAGAGAACAGAGCACTGTATTGGGTATAGCACTTTTTTCCCTCTCTTGGTTATCTCTAAGAAGATGAAATAGAAGCTGAGCATGGTGTAATAATTCATCAGAAAGACCAAACTGCAGAGATGAGCAGAGATATTCGACATTAACAAGGTAATTTACACTCCACAACAGTTCAACCTGGCACGACTTCGGTCATTTCTTTGGTAAATGAGATTTGTTTACTTCGCCATCGTCTGCATGAGCTCAGAGAAAATTTCTAGGGACGGGATCTTGCTGAGCATCTGTGCACAGAGCTCAAGCAAGTGCACAACTGCTTCTCTATCGATTCTGCTGTACTGCAGTAAAATCTGAAACTACTGTTATTTAGGGAAATGAAAAAAACAGAAAGTACTGTGAACTTGCAAGGACTTATATGAGTTAAAACAGAAGGAGTTCTGTGCTTTCAAGGTCCTTCCTTCTGTTTTTCCCAATCCAAAAGATCCCCCATCTTTCTCACGAGCACTACACAAACAGCAACACTGGCCAGCCACTGCACACTGTCTTTTTTGTGTCATAGTGCAGTGCAATATGTAGAATTTTAAGCAAGCCTTCAGTTTGCATCCAGTATGGCTGGTAGCAGTACTGTAAGCCAGCATCAGCTTATATATGTAATGCACACAAAGTATTTGAGCTTGCACTGAAATCTCAGCCGCCTTGAAGTTATGAAAGAACACCAGAGATTCATTTCTCCTATGCATGGAAACACTGCATGTTAGTATCCTTCCTAATTTAAAACTCTGAGACAAGCAAAATCTGAGGTGCTGTGTTTTAAGACAGTTATTCACCCATAAACATAAGATTAGCTGCTACCTATGGGATTCCCTTTGCTCCGAGTGGGGCCTACTGACATGAAGCCTGTGCTGTGATGCTCTGTGCACAAGGGCTGATGATGGGCCACAGTGCAGGGAGCTCAGTGGTCACCCAGCAGCACTCAGCCCCAGCAAACAAACTCCCTCCACTATTATTAACGCAGAGCTGACATTTCAATTATCCCTCTCATTTTTTGATGGCGTGACAGAGGCACAAAGATATTCAAGAGATAGGCTAGGCCTCAAACGCTTCTGGTTCCTTCAAGATTTTCTGATTTCACTTGAAATAACTTTAATTCTTTTGATTCTCAGGTGTTGGGCTTCTTTTATGTTTTAATCATAAGGCAACCCTGTTAAAATGCATTCATTAAAAAAGAAAAAAACACAACAACTCTCCACTTCCTGACTAACCTGAGTATAATATAAAAATGTATTTACGGGGTGAAAGCACTTGAATTGCTGTCTTGGGAGTTATGCCATACGCCCACAGTGCAAATACCTCAAAAAGAAAATTAGTCATCTGCTTCCAACTGTCAGGATCCAGTAAAAAACAACAAACTACTGTCTTGGAAACAGCCTAAAAATCTCACTATTGAGCTCCGGTACGTTTCAAAGTAATTTCAGAGACCAAATGAATAATTTGAGCCCTGTAATATCAAGACCTATACATATGAAGAAAAAAAAAATGGAAAATGGTTCTGATATTTGACTACCACAGGATTCCCACTTTCATCCTCCACCATCAGTTAAAAACAGCTTTCAAAAATGAGTTACTGAAATTGGGCATGGTTGTTTTTTTTGCTTTGTTTTTCTTGTTTGTTACTGCTTTTTTCACATTAGAACATTCTGTACCCAGAATTACTATGGCCTTCCCCAGCATTCCTATGGCAGCCAGAGGTGGCAGGCTGCAATCTGGTCTCCCTTCCTGCACTGAAAGGCTGCAATGAGGTCTCCCTGGAGCCTTCTCTTTGCCAGGCTGAACACTCCCAGCTCCCTTTCTTCATAGCAGATTTGCTCCAGCCCTCTGAGCATCTTCATGGCTCTCCTCTTGACCCCTTCAAACAGCTGCATGTCCTGTTTGTGTTGAGTCCCTGAGCCTGGACATCTGGCTGGGGTCTCACAGAGGCAAAGAAGAGGGGGGCAATCCCCTCCCTGCCCTGCAGTCACCCCTGTGTGTCATCCTATGCTGGGGGCACAGGATGGTCACAGCCCTTTCTGGATAGAAAAAGCTGGCCTTTACTCGTACTTGTACCCTACCTACATCCAAGCTATTGCAAACAAAACTCAACACAAATCAACCTAACCTGACCCAGGGCACACGGAGGCATCTCTTTTTTCTAGCTGCTCTAAATATTCCAAGAGCTTCCACTCTGCTGGTGAGGCTAACCTCTACTTTGTCACATCTGGCTGCACCTCATGCACTGTGTTAGCTTTTGGGCCCCTCACTGCAAGAAAGACATTGAGGCACTGGAGTGTGTCCAAAGGAGGGTGATGGAGCTGTGAAGGGTCTGGAGCACAAAGCTTATGGGGACTGGCTGAAGGAACTGTAATTGTTCAGTCTGGAGAAGGGGAGGCTCAGGGGAAACTTTATTGCTCACCACAACTGGTGTAGCAAGGTGGGGAGTTGGTCTCTTCTCTTCAGGTAACAGCGACAGGACCAGAGATAATGGCCTTTAGTTGCACTGGGCAGGGTTCAGGTCAGATATTAGGAAAAATTTCTTCTCCAAAAGAGTGGTGATGCCGTGGCACAGAATGCCCAGGGACTGGTGGGGCCACTGTCCATAGAGGTGTTCATAGCTGTGGGGATGTGGGCACGGTGGGGTGGGCTGGGGTTGTGGATCTGAGAAATCACTTCCAACAGTTGTCTGATTCTATGATCTGTATGTGAGCAGATCTTCAAATGCAACTAAGAGACCCATGTTTGCTGGGAGACACAGCTAGGACTGACTCCCAGGGCTTTTACTCAAGAAATGAATAAATCACAGTTAAAAAAAAAAAAAAAGCTCCAGAGATTAATAAATAAATAAATAAAAACTGCAGGTGAAAACTGAAAACATAGCGAAGAAGAAAAAAAGAAACCTGGCACATCTCTAAAATAAAAAAACTCAGTTAACCAAGAGGTAGGCTGACAAAGTTTAAGCATCAAGTTGATTGCCAAGAGCCTGCTATATTTTTTTTTTAATTTATTTTTTTGGTTACACCAATATCTTTCCTAAATGAAAACTCTTCATTGGTGATTTTCAATGTTATGGAAACACAGCAACAGTAAGGCTAAGTCAGTTTTTCCGCTGAACTACCAGGCAGATGTCACAGAAACACCCTTCTGTGAGCTTACAGCTGATCCAAGGTGCTTTATCTGCATATCTGTATGTATTGCTCCTCTGGGTGCAGCTTCTTAAGGGAATCTGAAACAGATATGATTCCAGCAGAAACACGACTTAGCTGGCAGAAGTGTGTTTAGATGAGAAAGCTTTCCAACCCAACATAATGCCAAGTCTTTTCTAGTATAGATTAAGATTCTATGGCTAAGCAGGATATATTTTCATCCACAAAACACATCAAATAGTTTGCGTAGCTATATCATGGTTGTTCAAGTCGTGAGGATAACTACAATACTCAGAACACAGTGAAGCCATCTATTCTGCCAAAAGTAAGTTATGTTGATATTAAGTACAGATAATTCTCTCCTGAAGCGCAGTTATTAGCCATATTAGTGCTTTAATACTTTACAATAGGAAACGCCGCTTTTGAGAAGTTCACCACTAGACTGTTTATTTTAAAACCATTATTCTGCACACGGAGGTAACATCACTGTGCTTAGCCATACTCTGTACATTGTCCCAGCAGGACTAGGCAGTGCATGGAAACACAATACCCATTCACACAAAGGAGAATGGTGGTCCACGCTTCTCCAGCTCTTCAGCGCTGCCCAGAGCTGTCACTCAGAACAATTTCAAAGGCCCACTGCCTTCTTATGATAATTTGTTGCACTATATTTTAATAAAAGCTTCAAAACAACAACAAAAAAAATAATCCTTGAAGTCTGTTTATCCTCCTTGTTGGCAGCAGTACATAAAAGCATGATGAGCATCAGTATCATCTAACGAGCATACCCATCAGAGCATAAATGCACTCTGAAGCACAGCCACTTCTGTAAAATCGTGCCATTAAGTAACTCAATTAATATGAAGCATTCCCTGCATATCCCTGCGGATAATGGAAGACATCCAGACATAACAGAACTACCCTCACAAATTGTTTTATGAGATTTTCTGTTTGTTTTTAATAGTTGCTCAGGACACGTGAATCAGTGCTCTCTCACTAGCTACCTACCGAACAATGGAAGGAACCCAGCACATACAGCTCTAAGCTTCCCTGTCTCAGCTCAGTGTAGTCTATAATTTATATCAGCAAAGACTTACTCACATGCAAAGATAGTTTTGATGTGTTACAGTTGGTATTTTCAAAAGGTGCCTCAAGCGGCTGCCCAAATTCTGCCTTTCACAGGGATTTAGGAGTGTAATTCCCTTCAGCTCCTCTGAAAACTGCAGCCTATTATTAGTTTCTGCCAGTCTGTGTCAGCAAAATGGCTGCTCTTCATTATAATATCTTAATACTTGGAAGTGTTAATTGAGGTTAAGTCCTGCTTCTGCCAAGAATGCTGAAAGAAATGCAATAGAAGGAAAGCCTCCTGCATATAATACGCAATGGAGATAACAACCACATGTGAAAAGCTAAGTATGGAGATCAGATACCCTTTGCAAGGTTACTCAGCTAATTAGACGCAGCCACAGCAGCAAACCAACCTACATCCATGCCTCCCCAAGTATCTGGACCATGCAGCATCATGTAATGTACGAGGCTAACCAGGCCCACCCGCACGCACCCATCCAAAAACAAAATACAAGGTGTCAAAGAATGAAGCTTTGGGAATAACAACTTTTTTTGGTGTATATGAAAAAGGAAAAATTGGCTGTTCAACATCCACAAAGCATGAGCATGCATCAGCATTAGCAATGCTATGCAGGTGAGCTCCAATCACAGAAATCATGGAATGGCTTGTGTTGGAAGGGACCTCAAAGACCATCGAGTTCCCCAGGAGGCCAAGTCTGGAGTCTGCCCACATGATGTACACAGCCTTCATCCCCAGCCAATAGGGCACATTTACACAGTGAAATCTTTGGGATAAAAATGTCCCTCTGATTATTTTTTCAAATGGGTTTTCAAATGAATTTAATGATCAATCTCCCTGCGCCTACCACTGTTCTGTTTCTCTTACTATTTTTTTCTATAAGAAAGGATGAAAAAAGGGAGACTAAAGCAAGTTATGAAATGTTCTACTTCTCACGCTTAAACTAATGCAGCAGTCCCAAAATCACTGCATTAAAACTGCAGAATGAGCTGCAAGGCTGAATGCTGAATGACTCTTTAAGTAAAGCACATCGCCGACGGGAGCTCCTGGCTCCCAGGCATCTCATTCAGTGCAGAGTGAAGGGCTCTGCTTTGAGTCTCAAGCAGACCGAAGCCAACTTTCAGTTCTCTAAAAAGAAAACAAATGTTCTGTAGCAATCTTTATTTTCTGGGAAAACCTCACATTTTACAGGCTTGAATAAATACTGAAAAATATCTGTGAGTTTACCAGTGAAGAAAAACTTGAGCGGTCCGTAGCCTGACCTCTTCCAAATTGGAATCATCTTATTAAATTATTTTTAAGTGGAGACAAAAAAGGATTTTATTCAAAACGCTCCATCTCACACAACCGGATACCCAGATGTGCTCACACACTGCTCCACCACTTAACACTGAGGATGACTACCTTTACCAGTTCTATTTTTCACTGTCTGCACTTAAAATCCAGCCTCACTGTATGAGATCTACATGCAGAACTACTATTCTCATAGTAAAATCTCTGTTGGCACCAGGTAGATGAATTCTTTGCATGTTTTTATGTAGATAATTGCATAAAAACAAGTAGAAGTCCGAAGCCCTAGGGTAAAAACAACAGAATTATTTCATAAGCAGTTCAGCTTGTATGTAATTGAATTCATACTGAAGTGACACTTGTACAACACAGAACTGACTGCAGAGCTATCACACTGCCTTACAGAAACCAAGTGCTGTGAGGCCAGGCAGGAAGGGCTTCCTACAAAGAAATCCAAGGCAAGGGGAATTCAGGGAAGGCAACATCACTTCTCTGTGGTGCGAAAGAAAAATCACCTCTGAAAAAGCTGAATATATTCAATGAGGAAAATATTACTTTTAGAAAAGTTTATCATAAATTACATCAGAGTAGGAAAAAAGCATTGCATATCAGTGTAGTTGGTGAATGGCAATGAGGCTAAAAGCAAGCAGAGCCAAACATGCCAGCTGAGAATTTGGGGTTTCAAAATGATCATCCAAAAGTGAAATCATGTTTAATACTTATATCCAAGTATCATTTCTATCAGGTTGAGCCTGCCAAATACCATCAATTAAGACATGTTTTTAAACACTTGAATATCTGGGATTACTGTGCATTTAAAGGTCAGCACATTCAAGAACCACGGAGACGTGGCACTAAGGGACATGCTCAGAGGGCATGGTGGGGATGGGCTGGGGCTGGACATGGGGATCTTAAGAAGTCTTTTCCAAGCTTGTGCTAAATAAGCAACCAGCCTATGAATGTTCAATGAGTTCATGACAACTAGAATGTTACAGGCATGGTGCTGTCAGTAACTGATCAGTAAACATGGTTCTCCAGCACATCCTTATCCCTAAATTGGAGAGATACAAAGGGTGGACTATTTGAAGGTTAAGGAGTTGGTTGGAAGGTCGCAGCCAGAGGGTTGTGGTCAACTGGTGTATGTCCACGTGGAGGCTGGTGATGAGCAGCTCCCCCAGGGGTTGGTCTTGGACCAGTTCTTTTTAACATCTTTATCAATGACGGGATCAAGTGCATCCTCAGCAAGCTTGCTGATGACACCGAGCCGAGTGATGCAGTTGATACAGCAGAAGAAAGGGATGCCATTCTGAAGGACCTTGATAAACTTGAAAGGTGGGCCCTTGTGAACCTAATGAGGTTTAACAAAGCAAAGTGCAAGGTTTTGTACTTGGGTCAGGGTAATCCCAGATATGTATACAGACTGGGAGAACAACTCCTTGAGAACAGTCCTGCTGAGAAAGACTTAAGGGTCTCAGTAGGTGAAAAACTTAACAACATGAGCCAGTAGGGTGTGCTTGTAGCCCAGAAGGCCAGTGGTATCCTGGGCTGCATCAGAACAGGGGTGGCCAACAGGGACAGGGAGGGGACTGTCTCCTTCTACTCTGCCTACGTGAGGCTCCATCTGGAGTACCGCAACCAAGGGTGGGAACCCCAACACAGGAAAGATGTGGAGCTTTTGGAGAGACTCCAGAGGAGGGTCGCAAAGATGATCCAAGGGCTGGAGCACCTCTCCTATGAAGACAGACTGAAGAAGCTGGGTTTGTTCAGTCTGGAGAAGAGAAGGCTGAGGGGAGACCTTATTACGACCTTCCAATATTCAAAGGGAGATATAAACAGGAGGGAAGACAACTTTTTACACAAGTAGACGGTGACAGCACAAGAGGAAATAGGAAGGAGGGAAGATTTAGATTAGGTATAAGGGGGGAGTTTTTCATTGAGAGTAGTGAAGTGCTGCAACAGGCTGCCCAGAGAGACTGTGGGTGCCCCATCCCTGGAGATGTTCAAGGCCAGGCTGGATGGGCCCTGTGCAGTCTGATCTAGCACTTGATCTAGTGGCTGACAACCCTTCCAACTCAAGCCATTCTACGACTCTATGAAACCAGCTCAGTAACTAAGGCAGTGATCATGCACATACGCCCTTATTACAGAGCAAACGAAGGACAACGATTCAGAGACACGTTGTATGATTTTTAATATGGCAATAAATTTATTTGAGACTGATCCCTTGTTGCTGAAGCATTTCTAAGCTCTGGGCCAAAGCCGGACTTTGAGAAACTTCTTGAGCTGCTTGTTACCCAGCCCAGCAGCACAGTGCAGCAACAGCAGAGTGGTGCAGAGCAGGAGGTCGTTAGGCTCTGAGGCAGCTAATTACCTGTATATTAAAGGGTACTTTGCAGGCTTACAAAGAGGAATTAAAATGTCCCAACTGACATCTAATGAAAAAAACCGGCACCCTACGCAGCATGTTTATGTCTTTATCTATAAAGAGGCATTCAGACAACAGTGCTGTATTCCTCTGAAGGCGATTATTAACTACCATTTATGTCCTCGGTAAATAAAGGCTTTCAACAGCTTATCTGTAAACTTGAGGTGTTGTGTCCTTGCTAAGAGTTTTTAGTATTTGATCAATAGCTTGAAAAAATAATTGTACAAGTCCAAGTTTAATGCTGCAGTGACAACCTGAATGCCTGCCTCCAAATAATCAAAGCGGAACTGCAAAACAGAAATGACTTCACCCCTGAGAGCACAAAAAAGTACAAGCAAATGCAAAGCAGTGCTGCTTTATCCCCCAGAAGGAATGGTACCTCGCAGAGAGTTCTACTCGCAGTTCTTTTGCCAGTCTGCCTTTGTAGTTGTGCTAAAATTTAGCAGTGCAGTTAATTTCAGTGTATTCCTCCAGATAAAAATTATTTCCAAGGGCACGTTATCACTTGGTATCAGGTTTTAAATCCAGCATGTTCCCAGTCCTCATAAAATAGGAATGGAAACAAAAACAAAACCAACAACAACTGGAACAGCCAGAACTCTAACTTGCATTTTTCTTTCACGGGGAAAAGAAAACTCTATCTTACAGAAGCAGCAGATTCGCCCTATTAACTGCTGTCTGCAGTACTGCTGTGCTGAGCAGCTCCAACCCCATGGCAGAGCACTCTGCCATGACAGTGTCCCACACCATTTATAAATCCCAGTGCTCCCAATGGCTGGAGCAGTGCCTTGCTGGGCAGACAAGCCTGATTTAAGCCAATGCCACATCCACTCTCTGCCTTCAAGGTCACACTGATACATTTCTTCCTGCTTAAAAACATCTTTTATATAAAATATGCAAGTAACCTAATGAACTTTTAAAACAATATTCAAACCTTTAACATAATAAGAGTTGGTAGTTTTCCAAGGAAGGACAACAAAGCTGTACAAAGGCAGCATGCTCGCTGAGATAAATCACCTGGAGTTAGTTAACAAAAAATAGCCAACAACTGCATTTCCACGTTAGGGACAAGCGCATGCCTTGTCCCTTGTTTTCCATTACTATTTTATACTATAGAGGTCTGATATTTTGTCACATGAAAATTAAACCAGCTCTTTTGCAAATGCTGGAGTTTTTGTTACTGCTGCTGAGTGAGGGAAGCACAGACGAGGTCCTGCTGTCCCCACAGTGGGGATGAGGAGTGTGCACACCTCTGAGCTGCAAAGCCAATGTGGAACTGAGTGATGTCAGTGATGATGGGATGATGTGGCCCCAGGACCAGGGCCAGGTTTTCACCCAGAGGGTGGTGAGGAACAGATTGCCCAAGGAGGCTGTGGATGCCCCATCCCTGCAGGCATTCAAGGCCAGGCTGGATGTGGCTCTGGGCAGCCTGGTCTGCTGGTCGACGACCCTGCACATAGCAGGGGGTTTGGAACTAGATGACCAACACCTTGCTATGTGCAGGGTCGCCGACCAGCAGACCAGGCTGCCCAGAGCCACATTCAGCCTTGATATCAGCCATCTCTTTCAGAACCGTAGGATGAATTTCACCTGGCCCCTGGATTTATATACGTTCAATTTCAAGAGGAGGACTCCGACTTGTTCCACTGTTACAGTGGGACAGAAATCACTCCCCACATCCTCAACTACAGACTCAAGGTCCTGGCAGACATGGGAAACCTGACCACTTGTGAAGACAGAGGCAAAGCACTCATTGAGTACCTCAGCTTCTTCTATGTCTGAGAAAGCCAGCTCCCCATTACTTTTGTCAGAGGGGGAACACTCTCCTTGGTCTGTCCCCTCCTGCCTATGTACCTATAGAACCCCTTCTTGTTATCTTTCACATCCCTCGCAAGTTCAGCTCCATCTGCACCTTGCCTAGGGTCACCAGTAAGGAGGTGAAGCCGAATGTATTTGGGAAGAGAAGAAAGCCACCCAGCAGAACCAGGAGCTGTGTCCATTCACAGTGAGGGTTCAGCATGAGGCACATAGAGGCTTTATGTAAAAAGAAGAGCACTTAACTAGATTTCCTTTTGTATTCCATCAATGTACAAAAACATAACTGAAATGAATCTTATTTTCTCCTTCCAACCATCAGTCGCTTGTTGTCTAAAATAATCATCATCCCCAGCGAGGATGAATATTATCATCCCGTTCTCCTAATAGCTAGATTTTTATATTAAGTATTAAAGATAAAATAAAATAATAATAATCAATTTCTGAAGTTCTACGATAAGCACTCACTGAGGGCAAAAATATGTTAAATGACATTTTAATGACCTGGTGTTCTTATCTTTGCAGGCTTTCATATCGGACCGGTCAAGACACGGCCAACTGCGACACGTGCAGGAACAGCGCATGTATCATCTACAGGTGGGTCACAAACACTCCCATCCCACTTCGTTCTGAATGAGAGGTAATGATTTATTCATTAGTGCAATATCAAATGTCAGCCTTGATTCAGTCGTTGGGATTCTATCTGTTTTTTTTTTTAATTGTCTACATGGAAACAGCTCAAGAAACAGAAAATAAATTCACCTTCACTTAGTTACTTAAATTCAACAGATAACTGTCTAAAATTTTCAGATCAGAGCTGCAGATTATTATGGTCAGTAGCACTGCTACAGATCTTAGGTGTGAAGTACTGCGAGTCACAAGCCTCATTTTCACATAGCCACAAATCCTTAGAATTTTCTGTTCAACAGCTCAACATAAATTGACGTTTATAGCAGTAAGCACTGGACTGGGGAAGCAATTCCAAGAGATTTTATAGCAAACATAACCACATACAGATTCAATCCAGGCAGTTTAACCAGTGAGATGACGTTACTACCCAGGCTTTTACATGCTTCCACATTTACAGTGCAGGAATTTTATCCCATTGGCCAATACCCAACATGAACAGCAGCTCTGAGTTCTTTACATCAGACATCCTCAGTCTTCATGCAACACACACAGACTTGCTGCATACATACAAAGACTCATTCTGAAGGTGTGTGATCTGTTACATGAACACAGGTTTGTTACTGTCAAACCAACAAGCAATTACAAACGGCTCAAAGCTGAAAGGTTTTATAAAGATTGTTTATACCTGCTAGAATTTCTTGCCTGTGGCTGCTAGAATTTCTTCTGCAGAAGGAAATGCTTGGAGTTCACTCACTGGAAACAGATCAGGTGCCAAAGGTAAAAGGACACATTTCATTTCGCTCTAAAGCAGAGATTCCCCTCCTCAAGTTTATCAGCCAAGAGGCTTCTTTTTGCCATGTGTTATGTAAGGAAGGAATAGCAGATAATCAGTGGGCATGACATGAAGCCATCAGGAGTCTGATGATGTGTTTCATACTGACAGCTTAATTGCCCTCCTCCATTACAGAGAGGCTTAAAGAAAAGCAACTGCATATTTACATGTGGTGCAGGTAAGACGAAAACAAACGTAACTCAGATCATCACTGCAGCAGGGATTTCTTCTCTTTGTTATACAAAGGGATAAAGCGTTCTGAAAATGTCTGTCTTTCTGAAATACATCAGGAAAGTATTTAAGAAAATTAGGCAGTATAATACAAAAGAAAATACATAAAGATGGCTGTTAACTACAGATACAAACTAAAATGAATGTACTATTGCTGACCAGGTCTGAAAAACCTTCATGTTTCTCCACTAGATCTCTGATTTAGGTAGATCTGCACCTATTCGTACATTAGCTCCTAGCTTCCTAGCAGTGAAGGTAAAAAGGATGGAGAACTTCAACTCCACCTTTTCTCCTTGCTGACTAACTTGGAAAGAGAAAGATGCTGTTCTGTGCAGGGGAAGGAACCAATTGATTTATTTCTCCTTTACAGCAGTATTTAGAAGCACGTCAATACTAAAGGCCAACCCTGCCTCTCTGCTTGCTCATCCCCAGCAATTTCTTTCTCAAGACAGACTGGGAAATTGCAACAGAGCACGCTGCCATCAGAGATGCTCTTTTTGTCTCGTTAACTAAAACCCAAATCCAATCTGAATTATTATTTTAAGGTCTTGATTTCAAGTCAGCACAATTTAAATTAAGCAACTTCCCAGTTTTTACCTCTTACATTCACTGCAAACAACACAGACTGGAAGTGTTTCCTTGTGTACACATAACAGCATTTCCCACCAGAACAGCCACTTGGACTGCAGCTATCCATGCTGGGCATTTGCCTACAGCAGTGTTTCCAGGGGAAGTTTTAGCAAAACTCAGCTCAGCTCTTTGTCAGAGTAGGAGAATACATGCTGCAGGCAAAAAGTCTAAATGCAGAAGATGGTGCGAAACAGGGGAACTATGAGAAGCCTGAATTACTCTGACAAGATAAGTAGTCAGAAGGGATAGAAGAGAAATTCTCTGATAAAACTACCGCTAAGACAGATTGCTTGTATGATCCTCTTCTCTTCCACAAGCCATACTGCAGTGCTGGAACCTCTGAGAGAAATAAAGGCTTTCACAGAATCACAGAACCATGGGGGCTGGAAGGGAGCTCTGAAGATCCCCCAGTCCAACCCCTGCTAATGCAGCTTCCCCACAGCAGGGCACACAGATAGGCATCCAGGTGGGTATGGAATACCTCCACAGAAGGAGACTCCACTACCTCTCTGGGCAGCCTGTTCCAGTGCTAGGTTTGTACCTGTTCCCTTTGTCCAGTTGCTGGGGACCGCCAATAAGAGCCTGGCCCCATCCACTTGTCTCCCACTCATTAGGTATTAATAAGCAGTCATTATATTAGTTATTTAAAAAGAATCATTTGGAACAGTAAAAACAGGCAAACGTTGTCTGTTGTTAATCCATGTGAAACATTAACCTACTCCATTAGTACTGACGTCTCCTAACCAGAGATCACAGATCAGTTTCAAAATCATCCATCGTTTACAAACTGAAGAGCAAAATTAATAAAAAGACAAAATAGTCTGCACATGTCTTTCACAAACCAATACAGGCTCAGCACTAATATTTTTAGAAACAGACGAGTCTTATTAGGGCATGTTGTCAGCACAAAAGCAACTGAAGTACGAGCACAGGCCTGTGCAACAGGCTGTTTCTCAGCATTTAATTTTGTCTTTGACATTGCATGGCAGGCTCCAGCTACTCAGCTGAAAACATGACGAGAGCACTCTCAATACAGCATTACAGGTTAAAATCATGGCTACGTACATCAAGGAGGCAGCGCAGCAACCCATGGAAGCCATTCTTATGAAGATGTTAGATACACTGATAATTAGGAAAATATATAAAGATGGCATGCAAAGTAAGACAAGTAGACATAAATCCCTAAGATATTATCAGTACAGTAAAATCAGGGAACCAAATGACCAGAATAGTAATTTTCACCATCTTTTTATTTCCTACCCACGGTAACAAATTTGTGCTCTTTTTCACACAATTCTTATCTCTAGACTGTAAGATTCTTGGTTGAAAAATGGATCTTAATGCCTTGCCAGCACTGACAATGCTTTGGATCCTGGGCATTTGTAATATTCAGGTTAAAATAGGAAATTTTTAAAGAGATTGTTTAAAAGTGTATTAAGCTAATTTTCAAGTTATTAATGCTTATCTGGATCCTGTTCTTCCAAGATGCAGCATGCACTAATTCCATGTCATCCTATTAATGCAGCTAGCAGACACAATGATACTCTTTAATTCCTGTTTCACCTAGCCTACTTAAATGCAAAGAGTTAAGCTGCTCTACAAATGCTTGTAGGATTTGGGCCTTAACACTGCAAACTAGGTAGTAACAAGGTAAACAAAGGCAATGCCAACTGAAATGAGGAAGGTTTAGGTTGAACAGAGAGAAAAAGGTTTGCTCCTTGAAGGGGAAAGCAGAGGGACCAAGTGCCCAGAGCCTGGGCAAGCTCCATCCTTGGTGCTTTCAAGAGATGACTGGATAAAGGACCCAAGCAACACAGCCCTGAAACTGGGTTATTCTGATTCTGCAGTCTTACAAGTAAGCAACACATCAGATTGTTAGTATCTAGTATCTTAAAATGATGCATATTAATAACGTGTGACTACGTTAAAAAAGAAAGCCCATCCAAATTCTGAGCTTGTTGCTAGATATCCTCCCACGTCCCGTATGTTTAAAACCAAGTGGTTATGACTCCTCAAACTGTTTTCAATCCCATCTACAGCAACAGAATTAGAAAAAGCTCACTCTACTGCCAGCGTGCAAAAAATAAACACGCTCATTAACATGTATTCTCAAATCATTAAAAAAAAAATCACAAAGCCAAAAACAGAAAATCCAGCACACCAATCCCTAATGCAAGGTGCTAAGATTCAGAAAATGGGATTAACCATAAAAGAAAAGTCTGAAGGAGCTGGCCATGTTGTGTGCATGCTTTGAGCGAGACGGGACATCCAAACTGCCCGCCTGGCTGCAGCTGGGAAGGGCTCTGTATTGCTTCCTTTATCCTGCAGCGGGCCCCAGGTAGGGACACAGCCCTAACACCTCTGGAAAGCACTGCATTTAACCCACGTGCACCACACGTGGCTGAGCAGCTGTTCAGGATACCTGGTGTCCTAACCCTGCACAGAAAAGCGCTCTGAGTTCATCCTGGAGAACTCGGCATTACAGGATTGAGTCTGCACTGCTTTCAGAATGCACAGCTTCCATTTCACAAACCGAAAGCAGAGGATGGGGGACACTGAGCCCAAAGCAAAAACAAACACAGAAACCCCACAGGGGTTCCTGCTGACTACAATTCTGAAATTAACATCACGGAATGAAAATAATTTTCAAGGCAACGCCGCCTCATTCGCTGCAAACCAAACTTGCACAGCAAGGGAACGATGCTTCCTATGGACAGACCAGACCCTGACTCATGTTTCTGCTGGGCTTCACTGCATGCACACGCTGTGCAGTAAATAACATCAGGGCCCAGGAAACGGGAAAGAAAAGGAAAAAAAAAAAAAAGACTGTGATCACACATTGGGTTCTCTCTGCACCGGTATCAGTCCTGAGCAGAACACAGAACTGGAGAAGCAGACATGGGGTCCTGTGCTCAGGGTTCAGTCAGGCACACACTGACAGCATCTACAGCTGCAACTGCAGCAATGCTTTTGATCAGTCCTGGACCAGAACTGGCACACTGTGACAGGATTTCAGAGATTTTAATTACAAAGTTCTCGCCTGTGCTTAATGACACAATTCTCAGAGGTCTGCTGTTTGATTTCCTTTGGCCAAATTTTCATGGGACTGACATACATGCAAACCCTGATTCACGTGCAAATGCCAAGATTCTGTTACAAACCCTGTGAATATATGGAAAAAAAAAAAAACACACAGAAAAACAGAATTTTTTTTATCACAGACAAAACAATGCTGTCTATGGGCGCTCAGAAAAACCAAAACAGCCCATCTGTGCAATGTGCTGCACAAAGGAAAAAACTGAGATAGGCACTGAGAATGGAGACACTTTGATGCAGTGTTCCAAACTGCATGGCCCAGGTACACGTGTGACACCAGAACCGTTTGTCATATTCAGATTCACCTCTTGTTTTTGTAGGGTTTATTCATAATTACCGATTTAACTACTGAAAAATATATTCTGTCGTCTCAATATGGAGAAGCACTTCCAAAGCCAACAACCTCCATAATGAATAAAGCCAGAAGAACATACGGCCCTCACTAATTCAGTTGATGGAGTTTCCATGAGGACACTTGAAGAGATGAAAACAGACAAATTGAAAGTGGAAAGAGCCACGTGGCACAGAGAGCATCTCAGGGAAAGGTCATTTCGAGAGGAAACCTACAGCTACTTGGGATATAAAAATATCACTAAGCAGAGTGAAGCTGTCAGAGCTGTGACAGGTGACACAGACAAGTTCATGAATGCAAGAATTGGAAAGATAGGGGAACAGTCTGTAGGGAATATCCAGCACCACGTAACAAAAACACGCAGAGGTCACACAAATACGTAATACCTGCTGAGTTTAATAGCATTCCATATGTTTGATAGAACACCGAAACCAAAAGTGAAATCAGCAACAGCTGAGTTAAGGAGAGATGAAAAACTACAGAGTAAGGAGGCTTCGGTCTTATTTCTGCAGCACCAACAGTACACTCACATCCCAAGCAGACAAAATCATTTGCCTCAAAGGAATAGTTACATCAGAACACCTACAAAGCTAAATAAATTGATCCTGATAGATAACAATTCTTACAAAATTTATGCAGCTGCAAAAGCTGGAATAATACAGTTTTCTTTCATCCTCTTTCTAGTTCTCAGAAGAAAGATTTTATTTTGATGTAAATTGATGGAAACAAAAAAACAGCCTCCAATAAGCTGTGAATAGAGAGTGATGCAGCAGAGAATTTGTCTGGACCAGAACTAGGAGTTCTCCTCTTGAAGTCTGCCTCCAATAGAAATCGATTCTAAAGAAAGTTACTCTGTTCCAAAAGTTGTGGGGTTTTTGTTTGTTGGGTTGTTGGCTTCCTTAAAGTAATGTATTTCTTGCACTGATTTTGAGTTCTTCAGAGATTTTCCCAGCTGAATGCAAGAATAACATTTTGAATTGACCTCTACCAATGCCAGAATCTATTTCATCCTGAGATTCTTTCACTGCGTTACTGAGAGCATTAACGTGGTGGGCTGTTTACAACTGATTGATGAATCTTCCCACAAAATTCATGTCACAGTTATCTAACCAAGAGCTTTTTGCAAGCTAAACTGGAAAAATGAACGTGTTCTTAAGTTGAAGGCTGCACTGTTCCTTCATCAGCAAGGATAACAATAGATTCAGTGGTCTCAGAACTGCCTTTGTAGTAACAGGATATCCAACACTGCGACCTACTGCAAATTCACTCCTTGCAGATGCTGCTCTAATGTGCGTATGTTCAAAACAAATGTTCATTTTAAAATAACAAGCAACATGCAGGGAAGAAAGAAATTACAGTCTTTGTTCCTAACATGCCATCAATTTCACTGTTTCCTAAATTTACCCTTCAACACCCAGCTGCAATGTAACGTCCAAGGCAGGATGAAAAGAGTCACTGTAGGGCTCAGCCAGAGGTTGACATACCAAATGCAGCTGACACTGTGACATTTCATGGTATATGAAAGTAAGTAACCTCGATTTGGGTTTTAAGTAAGTAAGACAGAAGTAAGGTTTTACTGAAGTTCATTTTGTGTTTTATTAGCTAAACTTGAACTGTAGTTCTCTCTATTGAAATAAGAGTTATAATTTCATCTTTATGACATTTCCTAATTGCTAGTAGGTTTTCGTAGTCGAGAGCGCTTAGAATTCAGAAGGAGTAGCCTGGATCTTAAGTACACATTTTGATTCCAAACTTAGGATGAAACGAGTACTTCCCTTATTTCTATGTTTAATAGCAAATCAAAAAAACAAGTACACTCTAGTATTACTGAAATGGGTTCTTCCAATCAGCTAAATAAATAGATATCCATCCGTAGATGTTTCTGTCCCATCACTCACCCACAGCAGGGGCTAAGCAGGTTTCATGTCACTATCCTTCCTACAGGGCTATCAGCATATGGAGAAGTTCTGCAGTGCACGGGAGAATTAAGTTCTTAACGTTTAATTTATCACAGAGAAGTGATATGAGTGATATGATACATAACTACGACAGACTCGTAGTCAGGAGTCAATTTGGTGAAATTAACTCATGGTAAAGCTTGAAAGAAACAAGCCACGGTCAACAAAATGCCAGGCCGGCCTTTTTGTCAACGGCTTTTATCCAAAGAAAGTTCTCCCCACCTATGGAGGAGCAGCATGAGCAGGAGGCACAGAGCCCAGGAGCACAGACAGAGCCCTCCTGCACAGCAAGAAGGCGTCAGGATCCCATTTAACAACATCTTTCCACGTCTCGTCTTTCTCCCTCCAGTTCCACGTTTAAGAATTGCTGCAGCAATTCAAGTGTTTATTTTGTATTTGAGTTTAATAAATTAAGCCTTTCCGTAGTGTTGTCAGATGTTGCTTTAATTGGAATAGTACTGTCATCATAATGCAGTAGCTGATTGCCTTTTCTTCTCATTTTTAGTGTGGAATTGGATTTCAAGCAGCAAGAAGATAAACTACAGCCAGTTTTGAGAAAACTTCATCCTATTGAGGAAACTCAGGTTGCACCTTTGCCTTATTCTCAGGAGAGCTACTCCTCAACTCCCAAGCAAAAATCCAAAACTGAATCAAAAAAGCATGGAAGATGGAAACTCTGGTTCCTTTAACCAAGTCCATTAACTGTGGAGTTCAAGGCCTTCTCTGAAATATATTTGGAGTTCTGTCAATCATCTCCAAGGGATCTCGGTGCACTGCTCCGTGTCACCGGCCCGTGCTGTTCTGACTACTCTGGCAGCGTTCAGTTCTCACCGTATGTACCAAAAAGGCCTTTGTACCTACAAACTCATGTTCAGAAGCAAGGGGTGATGTGACACCTCGTCAGCTTTTATTTGCGGTTCACCAATGTGGGATGTAAAACCTGAATTGAAATTTATACAGAGATGGAAAGGAAAACTATTCCCTCCCCCTCCCTTAGATCTGAGAGCATCACATTCTAACCTGTTAAATCGTAGGCTGTCATCCTGTACACAGCTAAATATCACTTTTGTTTTAAAGCCTTTTGGGGGTTTGGTTTATTGTCTTTAAATAACGAGGGGGGAAAAAAGAAAAAAAGCAAGCAAGCCTTATGTATGCAGTGATCTTCAGTTTTACAAATCCATGTTGATTGGGGAGTGCAGTTTTCAGCACATCTATCCTGGACAAAGCACAATTTTTCATGTGGTCCAAGACCATGAATACTCTCTGAGATGTGACTATATGTATATTTGCCTTCATGTGTTGTAGACTTCAGCCAAGCTATCACATTTTGACAATGCACCATCAGTTCTAATTTAGCTGTGTCCTCACCACCAGGCAAACAAGGCTGCTGCCCGTCACCAGCAGGTGGGCAGTGAGAAATGCCCCAAGTCGGGACAAGCCTTAACCACACCAAGCTGACAGGGTCAAGGCTACAGGACAATAAGCAGTCCTAAATCTCACTTTTAACCTTTTGCTGCCCCAAAGCTCTAAACGACACATTCTGGCACAGAAAAAAAAGACAACAATCTGAAAAACACAAAATGAACAATAAAAAGTTCTACGGATTGCTGGCACTTGCCATGATTTAGTATCTTTTTCTAAGGCAGTCTTTGGAAAACCTCTACATTACTGCAGAAGGCACCATAAATTTTATAGTACGCATTATGCTGTGAAACCTGCCTGGAAGGAGCAGCAATTTTAGAAGCTGTTTATTTACCAAGCTTCTCAGATGGGTTTCTCAACCAACACATTACAATTTATACCCATATCTATTAATTGTACTAACTGACCAGCACTCTCCTAGGGAGGAAACGTTTGATTATTTTTCCTTTTTATTCCTTCTTTTCATGTTGCTCTGAATTATAAACTGAAAACGTTTCCTGTAAGTACATGTTGCTGTCATTAAGCTCATATCTACAACGACCACATCTCACACTGGAAGTGGATAGGGACTGGGAATACTGCTCTGTTGGGTCTTTTTTAAGAAGTCGTACGGAGTTACGTGGCAGTCTGCTTTACTAAGATTTGCTTTTGAGATTTCACACCCTGCAGCATCACTGAGACAGGAATTCTTTAGTCTATAGGTGGTAGAAATACCATGAGTAGCAGATGAGTTTGCACATACTACCAAACTTGAAATGTTTTCATTGACACTGTTTTTTTTTCTGAGCTCAACATCCAACCCGTAGCTACAAGAAAATGTGAGGAGAAACACATGCCTGTTTGCTATGGGGAAAAGGTAAGAAAAGGAAGTTAGAATGGGAACAGACACGCAGAAGATGTCAATGTCCACCTCCAAATGAATTTCAGTGTGCTTAACTGAAAAGGTCACTTTGTAGGAAACTTCGAGAGGGCTACGAGTTCTTGTACGTACATAAACAATATCCTGAAATACTCTGAGAGGTGAAGGATCAAATGAGGTGACTGGACCCTGCGTACCAGGAAAGAAGTGCAATTGTTTCACGAGGAAGAAGTGTGTTTCATGTATTTTATACCGTTTTTAATTAAAGATACAAAACTGTTTACGAGGCAGCTCGCCTCACATGCTCTAGAAACCTACCCAATTACTTCCAAACAAGAAAATCTCTCTATTTTTTTTCCCTAAAATGAAATATCAAATATGGGTTTAACAAAAAGATGCAACGATATTCAGCATTTCAAAATAATGGCAATCATTTACGAATTTATATATGCTAACGCGCCATTTAATTAAAGAAATTAAATCAAGCATCTCTCAGTGGCAACCAATTACAAATCGTTAGAGTCACCTCATCAGCAGCTTTCCCCATCAACCTGTTCTAAATGTTCTCATGTGCAGGGACTGACACAAAGCTCAGCTGCTCCGTCTGCGGTTCTGCCTCGCTCAGAGCCCAGGGTTCTGTATGCATGTCACACCACGGAGGAAATCTCACCGGTGGAACACGTGAGAGCTGCAAGGGAAGGTTCTCACGGCGTGTTCTGGACATGTTCAGGCTATTTTCTTAAAGAGTTGCAGATTTTTAATTTTTTACATTTTTTTAAAAAAGGAAAAGCCGACATACATCTAGTCTTGCTTAGACTTACATACCGTGTTCTGTCGTACCATACGATGTAATTTGTAATAAAATGTTTTTGCAAGTGTGTAAAAAGTATCATATTGTATTGCATTTAGAACCACTCAGGCTCAGCCTAGGTAACCAGAGAGAATCCTCATTCTTTAGAGCTTTCGTTAAAGGTGACATGATGCTCTTTTCACCCTCGTGCAGAACACCTGAAACTCAGCTATGAGGTGATAGCAGAGAAAAATACATCCTCACTTTCAGTGTGGCACATGACATAGTTTTACCAGATTCACCAACAGCCCTTCCACACACTGATTTGCTACATGCACTTCTCTCATATCACGCTGAAACTAATTTTTAGTCAATAAATACTGCAGTGACTTTATATTACTTGCTATTTTCCGAGTCCGTATCATTTCCATTAAGCAACAGTTCTTTGTTTTATAACTACTAGGAAACACTATTCATGTACGTATCACTTGTTTTCTTAAAGGAGGATTAAAAAAAAAAAAATCACTGTAAAAATAGTTTAACAATCAGGATAAACTGAGAAAAAATTCATGATTAAAACTGAAAAATCCTACCATCAGTACAAAGTGTTTGCTTTTTCTTGCTTCAGGTGCAAAACCGTCTGTGCTGGTCATCTCACTCAGCGTGTTAATGGTTCATCAGGTACTTAAAATGGGACAGATTTGTTTCTCAGGAACACTTCCAACCCCAAACCACTGACAGCCCCATTCCTTCAGCACCTGCGTACCGCACACACTGTGCACTGCTCCTGGAATCTGTTAACCAGTTACTGTGCAATTCTGTTCTTGTAGAAAGACAAGAGACTGCATTATTTCAGCAGCCATAACACAGAAGTGGGGCTTATTAAAGTCACTGGAGAGCTGGAAATGAGCTGCTGAGCAGTAAAGGTGCATGCAGTTGGTTCAGATAAGCACTGGCACTGCACAGCCCAGACCCATTGGCTGCACTGGTGGTGTTACCATTCTAAAGCAGCTTGACATCAGTGGCAGAACAAAACCATTACCACCATCCTCTTCAGTTTTCATCACAGAATCCTTAGAGGTGGAAGGGACATTTTATAAGTCCAACTCCCCTGCAGTGAACAGGGACACCACAGCTCCAGCAGGTTGCTGGCCTCGAAAGCCTCCAAGGATGGGGCATCCACCACATCTCTGGGCAGCCTGTGCCAGAGGAACAGGTTGTGAAATAAGTTTGCAACACCACTTCAAATGCTTCCACAAGAAAAGAAAATGTGCAATTCAATAAAGTAAAAAAATTTTACCCCCTAATAGTCTAGTGAAGAAAATGAAGTTTTCTGCTTAACGCTTTGGAATGCCAAGCATTGTTATCTGTGAAGTTTGGGTTTAGAAAGATAATTTACATCCTCTAGCTTCAACTCATAAACAAGGTGAGCTTCAGAACACTCTCCTGTGACCATCAATAACTCAAATTTCACTTCTGGAAAGGCATCCCTGACTTGAAAAGACAACAGACAGCATCCACCACCATCTCTTATTTCATTCTTCCCTCCTCACATCAGTGCTGTGCCCTGCTGTTTCACACTTCTTGCTCCCGTGTTGTCATCAGTTCCACTTCTTCCCTCTGCCCGGTGTCATTTCCACCCTGCAGAGATTCTCTCCCACCATATCTGAGCAGCACCTTAAACCTTCCATTAACATCAGATGGCTGAAGTGTATCACATTGAAACCTCTACTTTCTGATCACTTTTGCGGCTCCTTTTTTTTGTTTGTTTCACTGCATTCTTTTCCAAAATACAGCAGGAAAGAGAAGCTCCATGGGAAACGCTCCACCTACTGCTAGAGCCACAAAGTCCCCTCCTGCCCACTGCTCCCTGTCACACAGCCCAAGGGAATTTAAAGGCACTGGTGTCACAGTGGGCGTTCAGCTGGCTTTTCACCAGAGACCCAATGATGTTCAGAGCTCCTCAGACACCCACACAGCAGCACAGCCGCTTCCTACCCCGATCCAAGCTACAACTTCACTCTAGCAAAATGAAACGTGGCTTGTTCCACAAAGTAAAGGAACCACAGATTGCACTGCACTGCTCATCAAAGCCAGAGATTAGTAAAGAGTGGGTCAGGAATGGAGTCAGAAGGGACAAGAGATTGTTCAGGAGGCAAAATTCTGCTCCTTCTGATACCCGGGTCACTTACAAGGCCAAAATCACCTTTTCAAATTCTAACTGTTAGTAACCAGCTGTAGTTTTGATGAGAATTGTTAGAAGCTGTCTCTAGGTCTCACCTTTCCTGGGAAAAACTTGCACAGCAGCTCTGCTTCAGTTAGCAAACAGATCGAGCAGAATCACCCAAGTGAGACTTCCAGAAGAAAAACCACACTCCGAAATAACAAGTACTAAAATGGCAATCTGACTTTTTTCATCTTGAAATCTATTTGATGTGCCAAGTGGGGAACAAACCCTAATTTCCAAGTCCATAAATTCACTGCTTTCACTGAACCAGCCTGTGCAAGCGGCCAGAAGCACAAAAACCTTTAAAAGCTTTTTACCTGTATTCACATTGAAATATGGCAAAAGTTAACAAAATTCTCTCTCATTTCCTGAACCAGTGAGGAATGCTGAAGAATCCCACAGAGAAACAAATCTCACCATGTTTCCATGTGGGTCCTCACAACACTGTATGTGCCCACATCCCTGCCTACTGCAAAGGACAGGATTTGGTCAAGTGGGAACTACAGCCCATTCACTTTTCCTCAACATTTCTCCAAAAAAACTGATCTGGTAACAGCCAGATCAGTATCAGACATACAAAACCCTATCTGAATGTTTTAATGGGGAGAAAACTACTGTAATTATGTGCAGCATCTGTAATAGACTCTAATTACACTTTCTCCTGCAACAGTAAATTCAGTATTCCTCTTACATTAGCACATACATCAGCAACCTGAAGCTATGCTGAAGACTTCTGCTCACTAATGCCAAAGGACATCACACACAGCACATCCCCAGCCCCACAAGCACTGGCACCCAGCAAGTAATTTAAAAGGGAACAATATCTAGAAAGCAAATGCCTTCAGTATTTACCCCTAGTGATCACACAGTTCAGGCATCCCATGAGGCACCGCCATTAGAATCAAATATGAACAGGAATGCTGCTCTCATTTGCCAGTGCTAATCAAAGCAGGACCCAAGCAGGTAGGTAGTTCTCTTCTAGAGAAGTAAACATCAGCTCTTCAGTTGAAGATGACATTGCTATTGCTTCAAGGTGAAAACATGCCAAGTGCTGAATGCCAGTATTTACACAAGAAGCAAATTGCATATGCACATGCCCTGATTTTACTGCTTATGAAAAAAGTTGTTATTTCAACTATGCTTCTATGGTATCGCTCATCTTTAAATTCCTCCTTCCTTCTTCTCATCCTGCAGGAGCAATTCTCCAATACGAATTTTGGGTAAAACAATTCTGGTAGTGATAAAAGAAAAGGCGTAATTTCAACCTGACTCTAACCCAGAATCCAAGCAACTCAAATGCAGAACACGAGGTCAACCATTCAGAGAGATGGAAAACCCAGTTTGGCCAGAACTCTTCCTCTCCCCTTACACATGCTACACACAAACTACCAACAAGCCAATGCTCTACTGCTTACTGAACACACACAGTTACAGAAGGTTTTGATTGCTTTGGATCACTTGGGATTCAAATCCTATTACATTCAGGTACAGAAAGATGTGACAAAGGTATTTGAGTTTACATCAGGAGACACTTACAATGAGCTCTGAATCACGTCCCATGGAAATGACTGTTCTATTTACTGTCCTCAGAAGCTTTTCCATGATTATCTGGACATGCCGTTGTGTTGGCCCCTAAGGAAAAAGAATGAATTAGTTTGAACTCTGTACACCAGTAGAAAAACAAACATTTGAGTTAAAACAACCTCTCTTGTGGAAGATAGATAAAACAGTACTTACTTCTATTGATCAAAAGCAGAAAATTAATCTCTGTTGTTTTCATTTTTTTAAAGACCATGCAAAATCTTATTAACATTTTACTAATAAATGTATTAGTAGTACTGTTACAGTTTTCTAAATGGAAAGCAAGTCCATGGAAGCAATGACCAGGACATTTAGTTACCTGATTTTATTGTCTGAAGTCATTTTTCCCACATCAGAAGCACGTTATCATATCTAAGGAGCTATTATGCAAAATCTTAGCAAAAAAGGAACTAAGAAAACCAAAGGAAAACTTTAGGCAATGAATTTCAATTTCAGCGAATTACATCGAATTAATATTTCTGCCTTATAAGTAACCTGCCATTATTTTTGGAAGAATATTGAAAATAAAACATTTTGCACAACCAGTCTAGAAGAAAAAGGTCAGAAACCTCATGCAGAACACTGCCTATGGGAACTGAAGCCAAAAAACACATGACAAAAAAACCACAACGAACACCACAGGGTAGTCTAAATTTCATAAACAGGGGTAGTTCCCATTAGTGTGGATGACTTCCAAAGAGGGCTGTGACATGGGAAGGTGCAAAGCCACAGCAAGTAATTGGAAGCATTTTCCCACAAAGTTATCTAAATGAAGCAGCATCTTTGTGTTGCTTCTTGACTACCGTACAAACACTTTGATGATCCATTTTCTTTCTTGCCCTTATCATTTGACCATGCTTAATTACCAAAGGTAGGCTTGTATACATGAAGAATGCATCTGCATATTCAAAGAGTGATCCATCATCTCTTCATACACAACTACTGCTCTGATGTGATTTTTCTTCCCATTGCTGACAGATACATTTTTGGGTTAGAGCTTATAATTCCAGTACAAAGAGCACAGAAGCATAGAATGTCTCAGATTTGAAAAGACCTTAAAGAGCATCAAGTCCAACCACAACCTAACCATACTACCCTAACTACCAACCCTCTGCTAAATCACATCCCTGAGCACCACATCCAAATGGTTGTTAAACACATCCAGGGATGGTGACTCAAACACCTCCCTGGGGAGCCTATTCCAGTGCTATTCCTATTCCAGATGCTACTCCAGCATCTTCTGAAACATGTGCATCTCAGTACCCTGCTCTGTCTTTCAGCTCTCCCTGATTTCAAAGATCCTCCTCCTCTCCACACGCCTTGCACTTTTGCTGCTCCTGTCTGTCATTTTACTTTGTGTTCCTCCTTGCTTGCATTTTGCTTCCTTTCCCTGCTCCCTTCTCCATCAGCAGCCATGCGGGGCAGCTCTGGGCTCAGCTACAGAGATGGGAGGGCTGCAGGTTGCCTGCTGCCATGGGAAGAAAGACAGTCAACATGGACTGACAAGAAGCAGCAAGGCTGTCAAAAACAAATCCCCTTTTGAAAATAACCTACTTTCTGAAGCACTCAGACAGCACTACTTCAAAAAAGAAATAAAATCAGTTTTTGTTTCTTTTTTTGCTTCCCAAAAAACAGTCAAACAAGATGCTAGGTACGATGTGAGCAGGTGACCCCAGAGGTCCCTTCCAGCTGAAGGAGTGCTTCATGCTTCTACACAGGGCTGAAGATTCACGCAGCAGCCTCAGCAGCCACAGCTTCTTTAAGACAGCATCAAATGATTACAGCTCTCCAGCAAATGAGCGACGTTTGCATATTCGTGCAAAGTCAGGAAAAGACAGAAGAAAAAAAAAAGACAGTTATGCAAGCTGCACATCTGCATGCCTGCCCAGAGCACTCACAGGTTTGCAGGTGCAGCTGTCTGACATTTCATAGAGTCACAGAATGGCCTGGGTTGAAAAGGAGCACAATGCTCATCCAGTTCCAACCCCCTGCTATGTGCAGGGTCACCAACCAGCAGACCAGGCTGCCCAGAGCCACATCCAGCCTGGCCTTGAATGCCTGCAGGGATGGGGCATCCACAGCCTCCTTGGGCAACCTGTTCCAGTGCCTCACCACCCTCTGGGTGAAAAGCTTCCTCCTTATATCCAACCTAAACCTCCTCTGTCTAAGTTTAAGATGTTGCCATTTCTGTAAGATCACTACATTAGTTGTAGCACTCATGCAGAAGCAGTCACCTACCCACAGAATAACCAAATACCTCAGCTGGAAGGGATGCACAAGGATCATCGAGTTAATAATCCTGGTTATTTCTTAGCAAGGTGTATAATTCTACTATGTAAGTTTAAACAGCATATTAAGAAGTTAAATAAGTTTGCTAAATTCACAAAACTACATGTTCATATATATGCACCTTCAGGGCCACCTTCAAGACCATTCAAACGTGCATTTCCCAAAATGCTTGGGTGGGTGGGGATTTCAAGTACTTCCCACCAGGCAGAGGCTAAACACTGTGTAAGAAAGAGGTTTCTCTCTCAATGTTATGCATCCTTCTCACTAACCAGCATCTGTAAAAGTGTTCTTAGACTGCAGTGGTGATTAGAGTTGCCTCAGAAACAATACAAAACATCATAAGATGTCAGGGAAAACATCCTTGTCATTGTATACCTGAAAAGAAGCCTTAAACAAGATTGGTAAGGAGACAGAAAAGAATTTAAGTCATCAGGAGTTACCTGCTGAATCAGTTCTGCTAAGATTCATTTCTTTTAAATGCTAATCTTCACAGAAACATGAGATACTAACCACATCTTTCTTGTAAAGCACTTCCAGGATGTTACTCAGCAATTGGCAACAAGCCTCCAAATCTTCTTGTCTTTCCAAGTGATACTTGAGCTGATCTGTCATTGTTGGCAGCAAGATTTCCCTGCAGTCTGCACACAAGACATAAGATTACATACACAGCAGTAAATAAATGCACAGTATTACCTATACAGCCAACCCGCTCCAGTGATTGCTTAAGACAAAAAAAATAAATAAATAGGAAGATATTTCAGCTGCATTTCAATCCAAACCATAAAAACCTGGAAAAAAAAAAAAAATATATATATATATATAAGCAAATGAAAGTTAAGCTAAGAAGGCTCAGACAAAATGCTACCTTCCCATTTCTGCCCCAGCTGAGCAAAGTGCTTGAGCAGTCTCACAAGCTTTAACCACCCATACTTAAAAACAACAGTTACCCAGACTTACAAAACACCACACAACATTTCACACATGTAATAAAAGTATAACCTGCAAAGTGTCTCAGTGCACACAGACAGAACACTGGGACACTGCGTTTGCTTGCTAAAGCAAGCTCTTTCCTTAAGGAGAGACTGCACAGCCCACTGTCTGCCTTCTGCATGGTTGTATCAAGTATGTCTTCTTCATGCTCAAAGGAGTGAGGATAAAGTTAAAACCCTTTTTCAACTCCCTCCATCCCCAGCCCAGTATTTCCATGCCCAAAGGAGGGGAACCAGTTACTACCACGAGCCCATCCCTCCAATGAGCTGCCCCACAGAAAGGACAGAATTCTGGTCTCACAAACTGCACAACGGGGAAAAATAATGTCAGTGGCAAAAAAAATAATCAAGAGAAACACGCTACAATGCAGCATAGAGAGCACTTCAGCTCAAGAAGATGTTAGAGAGGAACTAAAACAGCAACATCTTTATCCTGCCTTGTAGGCTCGTGTTTGTGGAATGAGAATGAATGGAGTACAAGCACATCCAGCTTCAGCAGTTCAAGAGAAATATTCTTCGGTCTCAAGTGACTGCAGCACGTAGGTGTTCACTTGGGATGCACAAGTGGGCTGTCATTCTAAGGAAGAACACTTTCAAGAGTTTCTTCACTGTGGAATTTTTACATCTAATTACTTCTCGGTCATTTAACCACCAGCTTCATAACTCAAAAAAAGAGTAAAACCACGGTGTGTTAGTTGAATTTTTCCCTCAAGAAACATGCACTAAAGCCTGCAATGTATTTACATGGAAAAATCAATCTAGCCACAGCATCATATCCTCTCATATTCATTTCCATTATGACTTACCCATTAAGGAGAAGAAAACTGGATTACAAGAGGAACAAATCAAATTTTAGAGAAATATCATCATAATCATCATCAGTTCCCATTATGTTTACAGATATATTATTCATAAATCCATACAGATATTAAAAGCAAAGAGGTGGTGACCTCTGTGGCTAAACAGAACTGACCCAAACAGCACTGGAAACTGAGACAAACCTAAGATTTTACCTTACTCCAGTGGCTAAAGGCACAAAAGCACAACAAAGGGCATTGACTGAGCTTATTTACCAGGATGTTTATTAATTAATGATCTACAGCTGCTTACACGAACATGAAGTCTCTAAACCACCCTAATAAGGCAGACAATGAAATACAGGCATTTGAAGCAACAGGTAGCTGTCACTTACTTAGCTGTGCAACCTCAGCTGAAGAACAGCATCCCCTCAAATTGAACGGGATGCTAACGCTGAATAAAGGTCCAGCATTACAAAGAGTTTTTCTGACTGATGATAGTGACTCACCATCAGCATGCTGATATCATCGCTGTTTTGCATTTGCTTTAAACTTCTGCCTTGGATGGAAGCTGCTGCAGCCCTTGGCCATTCCCTCCTAGCCCAAAAACATTCCCTTCCTTGTTTCAGTACCTGGGCCACTCTTACATAAATCACCAGACGGACTCAGAAAGAAGCAAAGGCAGATTTACCCTGCCCATAGCAGAAGAGTTGCAACTAGGCATCTCTAAGACCCCCTCCACTCTAAGCCATCCTGTGATTAACTCTATGATTCTAAGAAAAAAACCAACAAGAACGCAGTGGTGTAGCACACCCCTTCCACCAGACACAAGGGAAAGACAAAGTTCTGCCACCCAGCTGCTAAGTGTTCCAGCAAAGGCATGCTACTGGGGCTTTGTAAAGCCTACAGGGTGAATCAACATTTAATAACTTACTACTGCCAATAATTAAGACATTCACGTTCCTGCTAAGCCCCACAAGTAGAGAATGGTCAAAGATCAATTTAATATCTGCAAGCATCCAGAAGGCAAAAACTGTAGCTAGGTCACCTCTGGGATATTCTGGCATAAGCCTGGAATACACATGGATCCACAGAGCAGGTGATCAGGCTGAATTTCTGAGAAAGGCAAAACTAATTGATTCGTCAAACACGTCGTTGGGAATCGTGCAGCCTGTACTTCTCCTGGAAGATCTGACAGTGCTCCTCAAGCAGCACCTCCTGGCTCTGTGCCGTCCTACTCACTGACTGCTGAACATCTGCTCTTCTGTCTGTAGCTGCTGCACACAGAACACGGGAGGATAAAACACGGTGAAGAGGTGTCCTGACTACTTGGTCACCCAATAAAACAAGTCAGATTCTTCTCAGATTAAGAAAAATAAACACCCCAGAGATGCGTAAAGCACCAAATTGTGAAACCCTCCTCAAGGTTACTCGGCCCTCTAACTACTAATGGAAGCTTTATGCCAAAGAAGAAATAGTAATATAGAGATGGCTTTGCAATAAGCAAAAAGGAATAAATACTGCCAGTTGGAAAGACAAAGGCCATGGCTAAAATCAGATGGGTGCTTTATGCCATTCATTATCTGATCGTAACAAAACCCTTTTCGTGCACTGAATGATTTTGATGTGCTTTGCTTTTCTCTGACGGCTGCTCAAGGCTTTCTCTGAGACACCGGTGAGCCAAGGGAGGACCTTTGCTGCCTCTCATCACACAGCCCTGTCCCACTGTCCCCACTGCTCCATCACACCACAGACCCAGCTTCCTTCTGAGCCAAAGCAGCAGCTGCTGCTGCAACAGTTCCATCACCAGCTTCGTGATTTTCTGGATACTTCCAGTAAAATACGCAGGCAGTAAAATCCCGAGGGAGCTCACCAACACACAACTCTGTTTCTGTACGTACACATACAGGTAAATATTTCAACAAATCTACTGCTACGGTAATTCGCTCCACAGCGAGACAGGATTTTAAGAACCTCCTTTGCCATAAACTACTTTGAAAAACACTGCGTTGATCAACCACCTCGTGATTATTTACAAGCAGAGGAGAAGTTAACCTTCCCCACCCTGCCGGTCACAAACACCTCCTGGCACTGATTAATGGCAAGGCCAGAGATATCCAGAGCCTACGGCATTAGTCTCCTGCTCAAAAGCCAGCTGTGAAGATAGCTCACAAGTATGATGCACAATGATTACAGACAACAGTAATTCGACATCTGTTCATTCTCTGCTGCACAAGTCCAACCCCCAGTGATTAATGACACAGGAGCATGCAGCGAGAATAAAATATTAATCTTTATAAAAGGATGCTCAGGAGGCATCATCAACTTAGGAGCATCCAAGCAAAGCTCCAGCAAAACACTGACGTGGGAACTCTGCTGAAGCTAAATACACACAATAAATTTTTGTCAATATAAAATATTTCATTTAGAGGGATGCTGATAAATGTATTTCTTTGTTTTATGGTTCATTTAGTTTTCGTGGGCAAAAAAACCCTTTGCTCAATAACCACGCTTCCACTACACAGCGTGGAGTGGAAAACTTAAGTGGAGTCATAACTAAAGGGTAAGAATTTTTATAAATGCTAGATGCTCTCCACTAATATTTAACAGCCAAACAATTTCCTAATGGAGAAATCACTCGATTTCCTGGCTATTTAATACAGCATCCACACAAGCTCACTCGGTAATTAGCTGCAAGTCATTTGTAAAACAAAGCAATTGAGAATACAAACATCTCTACAGGACAGAACAAATCAGATAAATCATTATTTACACCAAACCAAAAGTTTGACATTTCCAAGAATAAGACACTTCATTAAGCTGCAAACTAACTAGTTGCACATTGAGAACTGAGAACGTGCATCCAGTTGTCAGGAAACTTCTGTGCTCCAGCTTATACATTCACACGTAAGTTTTAAACATACATTTAAGTTCTTTACTATGAGAGTGGTGAGGTGCTGCAACAGCTGCCCAGAGAGGCTGTGGATGCTCCATCCATCCCTGGAGGTGTTCAAGGCCAGGTTGGATGGGCACTGGGCAGCCTGGGCTGGTGTGAAATGTGGAGGTGGTGGCCCTGCCTGCAACAGGGGGTTGGAGATTTGTGATCCTTGAGGCCCCTTTCGACCCAAGCCGCTCTGTGTGATTCTGTGAAACACAGGAGACATTTACAATGTTCAGGTTCACATGCTGCTCTGAAGAAACTTATCTTTTGTGGGATATCTGAACATTTTTTGAGCACTGCCAACAGAAGCATGAAGGTCTGACAGATTTAGTCTGTACTGGCTTCTACCTGTTGGCCTCTGTAAGCAAGCACAAGCTTGGAAAGATTACACTCCTTGTTGCCACGTGGCCCTTATTCCTTTATCAAATACACACACAAACAGATAAATAAATGCTCCTTGAAGGCAGCTGGCTCTTATTCTGTTCAATTACTTACACACAAATAGACAACATGCTTTCTCTTTCTGTTTAACAGTGCTTTGACTGCATAGTCACATACTGATTTCTATTCTTTCCTTTGGGTAAAAGGCCTCAATTATGAACCACTGTTAAGACAACAGCAGCAAAATATAAAGAATGCACAGAACATTCCTGCCAAGGCTGAAGTCCTAACAAAAGTAAACACAAGCTTCGCAAAGCAGATACATTACCTTGAAATTCAGAATGGAACAAATATATGACACACAATGTAACCAGAAAGCAGTTGAACAAGTTTTTCAATAGGATCTGCACTAGAGTTTTAAAAGACATACAAAGCACAATGCCACAGTGTATTCTTATCCAAGATCCCAAGCACTTCAGTTTCAGGAGGACCACCACCAGCACTCCACACCCTTAAAGCAGAACTCCTTGCAAAGAATTTCACACACACACCCCTCATCCCTGCATCCTTCAAGCTTCACAAATTCTTCTATTTTCAATTTTAATTCTTCTTGAGACATGACAAATAAATCTTCCTCAACTCTCAGGGCACAGATCAGGGCATTCTCTCAAAGAAAAAGAAATTCACTGATGAAATGCTGTTTGATTTTCAGGATGTCTTCCAGCTTTCCTGCAGGTCCACAGTCTTGTACCACTTATTGCTTTTAGACAAGAAAAACTCATTTCTGTGATATGGTACAGCATCAGACTGGTACTTATATGAAAATACTGGCTATTAGTTTAATATGTTTGAATAAATGAGAAGCAGGAGAGGCAGCAGAACTACATTTTTAGTAATAAGAACTCAAACCCACAGAGCAAGAAGAGTCTAGATTTAACCACTGTGGCTATTCACTTAATTTATTTTCAAGTGTTTACGAAAGGTTTCTGGTACAATCCATTCTCCAGGCACAAGCATTATACAGAATTATCCGTGGTACAAGGACCATTTAAGATAATGCTTTGTTTCTTGATTCAGGAGACTACATGAGGACATGCAGAAGCGCACGGGAAGGCACTGTATGCACAGTCATACACTGCCAGATGGTGGAAGTGGAACGGCCCCCACATCCCCATGTCACACCTCATCTCAAAACTGCAGCTAGGGTGAAACAAGCACCCAATGCTGGGATGCACACAGCAGTCTGGGCAGCACTGCTGGTACACGTGCCTTCAATCTCCATCACACTTCAGCTGGAATGCAGATTGAGGGCATTCTTAACTCAGGTGACATGAAAGCCTCCAAAAACAAGCCTCACTGTAAGACCCAAAAACCATTCAGAAGTGCTGTTCCATCAGTAAGACCAGACTATTGAAATGAATACCCTGCTATTACAGCTGAATCATCCACCTTCCTTAGGAGCACTTCATGTTGGACAACACCATTCCCTGCAGATGGCTGAGTTTGAGAGCTACAACAAACCAGCAAACACAAATTCTCCTTCTTCACTGACTTTCCTCTGAGAAGAATTTAATTTTCACAGTGTAACATTATAAAAACATGATGAGACACCACAGCTTCCCTCAGAAGTGCTTCTGATCATTGCTTTTTATCTACGTTATCTCAATTTTCTCCTATCCAGAATGGTCAGGTGTAACACCTCACATCACTGACTTTGGCCCTGAAGATTTTACATTCTAAAACGTGCTAGAAATAAGAAAAATTACTACAAAAAGCTGAAAATGAATGACAGAAATGATGCACATTTTATAGTAACACTTGATGCAGGCATCAGGAAGAACAAACATTAAAATGGTCTTGGAGAGATGTACATTTCACACAATGCCAGCAATTCCATCTGCTTTCTGCCTTATTACCCTTGCAATTCAGAACAGATACAGTTGTGTCACTCTTTTGTTGTGGCAAATAAGGGGGGAAAAGATCTAAGAAGTGAAGATCAAGCTGCAATGCATTTGGAGCTGCTGGTGGTTCATTCCTACTTTGTCACCATCCATAGCTGTAGAAAATATACCTGCAACTTATGTGCAACAGTCCCACATGAGCAAGAATAGGAAAGTACTGAAGGTTTCTTCATGGAAAACCTCTTTCTTGAAATGTCTGGAGGCTCTAGGATCTACAACAGTCCTAATTCTCAGTAAACATCCTTTAAATTATGAGGGAAAAACACGCGTGTATTGTGCTGTCCCAATAATTTTACATGTACTGACTCTAAATCTATTTGAAGAATAAACTTATCGCAACAGAAGGTAAAAATAAAACAAAGCTTTGTTTTCTTTGAGTATCATTCTCCATTGCTACTTGAGCAGAAAGAAAGGGCAACAGTTAGGACTTATTTTTACAGATGTTAGCAGCAGATCCATGCAATAACCTATCTTCTAGCAATACCATGAATTGCACCAGGTGCCAAAGCACAATGCTGTGTGAATTTAGGGAGCATGGGAAGCACAGATTGGGTTGGCTTATACATGCCTTTTTTAAAAACTAATTGTAAGAAGACAGAACTGTACGATCCAGCAAGAGTTACACAGCCGTGGTTAGATGCTACTGGGGATATGACCTGGCTGCACAAAGCCAACCCACTTATAGTTATTTTTTTAATTGCATCACCAGCAATTCTGACCCACAGAAGAGTCCTTCCACATTTCCTTTATGGTTGAACCATTGTCTATTTGCTCCCTCATTAGCTCCTTCAGACAGTACAAAAACACTTAGTTTAGGGTAGTTTAACCTGCAGTCATCTAGAAAAGAATAAAATGCTTCACTGCAAATGAAGAACTCTGTAAGACACCAGTTGAAGTTATCTACCACAGTGTAAAAGGAGAGGAGGAGAAAGCATGGATGAAGGGTTTGTGTTGCTTTACTTCTGCTACGGTTCAGCTTACAGGAGAGGAAAAATGCTTCAGAAAGGATGGATGTTGAGAGCAGCCACTGTTTCTATAAAACTTCACCGAGCACAAAAGCTGAATTAATAGATTTCGGTAAAATAAACACAGTTAAAGTTACAACACATGCCAGTCACACTGGATGCCTTGTGCCCTCTTAAATGAACAATTACAAGTATTTGCTTTCACTTCTTTATGATCTCTAACCTGCAGTAAGTGTCAATTAGCATTTTCTCACTTACTTCAAACCTTCTTATCCTGCTAATGGACCAACCTTAATAGGGTGCAACCTCTGCTGCATTTGGCAGCAAGGACAGAACTTCCACCAGCAGAAGTCTGGAGGCAATGAGTAATGTGACCATTTCAGAATCACAAAGCTGCTGCTTACCGTGCTGTGTGAAGAGGTCACTGTGAACTATTTCAATCAAACAGTAGAGCTTCTGAATGGTCAGCCGGCTCACGGGAACGTTGAGGATGAATTCAGTAAAAAGTTTGCTAGATAGAAAGGGACAAGTGAAAATATAGCAAACTCTCCCGAAAATATGTAAAACAAAGCAAACAAGACAACTAGAGAGCACAAAACCACACACCTCAAGACAAACTTTTTTCTTTTTTTCCCAAACAATGAAGTGTTAAATTTCAAAGACAATTCATATTTCTCTGATATTCCACTGTTTGCTTTTTTCATCTTTTCCTTTTGCCCTCCCCCTTTCACCTCAGTTTTATACTGTTTTCCTGTGTTTCATTTTGGATTCTGCATTTCAAGTTTCAGTTGTCTGTGCTATTGCCTCTTCACTTCAATCATCATAGATTTGGTTTCCCTTTTGTCTTTTTGTTCCAAAACAATTTTCTGTTACAAGAATGCTCTAAATTGTAAATAAAAAAGCATATTTATAAGCTACTGAAATGTCCATCCATAAATAAGGCTCAGGAACAAAAGCAGAGTTATTATTTACATCAAGTCTGTAATTCAAACAGCGATGCATCAGGTTTGCAGTCTGAGTGTTTTGTTGTCAGTTATTGACTGATAATTCTTGATGTCTCATTACATGACTTTAGTAAGCAGGACTGCAAAATTTTTCAAGACGTGTCAAACCTCAATGCCACACATGACAACAAATGGGGTATCTGCATAGCCCAGCAACTACTTGTAGGAGAAAGGTGATAAAACATCTCAGGTGATCATATTTCATTGCTTCCATGCTTCAAGCCAACTGAACACTGATAAAATAATGCATTAAGAACTACACTTTTTTTTTTTATATATATAATATGTATTATTATACAAACTAGTCCAATATAAAGTGCACAGTACGCTCAATTAATTATTTACTTACCTAAGTTCTTTTGGATCAAATACTAATTTCACATCATTGACAATAGCTGGCAAGTATTTAAGTGCTGCTCCCTGGAAAAAGAAGAAAAAAGAGAAAAGGAAGACTGAAATTCATGCCTCCTTCAATCAGATGGGAAGACAGCAAGAAGAGAATCACGTGTGTGTAATTGCTTTGGCTTAACTACAGCCTGTGCCTTCAGCTGAGCCTCTCAGCCTGTTCTTCCAGAGATAAGTCACTCAACCTCAAAACTCAAGGAAAATGAAAATGATAGGATTGAATAGGCCTGGAAGAGGGAAGGAGCGAGAGAAGAGCTGGGAGGACTGATAGCTTACATCAGAATTGGAGATGGATGAGCTCTTAACAGCCCATTAAGGAAACCCCTCAGCATGCTGGGACTCAACATTTCTGTTACATTCCCTTCATCGCATCTCCCCATCCTCTATGGAGCTGGACATCCTTCTCAATAGCCATGTTGTATTTGTTTGGGTTTAACTTCCCTTCCAGCACTTAAAAATCAAACAAAACCACGTCACTGCCATTTTTCCCTTCTTTGTCATCACTAATGACTCTGGAGGTCTTTAATTCCCCCTCAATCTCGCAGTAGTCACTCCATCTCTCATAAGTTCTACCAACACATATTAATTATTTTCACTATTCATAGTCATTCCAACCCATTTTGTTTTAGGATTTAAAAAAAAAAAGTCAGTAGTCAATAACTTATTTCTATTGCAAACATTCTCTTAAATCCATCAAGAGCCAAAACCTAGTCAGGAAAAACTACAGCCCACCAATGGAACACAACCACAGCAGAGCACAGCTTTGGTTAGACAGCAGTAAGCTGCCCTCCAGTAACACCACAGCCAAAACTCATGTCGTCTAAGCAATAATTAACAAAGTTTTTGCTTCACTTGCAAATTATTTCAGCTTGCTACCCTCTTTTTACATGCACGATGAGATGCATTTCAGCTTTTTTTTTTTTTTTTTTAACATCAATGATGAGAAAATATTCTACCTGATTTTTGGCTTTAGCCCTAACAGCTTATCCACGTGCACTATTCTAACCAAGGCTCCCCAGCTCCTGCCTCCTGGAGTGCCAGGCCAGAAAGAAACACAGTAATTCCAATACAACCCACAGCTGCCAGACTGACTTCTCTTTGCTTTGCATTTTATTGATGACATCAAAAAGTGACTGCAGATACGTTGTTGCCACAAAAGGGGGAACGATTAATTCCTCATCAGGCATTTCTGTGCTTTGCATTTGCAGTTTCCATCCATGACAACACCATGCAATCCCTATCCTTTTGCATTAGGAAGAGAAGCCTTTGTGCATCTCTCTACCAATTCTTCTATGCTCTCGAGGATGTGACATGATTATGGTATATAACTCCAAGGTCAGACAAATTCAAGAAACAGAATACTTCTGTTTAATCAACAGTTCTTAACAATAGGAAGAAGAGCATGTGCAAACAAACTTGAGGAATACTGACCCATAGCTACACACACATCTTATTTTCAAACCACTACACTTTTCTGCTGTAACATTGGTAATTTTAAACCAAATTACACTGTCCTTGCATGCAGTAGGTCAACTGATTACAGTCACAAGGGCCAGCTCAGTCCCAGCTGTTCAGCAAAAAGGGAAAAACTGTTTAGGGCCCACTATCAATCAAATATTTTTATCGTGTTTCCAACTGAAAATATGAACAAGTACCATTAATGATTAATAGGTACTATTTAAGAGTGAAGTTCAGGTATATTATACAGTATAATTATTTTAATTGAACTATTTGCATATCTTTAGATAAGATTAGAAAGAGGTATCACTGATACAAAATGTCATCTCTTGAATAATGTATGAAGCAGTTGTTCATTTCCATATTTCCCAATAAAAATACAAACTAAAATGATTTTATTTAGATGGCTAAAGAAGGCCTATACCCACATCCAGAATGAACCCGAAACACTAGGACAGGCAACCTTGTTCCTTTGGAAATAAAGCACTGCCAGGTTCCTTAGCAATTCCTAGACCTTGCTGTTGCAAAATGTGGAACATGTTCCACGTGGCTGCAGGTGAGCACAGAACGTGGCCCTGGCAATGGCAGACATTCTGGTAGCAGCTACACAAAATTCTGGGTAAAATACTGCATTATGTAAACTCAAGTGTACTCTGCAGTCGTCTTCTGATCAGCTCACAGCTTCTTCTGTAAGGTGAATATACAAATTTGCTCTCCACTTAGCATTCATTGTCCAAGAAATACTGCCGACGGGACAAAAAAAAATTACAGAGTGAAGATTTTATGGCCCATGCTCAATTGCATCCAAAAATTCAGTCCATCCACCGGGACTGAGTCAACACCCAGCACTGCCCAGCGCCGTGTGCTTCAATAAGAGCTGCTGCAATCTTGTTTTTACTTCTTGTTAAAGGAACGCAGCGGGTTGGTTTGTTTTTAACCGGCAGAAGCATTCACAGAAAAAGTGGACTGAGAATAAACAGAAAAAGATTTGAATTCATAAGGCACCAATAGGCTGCATCTACAGAACGACTTCTTCACGAGAGGATGACATCTGTCACACTGTCCCAGGTGACAAACAGGGGACATTTTTCAATGCTTGCTGACCAGTTTTACATGAGCAAAGAACAAACGTGCCATAGGTTGGACACGAATTTCAAAACGTTCCCTTTCCAATCCACAGCCCATTTAAACTGCAGAGCTTGATTGTCAAACACTTCCACGTATGCTTAAAGGACTACTTACATGCTCAGAAATCAAGCTCATAACTGTAATTATGCAAATAGTCCCATTATGTACAGGCTTATGTGTTTTGATGGATGAGGACTCTAATGACCAGTTGTAAAGCGCAGCCATCGCTCTGTTTTTATTTGCTTATCATTCAAATGCATGTAGCAATAAATGTTTAGTAACACACTAAAAAAAAAAAGAGCTTTCATTTTATATCTTCAATTAAAATTGCACACTGTGTGCTGGCACAACCATTAAAATTAACACTTTAATGACTTAAACGAAGCGCTGTTAGGTAAAGCTGTTTAAAACATCAATTAAAAGCCTTCAGTTACAACAATTATCAGCCCCTTCGTTCTGCTCTGTGGACAAAGTGCTTCAAGTTGAGCATCTCCAGATTTTAAGAAAATGGTGAAAGCATGTATTCCAATTTGTGATCTCAGCTGACTCAGTTACACAGCAGGCAGTATGGTGGTGCTGGGAGCCACAGGAAGAGGTTTGTAAGCCACAGGTACTCTAAAACAATTCAGCTGATACTCTTGCAAGAGAGCAGCATTCAGCACAGCTTTCACTGTTAGAAGTTACAGCTGGAAGCAGATCCTTCATTAGCAGCAGCACAACTGCAGTGCTGGCTGTCCCCACATACCATTGTATGTAAGTGAGGAATGCTAAATTCAACAAATTGACTATCTTTAACATCAGGGAGGAAAAAAAAAAAAAGAAGCAATCAATCTTTACTCTTTCCCCCATTGAAATGTACTAAATGTATTCAGAATGCTATACTATACTGTCTTGGATATATCTCTTTGTACCACATAAAATTAAATTAGATCACTCTCTGCTCTTGCTATCAGCAGTGGACAAAGGCTCAAACTTCTCGTCCCTGCAAGGAGCACACAGCCACCAAAAGCAAAACCTTATTTTCACAGGAAGATAGTGATGCCTAAGACAATTCAAAATTCAAAGTGCTAGGGGAATAAAAATTAAATAATTAAGCATTTCCTTATTAACTAGATTTTTGCAGTACTGCAACGTGACCACTTCAAATAAACACACAAACCTGGAAATAACAGTCTCAGAAACTTCACTGATAATCACAGAGTTTCAAGCTGGGCTGCATGAATTATTTTACTGCCCAAAGCCCCTTGAAAAGCAACAGTGACAGAGCATTACTACCTCCATCAAGTTACAAAACGACTTATTTTAAGTACTACAGGACACTAAACTGGTGAGGGGGAAGAATAACCAGAAGGAGCAGTGCATCATCCCAACAATGGGCATTTTTCTCCTGTTGCTGTGTTCAAGCTCTCTGTATGCTCACTGTTACATTGATCGTGGAGAGGTACGACTGGGATTTCATCCCCTCAACATGACTTGGGTGTGAGTCAAGGATCAGCACGACTTCAGCAAGCTCAGGTCAGTACTTAAAGTGTTGGTATCGTGCCTTCTCTCTCTTTACCACTACACAAACCAAACACACAGCTACGCACTCACACAGGTGTTTATTTTCCCTTTATGACCATGCACTATAAGGTATTGTATCTATATGAAAAGATCAGTTCACTGACACTTATTAAATGAACCAGCTGCCAGCACTACCTATGGAAGTGCTGAGTCAAAGAGTGCAGCACTACAAGGGGTGTCCTTCTGAACTAAAAGATAGTTATGCCAAGGGAAAAAAAAAACAAAGGAAAAATAAAAAGGTGCAGAAAAGGCAAAGCTCTGCATTAAATAGAAAAAACTGAGCAATAACTGATGGTCACAGTTCTCTCCAAGTCCAATGCACAGAACCCTCAGGTTTTCATTAGTTCACAGAATAATCACAGCTCGTTTCCTAAATCATCACAACCACTTCTCTATGCAGAACAGTCATCCTTTGCAATCTTTAAGATTATTATTAAGACTTATCTTAAGCACATTGATGCATTTTACAGCTGAGTGTATTTTTCTAAGCATCTTTAGAGTTGGCACCCAAAGTTCTTTACTGTGAGAATGGTGAGGTGCTGAACAGCTGCCCAGACAGGTTGTGGATGCCCCATTCAGCCCTGGAGGTGTTCAAGGCCAGTTGGATGGGGCCCTGGGAAGCCTGGGCTGGTATGAAATAGGAGGTTGGTGGCCCTGCATGTGGCAGGGGGTTGGAGATTCATGATCCTTGAAGTCCCTTCCAACCCAAGCCATTCTGTGATTCTAATCAATGCAGGCTTTGTTTCACAGTGAAGAAAAATTCAGTGATGGTTTCTATCAAAAGATCAGTTGGGGGAAAGAAAGGAAAAAAAAATGTGCACACAGTTATAAGGCCAGAATGAACAAGACCAAGTGCACAGCAAACACTTTCTAATCGTGGTCCCAGTCCTTCTGAATAGCAGAGGATGTATCTCCATTCAGTGCCCATTGCCCCAGCTCCCTTTTGCCTGATGGGTTTGATAACAAGGCAAGAAAACGTAAGGAATTTGACTTATCAAACAATCAACACTTTCCTTAGGTCTAAAGGTTCAAGGAATTTCCACGACTTAAAATTTAGCCTTAAAGAAGGATTTCTTTTCTCTGGAATACTGGGAGAAAAGACCACCAACCTCCGTTAGAGCACTTTGCAACTTCTCCAGGAACTGCAAAGAAGAAACACCAAGCTTTGCTTATTCTTTTAAAGCAATAGAAACAGTTTGCCAGATCCCAAGTCCCCCAAACAAGCTGGAGGACTGCATTAAGGAGGAGTCCTGAGTACATGTTCTGTGCCCAAAGTAACCTAGGCCATGTTTAATAAAGCACACAGATTGTGGTCTCAAAAACCACCAATCCAACACAACAGCAAGCCATGAAGGGCATGTCAACAGGAGCACACCCACTGAGATACACATTAAAAAAGCACAAGACTAGAGCAATTACAGCCCATTTTGCATGCCATTTGGAAAAATACCCTAAATACCTCATCTCCAAGCTGATGCATTAACACCAATACACTAACAGGACCAAAAGCATGGCACTGCTTTGGCTCACAGCATCCTCCTGCCTTTTGGCACGACACGGTCTGCATAAGCACTCAGTCCTCTCAAAGCTCACTAATATGAGAAGTGGTAGTTTTGCTAAGGACCTGAAAGTCGCTTCTGATTTCATTTTGGGTAATAGATAAAAACAGATGGAAGTTTTATTAACTTACTTTTATTTTGAAGTTGGCAACGCTGAACAATCCTGTCATTAAGACTAAACAGAAATGACTGCTGCAATAACAAAACCAGCCTGTGATATACAAATAAAAACAAAGCAAATTCAACCTTTCATTCCACTCTGGGGCTTATACTGACACTGCATTTAAAATAAATTTAAGAATACAGTACCAAGAGCCTCTATACAGTAGCAGGTAAGGAAACTGCAGCACTAACTTTTGAATGTCATTAGGTTGAACAAATGATATTTGCAAAGTTTTAAACAACACACATTCAGAGCAGTATATTACAGGTTTCTGTCTTGGCTGTATCTCTTTGCATTATATAAAAGCAAAAATACCTGATTTAGAAGTGCCATTTGTAAAGTCATTCATTTCAAACACTGCAGCTATTCTCAAAATTAAGCATAAAATTTCTTTGCCAAATACAGTATAACTTTATGAACTCTTTTGTTTGATGAAGTAATAAATTTCTTTTATCTATGCAATCTGTACATGACTTTAATGTTAATTTTCAGCTATTCCGTCACTGAGCAGAAAGCACATACCTTCAACACAAGCATCATCCCTGGCTGCAAATCTCATAAAGCCAGCCAAATTAAGCCTGGTCAGCAGCTGGATGAAACGATTTCCAGGAATGCCTAAAATCTACTTTTGGATTGCCCAAGTCTGCAGTAATCATTCGTTCCAAGTCACAAGTGAACCCACGCCTCTGGCACAACATTCAATGTAAAATAAAGCATAAAGCACGATTCACAAGGAGATCAGCACATCAGTTACCAAAGGAACAACAGAAGTCCCCATACAGGTCCCTAAGAAAAGAGAAACCTTAGTCCACGGATGCATTTGAGCACTAAATTCATTTTAAATGATGGTCATAAAATATTGAACCTGTTGGAAAAGCCCTGCAGCCCAGCGCAGCCTGTTTTGTTTTCTCCTGATGATGAGCAGCCTGGAATGCATTTCTCCGTTTAAATACTTTCCTGTGGTTTTAGCAATAAGCACTTATTATTAGGGAAAAATAAACCACGGATACCAAGAAACATGTACTATTTGTTAAAAGTGACAGGAGTTATAGAAACCACACACACAAGAGAATTCTCATTAGAGAAACGCTATCATCTTCTGCTCCAGTTCCCTGTGGTCACATTAGGGATAATTTTTACATGCACGCCTACTTTATCAATATCATTTAAAGCACAGAACTAACTCGCCTGTCTGCCTATACTTTCAGTCCTCAACCACAGCACAAAGCCACACAGAACAGCAAACATCCAAGCAAAGTGCAAGAGCCCTGCTGAGAACAGTTCAGCTCCCTCATCCAAACACTGCCTAAATCAGACAGTGCCCATAAATTCAATCCAGCTGATTTCCACTGCTCTTGTTTCAAAGAGATGCAAGAATAAATTACTAGGAAACGTTTGCATATTTATCTGAACTTAAAACATCGTGTTAGGCTTCGGCTGAGCTCACACTTAAACAGCAAAAGGTTAAGGAAATAATCATCATGCACCAATTAGCAGAAAACAGGAACAAAAATCAGGAAAGCTCTCTACACGTGTAACCATTATAAGTACACATAAGCATCCAGTGCTGCACACCTTCAACAAATAATTCCTAAAATCAAACTGATGCTTGAAAAAGCAAACAGCTCCATGTACAAAGAGAGCACTGCTGCAGCCCACTGCTTCTCATCGTGCAAGAAAGACTGCAGTGAGACGATGACCTGGAACATCTGTCAGCACAGATCAGTGTTTTCATTTCCCTCTCCAGTTTGGACAACTGCACACCTAAAAAAGCAAGAAGGAAAGGTGGCCCCTGAATGACTGCCTCAGCTACGGTCAGCACTGATGCAAAAGAAAAGAAATAGTCTACTCAGGTAACTAAGATAATATTCATGTTGAACAACATACCATGCTTGGATTGACCACTCATAGCCTAGGATAAAACATTTTCTTTTAATTCATCTCTCACCTCTCAGTGTTTTAATAGCAACATATCTGAGGATTGGGGATCTAATAAATGCTTATAGATATCTAAAGGGAGGTGGGAGGCAAATGGATGATGCCAGGCTCTTCTCCTCGGTGGTGTGTGGCGATAGGATGAGGAGTAATGGCCTAAAACTTGAACATATTAAGTTCTGTACTAAGATGCAGAAGTCCTTCTTTATGATAAGGGTGATGGAGCACTGGAACAGACTGCCCAGAGAGGCTGTGGAGTCTCCTCCTCCTTCTATGGAGATATTCAAGACCTGTCTGGACACTGACCTGAGCGACCTGCTACACAGAACTGCTTTGGCAGGGGGGTTGGACTCGATGGCTTCTTGGTTTTGTCTCCTCAAAGCCTAAACCTGCAGCCAGACCAGCAAAGCAACCCTAAATCCTTGTGTAATTCAGGCAGTTTTCTTTTCATTAAACTTTTTACTTCTCAAGGCCTTGCATGCATCAATAAAAAAAGAGGGGTAGTTTAAATGCAAATTATTAAGTAACTGAAGAGCTGAGCAACAGTCGGGAACAGCTCATCAGCTTCCACAAGGACATAAATATTTGAACAGATGAAGAGTAATTCTTCCCAAGAACATAAGACTCTGGTCATTCATTCTCCCCCACACAATGTCAGCCTAAAGGCTGCTTCCTTCACAGATACATTGGGAAGAAATAAAAAATAACAACAAAAAAGATCAGTATAGCCAACCCAAAGGGAAAAGTTGTAACTGTAAAAGTGCAGTGGAAGTTCTGCTTCGTGTCAATGAACTATCAAGCAGCATTAAAAGGAGAAACAGAAATATTCATATTTGACAATTAAGTACCTACCTCTTTTAACGTGAAGCATCTTAATTTTCTGTGTAGGTCTTATCAACTTCTTATCTCTCCAAACAGACTTATTTCACATACACTTACCTAGCTTTGTCAAAGTATGTTAAGAAATATATATATAGTAGCCTGAAAGTGATGAAGCTGGATCTGCTGATCTGACCTGAAGAACACCCTCAGCCAACAACTCACCTGCTATCTACATTAGTTTTCCGTGCAGCTTCAGCACAGGGAATTCTAGTTGCAACCCCACTGGGCTGGGCAGCACAGCACTCAGACTCCAGCTGTGGCCATGGGAGATCCCACCTCACCTCTTGACTGCTTTAGCATCCTCTGGAGGCTGCATCACACCTGTCCTTCACAGTCACTCATGGCCCAGAGCTACGGACCAGAACAGCAGCCAGCACTCAGTGTGTGCATCCAGCAAGGCTATGTAACAGCCAGAAGGCAGACCTGACTCTCAGCCTTTCTGGTTGACACCCCCTGGCCACCACACTCCAAACTGATGGCCCCATCGAGCTGCCAGCTACAACACCAATGTGCCCCTCCTGCACTGCAGCTGCCAGCATCAAGCAGAGCATCACACAAGCGTTAATGCACTCTTCCTGAGATACACTGCCATACATCTACCTACTCTGAAGCTCACCTTGGTGCCCCCTCAGTTCCATGAGGTCCTCATGATGTTCCTCACTGCTGGCACAGAACTTAGTTCCCCAGCTCAGGTTGCTGATAGCAATGCAGAATGAATACCATGCCCGCTTTCCATGGTTACTGACATCCTCCCAGGGCTCCAACATGTTTGTCCAGCAGCAGTCTGCTTTGCAGAAGCCATACTCACTCCCTTTCAAAAACACCACCCCAACAAAGCAGCCACATTATACACCTATTCTTTGTAATGGAAACACAAAGTTCTAGCTGCTGAAAGAATTGCAGCGCTTCAGTGGATACTCAAACATAATAAGAGCAATCTCACAAGCTGCAAAAGTCAATACTAACAATTACATATTCTAAGAGCTAGGTAATTAGAGTCCCAAGGAGATGAAAGCATTGAATGAATAATAAGTGAAAGGCTGTGGAAGCTGCTGAAAGGCACAAGTACTCTTCTTGCTCAGCCTCCACTGATCTGAGGCTGCCTCAACCACCTGCATGCTTACACCCTCAGCTGCAGAGTGGGTGCACTCTGCCCACCTCTGCAGAAACCTGGGTGTGAAGCACAGGCTGCAATGGACACTGATATAGTGTGATTTCTGTCCCCTTTGCTAGGAAGTCTGTCATCATTTCCCCCCAGGTGAACAGAACAAAGTTGATTTGGGGAGTACCTTTTGATTTAATAGTTTTCTTCAAGGTATAACAATGTTAGAGGAATAATTTTAAAAGTCCATGTTCATTTGCATTCTGAAGCAGCGCTCACAAATGAGTCTCAGGAAATAAACTTTGTATTTGATCCTCATCAAACACCCTATCTATAGCACACACAGTTCGCGACTCAAACTCAGCAATTTCCATTCAGGGCAAAATGCTCTAAAAGAGAATGGAAAGGCATCTAACTCAAACAGGATCATATTCCTATTTTGTTATCAGATGTTAGTCTGAGTTCTCACTTGCAAACCAAAATATTCCAACTCACAGGCCTTATTTCCCACTGTCTGTTTTTGCCATGTGCTCTGCATAATACCACGAGCCTGAGACCAGCTATTAAGGACCAAGTGTTGAACCAAGTGTTTTCCCACTCCACCCTTCACAGCTTCCTCTTGCAAAGGCACTGTGCTTTGCCACCCTTTTCTTTGCCTCCTGGCTGCTATATAAAATTCTTCTAATATACAGCAACTACACACCTGAGCAGGAAAAGTCATATTATTCCCACATTCAACCTCAGTTCTTAGCTCCTTTCTGATCATCTTCTATCCGATTCAGCATAGTTGGGTCAAGAGGTGAATCCTTTCATACCTTCTATCAGGACTCACAAGGAGAACTTCAAGGTGCAGCTCATCAAACGTGTTTACTACAGTCACTAAACTTATCCAAAGTAAAAGAAATTCACTGAAAGAATGTGAGACTGGTTTTGACACACTGACCTCCGACTGCTCTAAATTACAGGGCTGGAGGATTTACCTATTAATGCTTCTGCAATATTAATAGCCTTTCCATTAAAGGTTGGAGACCACATTTCCAACTCCACGAGCCAGCCAACTCTACCAGAAGTAGGCATCATATTAAAGGGAAAAGCTGGAACCGGAGGCAGAGTTTGCAGTCTGACTCACTCCTGATTTGCCACACAGAAATGCGCATTAGGACTCCAGGTAATATGTTCCTGAACAGCCTAGGATGTAAATAAGTGCATAAGGATACAACATCAGTATCCGAAAAACAATGACTTAAAAATACCCTAAAAATAAGGTTATTCATTATTAACTGATTTAAATTGAAAGTGATGTATTTGCAGCAATATAAGTAAACTTGTCTGAAATGCATTCTTTATGCAGTCGCAAACACTTCGTTAGAAGCACCAAGCATTAATTAAGTTAGAGGTAAATACGTTTTTGGGCACAATTACAATGAACACTTTATAAACTACCTAATTACAGCTGAGGACACAAAAGCCAAGGTGGAGAGCTGTATCCCACATACCTTCACTATGACAGTCTGATCGGAGATGCTGCTCATCATCTCGTTGATGGACTTGAAGAGCTGCAGCAAAGACTCCCTGAAGTCTGCTTCTCCTTTGTTTTCATAAAGTCTGAAAAACAATTGGGTATGTATGTCATAAACCAAAAATGGAAACGCATGGAAATCTGTTCCAGGGACCAATAAGTCCTCACATCACTTTATTTTCATTTACTTGAGTTCGCAGATCTTTACACATCACTACACTGCACCAAGAGATTTCCTTCACAGAAAACTAAAGAAGAAGCAACCAGACTGAGCCAGCAGCAGCAGTAGTTTATTTGTGCCTCCAAGTCACCATGAACCCCTGCATGGCAACCCAACTCCACATGCACAGGCAGCGGTGGGCTGGGCTGTCAAACCAGGACTAGCAGACGCCTGTGAGGACCAATGCCAAGAAGCTCTGTGATATGGGAGCCAGGAAGCATCCCCCAAAACTTGCCAACAATCATTAAAATCTACCAGTGACCTTAAGATAAGTGACCTTAAACTCCGTGAAGGAAAGGAAAATAAATCAACCCTCTATTTCCTCAACACTCTTCTTCTTGAGAAGAGAGGACTAAATTTAAAATGTATTTCACTGCTGATTTCTGGATAGCTGACACAAAACCAGTCCTGTTTCCCACACAGTCGATACGGCTGACTCAGAGGAATGACTGAAGTTTGCAAGGTGCCTTCACAGACAGGATTTCCAGAGCTGATCAGAGCTCACAGCAACTCCTTTCTCTCTCTGCCAGATGCTTTCTGGGGGGATAAAAACTGCCACGAAACACCTCAGAAGCACTAAGCACAGAGGAAAAAGGTACAACTGCGCTGAAGAACCTCATCCTCTGGTGAACTCTGGTTCAGTACAGCATTGGAACATGTATTTTTGAAACTCCTTGGAGTGTTCTCCCCTAATCACTGCACGTATGCCCATGCACCTCTGCTTGCCTCCAAGAACCCCTACCATCAGCCACCAGCTTTTGAAGCTGTCTGCAGTCACAAGAACTCTGTCCCTGAGCTCATTTTGCACCAAGACCCATTAGGGCAGCATTCACCAACACCACCCCTTTCCTTTATTCTCCTGTTTAATTCTGCAAAACTCAGCAAGAAGGGAGCCTTGGGCATGGTGTGCAGCTCAGAAGGAGCACCACAGCCAGGCACTTTCTCTGTCTGAGGATGATTTCTTCCCACTTGAAGATAAGCAAGCTGTACTAAGAGTTCATTATGAACTTCTCCTATTAGAAAAGGAGGAGGGGCATATCTTTTCAAAATACATCTGGAGATTGAGGTGTTCTTGCTGCTTTGCCTTGAAACTAATGCATATCATTTTTAATACTGTGTTCATAGCCCTATTTGTTAATAGCCACAGATGCTATTAAATGTTATGTAACAAATACACAGGAGATACAAATACTACAGAAAAATTATTAAGTTGTGCTATTTTGTTGTGCAAGCTTTTATTCCCCTTTCAGGTTAAAACTGGGGGCTATGCAGGACAAATTACATGCTAAGTCCCAATTTCAATTATGGATTCCAGTGTCCTCCTGAACATATTAGAGAGGTGTAGCATACACTAATATAAGGAGTAACTAAACATGACAGTCCAATAAATCAAACCACTTCAGACAAAAAGCTTTGCATTTCAGAAAGGAAAGCATAACAAAAACAAGCAAGTTAGAGTCTCAAATATGTTTCTATTGCCAGCTATTTAACACACCTCTCCTTAATGCACCTGGTGATACACAAAAGCACAGCAGCTATGAGAAGAACAGTATCACACCATGGCAGCACTTCCACCACTGCCTTCCAAGTTTAAAGACTTTTCTACAGTGAACATTACCACTGTATTGAGTAATCCAAATCATTTTGGATTTTTCTGAAGATTACCCAATCTTTTGCCCTTACAGACATTGATATCCTGCACAGCAGGACTTGCCATGCTTTAGTTAGATGAACCAAGCTTCTACACATTACCCAGCCCCGAAGCTTGTCTGATACTACATTCCCCAAATGCTATTTATATTGTCTATCATGTTACTAACTTCAAGTTAAAAATACACTTTTTTTCAATAAAAGATCCTGCTTCCTTGCTGAAATTTCTCAATTAAATCCTACACTTCAACATTATCATCATTTCAATTGCACATCTCAGGCAGGATTTCAGTCCTACAGCAGAACAAACTGTGGTGTCATTCAGCATTCAGAAGCTTTTCCAATTAATCCTCAGTCATTGAGAATTACAGCTCCACAATGCTGAAGTACTCTGAATTACTACTTAGCATGAGAAAACCCAATGGCCAATACTGAAGGGTCATACTGCCTCTAAATCCAATCTGCAGCAAGATTTTTTTTTTTCCCCATTTTAAAATGATTTGTAGGTCCTGCAACAGTATAAATGACATTCAGTATTTTAATGGATATCACAGTAAGAATCTTAAATGAGTAAATTGCACTTCTGTCATTCACAGAAAGGTTGATGGAGCCGGTGACTTCACAGCTCTACATAAATCCCTTGCAATAAGTTTGTTTCAGTCCTTTCACTCTTTGTTACAGCCTGCATCTTAATTAAGATGAACACATCAACTTGTTAGTAGCACTTTTCATATTTTGGGGAGAAAACAGAGTACTGATGTCAAAATTAACTTAAAATAATTATCTGTACTTGATTTACAGACCATTAAGCAGTGGTGCACGTCAATGCTCTTGAGGGAATCCAAGTGAACCTTTCTTGACAATCCTACCCAATGGAAGGACAGGGATTTCCCACAGCCACCACACTTACTGATTGAACAGTATCCTGGACCGGACTATGAACTTGAAGATGTACTCCAAAGCTTTCATGGCTTTAAAGAGTTGGTCAGTGATACCACACTTCTCAGCATTATCCACGTACGTTTTCAGAACTTTAGTCAGCTTGCTGTGTCAAAACAGAAACACAGAGAAGTTATAAGCATGTTCACAGCAAAGAATTTCAATGCTGAGAGACTGAAAGAAAAATTGTGTTTCAAGTAGAGCCCTCCACGGTACAAAATTAATTATGCAACTAATAAATACACATTATGAACTTGCTTGTGCTGATTAAGTAGCTGCAACCTGTTCTTGGGTGAAAACACAGACTGCGTCACTCAATGCACAACAGTTGAGAATGTCTTATAAGATTCCTGTTACTCTCGATATCCAAAGATGCTCCAGTTAATAGGCCAATATAAGGGTACAACTACCACTAATAGTAAAAAAATAAAATAAAATAAATTAAACACACACACTTTGTTAAAATTAAAGCACTCAAAATGGGAGTGTCTTGCTTCATTAAGGTCTTCCCTTTATGTAGCTTTGCCTGGCGATTTTGGACTAGAATTTGTGAAATGTATTTCTTAAGAATTCATAAGACAGCAGCTAAGAATGTGGAATAATGGAATTTCCAAGTGTGTCAAATTTGGAAGTAACACAATTTTAAAAATAGCACCATTCTGACTACCTCATTTTGAATGAATATAAACCACTTACATAAATGCAACTACAAGCAATTCTGTATTAAAATATCCTAGCTACAGCGCATGCTTCAACATGCACATTAACAGTAAGTACAACCATTGAATCATAGAATGGCCTGGGTTGTAAAGGACCATAATAACCATCTAATTTCAACTCCCCTGCAATGGGGTAGGGTCGCCAACCCCCAGACCAGGCTGCCCAGAGCCACTAAATACAAACACTATATACCACTACAGACAATAACGTTGTAGAGATAGACATCTTGATATACACGTATTTCTTTTAATAGGAATTAACCATTTGAGAATTTCAGTAGCCACTTGGATATTCTTAATGCAACCTCTCTTAATGTAGCCTGGTGTAATAAAAGCAGAGAGGCAGCAGGGATCTGTCACAAATCAAGCCAAAACTGTTAGGTCTTCCCAACACCCGAAGCTGAAACCTGCTTCTACATCTCTCCATTTAAAGGAGGGATAGATGCTTTCCCTGCCTACCAGCAGAAAGGCCATCTCCAGCTCCAGCAACAAAGGCAGCTGCTGCAGGATGCTCCATCCTTTATGTGCATCCACCAAGGCAGCAGAAGTGGCAGCAGCTCAGCATAGTGAATGTAGTATCAAAGCTGTGACTAAAGGCATAACTTCTTCACTGTTTTAAATCAATACTCCTCAAACCTTTTCTGCTCACATAACAGAGACTGTACAACAGCAAAGCATACAGCAGGTTTGCTTGGCTGAATTTTTTTCCTCCTAACACCAAGAAGATATCCATTATGTATTTTTCTCCTACAAAACCAGTCTGAAGCAGCAACAGTGGACCTAGCAGCCAAGAAATACCTAAGACAGCAAAATGTAATGGATCTTTGTTTGCTCTTCACTACTTCCTCCTCAGAATGACAGTAATACAGATAATATAGGAAAAGACACCAATTTAATGCACCAAACAACACATATTTGAAGAATCTTAAATAGATACTATTTCCTTTTCAAGTATGACTGAGAAATGCTTACAAATATTTTTCTTACAAAACAACTTCTGAATAAGTCAATTATCCCCTCTTTCAATACAACAAAGTCAAGACTTTCTCCTTGCAAATATTTTATTGCTGCTGTTTTAGAAGGGAAAGACATAATATATTCAGTCTTCCACACATCAAGTTCTATGGGCAGATTCCTAATTAAACAAATAACTAAATAACATTATCTGGAAAAAAAAAATGTGCAGGCCATATCACATCCCCAATTTAAAAAAGGAGTTTTGAAGACTTACGTGTAGGCTAACGTAGCACTGAAATGCTTCTTAATGTATGTTTCCAGGACAGGATTAAAATGTTGAAATTTTCTGTCAGCAATCAGTCCAATGATAAATACCTGAACAATGAGAATAATTATTGCAATACACACAAAATCAATCCTGTACATTCGACTGCTATTTTCAGACCACAGTAGTAACATTAAAAAGAAAGACAGACTGACTTTTGATTATTATCCTCATATATAAATACTTTTCCTTCCTGTGAGCATTCCCTGCTCCAAACAAAGCTTTCTGACCCAGCCCTAACTTCTGCTGCTCATCCAACTCCAACACTTGGATCCTCTCTGGGAAGACAACATGATGCTATCACGCCATACCTTCCAATCATACCCAACTGAAATTTCAAAGATAATAAAAAGTTTCCATACGTTTTTAACCAAAAATACTAACTAGTTCAAGGCTAATAACGACTGCATCAATAGAAAACTGCATTCTAATATTCACATCACGATCACTTTTTTTTATTCATAATTGCAGTACCTACATTTTAGTCTATGCAGGATGCAAACTTACCAAAGCATCAAACACCAAGGTGTCAAATGTCTCACTCTCTGAGTTCTCCATCATTATGTTAAAAAGTGCATCCAGAGTGTCTTGAAGGAACTATAAATAAATACAGAAGCCACCACATTTAAGAGGAAAAATAAAAATCAGGTTTCACATAAGTTGATGCAGCTTTCATTTACGCAAGACGTTTTGGAAAGTTAGCTGAGAAAGGGAGAATTTAACTTTGTTTTTCTGCAAATTCTTTTTAGTTCATTACTGTAAATCCACATCACTCAAAAATAGGGAAAAAATCATATTTGGTACTTGAAGAAAACATTTAATCTATTTATAGTAGACAAACAAAATATATTCCAAAACTCAGTACCAACATACAGCCAACAGGGTCATGCATTTTCTGAAGACTGATATTTCATAGCACAAACCAGACAAGCAACTCACACTCATGCCAAACCAGTCACCCTGAGCAGTTTGAGCTGAGCAGTATGAAAAGTGCACAACGTATGGCTTTTCACAGCTGCACAATTCCAAATGACAGCATACATGCAGGCGTGGGACACAGAGCACACAACCTCCTGCCCCAGCCCAAAACCTACAGGTCTATCCCTGCACAGAGGAAGTCTTCACTAGCCAGCTGGCTGGACACCCTGATCTGTGCAATACGAAAGTAAAAGCAGATTAGTGTCAGGGGATACAAGTTGAACAGAGTGATAAAAGCTGTTTTACACGTATTTAATTACAGCATTGCATCCCACTGACAGCAAGCACCACATTGGTAAGCCAGAGATAAATACAACCACTTCTATCAGCACAGGTTTCTGCATCTGCTCATCCTCTTCCATCACACAACAAAAGCAACGTGGGGTTCTCCAAGGCAGAATTGTCCTGCCCACTGTTTGTTTTGGTTGAGAAGAGGTTTAACCTAAGATTGCAAATTAGTCTCAAAGTAAAAATGTTGTTTTTTTTTTTAATCTGGTAGACAAAGTACAGCAGGGGAGGAAAACATAAGCAAACACTATGCAACTGCTTCCTGAGATTATAACCCCAAAGAGATACTACATGCCTTGTGAGAGCAATGGAAAAACACCTCAACTCCCACCTTCCTCCCTTAGGGGCTTCTGTCTGTGCAAGGAGTTTCCTGGGCTACAAGTGATTCACTTGGACTACCTGCTGAATGCAGAGGTAAGTCTCAGGAGCTAATGTCAACCCAGAAGCTTGCTAAATATAAATGAATATCCAAAATTTCTGCATTTAAGCACCAGCAGCTCAAGGAGAAAGTACAGCACTGTTAGAAGAAGTTTGCCTTGGTTTTAAGAGTACTATCAGGCCCAAAGCACTGCCTGCTTAGGTCTTAAGTCTCCAAAACAAAGGATGGTCAGAAGCCTGAGCCACAACTGGGTAATGCTTGGTTTCACATTGAGGCATCCTACATGGCGTGGCATTGGTACAAGTTTCACATCTGTGTACAGGGACTTCACATAGCAGCACGAGGGATGCAGAATCAGTGCTGCTGCTATCAACAAGGAAACAATTTTCAGGCAGGGAGACAGCCTACACAAAGACGTTTGGAACCTGACTGTAACAAATACAGCAAATCAGTGGTCTACAAAATAATGAAAAAGGTGTAAAGAGCAGCACGAAGCACTCGCTCTTCTGTCCTGGGTGTAAATCAAGTTGTGCCCCAATTCCCACATACAAGGAAGATGTGAATAAGGCTTCATACAAGTCCTACAGCAGTGCAGGGAGATAGAGTGCCAGAAAACTAATACTGCTGTTACTGGAACCTCATTTGCACAGCGTTCAGATGCTTCTAAAATCACCAGAATCCATCAGGCACTGATCTGCTGTGCGCTCGCTGATGTCGTTTGGAGAAGAATGAAAATTACAAATGACAGCACTATGACAACACTCGTCAGAACCAAGTGCCAGGGTCAAGTTTTGAGCCGTCCAATGATCCATAACAAAACAGCAGTAAGGAAAACCTTCCCAAAAAACAGACCGTATCTGAGATCTTATTCTCACCGTGCTCAGTAAAGAATAATATCAGCAGCCTCGCATATTTTATGTCACTTTAAGATAGGCATTCTTTAATATTTCTATTAAAAACATTAAAATCCAAATGAAGCTAAAACACTCCAGGCCCTTAAGGGTCATCTGTCCCCAGTACAGTACATCTTCTGACACTTTATTACATTCGATTTAGTAGAACACATTCAATAAAGTCTCAGCCTACTCTTTTCCATAAATAAATCTGTCTTTATGTAGGTCTGTGCAATCACACAGTGGCCTTGGCAAATGTAAATAACTTGGCTCAGCTCAGTATTTTCAGGAGAAAGAACTTCACATCCGTCTATTAAAAATGTATTAAATAACATAATGTGATGATTCTAAGATCTTGCAAAGAAAAACAACCTTTGCCTTACTGTATCCATATATAAAAGTCACAGGAGTAACTAGAGGATGCCTTCAAAAATTTCTTCATTAATATAAATTTGCAGGTTATGTCTGTTTTTACCAGTACTTAACATCTGAAATGTTCTTAGAAGGAAAGAAGATTGGCATCCTGAAGGCTAAGAGACACCTGGCTATGATTTAATGTGTACATGTGTCTGGTAGGGTCAGGGAAAGAAAAAAAGAAAAAAAGACCAAATAAACATTTGTGAAATTAACTTGTTACCTTAACAACTTCACCACCATCAACTTTCATCAGCTGCTTCAAATTCTGCTGCAGCAGGTTCGTATTAGATCTCCATTTCAGAAGTCCCAAGAGATCAACTAGAGATTAAAAAAAAATTCTATTATCATATGGGATGTTTACATTCACACACACACTGTAACTATGTTCAGAACAAACGGGTTTATTGCTATAGGTCAGCCATTTTCACTGGACAATTACACGTGTCTAACATACCTCTGACACTGCAGAAAACTAGCAGAGTATCTTTGTCCTGAAATAATTGTGAAAGGCTTTAAATAAAAGCAGACTGATTTTGAAATGTCATCAGTGAAATCTGGGCCAAGGAAGCCCGATCCCTCATTTCTCATTTGCTGTATACAACAGTTGTGTGTTTAAAAAAAGATGCCAACATATAATTAGTCATCCACCAACACAGCGATATCCACGGGGCTGTGATTCTTCCAGTGTGAACATTTCTAGCTTCTCTGCTCTCTCTAAATACCATGAAAGCAAAATATGACAGCACAAGCCAAACAGCAGCAAACTATGTTAATTCAGGGGGAAAGCTGTCTGCTTAAACTCATAACATCCAAACTAGTCGGCTGCTTTCTAGTGATGGACTGGGGCGTGGGTTGGATCATGAGAAGAATCAACTGCAAGCAGTCTTGTCCCCAAATCCCACTGTTCAGATGCTGTCGCTCCATCTTTCGCTGGTAACTAGAAAACACAACAGGCATGCTCTCTGTTGAAGAACCACAGCACCATTTTTCAGCGAGACAACTCACAATCACGTTCCACCTACAAAACAGCATGCCATTAACAACCACACTGCAGCACCAGTAAGCTATACCCACTTCTGCATGTTTTTTTAAGATGCAACATGGAGCTGCAAACAAATCCAGAAGTCCAAGCTCATCACGCTTCCACCAAAATAACACTGGGAAGAACTTCTTCCCAGTTTCATTAAGTCAGTTTTCAGCACACACGAAGCTATCTGTAAGGCATCCTTGGTAGGAGAGCTCAAAGAGAAATCTACAAGATTTTAATGATTGCCTTGTTTAGTGACTGAATTATGAATGCATACTACTAAACACCAAAAAACGTGGCTAACATTATGTGACTTCTGCTAAGGTAACTCTTAAAACAAAAAAACAGCGTCCCCAAACCAATCTCCCCCATGCTTTATTCAGCCCCTCAAAGCAACCAACATTGAAGAACATTGGCAAGAACATTGGCAAAGACATGCATCTGCAGAGTCAAACGTGCAAATAACACAGAGACCCAGAGCAGCTGCTAGATGTTCCCAAAATCTTTCACTCTATGGTAGTATGGTTAGGGTAGCATGGTTAGTGGTGGACTCAATGATCTTTAAAGGTCTTTTTCAACCTGAGCGATTGTATGATTTTATGGAAGGAATAAAACTGTCTCCAGTGCAGTTTTTGTTGGAGTAAATTCCCATCTTAGCAGACTAAAACAAGCCTTCTCTGTCTTTGGGGAGCATTCAAAGCTGAAGTGGTGCAGTACAGCAGCCATAGCCTTCCTTTTTTTTTTTTATTTTTAATTTATTCTATGAGAAGTCTATAGGTCAAAACCAAAGTCTCAAAAACTCAACATCAACAGAGAAAGTGCTTCTGAAAGAAAGTTGAAGATGTCTCTACAAGTTAACCAAAGCACTTCATGAATACATTTATATCAGGTTTCTAACACTGAATTGGGTTTCAGTCGGACTTCTAAAAAGGCACCAGCTTGACAAAAGAAATGAGCTGGACAAAAGCCAGCCCACATGTTTGGAATGGAGTTGTGCAGTGCCCTAAGAAAACAAACCCATGTGCACTTTCAGTGTGATGGCATAGCAAATGCATAATGAATATACATGTGTGAACTGAAAATGTCAATGTAGTCCAACAATGAGAGAGAGAAAAATAAGTTACAGTGTACAGAAAGAATGTGCCTCACTCTGTGACTGCAAGCATTAGCCCCAGCAAAGCACCAGTCAACCACTTCATCCTACTCTCTCAGTAAGCGTAGGCATAAAATAATACAGTAAGTAGAACAGGGTAAGAATGTGAACTGCATTTATTCTATAGAAAACAGTAATTACTATAGGCTCTCTAGATGAAGTGAAATTTATAGGATTGGGAAATACCAGAGGAAGAAGACTGAGGATTTTTGATTGCAAAGGGTTAGAATAAGTATCTAGCCTGCCTATAGCCAGTAACAACTTTAACAGCTTAACGCATTTGATGCTGTAAGTTAAACACGAAGATCATCTTTTATATCTTAATTAACAGCAGGCAACAAATGGTCCAGTTTCCTGATTATGCTCTTTTCTTGACTCGTATGCATGCAAAGGTTTCCCTTCACTGAAGCATCAAAACACATCAAGTGACAATGGTGATCTAAGGCATCACCTGAAAACACCTTGATAGTTCAAGGATCTCTCACTGCCTTAAATTCCACAGTTTTAATAGAGGTGATCCATTTTATTACATTGAAATGAGTTTGACATTTATGTCCAAGTGTTTCTTCAGCCGATAAAGGACATATTTGTTACCAAAGCATCTCGAGAGCAGAATAAAAGTAAAGGTATGTGGAAGCTGAATCCTCCATGTCTGGGAAGGACAATATCTTCTTCCTCAGATGGCAAAGCAGTAGAATGTGGTCAAGAGGCAAAGCCATGACAAGAAGCATCTTCCATCCAATGCCTCCAAGAGTTCGCTCATCTCTGAAGCAGCTGGGGCTTTGCTTGGCATTGCCTTTTATTATTATTTTAAACAGTCCTTCTCAGGTCTGTTCACCTTACATTTCTCTTCTTCCTAAAAATTAAACTCAAAAATCGAAGGAAAACACTGTTCCTACCAATGTATTTTGCTACTAATGCTAGTTGCAAAAAGCAATATTACCACTTTGCAGTTCACAAAGAATGGAAATTCTATGAGTGTTAGAGATGCTATATACAGCCTGCAACATCAAACATAATGCAGAAAGAACCACATGATTTATTAGCACAACTTCACAATTATTAAAAATGAGATTTAAAGCCTATTCTAGGAGAGCAGAGAAAAATATTAGAGATGACCAAAGGGAGAAAATTATTTTGGTTTTGGTAGCTGAGAATAATTGTTCATTTTTATTTATTGCTAATTAAAGAAGCAGTATTAACCTCTGTAGAACTGTGAGATAATATCAGCTTAAGAAACCATATTCTGAAGGGTAGGACCAATTTCTAGGTGAAAAATTTGAGGATTTTAGAAGTTGTTGTGTTTCCTTTATAAATTGTCTAAAAATGCATGGTGATCTTCTTTAATATTGTGATACTTTGAAGAAGTGGCTCTGGCAACTTTAAGGAAGTTGCACAGACAACATTATTACCTGTAACATTAAGTAGAAATCAAAGATGAAGGAATACTATATGTAATAAAGCATGAAAAAATGCCGAGTCCTAATTTGAGTAATTTTAATAGGAGTTGTTCTTTGAAAACAGTCAGCATATTGACCACTATGAAATATTTCCAAATACTACTAGCGTCTAGAAAAGACTGAGAAAGCAAACAAGCAAAACGACTCCAACATTATCAATCACAAACCAAAAGCAGTAAGTACTTCCATTTCACAGGGTGCCTTCTGTATTCTACAAAATCCCCAAATCACTGTGTTACTGCTGAGCTATGATCCTGTATTCGCGATGAAATTCCAGAAGTCATTTCTGCATTTTTTGCTAAGCATCCTCTTAGGCTATAAGACTGCCAGACTGCAGTAAGTCTGATGTGCTCTGAATATAAAACACCTAGGATGTGCTTGGAGAGAGATGTCCCTGGAAAAGACCGCAATAGAACTGTGAGTTGAGTAGGAAGTCACAGAGTAGTTACTTTCCCCCTGGACAGAGGGGTGACCAAAGAATTAATTAACGTGACAGCTCCAAGCACAGCTCCCCCATCCCCACCTCCTCATCCCCAGCCTCAGCTCCTGGTGACTCAGGGAGGAAGGATGCCACTGCCCAGCATGACTCACACCCAGTGACCCACCCACACTCCCAGCCCACCATCGCTGCGAGGAGAAGCCATGGCAACTAAGCACAAAAACTAAAGAGAGGGCACAGTCTGGAAGTGTGAAATATTTGCTACGGTGGCTGCCACCAGCCCTGGTTGCTGCAGCCTCTGGATGTGGCCAGGCAGCTGACAGGTACGCATGAAAAATGTATATAAGGTGGTTTTGAAAAGAGCAAAATACACCGATTGCATTCCTGGCTTTCCATAAGAATATGTCAGTGGGAGAGCGGCCTCCACACAACACATCCTCATGTACACAACTGTCTGTCCAATACTAAAGAATGACAGAGCTCTCTTTGGGCACAGCATACAGAAAATACTGGATATTGCACCTTGGAAACAACACAAAATAGATTGTTGTGGAGCACAGCCATGATGTTATCTCCCCCTGAAAACAAACTCACTCTCTCTCTTAGTGCTATTATTCACATCCACACAGCAGTGAAATGTCACAGGGCCTGTTTTCAGTGTATTTCAGTATAAAAGTCTCAACTATGTGGCAAATGGAGGCACCCTGGGTTAAAGGGATGCTGATATATTCTGTTTACTTGCAGACATGCTCCTGTAAAGTAAAACTAAGCAGGTGGAGAGAGCAGAGTTGAGGTACTGAACTGTGAGTAGACACTTTCAGAGGACCTTGGCAACTGAATCCAAAATAGTGTGTCAAGCCATCCACCATCCCACTCAGAGGAAGGCGGACTGAGAAGACTGCATGCAGGTCAGTGCATACAGCTCCACTCAAGCTGCAAGACAGAAACTCCAGTGCTTCTATGAACTCACCATTCTGGGTAAGCTTTGTAGAACAGACCAGAGTAGAAATCTGGAAAGAGTCTTTGCTGATGGTGCAGCTACCAAGGTTCTGCATGCTCTTCCCTGTTGCAGAGTGTCCCTTTTCTTCCAGCTCTATTTTAGTGGAAGGCAGACTTAAATATGTGGAGGCATCCTCAAGCTTCTTTGCTTCTGCCTGCAGCAGAGTTTTACATGCAACATAAAAACAATTTTAAAAAAATGAGCAAAAGTCCTCATAATAGTAAAATTTTATTATTTACCCTGGAATTTCTTAAGAGTTGGCTCCACAATTGGAGTTATCCAATGAGTCGTTAACAATTGCACTAACCCATCTACAGCTTGGAGCCAAGATCTGATATTTAAAGGGCTAGACAAGTAGCTTTCCCCCCAGCCATGAAAATCCATATAAATAAAATTCAATTACAAGCCTTAGAAATTCAACAATTAAACCATCCCTGAGAAAACAGATCCCAGGCTTAACCATCAATCTGCCATACTGGCAAGCTGCACAGTACTTGCTAATTAGTTTCTTGATCTACTATAATATTCCACAACAAGCATCTTGTTGTGTACATCATTGTGTAACAAAGCAGTGCACTGGAAATAAGCAGTGCTCATACTTGGCCACCAATTATGGGAAGAATATCTCAAAACTCTATACCTTATAAACTATAAGGTCATGTTCTCCATCTCTCAGCGTTGTTCCATCGTATCTCATGAGCTTCACAAACGCTAGGGCAAATATTTTTTCAGATTTATCTTTGGCTGTTAGAAAGAAGAATCATAATTAAGTATTCAACATTAGTAGCAACACTTCATCTAAGGTGTAAAAAAAAAAAAAATGGACAACCTGTATGCGAATGATATCCTTAGAAAGGCTCTCATTGGAGAAAAAAAGTGAAAAAACATGGTCTTTTATGTGTAACATAGAACCAAAAACAGGAAAAAAAAATGCATCAGTGTCTGGCCATGCTAACCCACTGTACAACCAATACAAACTAGCTAATGCATTCAATTATGCTCTCATTGTTCAACGCGTAGTATCAAAAAATAACAACAAGGCAACCATGGTTAATAGAAATCGCAAAGTAAATTATGAAGTAAAACCAGAAGGAAAGTGCAATCAACTTGAGATGGTCCAAGGAGCCCATGAAGAAGCACTGGGGCCCTAAAGCACAGACTGTAATTAATATTTAAACTATGGCTAATCTAAATGTTTGTACCATCACATATTTTTTCTTTTTCCTCTAGTAGTCTGCAGTTCACAATCATAATTTTGACACCAATGACTCTAATTATCTGCATACAGAGTTTTCATTAGTAGGTACTAGTCTCAAAACGAAGAGAATCTCTTATTAATGACCATTCTACAAAACATTCTGCTTTAACTAAATAACTGTTACGAGGTAATGAATTCCACACTACACAGATGAGTATACATAAAAAGTATTGCATACCTTAAAATGCATCCAATGGACACCACCTGGATTAACACTTGTATTCTGCAGCAAAAAAAACTGCTGCCAACATAAAAAGGTATTCTTGTCCAGTGAGACAGCCATTGCCATTATTACAGGGAATGAATGTTATCATAATCAAGATGAACCCCCAAATTTTACTAGAGAGCAAGTGCTCTCTAGTAAAATTGGAAGATTTTTACTAGATTGGATCTAGTAAAAATGGAAGATGTTTAGCAAGATTGGCTGGACGCTCAGCCTACCAAAGCATCTGAGTTGCCAACGTTACCCAAAAGCTGAGGAGAACCACAAGCCCTCAAGTATCACTTATTTCAAAACAACCACAAGTCAGCTTGAGAACCAGAAACGGAAACCAAGTTTCCTAATAGCTTCTATTACTGATCCTAAGCCTGCTGTAACTTCTCTTTCACATTCTTATTTCATATGTGGGATGCTACTAAACATTTAAATATCTTCACTACCACCTACCTCTAAGATGAGCAACACCACAACCCTCTCAGTTTCTAACTGAAAGCTTTACTCACTAGCCCTTATATTTGGTTTGGAGAAATGACTGGGCAGGAAAAGAAAAAGGCAATGCCAAAGGTAAGAGCTAGAAGCCGCAAAGAGAAAAGAAGTTGAAAAGCAAATATAAAACAAGCTTATCCTCACAGCAAAATCAATTGTAAGAGTCTATTACAGATTAGAAATTTTATGCCTGTTTCAGCAGATTTTGGCACCAGACACTGACAAGAATCATAATGAAAAGGCCAAATTACTCACAGTCCTGTGACGATCTGTGTCGGAACGTGAACCTCAAATGACTCCGGTTCACATCTTCAATAGGGATTGCGACCTTCACGTTTTGTGAGAGAGGATGGAGAAAGGAAACAGTCAGGGTAGTGTCTTCAAACGTACTTACTGCTACCAAATCTCATCTAGACATTTTCAATGCTAGTCTTGGCTCTTTACAAAACATTAAGGACAAGCTTCAGTTGGCCACCAAAGACCAAAGGTCACAGACTCCCCAGGAAAATCAACAATTCTTGCACTAAGAAAAAAGAGGGAAATGAAGCAAGGCTGTTAAGCTACCCAGCAAGACATGGAGATACTAAGGCTGACACGGCCACAATGGTTGAAACCTCAAAACATTCCCTGTCAATCCCCCCAGCTCAGGAATGAGCCCACCTTGACTATGACTGGCAAAGGTGAACTTTTTAAGATATTTATTACCTATGCTCCACTTGTACTACACAAACTATTAGTTCACCACTGATCCCCAGGTAACCAACATGCAGAGAGATGTAACTGCTATTCTCCCCTGATAATTTTGTAGAGTTGCTGTATTCCTCAGTCACATGCACCAGCAAGCTCCATGCTGTCTACTGCTCCCTACTGCATCAGAGGTTCTGAGACTCCCAAGCAGCCACTTTCTGTTGCCACATGCGATGAGAGCTCCTTTACTTGAAACCATGGTGTGGAGAGATGTAGAGAGCCTCTTCTTTGATACGCATCTACTGTTCCCACTGACTACAGAATATTTCATTAAGCTAACATTGGCCTCCTACATAAAAATTGGCATTTAAACTAAAATGTTATTACCCAAGCAGCTTCAGCAAGCTTGCAGCACAATCAGCCAAGTCCCAAAACAACGATGAGTTCAACAGTATAGCAATTATGTTTTAATCTCAATATTCTGCTTTTCTAGGTCAGTTTCATGAAAAGAGTAAAAACCATTCCTAAACAGATGGTGCAGTGCCCCCATAACAGCCATCTTGACCAAAAGGATGAAATAATTTTTTTTTATGCAATGGAAGTCTAATCTATTTTCCAGCCATCTCTGAAATACCTCCTTTTGTTCTACTGAGGATGGCTACAAGCATTCATTTTCCTAAATTCGCTTCTCAAGACTTTCCACTGAAATCTATATTAACTTCATATGAACACAGATGGATGAAATTATTGCAACGTGTTTGTACCTTCACAGTCTCAAACCAGCGAGGCTGCTTTACTTGGTAATATATTACTGATTTGTACTCTGAGATGGCTTCATCGCCAGCACCAGGAAAAATAACACTCTAAAACACAAGCAGAAGAGAAAATGTTTATGTCCATCTTAATCTCTACTGTTCAATTCAATGAATAAAAAATAAATAAGTAAGTAGGTCAAAATATGACAGAAAAGACGCACTGATATGATAAGGGAATCATGAGAAGGAGAAAAATTTGTTGTAAATAAAAATAGGAACTAAAGTTGAAAATATCTAAAAAGATGTTGAAGAGATTAAACATGGATATAAAAAAATTAAAAAGTTAACTAAATAATACCTCTAATCTTTTCCCATCTTCGTCATAAACAGACACTGTAACTTCTACATTTTTTGCTGTTGTTTTACTGCCTTTGTCAAAATCTCCTTGAACCAATGTTACATAGATATCATTCCGAACATCACCTACAAGAGAAGCAGCACAAAATTTGGAGCGATTTTCACAATGAATGCTTTGATTTTTGAAATGAGCAACAGACAGAATCAGTGACCAACATCACCACTAACACACACACACACAGCAAAATGTCTGAAAGCCACCATATTTTGAACACTGAAAACCAACAGTGCTGAAAGCAGCTAAGGTTAGCTAAAATTGGTTTAAGATTTGTAAAACTTGAACTACCAATGCATAGAGCTGAAGCTAACAAATAAACAGAACAAACAACCACACTATTATTTCTGGACTGAAAGAATTCATCCTCATCATAAAGATTATGTACCAAATCATTCTAGAAACACCTCAGGGTCTCTTGTTGGCTCTATCCTTTATTTTCATTATTAATTTGGAAGGGTACACCTCAGTTCCTTCAACTTATCTCACACACGTATTTTGATATGACAGCCTATGGAGGTCTGCTATAACATTACACTGGGAGATGTTCTGATGTTTTTGCTGCTGAGGGTTTCAGGGAAGGTCTACATTTAGTTTAATGTCTCAAAACGCTCTTCAGCCTCATCCCCATTACAGTAAAACCTTGAAATGAACTGGGAAACAGGATTTCCAATAATTCCAGGAGGCAGATGGTCTATGTGCCAACATCCCACCATAATAAGCAGAGGTGCTGAGGCACTTAGAACACATTGGCTATATTGTAAAACATCTGACAAACACGGTCTGCAGTCACAGGAGGAGAGAGCTGGAACTCACTCGTTTCTGGAAGTATCTGATGGCTTCCCCAGAGCCCATCAATCCGAAAGGACAGTGACATCTTTTCCTGTATTCTGAAGTTTGGCTTCTCTTACTTGGGGTATTTATTTGTTTGGGGGTTTGTTTTTGTAAATAAGCACCAGACTTGAACATCCACAGAATATACACAGAAAGGAGAGACTTGATAGCTCTCTTCTATATATATTATCCAAAGTTAGCATAAACCCTAACAGACCTGCTATCTCTAGATCAAGCCTTTTGCTCTAAAAATTCCCATCTGCTTTCAGGTTTAGATTCACCTCCAGGAGATAAAAGTTTTACATCTGCCCTTGCTAGGGAGACAATATGAACAGTGCATTTTGTATACATTTTCCTTCACTGAAAACAGGAGAATTTCCATTACCATCTCACTATCATGTCTCTGTTTGGAGGGGGGGGGGAGGAGGTGTTACTAGATTTATTAATTTCTTCAGCATGTGTGGCAAGTATACACTTATCATCAATCTATATGTATTTTGGGACAAGATCATAGAATCATCAAGGTTGGAAAAGGCCTCCAAGGTCATCCAGAAAAGACCTCCAAAATCCTTTGATGACGTCCTATTTCTAATGGATACCACCACCATTTGCAGGTTCTTTTCTCCCCAAGGTTTCTGTGCATACAGGTAGTTAAAGAAGGTTAAAAATTAACAAAGCAGAGTGCATTCACACAATGGCTTACCAGGCATAATAATCTCAGGAAACCCCATTTTCCGAGCCACAGCTGTTGACCTATCCACTAAGTGTGGAAACTCTTTTCTAATCTGATGAATATCTCCTGGAAGAAGTTTCAAAGTCACCCACAAACCTGTTGGGTAAAAATCACTATTATTAAACTTGTGGTTTTTCTAGTTATTGAAGACATTTATCCATTTAGGGGACACATTCAGGAACAACTGCATACAGCTTCTCACAGACAGGCTTACAAAGCCCAGGTCTCAGTCATGACCTAGAACCTTCACCACAACACATCCTCACCGAGGAGAACAACAGGTCAGCAGGATCACAGTACAACAACTTTAAGAGGGAAACCACTGGGCAGCAGCCAGACACAGGGAGGCCCTTCACATGCCACCATTAACACCAGAACTCCTCCTGGCAGCACTCTGAGAACCAGACTTGTCTCACTCCTCATGTCTTACACACGGGGCCTTGTAGAAACGCGGCTATTAAGCCATTAACAGAACAGCCTCAAGCTTTCAGCTCTCGCAAGTTCTTTCTTCAGGGGAATGTTTATCTTCCACAGGAAGAAAAAGCAGCAGCACATTTCCCCTTTCAAAGCTAGGTTATGTTTTACAACCAAGCAATACGGATACACCAAGGCCGTCAGCACCGACAGCTGACAGATACCCTGAAATGGCTCAGGCCCACCACCCCCACCAGCTGCTTTCAAGGCACTGAACACCCAAATCTACAGCATCAGCTTCACACAGTCAATATTTTCCTCTCCCTTCAGCAGCAGAAGCAGCCGCTGGAGCCAGTGCTTGCCAACTAACATCAGGCATGCTTGTTATAGGGGGGAAAAAAAAAGGCACAAAAAAAGTGTTCCACACTTGGTAAAGTGACTGCCAATTACGTTGAAGCATGAAATAATTGCAGCAGCAATTTTCAGAAAATCCCAAAATTAAAAACTGTGAAAAGAATACCACAAAAATATTCATCTATAAAACAACTGCGTGAGTAACAGGATAACCCACCATTTAACTATGCATTTGTTTTGTACATATCTGGCAGCTAGCTTACTTTTTTGCTAAAATCTCTCACAAATGGCTCTGGGCTGACTTGTTGCCAAAGACAGTTCTACCAGCTGCTATTTCATTAAACAGTAATGTACCCACAAGGACTGGCCAAGCCACAACACTTTGTCCTCTCTGGTTTGCTGGGGGTGGGCAGGGTCCAGCTTAGGGAAAGCATTTGGAATGAATCAGAGTTTCCTCCTTTCTGATGTGCGTTTCTCACAAGTGAAAACTGAAGAGGGGAGGAATCAGAACCAAGTTTTCCACTTTAGTTTAAAAAAATTTATATATACGTATGAAAATTTAGAGGTTTACTTACTGTAAGTCATTAAAAAAAAATCAATTAAAAAAAAAAAAAATCGGCAAAGCAGCACATAATTTGTCCTGGGCCTATTTTTCATATATTCAAAAGCCAGCTGTAAGCAGGGAGCTCTGCACTGGCCTGTCTAGAATTTGTTCTGAAAAAAGATCACAGCCAATACTGTAACCAGAGCCACACAATTCACTTTTTAACTGGCAGATACATTGTAAGTGTTGTACACAACAAAGGCAAACCAGAGGAAACGAGGGATCACTGGGGCTGCTTCCCCCTGCAGAGGCAACGGCGTGGGATCTGATGGGAGAAATCCCCTTCTTGCTTGAAGGGAAGCCAACTGCTGCGAACGCAGCTGCAAAGCAAGGAGAAAGAGGGGAAGGAAAGGACTATTCCTTCCTTCAGCACAAGGCAGACAACATCTGCAGCTCTGTGGCACAAGGGCAGACTTCCTGAAGCAGTTTTCAGCACAGAAACACAGAGATGCCCCAGCGAGGGACACTGAAAGGACAGAGGGTCTGCAGGGCTGACAACAGGGGCAAAAGATGCTGAGTAGAAATAGCAGAATCAACCTTGAAGGAGAGGAAGCACAGCACAGATATATTTTCTGGTACCAAACAACAGTATTGGTGATATTATGCTCCCTTGACTCCATGATTATAACAACCCCATGCTGAAAATCAAGCAAATGAGTTTTTTTTTTTTGTTTTTTTTTTTTACAGACAAGGTGTATAGAAAGAGCTGTACGTACCCTGACCCTTGTGGTTAACTTCTTTAGCAGCAATCACTTTGTTTATAACAGTCTGAAGGAAATCATTCTCCCCTGCCACCCTGGGTGAAAAACGGGATGATATGTTCAGCTGCTTGTGTCGAATGGCGTCATCCAACGCTAGCCTGGAGGATGCACATGACGACCAACACCAGGAAACAAAGGGTCACAGAAAACCAGAAGTCACAGTAACAAGGAAACACAAAAGATCATATCATAGTTGTGACAAAGAGTATTTATTAGTCAACGCAAGACAAAGGACAGGAAAGGTAACAAGAAAGACAGAGGAAGACCATTAATCAGAAGAACGCTGATCTACTCAAGAGAAGTACAGCAAACTCGTGTTGTTACTTCTTCCTTCAGGAACATGCATGCACAGCCCCCATAATTCTTTATTAGGATAGGAAGGGCATCTCCCGCCTGAGAACCCCCAGTTAAGCAGTGAAAACCTACACAGGTAGGTTTTTGTTTTAAATACGAAGCCACAGACTGGCCCTGCTGCACCTTCAGGGTCACTGCTGGCGGTCCAAAATGGAAGCAGCAGTGCATACAGCCTGAGGGAAAAGCTTCTATCCATCTCACAGAAATGGTAGAGGACAAGAAAAGCAGATAATCCAAACATTCGGTTAAACTTGATGAATAAATGAAAAGATGAAATCTATAAATAAACACCAGCATTAAGTGTCATTTAAGCAATCTTGCCAAGTGCTTTCGACAGCCATTGTGTTGGTGGCTAGTGAACGAATACAAACAAACAAAGATATGAAAACAGAGTTGCATGTGGTACAACAGAAGCGAAGCATGGGATGAGAAGAAAAATGTGGCTCATATATACAGCCTAAGTCTACATTAGAAATAATGACACCAGCATTCATTGCGTGCTTTCACATTATTCGTGCTGTTTGGAATAGACTTTTTCTGAAGCATGTTTTAATTTAGTGCTGCAAAAAAAAAAAAAATTACATCCCATATCTTTTCAAATACCTGATTTATACAAACAGAAAAAATAAATCAGTTTTAATGGAACAGAAAACTAGATGCGCCATTAGCATCCACTTTGACACACAAAGATTCATCTTCATTGCATATTTCCACACTTGCTAGAAAAAAGCTGGCTATTGTTTGCCACACAATAAACATATCGTGAAAGCACTCTTCCCTGAAGAAGTCTGTTCCCCTTGAAAAATAGAATTACACTTCTGATTTTCACAGTAACTGATGCTGTTACATACAAACAAAACCATTTTAGACGTTAGGTATACATCCATTCCCAGCAGCACCTTGACGTTCTGTCTGTACTCCTGGATCTTCAAACCATGAGGTTTCCAAAACCTTCCAAAATCAGGCCTTTTTGCCAAAATGAAGTTTAATTTGTGACTACATTATTTCAAGGTTTTTTGTTTTTTTTATTTTTCATTATTAAACACCCTCTGAATAGCCATTAGCATATTAATCAAGGAATTTTTGGTTACTTCATTACTTCATCATTCACAGTGTTGAACAGATGGCAGTGTAACATTTCTTAGAAAGAATAAACTAAGCGTGGCAGCTCTACACACATGCATTTGTCTTATCCCTTCTACCTTTCTACACTTCATAACAGAAAAAGAAACCTCCGTGAACTATGGATGGAAGTGAACTTTCACCACAGTTCTCCTCTGCTAAAATGCCTTTATTGCTAGAAGCAATTCCTACAAAATTAAAGATATACGTGTACACTTCTACACATTAAAAAAATAAATCAGGTTGTATTTCTGAATATGATCTACTGGCTGGGAGCCAAAACTGATTTACAACTGCACTGAATGCAAATCAGTATTTCAGAGGACACCATCATTTCTATACTTGTGAGCTCATTTAATTACTCCAAAAGTTGTCTAACAGAAATGGATATTACTGTTTTCATTTTAGCCTCTGCCCAATGCATCTTACAGACTAAAATAATAAAACCCAGCAAGACAGCATCTGTGTTTTCACAGTTTAGTCTCAAATATGGAAAGGTCTGCAGTTTCAGAAGACTGAAACCAAGACCAAGAAGGATGCTAACCTCCCTGATCCTCTACATCGACTATAATATGCACAGCAGGCAGGTCTCCTTCACCATCCAACCAAAATATTTAATGGTTCTGGTGAAGCCTCATCTGAAAAAACCAAATGAGAAGTATTCCAGTATGTATATCAAGCCTTCTTTCAAATTCTCAACGCTAATTTTTACAACTACTATGGGCCCTACTGTGCCATTTCATCTCCTACCAAGAAAAAGATAAATGCTGTCATTAATTCATTTCACAGAGGTCACCTGGATTGGATGTCTTTAACAGTCTTAGTTACATTGCTGGTTCAACACTGGCTATTTCAAGCACTGCACTTCTTAAGTGCAATAACCCTGACATCTTTATGCAAAAAAAAAAAAAAGAAAACAAAACAAAACCAAGAATGTACCCTCTAAACTCAATTTTAAAAATTTAAAGTAAGTTTTTGGTGCTGACAGTACCACAACTATTGGGAAACTGCCTACAACAAAAATTAAGAAGCAACATTTAAGATAAGCTATCAAACTGAAATAAATCAACTTCAGAGAATACCACAGAACACATCTTGCAATCCAAATTTAAACCGTAATAAAAAGTCACAATCTTTTTACTTCTGCTTATTCTTTAGGCTGTTCATTACTTACGGTTGAAATGGTATGAAGTGCTGTTTGTCCTCATCATCGACTTTTCCATTAATTATGTCGGTAACATCCATTACTGAAAACAAAAATGAAGCACACTGAATTTAAGGATAAGTGGAGGAAGAAGAGTGGTTGAGGGGACACCCTGAGGGGCAGGAAACAACAGTGACTAAGCTCAGGCTTAGGCAACCATGTGATGTGATGACTAGGGATGCTGCACACAAGAAGTTACCTGCTACTCCAAAAGGCCGCCGGAGCCCAGAGGTCAGCTTCCTCGTGTTGTTGTCCCTCAGCTCCATTCTGCCCACCCTCACAATCTGACAAACGAAACTGATTTTCTCTCTTTTCAGGTCTTTGCTGCCAAGGTCCTAGAAATATTAGTTTTGTCAGATTGTTTTATCGGAGCTGAATTACAAGTCCCATTCAGCACATTTAGAACGTTTGCCTTCGTCATCGGAGGCTCTAGCACAAGAACAAATTGTTCCCAGAATTTTAAGCATGTTTGTAACGGTAGTTACTCCTTATCTTGACTTTTGTGTGAATTAGTTGCTTAGGAAGCCAAGTCATTTCTAATAAATTAAACCTTCACGGAGCAACCTCACTCTTGTGTTTAAAAGTTTTAAAGAGACATTTATGAGACATATCTCATAGGAGTCTCTAGCAGGAGCAGAGCCAACCCCACCATTGGCACAGAGGTTAATAACTCCTCAGTTATTCACAGAATATGAGAGAAATCCTTTAGACCCTGCAAGCTGAACCAGCCCCCCCAGACTTACAGTGAACACTGCTCGGAGGTTGTGCAACCTGTCAATGTCCTTGGGGAGCCCAGAGCTTGACCACCGCACCAAATAGTTTTCACTGAAAAAACAGCATATTTGTTTAAATGGCTTCACTGAATGTACGGTTATAAAATCAACTTACAGAAGAATATCTTAAATCCAATCTATCTATGCTAATCAAATTAATATTTACTTAGTAGACAGCTGCCATTTTCTTTTGCATGCATCATTCATAAGGGAAAGCAGCTCTTCAGCAAGGGAGCATACAGATTTCTGCAAGGAAGCAGGGGGTGCAGGAACGGCTCACAGTGCTGTCAGTGCTGCTGCCAAGAAAGCACACGCAGCCTTGCAGGTGTGTTCATGTCTCATTTAAGCTCTGCACTTGAGGAACTGAAGACACGGTGTGATAAGGAACAGCACGACCCTGAAATGTACCCAGGGTGAAGGGACTTGCCGGATGCTGTGCTGAATACGACTGAAGTGCTGCTGCATCATTACTTCCCAGATAACCCTGTCCTACACATTTCACAGAAATCTGACTTTCATAAGCCCTGCATCATCCTGCAGAACTACCACACTATTGAGGAAGAACAGAGAAGGGAGTACACTCAGGAGTACACTAACCTGATAAATTTTGATTCATGGGGATCATAGAGAGACATGAGGACTTCAGCATCTTCCCCTATTTTGCAGACTACATTTTTTAAATTTACAAATAAAGCAAACGAAGGAGTGGCAGCAAACTTAGCTTGTCTGTTGATATCGATATTCTGTTTCTGAGACTGTAATTCAAGAACAGAAGAAACTTAATTTAACCTCACAAATATCCAACTGTTACAAAATCTTCCTGAAACCTTTAAGACAGTAAAAGGAGTTATCTGTTGCATGCCTGCTCTTGCTGTCTTTGTTTATGTTAGATCCAGAAAATGCAGTTTGTTGTAAATTCAATCTCGAAGAGCTGCTCCGTAAGGAATAAAAAAAAATGAAATAAATTAAGAAGCGTTGATGCACTCACTTATTAAAAAAGGAAGCTAGTCAAATGGAGAGAAGAGTCTAAACCACTCCTGGCAAAAAAGCAAACTTGTTCTCTTCTGTCTCTCCTATGGCATGTACCAAGACAGCCAGGAGAGCCAACAGTGCTGCTCTACAGCTAACCAGCCCCCCTGCATCCATTAGCTCCACAGCACTTCCCATGAATGCCTTATCTAGGCAGGAGGGAGGAGCACACATGGGACAAAAAGAAGATAGGAGGGAGGACACTGGAAGCAGAGAGACTCTTCTCACTGGTACCAAACTGCAGCAAAGTGGGCCCAGTCCATCCCTCTCCAGGTTCTGCTGCAATGACTTAGAGCCTCAGCATCAGTTAGCCAAGTTCCTACGCAACAGCTGATGTTCAACAGCAAACTACAAGCCTCTTCAAATACAGTGAGCTATGGGAAGAGGTCGTGGTACAACAGGACATCTAGACAGAATTACTGTTTCTAATACTGTACTTTTTACCCCCCCAAAAAACAAAAAAACAAAAACCAGAAAACAACCATGGAAACTGATTTAAGCAGGGACAGTGAAAGAACTTTGGATGCAAAAATAGCATGGTTTAAATTCTCTTTAAATTAGAATGTTTTACATCAAGTTTGGTGAGCGCTGCAAGTGTGTGTATATGGTCCACTGCAACCTCTTTGCAGGAGGACACAGAACTCCTCACTCTGCATTAACAAACTCCTGAGGAGCTGCTCAGGAATAGTGTGCTCCACTAACTCCTGCTACTGACACTGGGAAGACTCCTCACAATGGAAACGTTTTTCAGTTTAAAAATTAAAATTTGAATTGCAAAGAAGGTGACTGTTTAAGGCTGAGAAAGTCTTTCTGTTATCCCCCTGTATTTCAACACACAAGTTTTCCACTCTTGGTAAACATAAACCCCAACAACCTAGGAGCACTACTCTGTGCGATGCTCCAAAATAAACCCTCAGGAAAATCTAGCATACACAAATATGCTACCTCTGCATCTCCAACATTAACCTACAAGCATAGCTGATTTATTGATACAACTGCAAATTTTAGTAAGTATTTTAAAGGAAAAAAAAACACAACAGTTAAACAGTCCCTGATGCTACGTATAAAATATTTAAATCTGATAACTCCTCATAAACATATCAAATCTTTCATTACCAATGCTAACAGTAGCAGTAATCTAGTTAAGAGACAGTCTTATGTTTCAAAGGGAAAGGGCACAGCTGCACAGCAGTTCTTACTTTTTCCTCCAGCAACCTCTCTTCCACTTGCTTGGAAGCTATTTCATGTGCCCTAAAAAGGCTGATTGTGCTCGTCTGCTCCGGGTCCAAAATATTGCCATCTTCATCTCTAACGACCAGATCTAAATCAAGAATCCTGAACAGAAACAAAACATGCTTGTGAATAACAGTGCTCAAATAAACCCTTAAATAACACCTGCAAAGTGTTTACTGTTAACAGCGTTTGCTCCTGACGCGTGATAGAAATAATTACTTGATACTTGGTAAAAGCATTTAACATGTTACCAGCCCAGGAGATAACCATCCCTAGCTGGAGGACACTTTTTCCCCACCAGCATAGGAAGAACTGATGTACATGAAATAGCAGAACAGCTGGGGAAGCAGTTTCTTAAACAACTGAATTTGCAGGAGTTGTTTGTTGGAACTGTCAGATGAATCAGAGCAGACATCCACATTCATGCCACATGCAAATTGGTCAGTTCTTTCCTTCCTATTCTATACTCTCCTCCAAAGCATATTAATCACAGCATAGTGAAAATCTACAAAATACACAAAGGCACAAAACATCTCTCTTTATTTAAGGCAGAAGCCAGGTTTCTGTCAGCAGGGAGTTAACATCCACGTTTACCTTCTGCAGCAAGGAAGGTTTTTGTCATAACCAAGTCCAGCCTTTTTCCGTGGAACTGCAGCGCTGGCAGTGGAATCATGGATAAGGAAAACTGGAGTCTAAGTTGACCTTATTTCTCTATTTGTCCTCTCTAAGACTTATCTCCTCATCTCCCCATCAATAAAAGTAGTCCCAAACATTACCACCTCTAATTACATAGTCATCTCTCATGATAGAGCTGTTGGAACCTTGCCTTTGATATGTTTGATCACTAAGCTTAAATCAAGCTTGCTGGACCTGAGAAACCATGGAAAGATTCAGTCTATCTGAGTAAATCCCCTTTGGACAGGACCCAGAATCACTTGAAGAGTATGAGCTGTGGAGAACTCCTTGCCCTCCTGACCAGGGGGAAACCCAAAGGTTTGGAACAAATCTCTGAGCTTCTTGAGTCATTATAGAAACCTTCTAGTTAATTGCTCTGTGTTACCTCAAAGGGGAAACACATCACTCAAGAAAGCCACAGAGTGCAGGTCATTAATAAACACCTCCTAAGCTCTGCTCCAAAGTGCACCTAAATATCTTAAGTACTCCAAGCAACTCACAGACAAGCTTTTCAGAGAAAAAGTGGTTTTATCATTGAGGGGGAACAGAAAAGCAGCTAAAAAACACAGTTTTGGGACAGCAGCCCAACCAAGTGGACGAGAAGAAAGGAACTCACAGGAGCAATCACCCACAGCCTACAGCACACCAACAGGACTCACAGACAGTCAAATGAACAGAAGTCAAGTCCACTTTGGTTTAATTCCTTTGTCCTATCCCCTAACTTGCATTTGTTGCTTAGAAAGAAGAAACAAATTTCTCTTTAAATGTCCCAGTTACAGATTTTGCAACTGAACAAAAAAAAAAAAAGATGTTTTTGCAACAAAATTTCCTGACCCAATTTCAGACAAACAATATAAATGCAACTTCATAAAAGTACTTTTTCACTTCCTCATTTATTTTGACAACATGCAGCAAAATTGTCATCTTTATTTATAGGAATATCTTATTTACAAATCAGTATTTCACAAAACAGGAAAAGTTAGAATACAATTAGATCAGAAAAAAATTTATAAAACGCATAATGAAGTCTTCCTGTCTGGATGTGGCCTTCCAGCACTTGACGAGAGTATAAAGAGGAGGGGGAACGGCTGTTTACAAGGGTGGATAGTGATAGGACAAGGGGGAATGGTCTTAAACTGAGACAGAGGAGGTTTAGGTTGGATATTAGGAGGAAGTTTTTCACACAGAGGGTGGTGAGGCACTGGAACAGGTTGCCCAAGGAGGCTGTGGATGCCCCATCCCTGCAGGCATCCAAGGCCAGGCTGGATGTGGCTCTGGGCAGCCTGGTCTGCTGGTTGGTGACCTGCACATAGCAGGGGGTTGGAACCAGATGATCATTATGATCCTTTGCAACCCAGGCCATTCTATGACACCGAAATCATCACTTTGCTTATTTTAGACCAAAGTGGATACAGGACTACGTTAAAAGCATGTAGGATCCATTCAGTTGTGAGCACTTACTCAGAAATTCAAATTCACTTTCCTCCCATATTCTACAGAGAATGTTCTGATCACTTAATTAGTCCATCAGAACATTATGAATATAAAGCACGGCACAAGATGTTCTATTGTGTTTGAACACTGAGCATCTGGAGGTTATTCACAGTAACTTTAACCATCTCCTCAGACAGATGGTAAGATACAGTAGCCAAACAAACAATATCAACAACATCTGGGCAACTGTCTATTGGGGTACAGCAGTCCATGTCTTGGATGATAGATGCAGAAGCACTGACTGAATGGGCTTATTGGTTTATTGTTTCATTTCAAATTGTGGCTTTTGGAAGTCAGGGGGATGTTTGGATGTCAGGGGGAAGTTCTTTACTGTGGGAGTGCTGAGGTGCTGGAACAGCTGCCCAGAGAGGCTGTGGATGCTCCATCCATTCTGGAGGTGCTCAAGGCCAGGTTGGATGGAGCTCTAGGCAGCCTGGTCTAGTATTAAATGGGGAGGTTGATGGCCCTGCATGTGACAAGGAGTTGGAGACTCATGATCACTGAGGTCCCTTCCAACCCAAGCCATTCTGTGATTCTGTGACCAAGGCCATACCACAAGTCTGACATCTCTCAAAGAATGAAGCACAAATAGCTGAAATATGATGAGTTATTTACATCACGGAGATTCAAATACTGGTTTGCTCAACACTTTTTCAGTCACTGGTGCACAGACAGTACTACAGTTTTCTGTTGGTACTCAAAATACTCCGTCGCATTTTTTATGCTGCAGAATAGAGTTTAAACGACATCTTGAACAGAAGAAATACTTGTGCTTTTTAACTGACCTTAAAAAAGACACAAAACTTCACGCTAATCTCAAACTGATTTTATCAGCAAGCAAGGAAGAGTTACATAAGGATTCTATTTTATATATTGTAGTTTGCTCTATACTAAAGAGATGCTGTATCAATGTCATTCTTTATTATGCTATAATAGGACTTTTAACATACCACTTTTCCATCTGCATAAACACAGGAATAAAGATATTACAAGACATCATTGACAGCTAATCTGTAATACAAAGCTGTTTGCTTTTATGTCACAATCACTTGGAAAATGCTGTTCACAAACCTGTTTCCATAGTCAATTTTGGCAGTGACCTTCTTTTTCAGTTCTTTGAGCTCATCTTGGGGAAGAGTCCCAGACAGTATTTGAGATCTCCACTCAATAAGGTCATATATCATGTGTCGTACACTACGAAACATTTCCCTGTTATCTTGCTGTTTGGAAAAAAAAAAATGAGTACAGGTTAATTCTGAAGTCTACTGAACATCCTTTAAGTACATAAAATGAATTACAATTGTAAGATAGGAATTTAAAAGCATACAAGTCTACAACTAGCTCTCACATAGAGCCTAACTACAGCACGCTGCTACAGACAGAACACTGAATACATATATATGTGTATATATTTGTGTGTATACATATATATATTCATATACACATATATATGTATATGTCTCTCTCTATAGAACACTGAATAGAAGGAGTCATACACTCTGCTTTGGGTACCTAAAGAAATATAAATGTTTGTGTTTAAGTCATCTTAAAGTCATAATGGTTTTGACAATGGCATTGAGTCAATGTTTTTTTTATAACCCTCAAAATAATCCTCTTCCTAGCTCACAAAATCTAGCCAAGCCATTAACTCATTAGAGAAGACACCTTTCTAAACACATTATATCACCAAATTGTTTAGGCTATGCATACCTGTCCTTCATTCAGACTACACTCAGGTCTCATTGGACTGAAACCAACCAGAATAATTAAATAATTACCATGCAGTTAAAAGAGGCTGCCACGTCTGAAAAAATGAAAACCTGCAGAATGTGCAGAAAAATAACAATGTCTGAAAGGCTCAGGGAAAAAAATATATCTAACTGTGAAATGTAAAGGCTTCAGTCTGTTCAGATCATCGAAAAGCTGACTTGATTATAGTGTGAGAACTTCCACAGAGAAAATACCAGTTATTAAAAGCTCTTTAATGTAGCAGAGAAAGACACAACACGCTCCTGTGGCTGGAAGCTAAATGCAGACAAATTCAAATGAGAAAGAGGTTTGTGATTTTCAGTGCTGCAGGCAATCATAAGCTAGTGAGACAAAGATCATGCCACTTCCTCCACCATCTGCAAATCAAAACCAAATGCCTATTCAATACCCAAAAATACAAATTATGGGCTGAATAAAGGGATAAGAGTGGTCATTTAATGAGCTTTGATAAGCAACGTGTGGATAGCACAGATCTCTCCAGCCTGTAAACTTACCTCCAGACAACATAACCTCCTTGAAAAAAAGGGATCTCAAAGCACCAGTCCTCTTAGCACCAGATAAACACATGCACTTAATCTAACAGATAACACTGGAGATAAAGCAATGAATAAACTCACCAAGCATTCTACCCATCCAAAAGAAGGACTGCATCCCCATCTGCCACCGAGCTGAGATCACTGCTGGTGTTACACACTGTTCCTCAATGCCAAGCTCTTAGCAAAGCACCACAGCACTCCACAGCTGACCAACACCTCCCCACAAACAAATCCCAGCCACAGAGACACAACACACAACCGTTAGAACAAGCAGCTCCTACATTAGGAGAACTTCATAGCTTCTGGAAAGTTCCAACTACAGAAAGCACATGCAGGTCCCAGTAAGAAAACTTCTAACAATGACTCCTTCCATTGCTCTTTTCTCCCTGTACATGTACCACAGTCACATCTGATCACACACATCCAAAAAAGGGGTCATCGATGCCAGAATACCACCTGCACTGCCATCAGTAACACACAGAGCAGCAGAACCCAGCGTAAACACAAGTCCCACAATCTGGTCAGAATGCTGCTTATCAAGCAGTTGAATAGGGTGACATTTTAATTCTCCCTCTGTTTTATATTCAAAAGTAGTAATTACTGAAGGAAATATTAAGGATCCTTCTCAAGAACTCCTACCTTGCCTCTCTTAGCTTCTCCCCCTGCCCACTGCAGACTCTGCTCCTCCTATTTACCTCTGCCCATTGATTTCTCCCTTGCTCCTCAACACACGGAGTTCTTCAGTATCACCTCACATTAAAACTCTCTTTATATATGATCTGCTTCTCTTCACACACCACAATGTCCTCCATCTCATCTACTGCAACACAGGATCACTTCCAGCAAACTGGTTTTGACCTTACCTGTAAGTAATATCATGGTTGTGATTCAAAACATCTTAAGACTTAAAATTCCAATGGGCTTTAAGTCAGTTGCTCAAAAAATTTGATTTCTATCCACCTTCAAATATCCTTTAACAGTACACCAAGTATAAACCAGGCACATAAAAATGGGAATTTCTCATTTCCTGCCATCTTCAATTTTCCTGTATTAAGAGCAGTAGTCTTTAGCAGCAGCTTGTGTTCTCAGTACCATTACAATATTCGTTCCTCATTATACAGCCTCCCCTGTTACAACTGAAGATTTCAAATGAACGTTTATAAGGGATAAATATTCCTCATTAAACCCTTCTTTAAAAGTAACACTTTCATATTCACACAACTTAGTCCTAACGCTCTTATACAGTGAAAGCATGAGAAGTCAGAGCTAGGATACCTAAAATCCAACTCCATGCTGCTGGTTTACATTGGAACTGCTTTTTCAGCTGTATGTTTGAATGCTACTTGCACCTAACTTACAAATACTTCCCCCCTGTGCTGTTTCACAGATATTGTTCGTCTCTATTTATCCATTTGAGAAACTTATTTATTGCTACAAATTACCAAGAATGTATTCTTAAGTACTTAGAACTTAAGCATAAGAGAAAGAAAGAAAAAAAGTAATTTATTTCATGCAATGTCTAAATGTAGGGTCAATACATTTGAAGCAATCAATCAAGTACAAGAGCACTGACAACCACAAGGCCTACACTGATAAATCTCCATAAGGTTGAGGTTTACACCAAGGAATTTGGCATCAAATATAAGAATTTCTTCAAGACTAGCAGCCTAAACATTTTTTCTCTGCTTAACACAGTTGCCTGCAGATTGGGAAAGCCTAACATATACCTTTAAAAACAGTGTATTCTGGATAATAACACTTCATAAAAAAGGATTTTCTGTCTAGTCAGTCATAATTGCTCAACAAGTTATTACCAGAACAAGGTACCACTCCACAAAGCTGTCTCTGCACAAGAAATACAAAACGTTTTATAAAATATACAGACACGCTCCTGAGTTTTGTGCCTTAACACAGCCGATGCTGAAGAGCTGTTCCACATAAAGCAGCCTTCAGACACCTTAGGAGAGGTGGAAATCCATTACTATTTTTTTCATACTTCTCACTGTACCTTTCATAGCATCACTTTCTTCCCCACAAACCACGTAATGCTGTTTACAAAACCGGTACTTACAACGTATAACTGCCGCCATATTATGGACCATTCCCGTAGCGTTGTGGTGACCTCCTGAATCAGGGGCAGCTCGTTGGGTATAACGGTTTCATGTTGTCTTAGAAAAAAAAAAAGGGTTGAGTTAAGTAATAGTTTTGGGTAGGACAGCAGAGCTGTTTGTTTCTAAAAGGAACTGGCGGTCATTTCCAAAACCAGCCCAACAACGACAGGCTTCAAAAGAACACCACTGATTGCACATTTAGCAGTGAACCAAGAATACATCATCCCAAACAGAGGAAGCAGAGCACACCATTACTACCACGTGATGTAAAGGATAGCTATAAGAGACTTGAGGCTATGCTATCGGGCTCATGCTTTTTTCCCCCTCCTTGTGTGTATACTCACAGTGCATCAATACATACCTCACGGTACCATTTGTTATTGAGAGCCTGATTTTACAAGGAGCAACCAAGATGAAAGCCAGATATGCAGCACGTGCAATGCCATGATACTAGTGTCTAATTGCTTTTCAAATGATTGGTCTTATAGAGAAAACAGGGCGTGCAGGTCATTACCAATACATTTCTGTCTGGTTTTAAAACTGTGCCATCCAAGTACAAAACAGCAGCCAGACCTTTTAATATTTCAAAAGTAGTGTACTTAAAAGTAGTTTTCTAATCAGCAAGAAAGTTGTCATTATGCAGCAATCATATGATTAGTACTTTTATCATTTACATATTTAATAGTGTATAAAAATAAATCAGGCACAAAGGAATAAAATAGCTTAATCCTGTTACACTCCGTTTCATACCTAGCTAATCATTCATTAATTTTGAGTTTTTCTGATTTCCTGTTTTTTTTTTTCCAACTTTTTAAGGAATTTTTTATACCAAAGTTATGAATTTTAACACACACAGCCAGCAACACTGGTCTGATACGTAAGAATCTGAGTTTTAACAGCAGCTAAAGGAAAACCAGCCCCAACTATTTACAGCCACATCAGACAAGGGAAACAGGAGCATTACAAAACAAACCATCTCTCACTGCACAGCAGTGCTCCAGGGGGGGAAGGAAACTTCTCAAGGAGATTGGAAATGATGTCTGGACAATGGCTTCAGTGAGGGGTCCAGTTTACAAGACTTACAGCAGGGGTAATTCAGTGCCTGAAACTTCATCTGTCTAAAGAGGAAGGTATCTTACATCAAAAGCCTCTTTTAGTAGATCAGACAGAAACGTTAAGATTTGAAGGTCAAAAGATAAACAAAGCTGTGATAACTGAAATCAGGAATTAAAACAGAGGTGGGCTGGAAGAAGTTCATCTATGCTAAGAAGTTCAGCTATGTGTCAAGAGAGCCATAAAAGCTACAAAGCAAATGGATCGATTATCACTTCTTCCAGCTTTCACATCCACGCAGAGCAGCTCAACTTTGCGAAGATGCAGTCAGGGATGGCACCACTGGCAGCAGCCCCTCTGCTGCTGCACAAACACACACTGCTGGCACAAGCTCCTTAACAAGCAGAAAACAAGTGCAAGGTATCAGATAACACACTGAAATTACATCTACGCAAATAGAAAAATGGATTATTTGTGATCTTTTCAAATGAAACTCACCCTTTTCCTTCGACTATTGCTTCCTTAAGGTGAATGTAGGAGGCAGGAAATATGCCCTTTGAGAGGAAAGGAGAGGAAAAAATTAGTGTTGCACATAATACATTTATCACCTAACAACCCACCAAGATACACTGCCAGGTCTGCACGGAGCCATTCACACCCTTTTAAGTATCAGAATTTTTTATTTTAACCACACATTTAAATGTTTTAACACATGACCTTCTGATCAAGTGTTACTGCAATCTCAGCAAATAGATACTCAGTGTTTTGGAGTACCAAGTTCTTACGAGCTGGACGTACGACACAGAGAAATCATGGTTGAAGGATTATACCACTGAATTCACCTACATCACATGATGGAGACTAAGAGGTGCTGCTGCATTTAGTGAGCATGGTGGTGAAGGGCTGATGGTTGGACCATGCATCACAGTAGGCTGCTTGGCTTGAGTGCATGACATACATTTTAAGTGCATGCACGTGCAGAACACGGCCATCCCACATCACAACCATAGCTTACATACAGTATTGTCTCTTATCATCAACGTATTGTTATTACGACAAGCCAAAAAACTCTGCAGCAGACAGTCCTGCAAAAGAAGTCCTGCTTTTCTTATTTAAAAAGTTCTAAATTACTCTCAAGATTCTAAAAGTAATAATTGGAAAATAATATAAAATCATATTTAAAAATATAATTCAAGTCAAGCTGAGGAAATAACTTCCTACCAACTCGTTCATAGTGCAAGCAGTTCCATTTTCTGTTTGAGAATGCAAAGCAATTCTTAGAAAGCTGAGTAATTCCTTCCTCAATCTGTGCTTTGTTCCCTACATCCCTCTCAGCAGAGCATAGCAGAAGTCCCTCAAATGACGCTCAACGGCAGTGCTCATTTTATGTCATAAAGTTATGTCTACTCCAAAGTAACTTAAAGCAAAACTGCTTCTTGCAAAGATGGATGAAAAACAACCTCTGTAGAAGATGTGCCTGAGCTCTGAGCTGCACCTGTTTGAAAACGTGGGGAGTGAGGTCAGGGAGGGAGCAAGCAAGAAGCAAAAGGAACCAGCAAGCAACCAACCCACCCAGCAAGGGGGGCAGAACAGCTTCAGAGGAGAAAGAAGGTGGCACAGGTCATGCAGGTCACCAGAGGAGGAACACACTGATGACCAGAAGGTCTGGCGTGCCAGCAAGACACACCAATTACAGCAATACCAGCAGTGTGGATGATACCTGCTGCCCAAGATGGGAAAGAGCACACTCATCCTTCTTAATATTTATGGGCAAGCCTATCTTCCACTGCCTTTAAAAAGAATCCTACCACAGCTTCACATTTGAAGGGTTGCAATTCTACAATACCATAAAATGAATTTTCTTTCAGAAGTTACTACATTTAGCTGCAGTTGGACAAACACACCAACACCTGGAATCAATTTAAGCCAAGAGGAATGCATCGTTTCTGCACAGGCTGAATGGGGCATGCTCACAAAATATGATTTGTAAGAAATGCAGCACATCTCTGAAAAAAGAAAGTATTAAAATAGAGTAGAAATAAACACAGACCAGGCGTGGTTGGGAAATGGGTGGGATGAACCACAGAGCTAACTCGGTACTTTCAGACATTCAGAAACAACAACTCTGCATGCAAACATGCAAATTTTAAGTGTTTTAATTTAAAACTTAAAGAAAAAAAATACACAGATAAAAGTTGTGTAATTCTGGTTAATGACTGCGATAAAGTTAAACCAAAAAATAAAAATAAAACGCAACATTACGAGCAGCATTTGTGCTGTTCCCTTACTTTTTATTTCAGAAAAAGCTATAAACAGCAGCCCTTCATGCACGCTTAAAGCTGAACAACCAGGCTAAATTGCACTGCAGGAGATTACTGCCCCCCTCATGGAGAATGACTGAAAAATCACAATGTAGATCTCATCGCTTTCCAAGACGCAATTGCACTGTACAGGTAATGTGTTATTTAACAGACAGCAAACTGTCAGCCTGCAAGCAGATCAGCTGAGATGTGAAGCTCTTAAGTTTCACATTGGTGAAGGCTCTGGCACACATTATTGCAGAGCACAAGCCTATGCACATCAAACTATCTGAAGTAACTGCATGTGTATACACTTAAATTGAGGAAAAAAAAGATACAGAAGTAAGGTTCTAGGTCTCATTACAGTAAGTTCCAGCTAACTTGGAATATTCCCATTTAGTCCAGGCTGGCAGTACCCAGTTCCCAGAGATCACTACCACGCAGCAACACGACATGGAAAGATCCCTGTTCAGAGCAGATCCCAAAAGCTGCACACAGAACAGCAAGCAGCACTCACCTTCTTGGATTTCTTCCTCAGCGTATAACCCCTGTACCAACCTAGGAGGAAAAAAGAAGAGATAGCATTAAAACCTTACACCTCCCAGCAGTTGCTCCTTCCCAGCTCAGCAGCCCATGTCTCGTTTGCTCCAACACACAGTGAGCATCCCGGCTAAAACAGAGCCTTTGAAAGCTATAAAGTTGGGGAGAATGGGAAAACTGAAGGGGAAGTCTATGTGGCAGAGATGGTATTCCACACAATGCATTAAATTGAGATTCATTTCATTTTCATTCATAATTTACCAACAAAACCAACTTACAAGCGGTAACTTTCTGGTGCCTACTGTTTGTCTGGTTTGATTTTACAACCTGTTTAAGTTGAACAAATTCAAGTTTTCAATTGCAGATCGGCCATTTGTCACCTCTTCAGAAGACAAGAATGTTTCAGGATTTACAGCACACAAAACAAAACAGAAAAGCAGGCAGAGGTCCTGAGGAATTTTGCAAAAACTAAAAGCACAAACATGAACCAAAACGTCTGGTAGACAGCATCCACTCTCACAGCAAAATTCCTTACTCTATACTCCAGGATACGGAATACAAACTAAGGTCTCAAGCATGGAGGATTTTTCAGCCTGTTCACCATTGGAAAGTCGACTCATTATCTTCTCACTGCCCCAGATCATTGTCCTCTGTGCCCATGTGGGGACAAGGCCCAAAATGACGAGCTCCATTGCCCTGCCACAGCCACCACCACGTGTCCCTCAGCCACACAGCTCTATCTTTGCCACCTCTTTTCCCAACCCAACCTGCTGCCTGACCCAGGACACGGCTGAGATGGGGAAGCCATCTCTAACTAACCCAAAACATAATGCCTGTTCAAGTTCTCAATTCTCCATTTATAGCAGAAGCATTGCTGCAGGCAGCTGCCTCCCCATCTCCTGCACCAAATACAGCAGGGCTGTAGGGCAGGGCTGGCAGTGACACAGGGCTGCAATGGCATCACGAAGCTGTTCTCACCTATGGTGTGGCCCTGCCTCATTTTACTCCCAGCGTTTGTACCCTCTGCCACTTTGGAGGTCCAAAACAAGTGAAAAAAAGAAAACCTGATGGAAAAGAGAGCAAGCATCTAATGTCAAACACTGACCTGCAGTACCCAGCAAACAATTTCAGATCCTCCTTGGTCTATTTACAGCAAATTCGGCTTCACACAAAACATCAGTGAGAGGAAAAAAGGCTGATGCCATAGATGTTTTCTAAACTGAGTGGTCATTTAAGTGGCTTAGTTGCACGTGACAGGGTTTTGAGCCTCTCCCTGTAAAACACTATGGGATACAATGGCTGGAAGTACCCATCCAAGTAAATGCCCAACAAAGAAAAGGGAGGCACCTGCAAAAGGCACAGGAAATGCTTGGCCAGCACTGTTGTTCTTCTTGATACTTGCTATGCATTTACCCAGGATAGGTATTAATTACATTAAAATAAAAAAATAAGATATATAAATAAGGAACAGTAAACAATAACTAAATATTATTGAAGGATGAAGAAATTATTATTCTAAACTGCCTATTTTGGAACCCAAACTACACCTTTCTACAACAGCCCTAGAAATGAGCAGCTGCTCAAATACAAACACTTAGTTTTGAAGCTTATTTACTGCTATATCTAATAGCCTTTCTCCTTAATAAATAAATCTTACTTATTGATCACGTCTCCATTTTGACTTCCACCCAATTATATAAAGAAACAGAAGTAAGACAACAAAAAATCAGGCATGTGCTAGTTTAGAATGCAGCAAATATTTGTTTAGGGATATCTACTTGAAAAAGCTATTTATCAAGGCACATGACTCTGCTGTCATCCAACTTTTCCTGTAAGGTTCACATTAAGAAGCGCACCAGGAAATTTTCCAATGGAAAAATGAAATTTTCTGCAATTCAACCTGAAATGATAACAGTAATTTGACTTTGAAGATCCATTATTCTCTCAATTGTTGTTAGAAAGGAGCTTCATCTTTCCTTTGGGTCCTTCAAGAGCAGAAACATTCCAGTTAACAATGGAAACCACACACATCACCAATCCCATCACCTCGATGCAAACAGAAGCTGCTTGCAACAAGCCTCAAACTTCACTGAAACTGCATGTGAAAACATTTGTAAAAATGGGTTCAGCACTTCAGAGAGCAAATACACTTCTCTGACTAAATTTTAAGAGATGAAAATGGTTCAGTACTAAAATTAAATTCTGAAGTTCTCTTTCTTTTTTTAAGCCTGCAAGTACCATTTGAAGCACACATAAGCAGAGTCCACAGTAGCAATCCAATCCAGTACGAAATCCAACAGAAGCCTGGCTGGTCTTAGAGCAAAAACCTGCCATAAGCTCTTCTTTTTGACAAAGAGGATTTAGAGAAGGAAGCAGTTACAACCCCACTGCTTCCCAAACCCTACCAAGCCACTGCTTCCAAGGCCAGACAGCCCCACATCCAGCAGCCCTTCAGGCAGGCTCAGCAGGACAGGCAGGTGCGTGAGCACAGCTGGACATGGGGCACCTGCAGGCACCAAGGCACCTCCTGGGGCAATCCTCCCAAAGGGCCTGGGAAGGAACTTGAAGATCAAAGAGCTCAAATAATTACCCAATAATGGCAGCTCTGTGAAGAAGAGAGGTAAGAATTACAGCAGCTCATTTCTCATCACAGCGGGGAAGTAATGAGTAACCATTGTACAAAATGCTCGGCAGAACATTAATTTATTTGCACTTCTTTTAATATAAACTCATCCCAGTCGCACAAAGATGCCAAAAGCCCAAAACCATGAGCTGAGAGCACAAAGGTCTTTCTGTTATTCAAGTCGAAGGGGAAAAGCAAGTTATCTCACCATCCCATTAAGTTACCAGCAGTCACGATTTGACATGGTTTCATGCTCCGTATGCAGGATTCAATGTTTCTCCCACATTCATTAAATAAACCAACTTAGATACACAAGAATACAAATCTGCTTAATATTTAAGTCTTCCCACCTGCTTTTATTTTTTTTTTTAAGTTATTACTAAAGCATATAACTTCAGATAACAGAAAAATTACTTTGCATAGTCAAAACTTGACATTCCAGTGGCAACCTGAACCTTATAGGAAAATACCAGCCCAGAAACAAAGAGAAAATTAATTTGCACGTAGTGATGAATCAAGCTTGTTACGTCTGTTGAAATAAGACTGTTTAAGTAGATGTAACTACAAAAAAAAAAATCTGATTAAACCAATATCTAAAACTAAATTAGCACTCGGACCAAAAGATCAATGTCTAGAAACAAAACAGTAAACCGAAGGCATTTGCAAAAGTTTAGTTATATGTTGCTTACACCTCTCCAGACTGCAGCAGGCCACACAACTTACAGTCTAGGATATAATGAAAGAGATGTGTTTTATCTGGCTTGCTACTGGATCAAGGGAGAGCAATAAAGTGTTCCGACAACTTTCACATTCTGTTATCAAACTCAGCATCCCGATTCCCTTTTTCACAGATCAAGGAGGAAGGATTTTGCTATGTGTAGTGCTTGTACAGTTTCATATCAAAACAAAGCATCTGAAAGCCTGAAATCAGTCCATAGCACCGTAGCACATGTATCCATCTTACAAGAGTGACATAAATAATTTAGGACCCCGGTGACTTTCAAATTCAGATTAAACTTCTTTTAGCAGCAGGTTCCTTCGCATTACCCAAGGGTATCCAAAAACATCTATCATTTCTCTAAACGTAGGACAGATTCTGCAATCGATCCATACAAATAAAGCTGTGAGAACATCCATCTTTCATAAAAAAGGAGATGGTTATTCACCAGGTATTGACCACACGCTTCTTCATTCTCATCTAGCATTGGTTAATTCTGTGCTCATTAAAAAGAACGCATTTTGTCCTTTCGCAAGAAAGCAAGTAATTCATCACCTGATAATGTGGGATGATAAAGTCACAAACAGAAAAGCAGTTGTAAAAACAATGTTTGGACAATGCACGTTTTGCAAGCTTACCTTCATATGTTTCTAATATGTGCACAGTGTCTCCTATCTGTAAGGAAAGTTCATCAGGTCCCCTCGCATCGTAATTGTAAAGAGCTAGAAAGAGAAAACAAGGCAGTTAGCACATGCAAGGCAACACAGCTTTCAAGATTACTTCTCCATACAACTGATACCATTATTCATTATTGCTACATTCAGTCTCTTTGTGCAGCTTCTGGCTACGTTTGGTCAAGTTCTTCAATCCAACAGCACGTTCCCTTAGAGCAGATCTCAAAAGGCACACGCACACTGTTCAAAGTTAGCCTCTGAACCTACTTACAATGCTTTGTTTCTTCATAACAATACATTCAATTAATTTTTTTGGACCTGTCTGTCTTCCAGTACTTTGTGTCAGTGCGATGCAGGAAGCCTCACACGCTGATCTGCCCTAAAGCAGCACTGAATGATCACCTTCAGCCTACACTAAAGCCAAGTGAATGCAGCAAACGCTGGAAGGAAGCTTTGGAAACTGCTCATGCCTCACAGCCATTGACCTGCAGGCTGCTGACACCTTGCAAAGTTCACTTCTGGACAGGGAGAAACACTGAGAAGAAGAAAAGCTGTTTTGTTGTAGATAAAGAAAGAAAGTCAGACAGAATAGTCAGGTATCTGCCAGCAAATAACTCAAATAGAAAAGATGCATCACCCTACTCGTCAGTGACCTGACATTACAAACACTAACTTCAAGTTTTAAGGGGGAGGGGGGGAATTATTTAGAGTTTGTTTGCTTTCTACGAAATGGTAGAAAAGGAAGTTTTTTAGAATTGCCATCTGCAGAAGAACATCTGCAAAGTAAAGGAAAGGCCACTTCTCCCCATGCTTCAAAGAAGAAGGGCTAAAACCAGGAACGCCTTGAAGAATACCGAACATTTATCTGACAAATATGCTGCAAACCAGGTTTGTTTAAGAAAAAGGTCTTTCAAAAACATCTAGAAAACAGTTACAGCCTCTAAAGCTACCTTTGGTTTTGTTTGTTTTCATGTTCCCTATGGAAGAAATCCCTCTGAAAGAGACAAAGCCTTCTGATACCTGGCAGGATCTGCACAACCAAAGGCTACAAGCCCAGCATTTCATGAGACTGATGTTAATGAACTATAATGAAAGCAGACCAATGAAAGGTTCATTCATACTCCACTTTGAGATGCTATGGATTTCTTAGCCTTGTATTTCCAGTACACAAAAGGCTGAGCTCCTCTGAACGGAGATCTCTTCCTTACAATGGGAGCTTTCAGAGCACAGCATCAAAGGAAAGCTACTTCTTTATTTTAAGCATCTGAGAATCCATATTCGTTACTTGCCATAATGATCAGATTCCAACAATGCTTTTTCACTTCCATCGAAGTTATCTCTAAACTTTCAGCCATCCCTTGTACAACCAGTTATTTCTGCCTCCCCATCACTTCCCAGGGATACGAGCTGTGCAGCACTGCCCACAAAGGCTCCAGTTGCTCTCTGCCATCACCGCTATCAGAATAGAAAGATGCAGATGCATCTCTGGTATAACTGAGATCAGCCCAGCCCCTCTAGCAGGAGACCTTCACAGGTGGTTAAACCAAAACAGCTCACGGGATCTTATCTACAGGTAACATTCTCACTACAGGTCACAAAGCACTTCCACAAAACCCTCAAAGCAAAAACCTACAGCAGAAAGCACAAAGCCACCCTTACACAACAGCGAGGTATCAGACAGGGCACAACCTCTGCTCCCCATTTATTCCAGGTTCCAGGTGAGCCCAGCACAACAGCCCTGCCAGCAGGGAGGTCGGCAACACAAGTGCAACATGCAAAACGTGGTCAGAAGGTACCGAATCCCAACATACAACGTTCCTGGCATGGAACACGTGAGGTGGGTCCTTGGTTCTCTTCTGGCTGGTATACGGAATGAAAGAGGTACAAAAAAAGCAATAGAAATAGGAAAGACAAAACGTATGCAGCACAGGATCCTACAGAGTTTAGGAAAGGACACTTCAAGGTAAAAATGAATAAAGATCACGCGGATTGCAGAAACTAATAATCACCAGTACTTAATGAAGGCTTTAGAAAGCGATACAGTTTTATTGACATCAAAACAAGCTAAGCTAGCTATTCCTGTTTTAATGTTTTTGTTAACTTTCCCATTATTAAAACGAGATAAATCCTTGCTGCCAGGTATCTGGAGCACAGTATTTCAAAGCCATAATTGCTATTCTACAGGAGGAGAGCGTTCTGTGAAAAACATTAACAAAAATTAACATTTTGAACTGTTCTGAGCAGAGGAATGTTAACAACCATGAATACATGGCACGCTTCCTAAACAGCAGCACAAGGGACAGTCTGTTTGATAACACTCAGCAGGAATTTTCTCTGTCGGCATTTTGGGAGTACCAGAAAGATGAAATTAATCAGTTAGCATGAACTCTTCTGAGTTTGGATGCTTAAATCCAAACTTTTGGCCTTTACTTATATTTCTTGAATGTCACAGCTGTCACCAGACTCAAGAGAACCTGAGGGTGCTCAAAGTGCAGAATGAGCCCGTCTGAATCTTTCGCCTTGGAGACCCTGATGAGCAATCTCACCGTGTAGAACCAAACACCCAAACCAGGAGAAATTCACATTATGACAGATTAAAAACAGTTCTGTAGCAAGTTCGCACTTCAGCGAACCATTTCTCCAACACTTAAACTGAGTAACACTAAGGATCAAAGGCAACTGCGAATAAAAGACATTAAAATTTATATCCCAGAGTGCTATCTGGTGTCTGTCACAATGAGGAGGGTCACGTCACATGAACTTCACTGTAATGACCAATTCTCTTGACTGAAGATGACAAGCAGCCATCGAGCAGTAATTACTACCCATGACAGCTCCCACTGACCCCAGCTGAGCAATGAATGGTGGCCAAAGAAGGAAGGCTTATTTCAAAATAATAAAATTTGGCTTGCAGCAGCATTCGTAGATGATGAAACAAACAACCAAAATGACTATAAAGCACATTCCACCCCTGTGATTACAAAACAAGGCTTGAGCTACTGCATGCTCCTATGAAAGCCAGCAGGTAACCCCCAGCATGGGGGATTTTTTATGCAGTAATATCAGAAGTTGTTATGACAGATCAAATGTCTGATTGGAGCTGACAACAACGCTTTAACTAAAGGAAAAGAAAAAACACAGGAACAAAGCACAAAACTGGTACATGTATGTCTTGCCTGGTCAGCATACAGAGGCGCGACCGAATTATGGATCAAGGCCCAGTGTTTTCTAAAAGGAATTATGTAGCCTATAAATTAGTTTAAAAAAAAAGAAATCTTTGCTACAACTGCTACAAGGGGCATGGATACTTTAGTGCCCAAAGATGCATGGCTAGAACCCAGCCCGAGCAAGTTAACCTCATGGTTAACACAGACTAATTCAGTACCCTGGCGTCCTTCCACATTGAGCATGGCACAATGAAGAGGCACAGTTAAGCTTTTTTCCTATTGCAAGTAAACACTCCCTCTCCTTATAAGAATACTATTTACAATGCAATCTCTCCTTAAGCGACATATGCAAGTTAGAGAAACGTTAAGAAGTGATGTCCAAAAGATACCACAAGTAACAAGCTTAAGAAGGATGCTGCTTTCTGGCTCAACCAGCACGCTGCCCATCCACGGAAACACCAATCTTTGCTCAAGCACTTCTGCCACTCCCCCCAGTCTGGAGAATGCTCTGCAGCAGAGATGAAGGATCAGGTTCCTCACGCCCAGCACACAGGAAGCAGCTTGAGGTGAGCAAAGGAGTACTCCATAAAGGGGACCTCCTTCCAGAGGGCAGCTCTCCCTGAAAAAGACCTTTCAAAAGATTAGGGGAGAAGGCTTCAGTGCTCCCGAAAGAGCTGTGTTCTTAGCAGACATCTGACCACCATTTTCTAATTACACTTATAAGGTTACTGCGTGGAAGAGAACAATGTTTTCTCAAAATTACAGAGAAAGAACTAATGAGCTTTCTTTTCCAGCTGCAAGCATCATTTGCTATGATTTCATCTAGAGTCGAAGGAGTCTACTGTATTTGCAAGATCATACCTATGGGCGGCACTTCTCGACCACCCTGTGATGGGCATTCTTGCACTGACTCACAAACAGACCATTTCAGCTGCAGCCTTACACCTACCCTGCTTAGAAAAGCCAAAGCAACCCACACCTCACTGTGACAGGAAAGCAGGGATTTCAGAGCACATGCTGACAATAAGGAACAGCTGATCAAAACAAGCAGTGGATGGATTCAGCATGATCTGTTACTAGGCTGACATGAACACAGAGCAGTATTCAGCAAATCAGTTATCTATGTCAGCCTATTTGGAGTTACAGCTCTAGGATTCAATGACCAGAACAAAAATGGCAAGAAAAGTGCAAGCAAAAAAGAATGCAAAGTCACAAGTGACATAAAGCATCCTGAAGGCACCTCTCCTTTATATACTGCTGTTCTCTGCTTAGGACAGCTATGTTTCAGTACCAGAGATATTTCTGCTCATCTGCTGAGTTCCCAGCCACGATGACCAAGCAGCTGGTAGCAATCACTGCTCTCTCCAGCCTCTTCCTTCCAGGGCAACAAAGAAGCAGATCTACAAAAAGGTACTGAAATGTCAAAAGCAAAGGATTAGTGTGGGCACAGAAAGCACAAATTTTCGACTCCAGGAGTTGATAAAGAAAGGAACAATGAATAGGGCATTACAGTAATTGCACTAAAACCCATTTATTACTAAAGAATATAAAACAAACACCTCTACAGGACTGCATTCATCAATCCATGTGCATTAGAGAAACGAGGAGTGCAAGACCAGAAGAATGAAAGAGAGGTGAAAGAGGAAAACTGGTAAAAAGCAAAGGTAACATCACTATGTACTGAGAAAGCTTTTCTCTGTATGAAAGCTGAGATTGCATAAGATACCATAAAAATGTTAGCGTGTAATATTCCATAGAATATTTTGCATTAAAGCCTGCATTAAACACTTTACGCTCTGGAAAGAAAAAAGTAACACATTTAACATATTATCAAGCTTTATTCGATCGTATCTTAAAAAAAAAAAAAAACCAACACACATAATAATGCTTTCTCATAAAAGCACATTGAAACCAGAGATAGAAGCGATGCCTACTGCAAATCTTTACCATTGAAAGCACATAAGAAACCTGAAGATTTTCCTCTTTTTTATCTAAACAAAAGTGTCAGATGTCCATGTTATAGTGACTCCTTAGATCTCCATTACCTACCCTGAAATGTTTCCAATTATCACAGCTGAGGGTAATGAAGAAAAAAGAACATAATTTCACAGATCAGGATTTGCACCTAAGCTTTGCTAAGGATGACTGCCTCATCTGTAGGGCAACCAAGCACAGACCTTCCCACATTACTGAAGTCACCCTCTGCATTCTCATCCCTGGTTTCTTCAAGCTGAAATCACAGTTCTCGGTACTTCAGTTGTTTTGTCATCCAAACTGCAACAAACCAGCCAATTTGCACAGGAACACACTGAATTTAGAGGTGAATCTGAGCACGCTGGCTGAGTGAGCCAAGGGCCACCCAAGCTGTAAGCATCACTAAGCACTAAGTCAGGTTGTGAAACAGATGGCAGCACAGGGGAGCAAGATGTTTTGCAACACATCTGGTCTCTTATCACTACCCAGCATGAATTAGTAAGCTGAAGAGACTTTGTAAATCCAGGAAAAAATAATAAAAAACAAAACAAAACAAAAACAAACTGAAGTCATTTTGCCTTCCAGAAGAGAAAGCACTGTGCTGCTGCATCCTCCAAGCAGAGCTCATGTAGGAGAGAACAAGATGCTCGCTTCTTTCCACATGAATAAGAAATAAAATAAAATGGAGTCCTAGACCTAAGATTCATGCAAATTCTGGCTTTTTCTCCTCTCACCCTTGAAGACAGATGCTTGATCTAAGGGAGCTGATGAAGATGCTAACCTTACCAGCAATCTCCCTCCTCTTTTTTGCCGATTCATCTGCACTCTGATTGCTTCAACAGTAAGTGCTGAGGATATGAAGTTAAAAACAGTGTTAAAAAGAAGAGAGATCACCACTGACTCTAACGTTAATAATGTGGCATACTGCATAGGTAACATAAAGGACAATCAAGAACATTTAAATTAGTTTTTAGTATTAAAAACTCCTTTAACTGAAACACATGATATGCAATAATCACACAACCCAAACTCTTCTATGCTGGCATTTGTAGTCAGGAAACTGACTTCCACAAGCACAAAAGATGGTCAAGAGGCAGACAGATGCCTTGGCGTTTGTCTTCTCTAACCCAGAATCACAGAGTTTTGACGTTGCCCTGATTTTCCTGCACTTCTCTGCTAAAAGCAATAGCTTGGCTCTCACTATGGTGGTCAACAGGCCACGTTCTTAAAGAAGGCAATGACAAAACGCAACCATGCACTGCTCCATCCCTGCTACGGTGCACCTGAAGGACCTCTGTGCCTTTAACAGCTGAAACCTGAAATGGCTCCTACCCAAAATCTTTGATACTGTTGTTCATAAAACACATCAAAATACACGCTGGGCACGAGGAAGGAGGAAATGAGTTAAACACCGGATGCAAGAACTCGTGCAGCTTACGGTCAGCGCTGGCGCAGGATGCAGTGTGTATGAGCCAGCCAGGAGTCAACAGAGGCCAGTTAATCAGACTGAGGCTGCACAAAAGATCAGTGACCCAAGCAGGCATTTTTTCAGTGATAACCAAGAAAAAAAATAATAATAATACAGTGAAGAGAAAACGGAGAAAGCAAGAACTTGTGGCCAAGCACAGGAGGGCAACAGCATCAACTTCAACGGTGCTGGCAGTGGATGCTGGACACGGCCAGTTCCCCAGCACCTGCTGCTCATGGGATAAAGCAGAGATTTTTATGAAAATACCTTCTTCAGCTCTCTGCTGGTGCTGCACAAAATCCAGACAGGAGGACGTTTTATCTGCGTGAGGATTCTGACAAACACAGCCCACACAGCACTCCTGTAGCTCCACTTGAGGATGCCTGAAGCGTCAGTCCCATTTCCCCAACTTTTTCCCCTTGCTACTGCAGATCTTTATCTCACCAAACACATTTTTGTGAAGAGGGTGCCTTTCCCTGAGCATTTCTGCAGCAGCGAGCTTAATGTCACGGCTATATTTTAATAGTCATTTCAATGGACTATAAAAATCAAGTTCAACACAATAAAACTTCTATCACACTACTGAGGAAACAGTTAGCAAAAAAATGGCCCCTGCAAGACACTATTCACTGCAATACGGAGCTGATGATGCAGAGCAAAGAGCCTGAAGCAAGGCGACGGTGGGGCGATGGGAAGAACTTCCATTTCCTACTGTTCTTCCTCCCCTGTATTTCTACCAGGAAAAAAAAAAAACAAAATCAAGATTCCTGTATTGTGCTCTCAGGAAAGCCTGTGGACAGGGGAAGGGAGGAGAGGGCGTTTTAAGATTTTTACACATCAAACCTTACTCAATTTGTTTCTGCTTACCATCACCTTATTTGTCTCTCGGCCCTTCAAGCTGTCTCCAACAGCAAGAACTATAAAAGCAGGGATCCACAGGCAAGTAATCCCTGAGGAGCTTGTTCTGCTTTCTTAGAAATAGCAGCCAGAGAGAAGAATTACCTGCTAAGAGCTGTAGTTTGATCCACAAACACCTCTTTTCCACAACAGCGAGACTACTGCAGAAATAGGCAACGTGTGGCACTTCCCCTGAAACTGCATCTCATGCATACAGGAATGAATGTAAAAATGCAACCAAGGACACTAATCAAACAGCACTGAATGCATTAGAAGAGCAGCATTTTGCAAAAACAGGGAAAAATTGTTTTTCTCTAAACCAATAAGAAACCACATGACTCATGCAGCTTTCAGAAAAGCAAGAGAACTGGCTTGGCAGCTAATGCTAACAAAGAGGTTCTGTCTGATTCACTCGGGGCTTTGGGGGCCAGGCTCTGGGCTCAGCCCCATCTGGAGCACCACACTGCTTCTAGCTCACACTGATGGATGATCGTGCTGGAAGAAGCGGGGAGAAGAAAATGTAACTGATATGGGATTCCTATTCTTTAAGAGCTCTGAATTACATTTTACTCTCCCCATAAATCAAATACACATATCTCCCAGAAGTACAAAACAGCAGAGGAACAACTGAATAATCTGCTTGCACAACTAGAACTCCCCACCTTGCTAATCATTAGGATCCTAGATTTACATCTGTAAAGCACAGGCTAATTTGATTGTTCTTTTTCTAGCCAAGTACAAGTTGACCTAGCCCAATTCCATCTCAAGTGAGGCGATGGCACAGAGCCACACGCCTGGGCAGTCAGAAGCAGCTCCCAGCCCAAACACCTGGGAAGCCCCAGCCTCCAGCAGCACCAGCCTGCACCTGGAACCTCAGAGTCAAGAGGAAAACTCAATGATACTCTGCGCTTGTTTTTCACTTGCTGCTTGGAAGGTTTTTAGCAGGTGCGCAGAAGGCAGCAGGAAGATGGCCCTGTTTTGTGAGAGGTCACACTGGCAGAGGCACTTTAAGGACCAGAGCAGCCTTTTGATGGCCCACCAACTTCCAACTCCATCCAACGTTCCCAATTACATCCCAAAAGCCATCGATTAAATGAGTGCTACTGCACCCACAAGCATTCACTCCCTGGGCACCTAGCCTCTATTTTGGCCAGGGTTCAGTAAGAGCCAGCACAGACACTGGAGGCACCAGCAAGACTCTCAGGTCAACCTGCAGTAGAGAAGCATGCAATGAATGCATCAATGTTCACCATTATTCCAACCAGCTGCTATCGGAAAAGAGCAGACTATTCTGGCTTTCTTTTTGGCACATTGTGTCCCCAGCACCCTTCCAACTACTGGCTCCCTTTGCTAGGAACACTGTACAGCTGCCAGCAGTGCCAACGGCCAACGCTGGCTGAAGGACAACCATCTCACTCTGATGGTTTCCAAAGCAGCCTAGAAGACACTGAATCTGCTCAAACGATGAAATTTGGCAAGCTCCAACTGTCAGTGCACCTTTGTGATGAACTGGACTGCAAACGTCCTTCATAATCACTTTCCCTTAAAATTATTGGATTGGATGGGTAAAAATGCTCCACCCATCTAATAACTTTTAATTAGACCAACTCCAATTTCTCATCTATTCAACTTATTAATCAGTTTCACGATCCCTACCTCAACACAAAGCTATCTGAAAACAAACAAACCAAAAGAAATACGGCTAGCTGCTCCTATATTCGCCACATATCCCATGCCCAAGGAAAAAAGGTCTTTTTTTTCCTACAAAAATCAGCAGGCGTTTGCTCCAACTAATCCTGGTGGGAATGGCTCACCCAACACTTGGACCACTCACAGTGGGACTCATCCAGCTCACTGGCCACTGGCAGTCAAATAAATGTGAACATTAAAGAAGCACGTAGGCACTGAAATACAAGCACAACACATGGACTCCCAACCTTAGTGCAGTATCTTCATATATGAACAGTTCCCAGATCGTGCCTTGACTATAAGAACTTACAAAGCCATCCCAGTGTTTTAGATATTCAGTTCCTAACAGTATGAAATCTCACATCCACCTTCACGTGCTCCAGCTGCAGAAGTCCAAGAGTGCTTTCTGCATTTGCTCAGGTGAGTCACCAATCTGAACCATTTAAATCAGAGTTACCACAGCTCTGTAAATAGAGGCCTCCTTTGCACCAAGTTATTGATAAAAACCTGCTCATAAATCATTTCGAGAATACTTGCAACTGGAAACTCAAACAAGCTGAACCCACACAAAAATTCTAAAAATGTAAACAATACCACAACTGAGTAATTCTCCTTACTCTGTTTCAGAATGTGCTTATCTGGCTATATCCAAGTCACTGCCTTTATTTATTTAATAAATAAGACTCGTCACACAGAGCTCAGAGCAAGTCACTTCAGGCACTCCTCGAAGCCTCGCTTGCTTCTCAAAGACGTTTCCTTCTGATTAAAAGGCTGCTAATGAAACACCTTCTGTAAGCTGCAGCAGAAGGACCCAGTGCCACCAGAGCACGCATTACCTGCACCAGCATCCCAGGGGTGAGACTGACTGCATCAGACCAGAGTCCAAAAACCCAGAGCCACAACCACAGAAGCAGCCCCCCAAACCCCCCCAAACTGCTCTTGAGTTCTTAGCACAGCAGTGACCCGCACTGAAGCCACCCAGTCTAAAATAACTGCAGATGTTATGCTATCCACAGCAATGTCTTTTTTTTTCTTTAATCCCTGTAGACTCTTAGTTACAGTAAAACGCATAAGAACAAAAGCCAACAAACAAAAATAAACAAAATGTAATATTAAATAACATAAGAATATTTGGCTCTCCATCAAAACTCCCGGATTGCTGTTTAACCCCCTTTGAGTCACACACGATGGAAACTACTGCCTCAGAAATACCTCCGTGCCACACAAAAATCTGCTCTTTTCTCCCACCAGAATATCTCAGTAGCAGAAAATTCTGGGAAAAGAGCCTTCACCTACTGCTCCCAGCCCCTCCTTGCTCTGTCACATCTCTGAGCTCACTCGACAAAGGAGCCAATTCCCACAAACACAGCAGCTGTCAAAGCCTTACAACAATTCTGAGTTGGTCCTGGGCACGCTGCTCCCATCACCTGGGATGTCAGAGAACACCAGGTCTGTCTGTGCCCGGTGAACAGTGAGCAGTGTCAGAAGAGACACAAACACAGCAAAAACTTGACCAAAGTCACACACGGACAGAAGACGGACTGTCAGCAGCCAAAAGCATCCCTGACAGGCTCAGAGTTGGCTGCTGCACACTGCAGCCAGCACAGCAGCTCTTACTGGAGGTAGAACCCAGATATGTCCAAAACTAAACCAAAAACAGAAACACACAACGCTTTTATTTATTCTTTGCTTTAAGTCAACTTACTCATAAGTGTTTCAGTTATACCACTGAGTCTCTGCACTGAAAATCTGAGAGAATTCTGGTCTTCAGAAATAAAACAGTCAACTTTAAATGGGAGATAAAATAAAGAAGAAGAAAAAAAAAAAGATGATCTCAGGTCTGCTCCATCTACGTTTCCTAGTCAAAGAAGCACTGGGAACCAACAGGGAAGACAGCCAACATCTAGTAACGATAATATGAAACATTAGCAGGGGCTCTGCTGGCACAGTGGTTCCGCCTCCTCCTGCTGTGACAAAGCAAAAAAAGTGACAAGAGTTTACAGCTGGCTACTGGAACAGAAGCAAACAGCTCCATTGCATTTGCCATTTTTCCCCCCAGCTATAAATCTTGAAGGATAAACACTTTTCCCCATCAACAACAAGGGTGAAGCAGGAAGGAAGGAATCTCAGTAAGGGCAACAAGGCAGACAATGCCTGCGTGCAGAAAACTGGCTACGGAAAATAAGAGATGCAGCCAAAAAGATAGGAAACCATTCAAAAAAGTATATGATATTAAAAGCATTATATATATTATTATTCCTTCGTGTAAGCAGAAGCTGAGCAGGCTCTCATGTGCAGCTGTGTACCATAAGCCCATTTTGCTCAGTCTCAGCACTGTGCTGCTACAGGCTGAGCTCAGTCCAGGGCTGCACACCAGGCAGCACCACCTCATAGCAAACTACGGACCTCAAATAAGCATCACTGTCTGTAGTTCGGGTTAAAATGAGAGCGCATCCTACAGGCTTGAACATAAGCATTGCTTTCCAGAGCTCTGAATTACAAGCGAGCCAGAGACTGCATGAAACAAACAGCAAAACGTTTTCCATTCTGACCACAAATAAGTAAGAAAAAAAAAAAATAGAGAAATCAAGAGGACAAGATGGTCCACTCTCCTATTTTAGGAGAACAGCCTAAGGTTTAATCAAGAGAAAGCTTCAAGGATCACCCATCCCTTTATCTATAACTTTCCTGACCTAAACAATATGCTCAACCGTATTTCTACTCAGTCATTAAAATCATAGCACAACCTCTCCTTTAGAGGACAGCATTTGTAAGACATTCCCAGTAACCACCTCAATCAGCTGCAGCCATTTCAGGGTCACGATCTGTGCACTGGAGTCATATGCACAGCACATTTTTGAAAGCATGCGTACTTTTAAATTGTTCACCATCTGTGTCAGGACTTGGAAACTCAAATATCATCAGCTACTTCCATCTGGCTCAGTGCTGAGATATTTCCTGTCCCAAAGTCCACTACAGGAATACTTTTTACATTACCAGTTGCTTTCATTTCACTTGGTTTCTGATACACCAAATGCTACACGCACACCAAGCTGGAGCAGAGACAACTTAATTCCCCAATAAAAGCACCCAGCCGCAGTCCCTGAGCCCACTCTGTGCTGCCAACATCTCTGCCTGCAGACCAGCTGCCACAATGATGGCTGTGTTACAGGCTGAAGCATCAGCTGGGAGGCAGGCAGGCGTGCTGCTAGAAAGGCAGGTACCAACTGAGCTGCCTTCCACTTAGCCCCGTCAGCCTAAGGTATTTCAAGCACTGTCATCAGCACCAAGAAGCAACTTATTTCTTTTTCAATTACTTTTCTTAATATTTTTTATCATTGTTATTATCCCAGAAAACAGAGAAAACCTCCACAACCACGTGTTCTCAGTCTGGCATGCTCAGCAACCCCTCCCTGGGAACTGGGCTCAGCCAAGCTCACCAACATGTGCTACCCTACTATGCAGGACTTCAAATCTAGTGCTGTCAGTACTTCTGTGCTTTGTTTGGAGAGGAAGGAAGATGCACACAGAGCATTTCAGTGCTGTGCGGGGCTCAGGTGCCCCGCAGCACTTGGTCTCTCTGCATGCTGTGGTCTGTACTCCTCACCTCCCACCCGTGCTTTCAGACATCACTCATGCAAGCAGTTCAGGAGCCACGTTCCTTGCAGCTCTGCTGGCAATCGATGAGGAATTTACCATCTCCAGCACTGTGTCCATTACCAGAGGAGAACAATACAGTTTGCTGCCGCCAGCACACGGCATTTCCCCAGCACTCCCACTTCGTGCTCCTCAAAACGCTGAGTGCAGCTTCATGTGGGATCCGATCAAGGTCTCTCCAAGCTCAATTAAGCTGTGAAGCTGTACAGAATAGGGCGCCCAGAAGCCAAGTTCCTACAAGCACACACTGATCACGTACACCTTTACTTTCTTCCTGTCCCTAAATTACAGAGCAAACCTGCACAGCTTTCTCACTTGTTTTTTCTTCTGGGTAACACAAAGACTTTTTGCTATTCCAGCTCCCTTCGGTGAAATCGGCTACAAGAAACCTCTGAAAATGATTTATAAAAAGGTTTGTGCTAAAATAACACTAACAGTACCCTAAACAAAGCAGCACTGCTAGGAAATACTATACCACGCTAGGAAAAAAAGCGTGGTGGCCAATAGTTACTCCAGTTATCCATCTGTTTCTTTTGTTATGTGTATGGTTATATAATTGCACATAATAGTTCTCAATGTAATTATTTCAGTTTAGTTACAAAGCTATATGGAGCAGAAAAATATTTCAAGAGATAGTACATATTTTGCTGATAAAACTGAAATTCCATAACCGCTGCTACTTGTGTTACAAGTCTTTACATCAATAATCACATTTAATGTACAAATTACATAAACATGAGAAGACTGATAATGCTATAGATGTATGTATTTTCACCACTATAGCCCAAGAACATAGATAAAGTTTCACAACCACAAACGTTATCTTTCTGAACATTCTTTTGATTTAGATAGAGTACCATCTCCATTTTCCCCCAAGCTCAAAGAAGCATTTCAGTAACTCATTAAGGAATATATTAAAAACAAAAAGAAAAAACAAAACCCTGCAGTTAGAACACTGCTGGGATCCACCAAAGGCCAGAAAGCAAAATTAAGGGTTTTCAAGTTTGCAGAAAAGATACACTTCTCCTCCAGTTCCTAACCAATGGCCCACCTCTGTACCAAGGAGACCCCTACAGGAGACCATCCATAGGAACTGAGGTCAGCCATCCTTGCACATTTTGTGGAAGCTTCAGCTTTGCAGTGAGTACAGACATGAGATTGACATCGCTAATGGAGCAAATCCTTTCCAACTGGATTAGCACTGGCTCCTCAATGGAGCTTCGATTCATTCATCTAGGTAAGCTTCCAGCTATTTATCTTAAGTTAGACACATCCACAGGTATTTACTTAACAAGACGTATTGGATTTCAATCCTAGAGGACTACTACAGGGTTAGAAAAGGCATACCCTGCATGTGGTCCACAGCCAACACGGGACAATCTCCAGAAACACAAGTATTTCCCAAAAATGCTTAAGCCTGTAGTTGCAAGCTGAGGGACAAGCTCCCTGGAGATGCTGCTTTGGCTTTAAATTGCATTCAGTTTACCTCCCCCCTTCCTGAAAATTCTGCCCACACATAAAAGAAGATGTATTTACTTTACGCCAATAAAATACGCAAAATAATAATAATCTAAACCAAACAGTCATTGCAAGGAACAGACAAACAGGAAAACCAAAGAAACTAACAGGGCAGGCGCTACTTCTTTCTGTAAAACCTTTAACCAGGACCCCGTCCTACTGTTGTTACTTCCATACCTGTGTATGATGTGAAGCACAAAATCTCACTGTAACAAAATTCCCCCTCCTCTTCTCTCTTCTAGGAACAGGAGTGTTAATTCACAGTGGATAAACTCTCAAAGCAGCCCATAACTCAGGAGAGTTCAGCCAATGCTCAGCATCAGCTGGAAGTCAGCGATGCGCTGCTCCATCCCAACAGCCTACAGCAGAGCCATAGCAGAGAGCTACACGGGTATTTACCAGCACTGAAGTACAGCACATTTTTAAAAGCTCTTGTAAAAACTCCAAAAACCTTTCAAATCAGAGACAACACGCACGGAAGGTCTGGGGTAGTTTACTGCCCCTATAAAGTCGTGCTGCTCATTAACTGATCCCACTGCAAACCCTCAAGGTTTTTCACCTGCAGCTGTGAAGCACAGAAATGATTAGCAATAAAGACAAACAGCTGAAGCTCACAACTGTCACGAGGTCTTTTCATCAGGCTGAAGTAGAGGCTGATACCTCTCTTATTCCTGGATATTTAAAATGAGGGCCAAAAGCCAAGGTGCTACAGCTAAAAACAAATGCAGCACAAAAAGTGACTGCACACATGGAATGCACACAGATTTCATAACATCCTATGTGAGAAAATGAATAAGGAAAAAACATATTTCTGGTAAAGCCCTTCTCAAAACAATACCAGCTTGCAACTCTGCACTGACAGCTCCTTTAGGAGTAAGTACATGTGGCCATGGCACACAGGAGGGCATGTTGTCTCCAAGAGGCTGAATCTGAACATGCTTCCTCAAAATAATAATGCACTAATAAATAAATACAGCATATGCACATTTTTACTCCTTTGGTTCAGGACATCATAGCACAGCAGTGCTGTAATAAATCCGTGGTGCACAGAATGGCCTCAGAAAGACTCCAAATTCGCTCACAGAACAGCAATGCTAAGATGCATCTTCATTAACTTCCTAAAATCCTTTCCTGTTTTAAGGTAGGAGTAAAAAAGGCAAAAACCACTAATTCTTCATAAAGAAGGGAGGGAACATCCAGTGTCCCCAGTCACCACACCAGCAACCCACAAATACTGGATTTTTGGAAAACCTGAAATCTGTTCTCAGCATTGAGGTCCTTCCTTGCACAGCAGAAATGAACAACCAGCACTGACCTGTATGAGTTTCAAATGGCATTATTCTTATTAAATTCCTGTCCATCCTTCCAAATGGCCCCTATGAGGGAACAACTGAAGCTGCACATCACAAACTTCATAAATTATTTTACCAACTACGTAGTCCTCCTTTAGAAATAAAAAATATTTTTGCATATCTGGTTTGAATATACTATATATGTGCCTTTTGAAAAGCTATCCCAAACCCTGGGAGGCACTACAACACCCCGACCTGGAAATATGGCAAGTCCATCCTATTTCAAAGCATCCCAAATCGGGCAGGTTATCATTTGCCTGTAGTGACAAAGAAACCAAACTGACCAGTAACAAGGAAAAACACACCAAGTCCCAAGTGGGGTGGCTTGGAGCAAAACTGGTTTCCTTCCTGGGTTGGTTTGTTGTTGTTACAGTTGCTTGTTTTTAAAAAGCACGCATGGAAACACAAATCCTACCCTGAACACTGCTTATGTGGGCAGCTGGAAGGTGCTGGTTGAGGACAGAACTGCAGACACCTCCTCAAGCACCCGCACTACCCTGCCTACCTGGGGAAAACCAGAGTGCACCCAGGTAACCACAGAAGTGCATCAACAGTACATACACAGTCACAGATAGACCAAATTACTTAAGAAATGCTGGTATCCTTGATATATTTAACATTACCATTGGCCTACGACCTGACATGGCACGTCCAGGCATCAGGTGCCATCCTAAAGTAATATATTCAGTACAGCTCCATGTACACTTACCTAGCCCCTTCTTTATCACCACATTCATAAAACCTGCCTAAAGTTAAGAGCCTACACTAAGCACTATTCACAGTAACAACAGCATTATCCTGCTTTTTTGTCGTTCATTAGGAGAAGCAGAGAGAAGTACAGTCAGCATCCTGAAAATTATCAGGGTCTGAAGGAGAGCACACAGCACCAGGAAGCTCTCCTTTCCCATCTGAGGCCAGCAGACTCACTGTTTCTCTGTTTACAAGAAAGTTTCAGCCGTCACAGTGGTGGTCTCATGCCTCCTTATCTGCTCTTAAAAAAAATTAAAGGTATTTTTGGCGCAACTTTTGAAGCAACTGCAGCAGCCCCAGTTTCACCTCTTACTGCAGCTTGTGGAACAAAGGAAAAGGGCTCAACAACTGCAGAAAGCACAGAATCATTAAGGTTGGAAAAGACTTGCAGGATACTCTAGTCCAACTCTCAATCCATCCCCACCATGCCCATTAACCATGTCCCCAAGTGCTACATCTCCAGAGCTCCTGAAAACCCCAAGGGACAGTGACCCCACCAGCTCCCTGCACAGCCTTTGCGTGCCATTGCCTGACTGCTCTTTCTGAATTTTTCCTAATATTCAACCTGAACGCCCAAGGGGATTTGGAAATTACCCAAGCTGTGTCATGTTTGTTTATCTCAGAAGTGCTACTGAGGCTGACAGACTTCCTAGAGCATCTCGTTGCACCTCATCTTCATTGCCATAAGCAAGAACATCAACATTTTCACCTCCAACTACAAGCACAGGAGCCTGAGCAGCTGTGCTCCGCAGGCACTACTGCAGGTATGCAGCAGATACACAGAGCGCCTGGACTTTCTGATGGTCCTGCTCAGAAAGCCATGCAACCACACAGCTACCTCCATTCCCAAGCATGCCACATCCCAACAACGAGATGAGAGCTGCAATGATGAAGGAGAAGGATGAGCAGCAACGGGAGCGCAGGAAAGCTGCTCCAATTCAGCTGTTCATTTTCCTCTTGCAGATGGCTCCCTACATGATCATCTCATAAGTCCCTCATGCTATTCCATCCCCACCCGTTTCTCATCCTGCTTCCCCAGGCTCTGAGCCCCACCAGGAAGCAGAGCTGAGTCACGCTCACGGCTGCCCTCTGAGATAAGTTTCACGCGCTGCTCCCCGCACGGATCGTGGGCATGCAGTAGCTGCTGGGAACCCAGCACTGTGGGATGGGGTAGCCGAGCAGAAAGAGCATTTCCTGAAACATCTGCACCCAATCTCTCTGTAATTTACTCCCAGTGCATCGCCGTCAGCAGCCTTTGGGACTTGAGGTGTTAAGAAAAGTTAGTCGTGTGCAGGAACACACTAATCCAATGGGGAAAAAAACCTATATATGCATTACATATAAACATATGGCTTTTATATATACACACAGACACACTTCTGTGCTCCCACAAGGTAAGCAGCATAACCCACAACCAATGACACCCTCCTGCTGATAGCTGCGTCTGCTTCAGTGCAGTGCCCACACACTCCATCAGCTCAGCCCTGCAGAGATGGATGGCAGCTCCATTAGCAGCCCTGCTTGGAGGACGCAGGTGTTGCTGGTTTGCTGTCACACAACAGGTTCTGCTGTCACTCTCCAGCACTGGCCGTGGCAAATAGTCGGGAAGACAACGTTCTTTGATTAGGATGTTCACCTTAACAGTGTGTTCTCCATTGCTGCTCCAGGACTACACGACTTTTGCACTGATTCACTGCAACCTGGAAGCTTCACAACCAGTAAAGAAACTGAACACCAGAAGCCTTGCAGGGTATGTAAGTCCCCATTTTTAACTACACAAGGACATGTAAAATATGTTTACCGAGCAGAATATGAATCTCCATCAGGAGGAAATTCAGCAGTGCAGAAAAGAGGCTGTCCTCTCCAAAACCTGCATTCAGCAGCATTACAGAGAATAACAGCACCCAATTAACTCTAAATCCCATTTAATCTCCTTGCAACACTGTGTCTCTTCTCAACTCTCACACCCCATAGTTCGTCAGAGTATTTCTCTGACACTACAGATCATCCCACTCAGCTAACTCGAAGGAAAAAAAAGAAAAGAAAGAAAAAAAGAAAGAAAGAAACCATCATAGAAATTGCAAAGCTATTACCAGAATATGACAAAACTCCTAAGAGCAGCAGACAAACAAGAAGTGCAGAATGAGCCTCTGCTGAGGACTCTGAGCCTTTTCAAGAGTTACGGCTTCAGCACACTCCCAACACAAAAGTGCTTGTGCCTGTGCTTTATGAAACCATGAAACAAATCAATATTAAATTACACCTAAGTTCACTCTCTACAAATGCAGTTTCCCACACTGGATACCCAAAACTTCCATCTCAACTGCCACCACAACTCCTCGTCCTCTCAGAGCAAAGCAGCTCCAGGACATCACTCCCCAAAAAAGCACCTCCAACGTGAGACATCACCCTGCAACGCAGTGTGTGCCCTCCAGTGTCCTCAGGTTTCCAACAGCAGCTCGCACTGCGTGGTGACAGATCTATTCCAGCAGTTCAGAGGTACAGCACGGAGCACATGCCACAGACTTGGATACCATGCCCTTGTTTTCTAGGGACGTACGGGCAGAATTTTAAAGTAATTCCTAAAACTCACTTGTGTTCAGTTTAATCCCACACGTTCCCTTCTTCCTGTTCCAGTTGTTACACAAGGCTTAGCTGTGTACAACCGATCTCAGGATCCAGAGTGCAACAACTGCGGGAGAAAACACTCCACTTCTTACTTCCAAACGGTACACGCAGGTTTATCATCTCCTTCCCCGCGACAAACGCTCTCGCTCGTGCCGGTTTTCTCCTCCTCAACCCCTACAAAACGCTTCCAAACTCAATGAAACACCGCCAGCACCGCGCCGGGCCTCCCGCAGCGCGGCTCCGCCAGCACGAGAACAATCCGCCTCTGTGCCGGGGGACGGAAACAGCCCAGGAGACATGGAACCTCGGGCAGCAGCGGGGAAACCCCGGCACATCGAGGGGCACGGGGCGAGGCCGGGAAGAGAAACCCACTTTAAGCCAGAGAAAGTGGTACCGAGCGCCGGGATGGAGGTGGGGAGGGGGGAGGGAGAGGAGAAAGAACACAAAGCTGCAACTTTCTGCTCGAGGCTGACTCGAGCGCAGGTCGAGCCGCGCTCCCGCATGAACTCTTCGACTCCAGCTGCCGGGAAGGGCGGCCGAGAGCCGGGAGAGGAGCCGGGAGAGCAGCCGTGCGGCTCCACGCTCGCCCCGCCGGGCCCAGCGCAGCCCCCGGCCCGGCGGACGTGCGGGGATCCCCGCGTACTTCGCGGAACGCCGCAGCGCAACAGGCGGGCGCGGGGTTCGAGGGGAGGCAGGGAGGATCCTCACCTACGCCGTATTTCTCCTCCCTTTTGGTGGGAACCCAACGGGTCATGGCGCTGGGGCGGCCGGAGCGGGCGGGGATGCGAGAACCCCGCTCCTACGCCGCCATTTTCCAACCGCGGGACGGGAAAAGTTTCTACCGACGGCAGTCATGTGGTGCGGGCGGAGCCAGCGGCCGGCCGGGGGGAGCCGGCACAGGGCAGCCCCGGGACGGCGGGACGAGCCCCGCCTTCGCCCTCGGGAACCGGGGGACGCGGAGAGCGCTCCTCCCGGCCCGGACGGGGCCAAGCGGCGCCGCTACGGAAAGCCCGGCAGCTCCCGGGCTGACCGCATCCCGACCCGCTCTGTAGGAAATCTGTCCCGCTCGGAACCGGCTCCGGATAAAAGCGGCGCGCTCCTCTTTATCCCGCCGTCAGAAAGCGGGAGCGGCCCGGGCTGCTTCCCAACTCTTCAGAAGTCCGGTGAAGAGTTGGTTAACTTTGGTTTCTGCTGTATTTTCGAGCCGCGGAGCCCAGCGGGATTTGAGCCTGTCGCTGCCCAGAGGAGCGGCACTAACGCGGGGCTGGCGCTCGAAGCACGGCGGGCTGTGTTAGGAGAGCACCATTTCCGGGTAAATCCTTGCTTCCGAAGACAAAACACCACCTAAATCAGAGACCTGCTCCAAACCCAGCCTCTCCTGGCTGAATAGAACCATCACAGTTCGAAAACACCTCTAGGATCCCACCTCTGGGACCCCCAAGCCCATCCCACCCCCCCATACCCACCAACCATGTCCATAGATGCCACATTTTCAAGGCTTTGGATCACCTCTAGAGATTGGACTTCACTATATGGAATAATTTGATTACAGAAGAACAACCAATAAAAATAATCATCCTGATCTCCAACTTCTTGATTAAAGTTCTTTGCTATGAGAGTGGTGAGGTGCTGGAACAGCTGCCCAGAGAGGCTGTGGATGCTCCATCCATCCCTGGAGGTGTTGAAGGCCAGGTTGGATGGGGCCCTGGGCAGCCTGGGCTGGTATGAAATGGGAAGGTTGGTGGCCCTGCGTGCAGCAGGGGGGTTGGAAATTGACAATCCTTAAGGTCCCTTCCAACCTGGGCCATTCTATGATTCTACGATCCTTGCGCTCCCAGAGAACCTCAACCTCAGGAAACACCTAGCTGGCTATCACATCAGATTGCTCCTTTGCTGGAGAAGCTCCATGCAACACATTTAAGAATGCACATGGATCATACTTCAATGTCTTTGCTCTGCTCTTATTGTTGAATATCACTGGGCACGTAGGGAATCACTTTCTACTCATTATCACCAAGTTTGAGGATCAAGTATTCAGCTCCAACATCTAAAAGAGGCTACAACTTGTTCTATGAACCTTCCCTTTTCCCATCCTTGTGATCTACTGCCCAGGTCACTACCTACAAGTTCAAACTAATCTGAATTTCATTGCATTTCATTGTCCTGCTGAACCCAAGAGCTGCTGTGATAGATCCAACCTCTGCACCTTCCCACATTATGTCCTGGAGTGAGGAGATCAAAAGATTCTCCAAGTCAGCTGCCTGGCTTATCATCTTTATCTTGCATTAATGAGTAAATGATTAGAGTCTTACTAAAGACAACTTACAACGGAGCTCTTTGATTTAACAGGTTTATTTTTCATAAGATAAATCAAAGTGAATTAACTGAAATAATGGGTATACTTGTCCTGTTGCTGTAGTCATCTTTGTAACTTCAGGCAAGCAAAAGGGGAGTGAAATGGAAAAGTAATGCAGAAATAGTAGTTATTTCTAGTGATAAGTATTTCTCAGTTCTATATGGCCTCAAGCTGCACTAGGGGAGGTTTAGGTTGGATCTCAGGAAGAATTTCTTCATAGAAAGAATTGGGTTTTGGAACAGGCTGCCCAGAGAGGTGGTGAAGTTCCCATCCCTGGACATGGTGCTTAGGGATGTAGTCTAGTGGTAGGTGGTCACTGGACTTGATGATCTCAAGGTTTTTCCCAACCTCAGTGATTCTGTGATTCTTTTAGTACTGTTGTATTCTTTTCTGCAGCACCAGCAATTACGTGTAGCAAAAGCAAAGAATATGAAGCAGCTCAGACATTAAATGGTTTAGGGACCTTTAAGTCTATTAATGTAATAATCTCTTATACAGACTTGATTTACTTTCATTTAAGTTTCTGATAACAAAGAATCACTTCCATAGACACCATGCCAGCTTTATAGATACAGAAAGTGAAAAAATGATACAAAGCAGCACTGATTTTAATTTCAACCTGGACACAGTTGTAATCAGCTCGTGCATAGCAAAAGAAGGCAGTGACAATGTCTTCTAATGGGTTACAGGCACTATAGAACAATAGCAAATAACAAAAAAGGAAAATTAACTCACCTCTTCCAACAAACAGGAGCAGCTCAAGAAGAATATAATCTCTGTCCATGAAAAAGCTACATGCTTGGCTGCTAATCCTTAAATGAGGGGTGAGATGGGCTGGATCCTGACTCCACCCCTTCTGTTCACTCAGATGCATTGCTTGCACCTGAACTCCCTGGGTTAGCTGTGCCTTCTTACCTGGTGCTTGCCCACTGGTTCAGACTATGACCTGGCCATTCTGTTGCAGCTTGTAAAGTAGCCTTGTGCTGTTTGCTGCCTTTTCTGGGCCCCGATGTTCAACTCTGAAATTTAAGCTGTTAATTTTCTTCTGTGTTGAAGGATGCTAAAGGAGAACGTTTTCCTTCATGAGAAATGCATTGCTTGCTGACACCTTTCTTCAGGTGTTAATTAAGGGTTAATTTTGATTCTTCCATAGATTGGTGCTACTTCATCTGAGTGTACACCTGCACTACATGGGAATTATGAATACTGTGGTTATGTTCCCAAGGTAGAACGTACCCTGTCAGTGAGAAGGAGGATTTTTTGTTGTATTCTCTAATCACCTATAGCACAAACAACACAAGTAATCCCATGGCCAACATAAAGACACACATAAGGTTCTATATTCATGTTATTGCTTTCCACATTTTCATTTTAATGAACACCCGTTACAAATGCCATTGAAATTTTGATAGCCAGTAAAAAATACTCCTCCTTGCTCACAATGAATAAATATTCCAATACTCGTTTTTATAGCTAGGGAAAAAAAAAAAAAAAAAACAAAACCAAAACCTGTAATAGGATAGCACTGAAGATTTTTACTTTTTCTTCAGCAAATGTAATGTAAAGTATGCTTGTGAAAAATATTTTTCATTAACTGTAAAGTGCTGGAGCTGACGTAGTTTACAAACTTGGGCATAATATGTTTCTTCACACTGTGCATGTATGCTTTTCATCTGTGAAGAGGAAACTGAAAAATGTTCCTTTCCATAAAATCTGAAAGTTTTATCACATCATTGTGTCAGCTCTTTGGATTCTCACCTTTTTGTGTAATGCATCCCATGGAATTGGAGGCTCTTCTCCCAAAGAAACATTCCTTTTCATAAGAGTAACTCCAAGAAATCCAAATGCAGCATTTGGCCCCAAGTGAGATTTGAAAATGATGTCAGAGAAATTAGGAGCTTATTTGGAAAGGGATGAATGGAAAAAGAACTGGTATTCTGAATTAAATATATTTACAATAAGTAAGACTCTATAAATGTATCGCTGAGGCCGAGTTGTATTTCATTCTTACTGCATATGACTACACAAGGGGAATCTTTGTTCCATCTCAGTTCAAAATCACTTTTTAGGGAATATTAATATTTTCTTTTTTTTTTATTGTCAAACCAGGTAAATTCAAAATTTACACATACCGTGCAAATTCCTCTTGGAAATATCCTTCCCAGGAGGTGATGCTGAGAACTTATAAAACCTTATAATAAATAACTGGTTTGCTTTCTTGTCTCTGCTGCAGATACTCTGTTGGAAATGCTATTGTTTCCTCTACAGATACTCATCATCTCTTTTGCTGTACGATTTTCATTTGGGGTGGATGACCTCCATGCTCTCAGTTCATCTTTGCAATGAACAGCTCCCTGCGTTCCACGTTTGGGTACACACAGAGTTCTTTATACCTGATGGAAAGGCACTTCTAAAGTACAATTTTGTTACAGCGTATTGCTCTTGATGAGGATGGAAATAAAATTAATTTTATGAGTGTGTGCGACTAAAATGACTTCAGCCTTTTAGCTTGGTCTTATATATGCCCAATATATGTATTATTACCTAGGGAATCTCTTCCAGATGAATATGGGAGAATTAAGAAGTCAAAACTGAATTTCCTTTGACCTTCTTGTTGGCTTCAGTCTGGCAAAGAGTAGCATGTGTAAGCCTGCACTAAAGCTTAACAACAGCACGAGGAAAGTTCTGCTCTTCCAGGCTTTGCCCGTGTGCTTTATAAGCATGCCCAGTGATCTTCCTTTCTATTACTGTAGGATCATTGTGAGTGTATATGAGCGTGTCTTAAGCTTTTCTTCTAGAGTGACAATTATGATAATTGTCAGCATGCCAGATGCAGGACTTCCAATTGCAAACAGAAGTGTTCAAAGGCAACGTTGGGATTTATGTATCAGTGTATGTTGTTATGGCAGATAGTGCATTTGTCACGCCAGTTTAGTACCTTTCAGATGCGTTGAAGAGAGCACCTGACCTTTCAGTCTGCTCACTTTTAGTCACTGCTTGCTTCCTTCTTGCATCTGAATTTTCATTTTTATAGACTGTGGGACTATTAAGCCAATTAGCTATGTTAAAGTTCAGAAGGAATACGAAGGTATTGATTTTATAGATATCTTTGATCGAACAGCCTAAGATTTTAGCCTAAAAAAAGGAGGTTTGGTTGTTGGTAATGAAAGTTATTTGAGTCCGCTGGAAATTGCACAAACTGTTCTTGCTATATTATGCTGAAAGTGGTATAATGAAAAAGACATCTTCACGTGGTTTGATGTTTAAATGCAAATGTGTGAACACCTAGTTACTCTTTATAAATACACCAGGGTTCCCGAAGTGATGTATTTTAGGAAAGCTATCATTATCATAGATAGAGCTTGGTTTATACCCTGGTATTTTACTTTGTGTTCGAGAATAAAAAGAAATCAGATGAGTTTTACAGTGCTGCAGTAAATGGCTTCATTTCTACTCAAGGGGAAAATCTGTTTTCTGATCATACCAGAGTGTAAGATTTTACATTCTTCAGAGAAAAAGCACGGAGAAGTTTTATGAGGGGTCAGCCTCTTCTATCGCCCTGCGCTTGGCACAAATGCCATTTACACTAGCAGTACATCTTGTTCTGTGAAAAGAATAGCAGGCAGCGTGTCCTAGGTAGCATGTTTGTTTGATTGACGGCGAGTGTTTTGGATGCTGCAGTTGCCTTGGGACAGTATGGCTGCCCTGCCAATGGGAACCTTCTCAGCAGGTGTCAGGAAGGCTTATTGCCTCCCTTCTTTCCAGCCCTTGCAGCTCGTGTTTGGAGCACAGGGAGGCAAAGCAGTGCAGTTTCTGTCCTGCCACACTGGGTTTATTCTGCAGGGCCAGGGAAGCTGATTGAGCTCGTATATAATGTTAGCAATTGCAGGTGTATCCGGCTTCACTGCTGTCCGAATTTCCATTGAACCCAGCTTTAATTTTTGTCTTTCCAACCGAAATCCTGGGCAGCTGCATTATGGGTGTGTTGCAAGTTCCAAAACTTGATGCTTCATCCATTCCTTGTAAGAGCAGGACTTTAACCCCTACTTAATAGCAATGGATTCTTGCTCCCAAGGAAGTGCTCAGGAACATCATTGCAAATTTTACAGTCAAGCCCAAAGCAGTTAGAGGAAAAAGTAGTACAAATCACTACAAAATACAGGCTAAAATATAGTTTACTGTTGCTTAGTGGCAACCTGATCCTCTTTGCAGTAACTTTAAATAACCAACAGAATAAGGTTTTATGTGTGAGTGGGTTGTTGTTGTTTTTTTTCTGTTTAGTGGTAGTTTTTTCATATATTTGATATTTATACTCTATATGAGGTTATGAACTCCATTTACGTACCCTTAAGCAAACTCGAAGCTAACGGGCAAAACAAAATGCTTTATGTAACAACTTAGGGAAGAATTGCTCCCAGAGACCAGTTGCTTTACTTTATGCATTCCGACAGATGTATAGTTTAAAATATAATGCATTGTGTACTGAATAGTTAAGAACATTTTTTCCAAAAAAAAAACAATGAGAAAGATGTATTCTGGTAGCTATATTCTGATAGACTCATTTTTTATCGTAGGATGGATAATGATCAGATAGAGAGGAGTACAAGCTTGAGATGAAAACATACATTATTCCTGTTAAAAGTGCACTTAAGGAGCACTTAACATTTTGAAAGCGCTGAACAAATATTAACTCTTTCTTGTGGGACAGTGCCCTTATCTGTATTTACAGTGGAGAGGCGGCTATGCTAAGGCCAGCTTTTTAAATGTGACAGGCATTCAGGAATTGAGAACTCAAAATATCAGACCACTTCTGTCACACCTCTTGATTAGGTGATTTTCCTGAGGCCAGAAGCAACACATCAGCTGGGGCAGGGTTAGATTTTATAATTTCCTCGGTCTGCAGGCAATGTTCTCTCTCTCCTTTTGATGAGTGATATGAGATGACAATGAGAAATGACAGTGTAAGAACACGATGTACTCCCACCAGTTATAAGGTCTGAGAAACTAGTTACTGAAATACGAATTAGTCGGAGCAATAATGAAAATGATTTTGCAGGAAGAACGCCTGTTCCTGGGGCTGATTCACAAACGTGAGTATATGCTGCACAGATAGAAAAAGGTGTCAATGTTGAAAGAAAAACAAAATCATGCTATTACAGAATCACAGAATCATAGAATGACTTGGGTTGGAAGGGGCCTCAAGGATCATGAAGCTCCAACCCCCTGCTGCAGGCAGGGCCACCAACCTCCATATCTAATACTAGACCAGGCTGCCCAGGGCCCCATCCAACCTGGCCTTGAGCACCTCCAGGGACGGAGCATCCTCAGCCTCTCTGGGCAGCTGTTCCAGCACCTCACCACTCTCTTGGTAAAGAACTTAACTTTTCCTTTTGTTTGCCTATCCATGGGCGTTTGTCCTGTACCAGATTTCCCAGTTGGACTAGTGGGTTTTCCTGCTGTCCGTAACAGGCAGGATTGGTTTATTAAAGACCCTTTTGGAAAGCCTTCCGAGATGTACCATAGGATAACAGCTCTTGCAGCTTCCCCTTGCTTTCTCTTGAGTCCCACTGCCGAACCGCTTCCAAACTGGGATGTGAGGACTCCACAGTTCCAGTTGAGTTAGCATGATAGATCCAGTTAGTGTGGAAAAATGCATTTCTATTGAGCTTTGTGCCTCACAAGTGATTAAGTTGATTAAAGAAACCCAAAAACAGCATCCCCAACATGAAGTATTGTTTATTGACCTGCAAGCAAAGAAACCACTAGCATTTGGTCTTCTACTAACGTTAGCCTTTTCTTCCATTTTTTAATTTTTTTTTAATTTTATCTCAATCAAAAAGCTTAGAAATGAAGCTTTTATTAATGTTTTTTATCCTTATACCCCACCCAGTTATTCACACTATTTTAACTTTGATTTTTTCTCTGTGTTACTAATATATTCTGATGTAGTCTCCTTTTAACAGTAAATGTTAGCTGTCAGAAAAACAAGATAGATTGTGACCTGGTTCAGCAGCACAATTCCGAACTTTACTTCGCTGTAAATATCCCTTTCTGAAATCAGCAGTGCTTTTCTTCCCATTGTGTATGACCCAGGATCCAGAAAAAGGAGCCATGTGCTACCTGTGCTTCGCTTCGTTCCCACATGGGAGGCAGCTCCACTTCCCCACACGGAACTGTTTTCCAATTAAATGTTCATCGCTACTCTTAGAAAATAAGGGAGAATTGCCTTCCTCGTGTTTAAGTTAGAAAAACATCTTTGAATTCTCCTGTCATTCTGGGAACGTGTCACTTTTCTATTTTCACAAGGACACTTCACTCGGGTGACTCAAATAGAGCGAGGGTGCTTTCTGTATTCATGAGCATGCTCTGGCTCTGCCAAAACTTCAGCTTGCAAACTACTCCCGAGCTGTTTGGAAACAAAGAGCTGTGATTTCTGTTCCTCTTTCTGTGTGCTGTTTGTGTGACTCCCAGTGACCACACGGATGTGGACAGGCGGTGGTTGCAGAGGAAATGCAGTCTGAAAGTGAGGAAATCCTCTTCTGCAACAGAAGCCTCCGCCTGGAGAGCAGCGGTGTTCTCTTCTGAGGGAGAGCACTGCTGATAAAATCTGCCATTGTCCAGTTCCATTTTGAGTGCTCTTCATCTAACTCCGTGTATGAGTATCTACGTGCATCTATAAAACACATATATATCACCATAAACTGCTATAAAAGTATTAATATTCTGGACAGAAATCCAATTTCATTTTTAAGCAGCACTTGCAGCAGATTGTTAAATCTTGTAATGGAATCGTTGTCTAGACAGTTTTCTTGATGGCCAACTTAATTTTTTACTTTGATTGTTTTTAATGTATTTCCTGGAACAAAAAGTCCCAATCATTTGTTTACAACCTTTTCTGGAAACTCTGTTGGATTTATAATACTCAGATCTGATAATAATTTTTCTAAACCAAACGATATATTTCTGGAACCTAAACATTCCCAGGGAGAATGGCTAGAAGTCTCTCAGAAAAAAAAAGTTACTATTTTTTTTTCAAGTGAAACATTATTGAGCGTGTTATTTGGAAGGGGGCAATTCTCTCAATGACTGTGAGCTGTTTCCATCGGGTGATTTTTATCATGCATTACTATCTATGAAATGAGTCAGCGTATCTCAGAGTGGAAAATCTCAATTATAGTCCCTATCAGACTCATTCTTGCTGCTGCAGCCTCAACATCCAGGCAGAGATTGTGGCCTTCATCCCAGCTCGCTGACACTCACATTGGTTCTGGTGGGCTGTACCTCTGGACTTGCTCTTCTACCGATGGTTTTCAGTCGTAAATCTTAAACCAACCCAAATATCACTGGTTTGAACAACGGGCAGTATGAGCAGCACCTATGGCTTTTATGAGTCCTATGTTTTCATTCATTTTTTAATGTGTTTTAATAATGAAATGTTACTGTCTTCCACTTTCAGAGACTGTAACTTTGAATCACGTCAAAGGCATAACAAGAATGGTAGGGCACTTTAAAAAAATGTTAGAATAGATGAATGAAGCTGAGTTATCACAGAAGGCTGTAGGTTTGTTAGCAACACCTTTTTTTTTTTTGTTTGTGTTGTGTTTTTTTAAAGGAATTTTCCTTAACTCCCACCCTCCCCCCTTCATTTTCTTCCTCTTGCTCCCATCCTTTTGTTTTTAATATCAATCTTTTTCGCTTCAACCCCACTGCTTTCTAAGAACCTCAGCACTGCTCACCAAGGAGGAAGTGTAACTAATCAGAGTCTGAATAAAGCAGAATTAGCCCTTCTAGGAAGCTGAACTTCCTACTCTGCAGGGCCGCTGTTGGATGTGCCATTATCTGTCTGTCTGTCAGTCCTGCTTCCCTATGCCATGCCAAGGATGAGCCCTACGTGCAGCAGGACATCAAAATGGAGCTCTGTATGACCGTGGTCCTTCCAGGAGATGCCCACTCTGGGAGCCTTCCTTGGCTGCATCAAGGCACCAGGTATCATACAATCATAGAATCCAACAGTCATTAAGGTTGGGAAAGACCTCTAAGATCCCCAAGTCCAACCATCATCCCATCCCTTCCACACCCCCAAATGAATATCATGAATATCATTGCCACACACAACGTGGCTTTGTTGAGGGATGCATCACCAGGTACAGCTGCTCACCTGGGGCATGGTTTCCATGGCCACCTGCCATCTCCTCCATCTCCCTGCCTCTGTGTACGACCCCAAAATGGAAAGGAATAACTTTCCAATTTAGAAAGGTCTGCACTCAGTGTTTGAGAACAACTGTCACATTTTGATGGCTCTTGTAATTCTATGAAAACCAAACTTCTAATTCAACTTCAGAGCAAGAAATATTTTTTTCTCAAAACTCTTTTATATTTATATAGCTATCTGTCTTTAGATTAGACAAGTAGATACACGAATTGTCTTGTAAAATTGTAGTTTCCCTTTAATAAGCCACTCTGACAGGCAATTATTCATGCAGTCTGCTCTGTGCTAAATGTTTTTTCATGCTGTGCATCCCTGTCTCTTGATTGCAGGGATGTGCTCCTGTGAATTATAATTATAAGTAAATATGAACTGGTATGTTTGAAATGATTTACTAGAGCTTCTCTTGTTACATGGTATTGATTCTGTGCTTCTGCTTTACAGTGATACAGTTCTAGCATATGCTGTGTATTTTTTCACCCTGAGTTTATAGGATTGCCGTTAGTATTTACACAAGTTGGAGATTCTACGTGTAAAGAATGTCTTCAGTGGCAAATAGTTTGCTAATGTTTAAATTTCAGGACAAAAAAAAAAAAAAAAAAAGTGTTAAAATTTAATCCTGTAAAGATGAAGGTGTTACACATACATGAGAAAGAAAGCCCAATCCACTTTCACAATTACTCTGTATTCAGCAGATACACATGGAGGCATTGTGGTACTGAATGTTGTCTCTACGTTTGCCAGCTTTCAAAAAGAAATTCAGATTATTGGCATCATGGTTTTTTTATTTTTATTAGGTATGAAGTTTGAGTGGAGCTGCTCTAGCTGTAAAAGTCTGAAGCCTAGCTGGAGCTCATCATTCAGGATAGCCCCTGGCCAGTGCAGGAAGAAGAAATCTGCAGAAAGCACTCATCTCGTTTATCTCAGATGTATTAGGATGGGATAAATCATCTCCTAATGGTGCCCATCCTTCTCCTTAACTAGACAGCCCATACAGACTGTATAGACTGTAGAGCAGACAGCTCTTCTGATCCTAACACTTAAACTACACTTCCCGGTAATTGAAAATTCTATGGGACGAATATATATGTATAAAGTTGAAAGATTTTCTGCTGGGGAGAGATTTATGCAACCAGCACGAGTCATATCTAACTTAATAAAACCAACATTCACTCATGATAAAAGAAAATTCTGATCTCACTCAGTGTAGATCCTTATACATTTGGGCCATACAGAGTAAAAATCTAAAACTATGTAAGAAATTTGTAATAATGATGTGTCGCTTGGCCTTTTGGTTTCAGAAACGAGCTGTGTGATAAAAGTGCAGAAGAGTAAAAATAATACTGGGGAGACTTATAGGATATAAAATATTTTTACTCTCAAGGCTAATATTGTTGACTGATACATCATCCTCCCTCAGAGCAAACGTATGAGGTTACGTAGGGTTCAAAGTTGTGCTTAATTTAAAGAAATAATGCTGCTTACGTGGGTGTGTAAAGGGCATCATGCCAAGCCAAAATGATTCGTTTTTTAATTAAATTCCGTACGAGTGGAAGAAGGGAAGGAAGTACATTAAAGCATCTCGAATTTACTAAGGCGTTTGACACAGCATGTCACAGAACTGTTTGACAAATGAGTCAAAATGGATGGCATAGCAGTGCAATTAGCAGGGCCAACAACTGGCTGCAGAGTGTGCTGAGGAGTCGCCGATAAACATGAGAGTGGAATGCTGATCCCACATAGGACTTCATTAGGGTTTGGGCAGGCAGTGTGGCAGGAGATTTCCAGCAGTACATTGCAGGAACAATCTAACTTGTCACCTGGTGCATTTGGTGTAAAAGAGAGTCGAGAAATTACACACATGTTCTTCCCTTGGTCCTGCAATTCTTGCTGCCTAGTCTAGCTGAAGGAATGCGTGAGCAGCACACATCGGGCCCATCACTTTGGTGCAGAAATACTCACTTTACTTCTGCACACCTCTACCAGTTCAGCAGAATTATTCCTCTGACTTTCGGTGCTGCCTGACATCACCTCCTTTCGAGGCTGTTTCTGCCAGCTCACATGTGAGGACGCTAATTAAAGCATCTTCTTTGTCCATGGCAGGGCAGCAGCATCCTGCAGCCCATGGTCCAACACAGCTTTCTGCCCAGCATTTCCCTGCAGACAGCCTGATGGGAATCACAGAGGAGAAGAGCATTTTATTGCTCTAAGAACTGCATGGCTAGATGAAAAATAAATGCAAGTCGCTATGTGTCAGCTTAATGATTGCCTTCAGAGGGAACGGCAAACCTGGGTAAAATACGAGTTTGAATTACATATCAAGGAAGCAACAGGCTGTGGTGAGAATAATAAATGGCTTATTTTGCTATTTCACCTTCTGTGTTCAGTTATATCACCACAAAGAGAGTGCAAAATATTCCAATTTGGGGTTGTGGTCCTAGTTTTCATTTTATACTGTTTTGCTCCAGTGTAAATGATTACGCAGGTGCAGAGGTGCTGAATTTGGCTCAGCAAATACAGTGCAGTTTTGATGAGCAAGATGGGATATGAAAAAAAAAAACACACCGAAAAACAGGTCAGCTCTCTGGAATATAAATAGATGAAAACGAAGCACGAGCCATCTCTTATTGCTTGGGCTGCAGCATCACTGGTCTATCGAGCAGTAGAGAAAGCTGTGAATATTTACTGAAGAACTCCATCAGTTATAATGGACTAAGAAAATACAACATCTGGTAGAGGATGGGGCATAGAGACCAGAGCCTATGTGCTGCTATGAGGACTGGATATTCTGTTTAAGCAGACTGTACCAATGCTGATATGGGGGGAAGGGCTAGGATCCTTCCCACCATTGCTGGCAGAGCAGTTTAGCTAGGATCTGCCTCATCTACCTAAAATAGTTCAAATGGTAGATGTTTACCCCAAGTTTCCATCTAACCTCCCCCAGAGATCGCTGAAGGGAGGATAACCCATCTTATCTTAAAATATGCTCAAAATAGGTCACATAGGTAGTAGAAGTCAACCCATCTTTTCCTACTGTGCAGTTAGCCTAAACATTCATGTGTAGCAGCGCGCTGCTCCAGCCGGTGGGGTTGGATGCAATGCTTGTAAGTTGGCAGTTTTGTAAGCCTCCTCAGTTCTGGTTTCCTTCCTAAGTGGCTGCTATTTTAAGCTATTATTTCCTGTATATTTTTCATACTTGTGAACAACTGCTTTGTCACCCACCATTCTGTAGTGCAAGGATCCATGTTTTAGTAGCTTTGAGTCCATGTATGCCATGCAAATTATGATTATCAACACATATGATCCAGCTGGTCAGACTTTAGAAACCAGTGACATTTTTCAATGAAATGTAAGGTATTCTCTTATTATTCCCCTAGCAGCATTAAACTTATAAAAAAAAGTCTTTGAGAGATTTATCCAGGACATATTTCACTCTAGTAACCACAAGTTGATGGAAAGCATTTGGTTTAAAGAGCTGTTGTACAATTTTTTTCTGATTCCCAAGAGCAAAGCTGCTCCACCTGCACTCAAGTTTGAATGGGATGGCAAAGCCCAGAGATGAGGCCTGAGCTGATGAGCAGAGATGGCAGTTTCCAATTGTAGTTCTTCTAAAGAATTAACTGTCTCAGTATGTGATAATCAGATAGCACAGAGACCTCTAATGATCTCATATTCTTCATTTTTATTTCTAGATCAAATAGGCACCGGCGCTGAGCAGTGTATTGTCACTGTTATGAGTAATGGCTCTGAAAACCCTACGCTTTCCTAATTTGCTAAAAATAAGATTTTACACCTTGGTGTCTTTTTCCTTTGGATGGTTAAATATGCACTGAGATGTCAGTGTACAGCCTGGAAAATTCTCTATTTAAACAGTGTAGATATACACTGTGAAGTTTGGTCTTTAATCCCATTTCATATATGGTGGTCTCATAGGGAGAATATAAAACATGAATAGTAGAGTTGTAGTCATAAAATAAAGGAAGTACAAGGGCTTAACATTGAGACTATGAAAGCAGTTTCCAAGCAGTCGTTAGTGAAATCAGGTTTTAATCTGGTAAAAGTAGAAGACATTTCCAGGAGTCTATTTCAATGGACAGAAAGTACTGTGAATTTGAAAGCTCCATAGTTTATCTGGTGCATTATTGTTTGGCTTTAGGAGAATTTTGTCATTGACAGAACAAATACTGTATGCACGTTCTGATTTTTATTCTACTTGGGGAAAAAAAATAAATAAATACAGAAATAACACTATTTTTCCTCTGCCTGTTCAGCCCGATAGAGCTCTGTATCTCTTCATGTTATTTCTCTTCAGTCGCAGTGATGAATGGCACTTTGCAGGGAGCAGTCATAAAGCTCTCATCGTTGGCTTGTTATGCATTGTTTATATGTGTTTTAAAGGAATATTGTATCACAGTAAATGCTCATGAAAAATTACAGAAACCAATCAGTTGTGCTAACAGGAATTTGTAGAATAAATCTCAAAATTCAGGTTCAGTTAGCACTTTCAGTGGATTCTGTTTGCCAGACTGTTGTGTAGGGGTTCTGGTTTTTTTTCTGTAATATTTCTTTACTCACAGTTGGGTTTTTTTTCAGACTTAGTTTTCTGTGCAGCATAAAACCGTATCACCCATTGATCCATGCATCTGTCCCTTCATCCCTCCCTGCTTCCAGGAGAGGGCTCCATGGGTTCCAGGGCTGCTCAGGTCCTTCCCATGGCAGACAACATGGCAGAAAGGTCTGCTTGCTTGGAGAACTCACACAAGATGGGTTGGAGTGTGATGTTCTCTCTAATGAAAGTTAATCTCCATTTTCCAATTAGGCTTTTCTTTTTTATCAGTTCATACAGTTAATAATATCTACAATTACTAATATAAATTTTAGTTAATAGTGTCTATTAACAACTGACTTTATAAGAATTTATCTCACATTTAAGTATCTGTGGTCATAATAACTGAAATAATTTAGGACTAAATGAGTTTTCAGCCTCGAGCATTTGATAGATTGCATCATTTCCTTTTTGTTATTTATACAGAGCCATAGGTGTGGGTGGTACTTTATCAGGAGCTCACCATTTAAATTGCACCTAATGCACGAGTGTTTTATGGGGATCATAAACAACATCGCAGAGAACACTGTAGTGTTCTTTACTTTTCCTTTTCAATTTAATCATTGGGGCTGAACTCTGAGATGATGGCCAGTGCTGGAGTGCTGCCCAAAAGCAGTCACTCTGCAGCATCACTTGTGTGCGTGAACACCAGCAGTGCTCAGAGATGAAACCCACCTATATGTCCAAATCATGTTTTTCTGTTTTGAGTATATATCCAAAAATCAGAGTGTTTCCTCCTACTTTTTTATACTTTAATGTCAAGGGAAGTTGCACATGCAAGATTTGAAGAGGCAAAGGGAAGATCTTTAATTTGACCCAAACCATCTTAGTTTGCTAACAGCTTACAAAACTTACAAAAGAAATACCCAATGAGAAGTCACGTTTAATAAACATGCAGAAGTCTTTTTCACATGGCTCTGCAGGTTAATGTCATCTTTCTTAATCTGAAATATTGTCCTTTTCCACTACTAAGTGAGCCGAAGTCAGCACTGGGCATTACATGATGATATTTCAGTGGAGGATTAGCATCTCTTGTAAGTTCCTTCCTTACAAGCATCTATATATATATATATATATATATATATATATATATATATATATATATATAATATTATATTATATTATATTATATATTATATATCATATATCATATATCATATATTATATATTATATATATTCTTTGGCTGATTAAGCAAATGAGTCAGGAAATGAAGTATAAAAGTGCCACACAGGACAAACCCCTGAGCAGACGGTAACCCTGTCTGGTCCCAGCTGACACGGGCTGGGAGCTTCTGCTGCCAAAATCCCCAGAACCATCATTTTTAAGGAACAAAAAGAAACATACAGTGCAGCCATATGAATGCCATAATCAATCAGAAGATGCTCCACTGCAGTTAATATCTTTTGCTTTGTTGCTCCTTGTGAGGGCTGGTCCCAAGCATCACGGCCCTCCAGCTCTGGGTAGTTCGTGGAGCTGTGCTGCCTTGTACTCACTGAGCATCTTCCATCTGCTTTCTGTCTAAGAGAAAAGTAAAAAAAAACAAACAAAACACAAGGTCAAAAACTGGTGTAGAATCTATCCTCCAGAACAGACTGCTGTGCTGAGCTCTGACCTCAACTAGATGTGCTGAGCACCTGCAGAAGGTTCTGATTTGAGTGTTTTTTTTTTTCTCCCCCCTTTTTCTCTCCCCTTTATCCCAGCATTGCTCGTTTTTCTGCTCATTCATTACATTCCTGTTTTCACATTAGCACTAAATGTAAACTGGATTCTTTTACATTTTCCACGGTCATTCTTTCCTTTTCTCTTTTTCTTTGTTTATTTTTGCTCTTTTTGCCAGTTTCCTCTTTTTTACTCTTTGTATGAGGATTACATTAAGTGACAAGAACAATGTCAAATAAATGAGATTATATTAATGAACAGATCTTGTCGCATTTCCATGATTCACAGGAAAAATATTCACACTGGCTGATTTTTCAATTAAATCATTTGCTGTGTTATCTGTTCAGCGTATCTTTATGAATATGCATAAGTGGAATGCATTTAAATTGTTTCAGAGTCTTTGTTAACCTCGAGAAGCCACAAGCTGCCTACCAGCAAAATATGGGATTTTTTGCTTCTTATGTAAAAATCAGAATACTTTGTCTTAGCCTTGATATCTTTTTCAAGGAAGTACAGAGGATTAGATGTTTCAAAATGTGTCTTGATTCCTTCCAAAGATAACAGACTTCTTCTTTTGTTGTTCAACCTATTTCATCTTTAAAGTATTATCTTTTTTTCCCCTTTTTTTCTTAATATTTCCTATAATATCTCTTTTTCCCATGAGGACTCTTACCACAAGCAAGTACATCCAAAAATGCCGGTGAAGAGTTTGTAGAAAATTAACTGTAGCTTCAAAGATACCAGAAGTATTAATTTTGAAGTGAAAAGATTGCTGCTACCCAATTATAAAGGGAGAATCTGGGGAGTGAAAGTTGAGTTTCTTGAACATCTCTTTCCTCTATCAATGAAAGAATGACAGTGTCTGGCGGATGGGTAATGCCAAGTGCCAAGGTCTCTTGTTTCAAAGCCTGTAACAAAATACTGCATCGTTGCTGTTTTAAAATAAGAGACTTCTATCATCACCTGTAAAAACTGGACTTTGACAGACACATTCCCAGATGACTGAGGTGGCTGGAATCGCTTCTCCAGTGAGATTTCAATGCAAACAAGGCAGCAGTGCAGCCTGCCATGTGTGAAAGGGGAAAGCGGGGCCTCTTCCCTTGAGACAGGAGGCTCCTAATGCAAGGCAGCTGGGAATTACAAGGGAAATTATGTGGGCTGCTCGCTGTTGACCAAAAGGACTCATGCAGTCCAGTTGTACCTCTTCTCACTTGTTCACCACTCTGTTTCTTTCGTTGAGGCCTCTTGAGCCTCATCCCTATTAGGGACCACAATAAAATGAGAAAACAAAGACAGGATTAAAATATTGCAGCAGTGCATCTTTAATTCAGTGCATAATTTATTTTTTTTGCACTCAAGTGCAATATATGCTCCAACTTTATAAAGCACAGAGGGTACTGTAATAATATACATATCTTATTAATGGAAGCTTAACATCTTTCCAAACTTACTCTTATCTTTCTGTAGGTAAAATAAGACCCATTGCTAATGTGAGAGATGTTAATTTCTCACTATAAAACACCGTATTCAGGACACATAGGCCATTCCCACCTCTGCTGTGAATTGTTCTTGTGGATCACTTTGGTTAAAATTATTTTCAGCATTCCTCTGCTGGTTGCTGACTCATTTTATCAGAAATAAATGCAGCTAATCAATATCCTTTATTCGGTGAAATTCATTAGTCGTTAATTGCTCTCCAGCAGTGCTTTCTGTGGAGCTGGAATCCCAACGATGCTCATGCAGCACTGCTGCTCTTTGCAGCTACACCGTTACCCCCGAGGATGGATGCTGTGCTGGGAGTGATGGCACAATCACTGTAGTTATGAAAATCACATGGCTGTATTTTAAAATAAAAGTAGAGTTGACTTTCTGCCAAAACTTTTTTGTTTTCTGTGAATGTCCTTTCCTAAAATGTGCTCGAATTCATGCCCTCAAGGGTTTAAATAAGTAAGGTAATTAAAGAGATCCTTCACAGCAAAGACCAACAGGTGTGATAGAAGCCCGTGGTTAAGCACAGTCTTTTTTTATTTGGGAACTGTAACTTTGCGCACTGCTCTTTTATCTTTCCTGGCCCATCTTTTGTTATGAAACTGTTACATGCTAATGGCAGCTCATTTGGTTGTGAATGCAAAGTAGGAAGCTGGGTTCCATCTCAGGACACAGAGAGTATGAACTATGCTAGCAAAACCAGTGCTTTCCTTCTGATGCTGAAGATGCTCTCATGACAGCTCTGATATGAGAGCATCACAGCAGAGCATCCCACTGCTCTGCTGCCACCAAAGCCATGAGAACTGCACTGGTTGTCCATGAAGAGCACAGGTGCTGTACATCCACACAACATCACCTCCCTCCTGCACATTTGGCTGGGTTTTCAAAATTGCAAGTTGTAAAAATTGCATCAGCTCTTCTGTAAGGCTGTCTTAGCATGCTCACGCTGATTTCCAGTGAGAAGGAGAGAAACAGAAAACCAGGAAAATGAAGCAGGTTCGTATACCATAGAACCACAGAATTGTTAAGGTTGGAAGAGACCTTCTACCAAGTCCAACCATAACCACATCCCCACTATGCCCACTAACCATGTCCCTCCATGCCACATCTCCACATTTGCTGAACGCCTCCAAGGTGTTGTTGTGTGTTGTTTTAGGGTTTTTTTGTTTTTTTCTGGGTTTTTTTTTGAGATTCATTGCTCTTTGTAGTTTGGTGCTTTGGCAGTTTGATGCCATTCTCATCCCAGTGTAGCCAAACCATTCTCGCTACCACAGACTATACAGACTGATGTGAAAATAAAGTCAGTTTTAGGAGTCAGCTGTAAGAGATCAGGTGTCCCAAGTTTGGGCTGCTCTTCTTCAAGGAGAGATAGTTATTCCTATTTGAAAATGGTAACTTTTCATCACTCACAAATATTAGTTGACAGTAACCGTATAATATTATAATGCTGTTCTGTGACATTCCGAGTTATGGAAAAAATAACTCCACTCATTATCAGGGCAGCTGGTGAGCTCTGCATGCTCAGAGCAGCCAATGTTCCATGTTCCCCTCCTGCACACTGCAGGCACGACACAGAATGGAGCAACATCACACATTGTGATCTTGTTGTTGTTTAGTTGGGATGTGGTACAAACAAACCCAGATATTTGATCACTGTTGGTAACAGGCAAGTAAATAAGGAGTAAAGCCTTTGATTGTTGTTCCCATAATCAAATAATTGATTTCACACCTGATCTCATAGATTCCTTTAGAGAATAAACACTGTTGGGGTTAGAAGGATGTGTGCAGTTCAGCAGGAATCTCCTCTCTGACATGAATGAACGAATGCTACAGCACAGAAGCCATGCAGCAGCCCCTCAGACAAGCTGTCAGTACAATTACAGCCACAAAAACCCATGGGCTCACTGGGAACCTTTCTAATGGCCTCGCAGGCATTGAGTCATACCCATTCAGCAATAGAAACCAAAGCCCAACGCGTAGTTCCTCACCTACATCAGCCTGTGATGAAAGCTGAAGGACTCAGAGTTTGGTCAAGTCCCAGCACATGCATGATCTAAACAGCACTGGAGCTGTGGACTAAAGAAACCATGTTTGGAGGTGCCTAACCATTGCTGGTGGGAGATATAGACACTTCTACGTGGTGGGTTTGCTCTGTGCCTGCTTCTTGCTCAGTTTGTGCCCACGTATCCATGGGAGAATCTAAGGCAGAGCCTGAAAACCACTCCTGGATGTCCTATTATCAATACATCTGGAAAAAAAGATGAGTTAGAAATTAAAATATTACAAAATATTGAGACTTACATGAAAGGATTGAGAGAAAATGTGCCAAAAAAAAAAAAAAAAAAGGAGAAAGTTGCAAGTTTGCTGCAATTTAAAGTAGCTATCTTTGAAGATTTCAGTGTTCCACTCATCTTTCCTAGTGCAGCCCGTTGGGAATCTGTACATGAGGGTTCAGATCTTTATCTTCACAAGAGATGAAAAGCACACTGTTCAGTGGTGAGAGCTGGTTTCTGGGAAGTGCATCTAACCCCATGTAAGTGCAATTAAATGACAGTCCATGCACCATCATTGGGAACGGGGCATTACAGTGCTCAGTGCTTTGCAAGATGGGATGGATAATAAATTCTGAAAGTAGTCCCACAACTGTGTAACGTGGTGTTGTTACCGAGTTATTAGTGATTCACTGGGATAGCGAGCTGCTGTAAATTAAGGAGACACACGGTAAAGATCAGCAGTAAAGGTTAAAAAAAAGGCACTTTAAAACAGCTTTCTAATTGATCAGAAGTCCTGGGAAAAGATATGAAAGGATTTGAGCAGCAAAAGCCTGTAAGCACATTCTGGATCTTGAACCTTCGTCTTCTTCATAATTGAAGAGGTGTGCAGAATATATCTCAAACACTGACTCACCTCGCTGTATTTTGGCTGGCAGGGAAGGAGAAGTCGATGAGTCAAGAAAAGGAAAAGTTAACTCATCCAGCCGGTGCTGACAAGAAGTTTTCCTTTCTTTTTGGTAAATATTATGAAATAAAAATAATGCAAAGGCTTTTGTGCCACTTCTGCTCACTCACAAAGCCATACTTCTGTAGGAACCGAGGCTATTTATTGCCCCCAGATAGCTATATGACTGCTATTTGTATCTGAGCTTCTTGTATTCTGAGGGTTCTCAGAGTTTTTTTCTTTTTCTGCTTGTTTTTGTGTTCATCTTCTTCCCAGTTCAGCTGCCATTAATTCCCAAATGTGGGCAATTTTCAACTCCCTATCAGCTGTGCAACATCTTGTAGTTAACTGTAGGAACTCATTGTATGTTCAACATAAACAGATGAAGATAAATAGAAGCAGCAAGCATCAGCGGCCACGTGAGCTATTCTATTCTACCTGCCTTCTGAGATCCTGCCATTGTGCTGAAATTTAAGGGCAGTTTTAATAGGGATCATATTTGGGACTTGTGGCAAATGAGGATGTGAAGATTCACACCTCCTTGCCTGCCTTGAGGTGGCATTAAGAAGTGTCAGAGGCAGGGTACGTCTTCCTTATTCCCTGCTGCAGACTCCTCAACCTTTCCTGCCACTGACAGCATTTTCAGACATCATTAATGTCATGGTAGAAGTTTGCTCTGCATAGGTTTCACAGTAACTTCTGTTAGCTTGTTACCATGGGCTTCTCAGAGGTCAAATGAGAAAAAGAGATGAAAGAGCCAGCATTAAGGATGCCTTTTCTGACAGGGCTCTCCTGTGTCCTGATGTCCTGCCATCACATATTGCTGCCTGGGAGAACAGAAGAGTGATAATCCTCAAATGGGAAAACCACTACATACTCCTGATGGCTTCTGGGGAGTATTTAAGTGCTGCTTAAGCACAGGTTCACTGTTTCTGGCTTTGCAGTGAAGTTTAAATACAACTCGCTTTGAGTAAGTATAGGGTCTGTGCTCGTGGAATTGCTTTGGGGGCATTCATCTCTTTAGACATCAGTTGGTCAGATGGGTTGGCACCTGAGCTGCCTACGGAAACTTGGTCAGCAGTTGAGGTACTAAAAATGGAAAAGACGTCCTGAATTATCGAGGTAATTTCCTGAATACAAGCATAGCTTCATTTTCTACGTCTGAAGCAAATCAGTGCCCAGCATTTCCTTTGGGACTCATCCTCATGAATCTCATTACCAGAGAGTTTTCCCTCATATTCGGCCCATTTTTTCCCTGTCTTAATTTAATCCCATTACTTCTGCTTATGCTCCCTCTTGCTAGACTAACTAATTCCATGTCAGTCATTGAATACAATTACAGATGCATCAATTAACATCCATTGGTGGGGCTGCAGTGTGGTGGGAAGGCCCGAAGGACCTGGTGGAATGTGTGGGGGTGAACCTGGATGGAGAGACCCACTCATGTGGTCCCTTCAGGACTACCATCTTCCTCCCCATCTCTGCTCTCCATGTCCCCACCTGGCTGGGTATGGTACCAAAGGTACCTGGGTTGGCTTCTTAATAGAACGGTGGTGCTGAGTGCTGTCCTATGATCACCTAACACAGTGAGTACTTAGGCTGATAATTAGCAAGACACATCCCTGAAGTGTATGCGCAGATAAAAGCACAGACACAAAATCATTAGCTGTAAGAAATGCTACAGTTTGTAATAACGGGTCTAAATGTATCACTGTGTTAAGAGCGGCAGGGCGAATTCTGCCAACATCATTTTGCCATATACTGCATTGGTGAATTTTTACTGCTTTTAGCTGATACCAGTTTGTTTGCTTAATGCGATACTAATTTTTTTTTTTAAATCTCAGCTCTTCCTTTCATTAAATGACAACACAATGTTTCTCTTGTTTGTACTAACATTTACTGTAATACTCTGTATATTTCAACTGCTGAACAGTCAACTGGAAGAGATTGGCTCTAGCGGTTTTTATAAATATACTTGGTGCACAGATGTTCTCAGAACCTATTTTGCATGCTTGCCTGACTCGCTTTCCTTTCTGTTTTTAAGGGGGATTATGCCTGTTCTATCCATTTACAATTCTTCTACTCTCTTGCCTGTGATGAAAATAATGAAAATATTTATTTTCAGTTTTCTACAGTTTATTTCAGTAGATCTCATGGTAAGCTCAGCAGATAGGCAGTGCAAGCTGATGGGGACAGTGGGATTTCATCTGTGTGATTGGTAGCTCATTTAAGACCCTTCACAGAATCACAGAATCACAGAATCGCCAGGGTTGGAAGGGACCCCAAGGATCATGAAGCTCCAACCCTCCCACCACATGCAGGGCCGTCAACCTTCATATCTGATACTAGACCAGGCTGCCCAGGGCCCCATCCAACCTGGCCTTGAACACCTCCAGGGATGGACGGGGCATCCACAGCCTCTCTGGGCAGAGATATCAGATCCCTTCTGAGATAGGATGTGTCCCAGTCAATGTAACGGCAGATCAGAAACAGTGGGAGCTCCTGGCCAGCCCAATGGCAGTGCTCATTGTTGTCTTTCCTGGTTTCAGAGTCCTCTTTCCTGCCTTCCCTCTTCCTGTGACTGCTTTGGTAGCGAAGTCGTGGTACAGCCTCTAAGTCCCACACATTTCTGATGGCGTGAAATTGTTTGCTGAAACATTCTGCAGAAGTTAAATTCACTTCAGTGGAGCACTTTCTGAGAAGCATGGAAAAGAATCGTCCTCAAAACTGCAAATGCTGAAGGCAGAAGTGATTTGCGAAGGTCTTCGTTCACCACCTGACGTGGGTGGAAGGGGACCAGACAGCAGTTCCAAGGGCTGTCCTCGCTGCAGCTGATGGTGTCCTGTACACCTACCTCCAACATAACAGACGTCTTCCTGATCTCAGAAGGAAGATGCTTGAACATAATGCATTTAAAAATAATTAATCATCTATCACACATGGCGAAGTTCAAGAAACAGCAAATGCCTTTGTGTCTTTTATCAATGAAAGGGTATTTTAAATTCTGAGAATGTTTGTATCTAGTGGCTGGATTTTCCTTTGATTTCTTTGACATTTGAGTAAATTAGGCAAACATTTTGAACAACGAAAGAAATAACAAACAACAACAAAGTATCCAATAATTAACATCCTGCAAAAATAAGTTCGAGGAGTCTGCAACTTCTTATGTTGCATTATCAGTGACACAAATAATAGGGCTGATTGGAAAGCATAAATAAAATTAGTTGTATTGTAATGTCTTTCCCTGTATTTTGACCAGCACTGCTTTATTATTATTATTATCCATATTAGGTATTTGAGACGATATCCTTTGCAAGCTGTTGAAAGTTTGTCCTGTGATCATTTGTCACAGACAGAAATGCAGGTTGGGCAGAGTGGTACCCATGACTGTGCACCATCCCTACCCCAAACTGGCAATGAAGGCAGTAGCTGGGGGCTATGAGTGGTCAAAACTGTCATAAAAATTGAAAACCTGGCATCACGCAGTCAAATCCTTTGTATTGTGTACTTGAATCAGAAAAGAAATCTTACCTGATGCTTTATATGACCTTCAGCTAAAGAAAGCAGAAGGAAATGTAGCTACAAGCTCCGAAGGAGCAGGGAAAAGAATGCTTGGAAGTTTTTACCCAGTTCTGTCACAGTTGTCCTTGCCAGAGATAGCTCAGCTATCTTTGGTTTTATGATACAAACCAGCGTTGTTGTCATCTCTAGCTGACAGGTTCTCTTCAGGCACCCAGCACCTTTTCGAAGAACCCATGATCTCAACATGTTGTTTCAATTATTTTACAGGCTGTTAAAAAAGAGCCACTCCTCAACACCAAAAAACACCTATTTCCCTGGTTGCCAGCTGCCAGAACCAAACAGAAAGACATCAGAGATCTTCTCAGCTTGATGAAACCTTTTTCCTGCCCTCTCCAGCCCTACATCCAAAAAGCCCCAGCAGCTTGGACATCCTACAGGATGATAGCTTAAAGAGGTTGGGAAATGTCATCCTCACCCATTCTGGGCAGAGATATCAGATTCCTTCTAAGGTGGGATGTGTCCCAGTCATGTGAAGAGTATCGGGGCATTTGCCAATTTGCCCCAGATAGCAAAGAGCAGAACTTTGACTGAACTTTAATATTCGTCTGTATACTTTCAAAGCACCTTCATTAAACTGGAGCAGAACAAGAATGAAGCCAAAGTTTCCCACAAACTCACAAATGAAGCTGGGTTTTGTAATTTTAAGACAGATTTCCTGGGAATCCCTAAAGGCAAACCTTATCCAAGCAAAAGCAGAATGATGGATGTGCTATCTAGGACACGCAGATTCACATCTGTGGATTTTTTAGGGAAATAAGATGAAATGAGGAGAAACTCTGTTCTTTTTAATTTCCCTTGGGTTTGGTTAAACCTCCGGAGACAGAAGCTTCCCTGAAGGTAGAAGACAATTTACCAACTGGGAAACCAAAACAGCGCATCTATGTGTGGATGTCCCTTTGTGGGACACGGAGTGTTGTCATAGGGTGGACCCAACACCTGCACCAAGGCAACTCCGCCACTTCAGCTCCACGACAGCATTTATCCCAACACCAGCCCCACAGGGCAGCGTGCCCATGATATCCCCAGCCGTCCCCTGGCTTTTCATTTCCTTTCTGACACAGGAGACACAGCCGCTGTGCCACGGGGCTTTTTGCAGCTCTAATGGTGTTGGGCAGCAGTGAGGCACAGGGCGAGGAGCACAGCGGAGCCTGCTGGAAAAAAAAGACTGTAGTCATTAATATGGATTCTCGGGTAATTTTATTTTTCATGAGCTTCTTTTCTCTTTCTCCACGAGCCCCCAGGAGATGGCAGATGTTTTCGAGTATCACATGGAGAGCAATGTGTCTTTTTGCTTTTTTTTTTATTGTGAAGATCCCTCCTCAGTTGAAAGGATGAAAACACAGGAAAATCCTTTTTCTTTTTCTTTCTTTTTTTTTTTTTTTTTTTTTTTAATGTGTGTGTGTGTAACTCAGATCTTCTCCAGCAAATGTAATCAGCATTTCTGAAAAGTTTGCCTCGTAGAGCGTTTGCCCTTTCAAAGGTATGAACTTGTCCATTAAAGCTGGCTGCAGAGAAAGCTTGGATCCCTTATCTCCTGCAGGGGTACAGCTCATATGCAATAAAATATCAGCATCAGTGAGGATGGAAAACATTTGGGCTTTTCTCAGGTTGTACATTTATTCTATATATATTATTGTCTAGTTTTAAACCTAATTCAGAGCCAAAGAGCTTATAAATCAAATCTACACATAATATTTGAAAAATAGGGTCTAATCTTGCTGTCTGTAACTGAAGAAAGATATTGCAAATAGAATTGTTGCAACAGCCGCATTGAACTCCTCCTGGCTGAATCCAACATTAGCAATAAAACACTGTAACAATGTGCAAGATGTCAGAAGGAAAGTAACGGAACATAAAATCTCCATTTTCCTTGCTATAGCATTACTCTATCTCAGTATTGCATATACATCTACTGAACTCGTCTGTAATTGTCCCCTCAATTCTTTCCTGTTGATTGCTTGCTTTCCCTAAACGAGGACTTTCTGCATCTCATGGGTTGAGCTGGGAGAGAATCTTCTGCTATTGGAAATGTCTGTGGGTCCTCTTACAGATATTGTACCATGGTGACAGTAAGTCAGTGCTATCAAGAGGGTAGATATAAATACAGGCATGTAGCACCAAAAGAAATGTCAAAGTTCTGCCAACTCTGCTCCCTCACTCAACTTTTATTTTAGCTTAAGATGTAAGAAATAATTTACTTCTTAGCAAATATGAAGGCCGATTCATGAAGTATTCATTTCCCTCTACCTTGGTGTTTAAGGTGGCTCCATTTTTTTCTCCTGTTCCCACGGAGGAGAACAGACAGCGAGCAGCACTGAATGAAAGATATATGAACCATAAAACTGCTGGAGAAACTCTGACGTACACATTCAAGTCACTGGGCTTTGGTGCTTTTAAAGTATGAGCAAGGACTCTGACTATTCTTACGCTTGCCTGTCAGTAGAGGGGTTTTTATTTTAAAAGGCAAAAGATAAAATATCTTTTACACATTTCAATCAAAGTAAATGAAAATGTTTTATTATATTTCCCGAACCTAATGGGAAGGCTGCCCCAAACTGGACCTGGTAATATTGGTTGCACTGCTTAATTTTAATGCCCCTCCACGTCTAACAGTGCCGTATCACCTTCACTCGATGCTCACAAAAATAAAATCATTATGGATGCAGAAAAAAAACCCTTTCTGCGTTTCTCATAGAATGAGATACATTAGAGTCTATCAGTCTTCTAACGGCTGTAATAGAAGCCCCAGACTAATCCAGCAATAGATATGTTACACAATGAGAAGATGAAACAAAGAGCTGGAAGGGGGATAAGGTGATGATGGAGCCCTTCCTCAGTATGTGATGTTCCTTTGCTCATTCCCAAGAAACAAGGGAGAAAAGTCTTGTGAAAATTGTCAGCAATATGAAAGTACATTATCTGGGGCACTAAAGAAAAAAAAAGTTTTAACTTTTTCTCAGTATCCTCTTTATTCCCCTAGTGGAAAAATGAGATAACCTTAAAAGTCCTTTTTTGTTGTTTTATCATTTACAAAAGCAGAACAAAGTGACAAAACCGAAGTTCCTGAAAACCATATTTTAAAATAAACTTCTACTAATGATGCTTTTTGCTTATAAATGACCTGACGTGAAATCTTGCATTCTCTCCTTGCTCCTATGGGGTGAACGTGGGCTCCTGAGGCTCTTGGGGTCTCAGCTGGTGTTGGCCTGCTGTAAATGGGTGAGGGGAAAGTATTTTAGCAAATGGTGCAAGCGGAGTATATGAACAACAGGCCCCTGAACTCTTCAGTGAGGATAACTGCAGAACCAAAAGGTGAGCTGCTGGAAGTGGGAGAGTGCCAGGGAAATCTCTCACAGAGTGAAAAACATAGACAACAGGTATGAGTGTGTAAGAACCAAGCTGTGTGTAAGCTCTACGATCTCACAGAGCTGAGTATACTTCACCCTCCAAATAATTCAATTAAATCATTTCACCTTTTCATTTTTCCCCCCTCAAGTGGTCAAAGCTTTGCAAAGCAAAGCAATTCCAAAGCTTTGCACTGTGGAGGAGAAAGCTCCAATCTCTTTCCATCAGCTGACACAGATTTCCTTCACATTGTGCCTGTTAGGGATAATATACAACTAATAAACTTTGCAGTAGCTCAAAGCTAGAATGGGACAGCTGGGCTGGGTTTCACAGGGAATCAGGCATGGCACTCCAGAGAGAAGCAGGGAATGGGGCAATGCAGCAGATTATGGCCTTGCTCTCATTGCTCTGCAGATGCAAGACAGCAGGACAGGAGCAGGAGGTTCCCCGAGCGTGTGCTTGTGTGCAGTTTGGTTATGGGCTGCCAAAGACATTCCTTTGTCATTCTGAGCAGTATTTATACAACTCCCGAATGATGCAGAGTGTTCTTGAATACTGAACTAAAAGAAACATCTCAGTCAGGATAAAAGTTCCCCTGGAATCTGGTTCTTGAAATGTTTTTTCTTATGCAAACAGCTTCTAGGAAGGGAATAATCCCTGGAAGGGGTTTACTTTTCCTCCAGCATTGATTTAAGAGAAGGGACAAGAATTCTTCAAAATACAGTTCTTCATTTCCATAACCATTGCTCTGACATCTCTCTTGAGAAAGCATACACCCATTCCATCATATCATATCAAGGTTGACACTTCCAAGTCACATTTGGCTGTCACACATTTTGACCCAGCACACACTCCAGCACTACTTTGACAGTAATACATTCCAGTCCCTTTCCAAGAGCTGCCACTGCCATCCTGCACAGCCCATCAGAGCGTGGGGCATTGGAAAGGTACACCAAAATGAGCACTTAAGCCACGGAGTTTTTATCCTACTTAAATCCAAGTCTTAAGTGTGTTGGAATTGTAGAACTTCTCCTCTTTTGCAATGTGGCAAGAGCTTGCTTGCAAATGTGATTTGCCCTGCAAAGATATACAGACACACATAGACACGTGGAGAGGAGCAGTGACACCCCATCAAACCCACTGGTGGCAGGAGGTAAGATGGGGACATGCACTGATATGAGAGGAATTATTAAAACACAACTGTGTTTCTTGGATCCCTGGGTTTAATACTGGGAGGCTTCAAATCTGTTTGCTCTAATTATTACTTAGGTTTTTTTTTTGTTGTTGTTGTTTTTAATAAATAGTTCTTGAAATTTATACACGAGAGAAATCTCCTTAAGGAAGAGAATAATAGTGGTAGTTCTGAGAGGAGAATATTCAGCAGAAATGACAATAGAAAGAATCATAGAATGGCTTGGATTGGAAGGGACCTCAAAGATCATGAAGCTCCAACCCCCTGCCACACGCAGCACCACCAACCTCCCCATTTAATGCTAGACTAGGCTGCCCAGGGTCCCATCCAACCTGGCCTTGAACACCTCCAGGGATGGATGGGGCATCCACAGCCTCTCTGGGCAGCTGTTCCAGCACCTCACCACTCTCATAGTAAAGAACTATGAGAGTTACATTTGTTTGTCCCACAGGGCTAGCAGAGGAAGCACTAGTCGAGGCAGCTGGAGCTGGTGGCACTGCTTGTTCCTCTTGGTGCTCAGTGCCACTGTCCAAGCAAGGCTTGTTCTGCATGTGCAGCAGCTCCCCCAGGGCTCAGGACTGCCTGCAGCTCTTGTCCATGTCCACTGATGGATGGGCAGTCGTGCTCACACCTGATAGCAGCGCTGCAGGCTTACCGTCCATAAGCTGAGCTCATTCTTCATCAAATTCCCTTTCTTTGGTTATTCTTATAATATGTGAGCTTGCGATGGGCCCAGACCAATGTTCTTACAGCCACATTGTCATTCTGCATAGACAGAAATTCCCCCGCACTGCACAGTGATGCAGAGATATTTCAGCCTTTGTTCTGCCTTTCAGGCAACCATGAAGCATCTCATGAACAGGTTTCTGTGCATGGGAGAAATAAACATTAAAGATAGGGAAGAACAAAATACAAAGCTTGTATTCCGGTGTTATTTTCCTCTGCTAGAACACTGCTAAACAAACAAACATGCTGCACTGTGCCTATAATCAGCACAAGCTCTCAATCTAAAAAGCACCAACCAGCTTTTTAGAAGGCAGTTAATTATTAAACGACCCATGAAGATTTTGAGCGCATGACTGGTTCTTATGCACTTATCTGATAAACTGAATTTCTCTGGACAGTTTATGTAGATAACATCCATTTCTTCTCTTTTCTTAAAATTTGTATTTTAAGGATTGATGTGGACAGATGCTCATTTTGAGTAGAGAGTGCTTTGATGAGTTGTGACAGAGAAATGAGATTTCTGGAGTAACTGGATTGCAGATAAGTCCATTTTTGGCACTAAATAGAGGTCAAATTCAATTGTTATTAGAGGTTATTATGACAACGCTGTAGGCAAAGTAAACACATTGGCTGACAAATGAAGGAAAACCAGGTGCACAATCAGACAGCCCTTAAAACTGAAGCAAATTTCCACTAACAGGTTAAAAGAACTGCACTTGTGTGTAAACATTCTCCCACTTGCTAAGCACATCTTTGAGAACTCGGTGTGGGTTTATTGCCTCTGCTTGGTGCATCAGATCAGTTCCCCAAGCCTTTCACTGCACTTACAAAAAGAAGTGACGATACAGAGCAGAGATCACACAGCACTGATTGCTGCTTCTGCCTAAGGATGCCAAATAGCTGCCAGTGCTGCATGGTGTGCTGTGTGCTGTCCCTAAAAGTGTACAGCCTAATTCAAAAAAGCATGTAATTAAGTGTGTGTTAATCTTTCATTTCCACAATAAGCTTTTGTCATTCTGTACAGAGCATTAAAAAAACCCATTTCCAAACTTGCAGTGATTCCTATCCCAGGCCTTGAAATCTCTGGAAATGGTGGAAGATGCAGAATAACTGGGCTGCATCCATGCTGGATACTTAGGAAAGGCTGAACTCTGTGATTATTTCTCCAGTTTTTTGCCACCTTAGCCCATGAATTCTGTAATAAAGCAAACCCCAGTCCTAGTGAAAGGACAACTGGCACATAAAGTTACAGACTGCAGTCTCTAACTGCACTATTAGCACTATTCCTATTAGCACTGTTCCCCTTATTTTGGGTGACTGGCCACCAAATACCAGCCCTGCCCACACAAGGCCCTGTTGAAAATCAAGGAAGTTCTTTCCAAAGTAAGAGTGTGCTTCAAAGTCACTACTGGAAGCCCTAATGCTATTTCAGTATTTTAGGTTCTTGTTTATGAATAAGGAATATTTTCAAAGGAAGTGATAGGAATAGAAAATGCCTCTATGAAAAGATAGATGATGTATTACTGTAGCATCTTTAAAAAATAATTTTATGCAAAAGTACATTATGCTTCAAGAATTGCTATACACAAGCTTCCTCCTCCTGCTTTCCCTCTCTTTATCTCTGGCAGATCAATAGGTAACTGTGGTCCTCTGTGTTTTCCTGCCCTGGTAAAGCAGTGGGAAAAAAACTTGTCTCTCACTCACTCTGGTTCACTTTTAGTGAAGTGAAAGTCAGACCTGCTGCTGCTCTGCTGGCTCAAATCAGCTCCTGTGCAGCAGGAAATGCTGAAGGCATATGTGAAAAATCTGTAACAGCAGGTTGGTGGGGAAATAGAGTGCTTCTGAACAGCGGAATGTGAATCTAGCAAATAGGCATGGCCAGATCAGGACTGCAGAATTAGTCCTGGTGTAGCATCGCCTTATTGCTTATTGGATGATGATAAGCATGAGTTTTGTATAACTGCAAGCCTGTGTTCCTGGGTACCGGCTGCCACATGCTCTGAAAGCAGCACAAACATGCTCCTTTGGATGATATCCTAGCATGAAACTGGTAATTGGTTACAGATGTCTTATTTTTGATCTTACAGTTTACTGGTTCAAACAAGTGATCCTCTGTTCGTCCTTCTAGGTGTCTGCATTCCCTTCTAGCAAAAGTTAAAGCTGCAGTTCTAACAGGAACAAAGCCCCACCAGTTTTCTGAGCCTTTTTCTGCATTTTGCCATGACGTTGTAAATAAACCACAGACATTTTAATGCTCTTTAAACACTAATCTTCCTTTTAATTGCCCATTGATCCTAATGCCTAAATCCATATCTGCTTCTGTGAGGTGTATCTTACTGTATATTGATAAATCTATATTTTTATGATCTGTTATCCCAAGGAAGTCCAAGTTTAATGTGATGCATAGGTTTATGCTGTAGTTTTATTTCTGTATAAATAACTGGGGCCAAGACAGTCTGCTTAGCCTGCTCCTATGCTATCACTTTGCAACTCTGTGCACACGTTACTCTTGTTCTTAGGTTTTGATTCCTTCATGAATAATTACAAAAGCAAGCCTCGTATGATCCCTACATGCATATTATGTCATAGAATGTGGTAGATTTCCAGCATGTAGATAATCTTCATTGATTTCTTTAGTGCTACGTATTGTCTGGCTTGAGTTTTTTGCACACAGGCAGATATGTCTCTTATTCTTACAACTATAGAGGTAGTTCAGAAGTTGATTCATTTTGCTTCAGAGTGAGATTTTCTCTACTGAGAGAAGGACCAAGAGCTGCAACCACCAATACAGATACTGCCACATCATCCCCATGCTGACCATGGTGGCAGAGCAGTGGTCTTGGAGCAGCCCCAGGAAGGTTTTCTGCCCTAATTCCTAATGTTTGGACATAGGATAAAGTTCTGTTTAGGGCTGCTTGACATATTTCCGAACGTTCTTTCCATCCATGGAAGTCTTTGTTAAATCTTATTAAACTTATCCTCAGCAGTGTCTCATAGCAGTGAGACAAAAATATGTGTGAGATGAAACATTAACTCTATTTGGTTCATAATGTCAATGACTTCTCATCAGTTAGGACTTCAGGCAAAGCATAAAGGGGGGCTGGAAAAAGCAGAAGTTCATATTAACATGGTAGGGCTGAAATTAACTCACAAACTCCTTACCTAAATGTTTCTCTGAATTGTGAGCATTGGTTTCACTTTAAAGAGCAGAAAAAGAAGCCTTTTCTATTCTCAGTTCCAGTAAGTCAGCTAATGTCCCCAGACATGACGCACAACTCATCCCTATGAAGGTGCCAAGATCAGAGGAGAGCAACAGCTTGATCCGGAGCAAATTAAAGTCAGGGAGCAGATATGCAAGCAGGGCTGGCTCTGAACAGCCCACCACTCACTGCAGGGCTTGGAGCCCCTGGAGCAGCAACCCAGAGCACCAGGAGTTCTCTACCTGCCCTAAGAGAAACCCCTGGCTTCTGCACAGGGGCTATTCCAGCTGCTAACACAAGCATTACAGCATGACTGGCTTATGGCAAAAGGTGCTGCTGGCACAATACTTGTCATACATATATGCTTGCTCAAACAGTATGATATGAATGCAAAAAAATTGAAAAGAATAAAATATGAAAGAAACTGTGTAGGCAATGTAGGCTTCTTAGCCAGCTCCACCAGGTTGCCCAAAATATACCCAGTTGGGTTTGAAGCTCTCCAAAGAGGAGACCCCACAGAACAGAAGTATTTCTGATGGTCAGAGGGAAACTCCTGTGCTCTACTTTGTGCCCAGTGCCTCTTGGCCTGGTACTGGGACCAAAGAACAGAGACTACCTCTGTCTTTGCACACTCCCTTCAAATGTTTATGGACATCAGTGAGGTCCCTCGGAGCCAACTCCTCTCTAAACAATCCCAGCTCTCTCAGCTTCTCCTTGTGGGATAGATGCTTCAGTCCCTTGATCATCTTGGTGGCCCTCCATTGGACCTAAGGTTGCTGAGAGGGCACTCCACAGCCTAATTTTCGTGGTATTTAGAGCCCTGTGGTGCTCCATGGGCTCTCTGCTCACCACCCCCTGGTTCTCAGATCTAGCCCTCGTGTCCTGAGTTCAGAGCAACACGTGGTAAAACAGCACTTGAAGCCCTGAATCATATATTCAGAATGGGAAAATTAGGCTATTTACCCCAAGGGAGAACACTTTCCCTAATTGCAAATGGTACATAAGGCCAAATTCCCAGCACAACCATTACGAGCACCTTATATGATCAGCATTGATCCTCTACTATATGTTCTCCAATAATTCAGTCTTCCTGTAACTGCCCATTATTGTCCAATTTCCTGCTAGAATGACCTACTATAGCTGCATTTTATATCTTACTCTCCCAGTCTGTGGATCTATGCTTCTCTTCATGTTGTTTTTTAATCTGATTAATAGGTCCAAGCTCTACATTTATATTATCTTGTCTAACACTTGCTTTTGTCGTATCAATCAAGCCGCTTAAAATAAGGTAGTCTAACACAGAGTCGCTGATTCTTCTCAGCATTATTTCCTTCTACCATTTTTCATGCTTGCCGCTCTTTACACCTTATTTTCCTTTAAGGCTTATGTGGATAGCTTGTTTTAAGAAGTAGTGTTTTAAGAGCTAAATCAGGATGCCAGCTGAGTAATATTTTATACCAGCGTTGCTGCTAACAGCAAAGAGCTGGCTGTCCCTTTCTGGGTGACAGGAACACCCGCACATGGGTTCTACTGTAACCCTTGTAAGGACCTCCTTGTATGCAAATGTGGAGATGAGGCAGGCAATTCTGATACCACTGATGAGAATTAGAAAGCGTTTTTTGCAGAAGTCAGACGTTCCTCTGTAAACTGGACCTAGAAAGGCATTCACTTCTGTGATGCAAACCACTAAAATATACCCTAAATAAAACATTTGATGGGTAAAATATACAGAAAATTTCAGGGAAGTGGCACAAAAATGGCAAGATTCATTACTGATTGGGTTTGTATTTTAGGATTTCTCCTGTCCTTACCCACATGGGTCACATATAACTTTTCAACACAGTGCAACATCCAATGTCATAAACAAAAGCAATTTGGAATGTTGGTGCTTAAAATCATTTTAGTGAATTTAGTCATCCTACCCCATTTTATAACAAATAAAGCCACTATGTCCAGTGTTAATACACACAATGCCAAATTAATTTTTAATTAAATCGCTCATGAGAGATCTGATAAGTGCAAGAGCCAGCAGCTCTTCTGAAATGACGTGTCAGCTGAAAGAGCACCAAAGCCCCTGATGGCAGACAAGGTGCAACACCAGGGTGAGGGGCAGGGCCTGGGCAGAAAGCTTGAGTCACATCAGCTTCAATTAATTGCCCGTGGAAATTTCCAGATCTGTATGTATATTGTTAATGAGATCGGATGAATTGAGAGCACACACATTTCTGATTGAAGTAATAGAAGAGTTGCAGTTCTTACTTTACCTCCTCATCCTCGTTCTGTTTCTGTTTTCTGCACTGTCAGGCCCATTTTCCCGCATTCGGTTGTGGGATTTCAAACAGGTAACTACTTTAACAACAATTTCTTGCTTTTGAGGTGGGCAAAGTGTGTGGATATGCCATCATATCTCCACAGCTCAACAGAGAAAGACAGAGGATTGTTTGGTTTGGTTTTGGCTTTGGTTTCTTTACAGCAAACAGCAAAACTCGCTGCATGACTACATGAGGGTCTGTGGCAGTGGGACTCCATCTTCAGCCCCCGCTTGCTGTAGCTTGCTTCCTCCCATGCTGTAGAGCTGCTCACTGCTTAAAGTCTTATTTTGATTAAATATAGTGGTTTCACAGAGCACTTTCAATCAGCTAGGAGCAACTAAGCCATTAGGAAGCCCAAATTTAGAACCGATTTTGCTCTGGGAGCAAAGTCCTTGCTGCGAGTTGGTTGTGGGGCCCTCTGAAGTAGCACAGCACCGAGCTGGGCTGCCCCAACCGCTTGTTCCTCCTGCTGCCTCCCATCCACCCCAAATCCCCCTCTGAAACCACCACAGTGTCACATTAAGTCAGCACAAACACAAGCAGCTGTGTCAGGACTGCAGGCCTGGTTTGTTCAGGGAGTGGAGGTGGGATGGTGAGGGCTATGGGAAGAACACAGTGACCCTCTCTGCCCGCCCCACCTGCGCCTCTTGGATTCACAGTGTGCTAAGAGTAAACTTCTTAGCCATTGAGGTCAGGTTGGATGGGGCCCTGGGCAGCCCGGTCTGGTATTAAATGTGAAGGTTGGTGGCCCTTCCTGCGGCAGCGGAGGTGAAGTTTGATGATCCTTGAGGTCCCTTCCAACCCAAGCCATTCTGTGATAAATGGTTTTGTGGTCTTTCAAGGAAAATGTTTGTCAGAAAGACAAAACAAAGGTATTTTCAGGCAAAGCAGTTGGACAGAAAAGCTCTGCGTGATAATGACTGTCATTGAATTCACTTGAAGCAGCATGAGAAGAGCTCTCCTCGTCGCTTTGTTTTGGGGTACTCAGTGGTTTTGGTGTTTACAGCTGATCCCCTCCAGAGGATAAAATCTCCATGTGTTGTGTTAAAAATGCTAAAAGAAATTTCAAAAGATTTCTGTTCTTAAAAAGCAAACCCAAGCAGACAAGCATGGAAGCAGCTCTCATTTCATGACCCTCACATACACAGAAGCTGTTCACAAGTTACTCAGCTGACAAGAAGACATTACTGTTCCTCACAAGGTGCATCATAGTTTCCATGACAGAGAACCCAATAAGCAGAGAGGAGCTCCTCTGTGCCGTCTGTGAGTTGTTTTCTCTCCCACCTGCCCGTGCCTTGGTCTCCAGTACCACCATGGTGCCAGCAGTGCCCATTCACATCACAATTCTTGCAAAAAACAGGAAGTCATTCTTTCCCAGCAGGTTTTGGGCAGCTGGAAGAGCTTTTTGGCTGAAGCGGCAGTTAAATAACTACTAGCTGAAGGCACCCTGGCATCATAAAAAGCACTGCTGGTTGCATTTTCTGCCTCAAGGCCTCAGTTTCCAAGAAGGTGACATACTATGGGAAGCCACACACCTGACCGTGCCCATGAAGACCCTTGGAGTATAAAAACTGCATGTCATCAGCATTTCAAAAGAAACTAAGTTATCCCTTCATGAATTCAGAGTAATCTGTTTTACTTCTACCTAATGCTGTATTGGATCCACGCGGCCCCCTGCAGATAAGCCCAGAAATGCTGCATCACCTGCAGGGGGACATCTCTTGTAGCAGCAAATGTTAATCTCATTATAAAATAGGTTAAGAAATCACAGGCATAAATATGTGGCATAGGGCACCTGTAGCCATTTTGCCTTTTTAAATAATTCATTCTTTAAATACTTAAATGCATATTAGATATTACAAAATCTGTTGCGTTCCAAGAGAAAAAGAGGAGGTTAATTCCCAGTCAGCAGAGTTTATGCACACTGATTATGCACGAGGAGATACATTTACTTAAATGTCATTCTTGCACAGAGAGATCTAGGGAATGGCTGGGAAGCCCATGTGGTTCTTTGGTCCCACGCAGGTGCAGGATTGCCAGGAGACATCACAGAGCCCTCAGCTCCCTTGGCAGCACCACGATGCACACAGGGCACTGTGATGCTGACTCAGATTTCCCCAGGTAGAAATGCAGAGGAAAAGGTGCTCCTACACCCTCCCATGCCCTGATCAGAGCATATTGAACTTGGTGAGAAGTGCATGATAAGTGGTGAAAATGAAACTCTGCTTTCCCCCGAAGCTGCTCTTGCAATGTCAGTGCCCTTTGCCCGTGGCTGTGCTGTACCAGGGCAACGCTTCTCTTCATTAAGAAGTAAAACCAATCAGTGATTTGATTGATTTACTTTGCTCTTGTCCAATATTAGCACTTGGCAAGTTTCCTGGGACAGTGGGAACATATGGACGGAACCCAGAAACACCGCCCAGGATTCAGGACATAATTAGACCAGAACAAAGTACTGCATTTCATAGCTAGCAGGGAAAACCTCTCCGTGAGATCAAGGAAAGCTGCAGGCTGGGAGCTCAGCATCCACAGAGCAGGGGGATCTGATTATGCATGGCTCTCAGGGAGCACGGGAGCTCATTGACCCACACCACAGGGCCAGATACCACGGTCAGGAACTGCCTATGCACTTCCCAGCAGATATGTGAAATCCATTTTCTCCATTCAAATGATTTTTTTCCATCAGTTTGCTTGGTTTTCCTTGGCTGATTTCATTGTTAGCATGGAAAATATCCCGGAGCAGCCCACATCCATCCCAATGGCAGTGTGCACCTGCAGCACACAGAGCATGCAGCAGGGCTGTGCTGTGTGCGAGCCTGCAGCCTGGTGTTGAATATGCCCATTGTGGAAAAACTTGTTCTGCTACCTCATTGTATTATCCCAAATGTTTTCGCTGACTTCAACTGCTCCGATGACTCACTCACACAGAGGCAATTGGCCTCCTGGAATAAAACACTCTTGTGGCAGTTGTTTTTTTTTCCCCCACATAAAAGGCAAGAGTTTCAGCGATGCTGCTTCCACAGGATTCTGTTTTTTAATTTATATAATGCATGTTCAGTGTGATCTGGAATGCATTATCCAAAAGACCTGAGTTTATACATGAGCTAGCAAGGACGGTCTCCCACTGAAGCAGCCAGGAGGAGGAGGCCACACACATTAATAGGCCATCTAAATTTGGATGAGATATAACCGTGTCTCCTGAGACAGTATTATCTCTGTGCAGTTTCTATGGTTGCTAGTTAGGGTCATTCTACTCCTCCTCACAAAGTCTGCCTCTGTGAAAAATAATGCGTTTTTTTTTTTTTTAATGAAATATTAGTGACACATTCATAAAAGCATTTGACGTGAGGATTGACACTGCTCAAGTCATGGGACTAAATTAGCTGGATGCATCCAAACTGTGAGAATTCAGAAAGTGATGAAGAAATGCTGTTCATTGCCCTTCCTGGGGATATACTTCTGTATCAGCGTGAGTCCATGCCCTACAGCAAGCCAAAGCCCCATTCCTCTAAAAGAGGAGATTGACTGTCAACCTCAACAGCAGACAGTGTTTACCACTGTTCCATTTGTCTCTAGTGCTGCACCCTCTCTGCTGGGGCATACAAGTTAAGAAAAGAGGTTTTGTTACTGTAAATCAAAGTAATTTGTAAGAAATGTTGATGAATAAAGGTCTGGTTTTGTAGGAATACAGCTGGCCTAAAATCATGCAGGAGCGTGCAGAACTGGTTATTGAAGCTTTGTTCACATGAGGCTCTTTTGTTGAAGAATCATTTTACAAAATGTACTCTGTGTAGGAAGTTGTTTTTTACCCAGATGTATATCATATTGTCTAGCAGTAGGGACACTGCACCTACTCTATGCACGCTCATCAGTCACGTTAAAGAAAAACGATGCTGCTTTTTTCAGCAAAAGTTCTCAAAGACTCCAGAGAGACTCTCTGGAAGATATTCAGACATTACTGAAAAACAAGGCTGAAAAACACAGCTTACTTCCTTTGCCATTAGTTACCTGTTCCTTTGAAATGGGAGCAGTGAGACACCCGATAGCCGTGGGACGGAGCGCTGACCCCGCCAAGCAGCGCAGGACAATGCAGGACTGGCTGTGTGCCACAGTGAGTGCTGGGGAGCTCCGTGGAGCTCTGGGTGCTGCAGGCTTGAGAACTTCATCTCACAGTCTGACGGTATGGGAAGAGCAGCCCCAAGCAGCTTCCAGCACCAGGATGGAAAGCAAGGATGGACCAGTTCCCTCGGTGGCTGCCTTCACACATGGAGCCTTGGGGGTGCTCTAGGAGTGGGCTCCAAGCGATGCTGAAGGTATGCATGAGGAATACAGGATCTGAGCACTTTGAATGGGACGTGGAGAGGGCCAGATGATGAGAATCCATTTTGTGGAATGACTGAAAAAGGAAAACTTAAACCAAAATGTTTTGTCTGCCCCTGATAGGCACTGGAGAACATCAAGACAAGTAGAAGGTAAAGATAAATTTGTAACTGCAGGGGAAAGTACTCATCTGCTGAAATCAGAAATGCTTAGATACCATCAGAAGCTTCAGACAGCCGTTGCCACAGACATGTATTGCCACGAATTACAAAAAATACTAAACTGCATTTTCTTTTAGGTGGTACTTAGGGTAACAAAGAACTGATGAATGCTGAAGTAGTTTACACCGATCACTAGTGGGGGGCAGCAGGTGGAACTGGGTGATCTTCAAGGACCCTTCCAACAAAACCATTCCATGATTCCATGGTTCTATTTGCCACCACGAAGAACCCAATAGGCAAGCAAGGAAGCAGCCTTGCAGCTGTGCATTATCAGGGGCCTTGCAGCAGCAGCACTGCAGCATAAGCTTCTGCCCACTGTCACTTACAGGTGAAACAAGGAGTTCTGCTCAGACTCCAGCATGTCATTGCAGGAGTACTTCAGATAGTATTAATTTTCACAGCATTTAAACTTTCAGAGAGAAAGTAAACAGGATCAGAAGTGTAGATGCTTTTAGTGTGGGCCTTTTGTTTTCACTTATACATATCTAATAGACTTTGGAATCCATTGTATGTCCCAAACAATGCAAGTCCTCTCATGTTTGGGAGAGATTATTCTCACAAAAGAGAATCGTTTTGTCAAAACAATGAGAATAAGAAAGTTTTCAAGATTAAAATGTCAGGGAGATAAACACATTACTTTGAACCCTATTTGTATTCTGCAGCTCGTTCAAACACTCAGGCGGTTATCTTTCAAAAAGTAAACATGCATGAAATCTGATCAGCTCTTTATTGTACATGGAATAAATTATGCAGGGCATTGTAATAGACTCCTATATAGCTCATTTACACATCTTTTGATAAATGTAATATGCAGATTCCTCGTCCTCTGCGAGACATTAACCTCTGTGCATATTGATGCTGTTATTCTGGGAGGTGACAGGCATGCAGGGACCTCTCTGTCTCCCTGGAAGCAACAAGCCCCTTAGAGGGGAGGGACCTGCTCAGCAATGTACAAATGAGCCTTCTTTAGACTTCAGTCTTGTAAATTTTCTTTTCAATGTCGAAGAGTCAAAGTTCTCAACTAATTTGAATAGCTGTATAAAGTGGATGGACTGGAAGACCCGTGCTCAGTGCCCACTCCCAACACCATTTGGAAGCTGAGTCTAACTCAGCAGCTGAAGGTATCACTGAGAAGTTATTTTTCTGGTGCCAGATGATAGAAATTGCCTCCTGTTGAATGGATAAAATCTTTGAAGATAAATGATTTGGGATACTTATCTCAGTTTCGGGCACCCGGAGTGGCAACTGTTCCAAAACTGAATTCTCTTTCAATGTCTCAATTTGGCACCCTGGGTGTGAAGTGATAACCTCTGCTAGCAAAACGCTTGCCAGGACAACTGCTGGAAGCTTTGCACAAGTACCTGTGTAGCAGCACTTCTTGCTATCCCTCATCTGGTACAGCCTCAAAGCAATATGGGGACATCCAGCTACGGGACATTTGCTACTAAATGGGATTGAAGTTATGCATTTGCTCTCTGTGCACACACACACACAAATAGAACATAGCTCTCTAAAGGTGAGGCTGCTCTTATTTAAGGTCAAAATTAGAAGGAAAAAAAAAAGTATCTATTGGCAAAGAAAAAAAAAACACCCACAGTTTCATAACACATACCATTCTTTGCCTGCATTAACTGTGGAGTCAAAACACTTCCCAACAACAGCACCCTGCAGGCTGTGTCGTATCAATGCTGAAAGGTCTGTCCCAGCTCCAGGAGCAGCATTTGATGCCCTGGGCTGGATAACCTGCCCACAAAGGTGCTACCTGGGGACTGATGCTGCAGCCAGGAGCTGGGGATGGGAACAGCACTGTGCTCTGCTGCCACGTTTTGCAGACGAAGCAATGGGATGGCAACCCCAGCAGCACACTAAATACTTATTAAACACCATCAGTCGACCCCTCTGAGCAATTTGCTCTCATTTAACCTATTCGATGGGATGAGCCCCGCATGTGTGGGCTGGGGAATGCAAGGAGAGCAGCAGTTTGCTGCATTACACAAGTGTCCTGCAAAATTAAACAGCTGTGGGACTACTGAAACAGAGGGTATCTTTGGTGTGACGGTGCAATGATTATTTCACTCAGTAAGATAATAGCCACAAGCCCAGCATCTCTTCTTGGACTCAGGATTCTAGTTACAGTCTGAGCAGGAGAAATTAGGAGGGAACTGAAGAGCTGGGGAGGGAGGAAAAGAGTAAATGATTTTTTCCCTTAAATCCTCAGGGTGTTGAAATACCAATAACAAAACGGAAATGTTCCAAATGAGCTAGAAGTTGGTGAAAATTCAAAAAGAAGAAATGTTGTGTTTTGTAGCAAAGAAGCATCTTAAAAGCCACAGTGTCACGAGAGCTTCATTGGCTCTGTCCTTAAGCAAGCGTTGCAGGAGTTCGTTACTCCACCAAAGAGCTTTTCTCCCTCATTAATTCTCATCCAAACCGCCAGGACCTTGAAGTCCTTTGCAGTGCTCTAATGTGAAATAACTTCTAAGAAGCTTCTCCAAAAAGCTTTAGAAATTGATGACCACATGAAGTTCTCCTTTTAAGTTTGCAGAAATAGAGATGGTGGCTGGTGAGCTCAGCTCTGCCGTGCTGTTTGACGGGTGGGGGCAATGCCTCTTTGCTCCATTTGTATGCAGCCAGTATGCAGGGTCAGAGCAGTAATTCCATTACAGTCATGATCAGGCCAATAAAAACACTTACTGGTTCAAAAATCATGAGATTAGGTGTATATAGATGTGTAATAAATGAGACGATGCTAATTGCTTCCTGGTTTGGGGTGTGTAGGATGCGAATACCCAAGAAGTGCATGCAGAGCGGCAGCAGCTTGGAAGCAGCTCCCATGGTAAAACAAAAAGAGGAAAAAACAAGAACAGGAAGGTAGAGCACAGCCCTTTGGAGTGTCAGCATTAGAACACATCCCAACCCACGAGACGCGGCCGTGCCACAGGGCTGTGCTGTCAGATCAGTGCCTGCTGGATAGAAATGCTTAAAGACCATTGTCAATGGGAAAGGATGGACTTGTGTGAAAAACAATTAAACAAACCCGCTGTTTTCCTGTCCCCTATATGCCAAATTCTGGATTAATGAGGCAGATCAGCCTGTGAGCCCCCTGCCTTGGTAGGGCATTTGATAACTGCACGTTTTCAGTTGAACATTCAGCTCCGTGGATGTGCTTGGTGCTTGTCTCTGAAGGGAAGAATTACTCACTCCCAAAATGACATGCTGGCTGCTAGCGTGGAAAAATGTTCTTTGTATTTCTCTGCCCTGGACAAGAAGGCTTTCAAATGTTTATTTTAGGTACCAATATTTCCCTGTTAAATGATATATGAAGATCTGACAGTCTTTTTATGGATGCATTTTCACAGCATACTGTGAGATGAGTAAATGCGATTAATCTGTTTTACAGCAGGGAGCTGGAGCAGATTGAAACCAAGGCTCAGGTCTGTGGAGGTGCTAAAATGCCCACTGGCATTGCCAAAGAACTCAGCTGTGTTTTTTCTTTTTTTTTGTTTGTTAAAATAAATAAGCAAATGAAAACAAAACCCCACTAATTCAATCTCCTATTGAAATCAAGCAGCATCCCCCTTGGTAGCTCCATCAGCAGACTGTCTTTCCAGACAAAGAAGTAGAAGAATCTCCACTAAAGGTCAAACATTTCACATCTGCTGGCAGATCTGATCAGATAACCCAAACCAGCTCCAAGAAAGGCAAACCAGAAGCAGAGAACAAATTCATCTAATCCATGTAAACTTTCATCACCTGTACCACCACAGCTCCAGAGCAGGCAGCTGAACCCCTTAATTAACTTTACTTTTAATTAACTCTTAGTTAACATTCTTCTGTATGTAATGGTATGGCCAATGAGATCTTCAGAAGCCTGGACCCACCCTCAAATCAGGGTATATCACCTACTCTGAAAAGATACTTGATTTCCTTATGCAGCTCTCTCCTGACCTATTTTGAAAGGCACTTTCAAAATAGGTTATTTTGTACAGCAGTAGTTGAGTAAGCAGGCCAAAAAATAATGCAGTGGTTCCTGTTTGCTTCAGCTGTGCAAGCTCTCTGGAAATGTGCATATTGATAGGGAGAAATAAATGAATCCTTTCTCTCAGACAGTTAAAATGCTCCATAAGAACTGAAGAATAGAACAACGCTCGGTAGTTAGTCTTCACTGCCAAAGGAACCCACCAATGCTTTGAATTATAAAATAAGGGGCAAAAGTATGGCCTAGGAAGAGGAAAGGGTGATGTTTGCTCCTCTGCTGATTCCTTTGGTATAAAGTGTTCTGTTGGTAAAACCCCATGCGGATTTTGGGGTAGAGAAGTAGTAGGTGCCCGTTGTCTACGTACCTTGTGTATCTTACCTGTACAGCATTCCCACAGCACGTGTTTTCTGCATTAAATACTGCAGTCAGAGGGGTTCCTTGCTTTTAGCTGTCTCATTCCTAGGTTTAAGACACATCAGATACAAAAATGAGAAGCTGTGCTATCGCTGTGGCTAATAATTTAGGGGGAAATAAAGATACTGAAGTCCAATTCCAGATCTGATACAACAGTTGCAGCTCTTTTGTGAAGATTAAGCCAAGTGTTGCATACTGTCCCCGTTTTCTCCTCTACTCCACAAGCCTGAAGTAAAAAAAAAAAAAAAAGCACTCATTACTTGTGGTTCCTCGCAGGCAGAGGTACAGTCTTGAATTAGGACTTCCTGTTGATAATTGATCTGTGCAGAAAAGCAGACAGAGTGGCACGCTAAAGATGTACTGCTGACATCCAGCCTAAAATTACCACAGGGAGCAGGAGAGAAATCAATGGCCAGAACCCAGATCTGCTGGTCTTTCTGACTGCCCTGGGGCTGTGGAGCTGTTTGTGTGGTGGCTGTTGTGTGATGTATATAGCGATGTGAAGGTTATTCTCCTGGTCCCAAGCAGCCATTTAGTTGGAGGGTGGGGTATGGTGTTCTCTGACCCTTGTGAATCACTGGAAGTTGTAAACAGGGGAGAAGAGGGGAGCTTGATTCCAGTTCTTCAGTCAGCATCTTCCACAATGAGCGAAATCAATACAGCACCCAATCTACATGGGGGTTTGGATGGGTGGGTTGTAAAAACCCCACTGAAAGGTCAAGTGCAATATGAAGAGCCAAGACCACCTGGCAAGAACGCACTGACTTCCACGGAGAGCATCCCTTAACTCTTCATTCTGCTTCGGTGACTGTAACACATCTATGAGAGCTGCACAGCCAATGCTTGGCAGAGGTATAGCACTTTATGCAAAACTGACAATGTAATACTTGGGGAAAATTTTTACAGCCATTTGCTCTGCTCCTGATAAAGGTGGATCTACTGGCTTGTATCTCATCTGGTTAATTAGTAGTATCCTGCTCCATTAACTACATGACAAATTGTACCTCATTGGCATAACATAAAGTACAGAAAATTCTCTAATGAAAAATGGAGAGCTCATGTTTTTACAAACTCATTTTTTTTTTCCTCTCCTGCATAACAGAATCACCTGAGTTGGAAGAGACATCTGAAGGCCGTCTGGTTCCACTCCCTGCAATGCACAGGGACACCCACAGCTCCATCACAGCTCAGAGCCCATCCCCAACACAAGCTGAGGATAATGTAAGTGCCTACAGCAAGAATTATGAGAGAGGCAAATATTTTCTTATCTGTACTACCGATCTGTTATCATAGAAATATTGCAAATTATTTAAATGAGCACCTGTGAAACGTGTGATGGGGGGTAAGATTTGGGGTAGCACAGGACTGTGCTCTGCCAGAGGGCTGCTGGGATGGATGGAGGCACAATTAATCTCGTGGGTGATGTGAGACCAAAGAAGTTCTTCTGGCTGCACCCGGACTGGCAGGAAGGCAGCCCAGGAGGAGCTCTGGCCCAAGGCTCTGTGCCTGTATCCCCCACTGCCACGCAGAGCTGGCAGGAGGGGCTTTCCCTCTTGGAGCTGTCAGCAGCTGTCAGCTCCTTGCTGCAGTCTCTTCCCTATGTGAAATGCATACACCTTCAGTGTGAGCTGTACAGCTGGCATGGTCTGGATACACAGCCACTGGCAAACCCTGCAAAGCAGTTTCTTGCCGTGCAGCAGCAGCTTTAAATACTGATTTTTGGTCTGACATTCAGCTTAAAATAAAATGTTTTTTAAAAAGGGACAACATTACAGTGCACATCTGTAAGCGGCTACAGAAAGGTGGAGCTACATCTAAGTGCTACACTGTATTGAAATAACATTCAATTATCTCATTCATAATATAAATAACCCCAATTTGCTTGTACTTTTTTTTATGAAGACAAATAAAATTTGGCTTAGTTGCAACAACTCTGAAGTGACAACGTATTTACTCGTTATTATTAACCTAACAGTTCTACCATTTAAAATCAGACAAGGGATATTATCTTTGTAATAGAAGGCAATTGAGAATCTAAATGAGAAATCAAATGCTTTTTCAAGCTGATTTATTTTAGATTAGAAAAACTTAAACCAGATGTAAACATGAATTGATGAAGCATGAAAAGGGAATCACAGCAGAGTGATAAATATCTGACTCGTGTTGTTATAGGTGCAGATCTGCATCAGCTAGAATAAATTGATCCGTAAGCTTTTCTAAAACTTAATTAATGCTGCAGAACAAAGCTGGAGATCAATTATCAGCATGGTATCTTGGCACAGATAAATTTGAACTAAATTAACCATCCAAAAAGGTATGTTATCAATATCATATTGGAATGACTGTTGTCATAGGATAGAAAGCAATCCCTCTGCAGCCCAAACACTCCATTACACACAGATGTTGGAAAGGCACAAAGTATATCCACAAACTCTAATTGTGCCTTTGCAAAATGTGTGTTCTACTGAAATAAATGAGCAGCAAAAGGCTGTTGATGTGTGTACGTAAGTCCTTTCCCAGTCTAACAGGAGCAGGCATGGCTCTCCTTATTTTCTTTTGCAGATTAAAATAATTTACTCTTGACCTGGTGGACAACGATCAGGTCATTTTTAGTTACTGTCACAAACTTTGTGCAAGTGTTGAAATAGTGAGAGAAAAATGCTACTCCCTTATATCTGGTAACTCTTCAGGTACTTTCTGCTGTTTTTTTTTCCCCCTTCTGCTTCTTTAGGACAACTGTCTGATTAAGTCTGCAGAGTAATTACTTTACAGCAGAAGGTTATGCAGTGAAATGTATTCCATAAAACAAAAGGGATGTAGAAATACTGATTCCTTGGTTAGGAGGTTCACACAAATGGGGAAAAAAAAAATCAGATATGCCACAAGTTGAAAAATTGTCCTGCAAGACATACTGGAAGTCACTCTGAATTCCTTATTGTACTGCAACCTCTGCATTATTTGTCATGAGGACAAGGATGAAGTCCTTTCATTCCAAATGAACCCAAACATTCCAAATGAGATTCACAACTCCAAGACTGCACTCTGCATAAGAAATACAAATAAGTAGCACATCAAACCCATTGCATCTGAATGCGTGCAGACCTTCACACGTCAACATGCTAGACCTGAAATTCCTGTTGCCATTACAACTAAGACAGATTGAAACCCTTTCCAGTTCAGTCAGAGAACAAATTGGTACTCAGGAATGGATGGAAGAATGGGTGGACAGATGGGTGGATGAGAGGTTTTGTTTTCTTCTTGTAGCTAAACTACATCTTGTAGAAGATAAAAATACATGAGAGGGCATCTTGTCATCGGAGTCATCTTCTCCATGATCCCTAATCTTTCTAAAAGTGTGACAGGTTCACCACCTCTCTTTCACACAGTTTTATTTAAAGGCGGTGAATCCATTCAGAGGTTGGGTGTTTTTTTTTAGTGCTCTTTGTTCCCATTTTAAGGAGTGCCTGGATGACAGTGCAGGATGTTGTTGTGCGTCTCAGCCTCTGCATAACCGAGGCATCCCAATGGTTCTGGAACAGAAAATATCCCAGAGATGGTTTTAGATCTCTTCAATCAATTGTATTGATCAAACAGCACTCAGGTATAAATTCTGAGCCACATAACCCTAATTTGTTTATAAAAGTGTCTCTTTGAAGATAGTCTTAATTAAGTAGGAAAAAAATAGCATATAATTAAAGTGAAGAGAGCAGCATAGACAGCTAAACAAATATCCCATCACTGAAGACTACTGGTGGAGTTAAACCTTTTCAAGCGAATGATTAGGGAATCACTAGATATAAAGCTATTTGTCCTTTGATCAAGGACTTCTGCTTGAGTCCCAACCAGACAACAGACAGCATCCTCATTTGGAATATTCACTGAATAGAAATGAGTGCTTACATGCAGTACACAGGAGAATTCAGTCTCCAAAGTGTAATTTAAACACATGTTGGCATATTGCCCCACATCAGGGCCCCTGTTCCCAGCAGGGCTTCAAGTTGTTGCTGCTTTAACTCGGAGGTCCCAGGGCCAAAAGTTCACTCTGACCCCCTGCCTGCAGCCAGCACCTGCACCAAGCTAGGTTACAACTAAAACTGTATGAACACAAACATGAATAAATAGCATTTCACCTCTCCTGCACTGCTGCACTGGGTGCTGTGCGTACACAGCCCGACTAGCTCCATTACACCTTGCAGGAAAATATGATGGGCTCCAATTGCCCACTAACAGTTTCTCTCTGTCAAAGAGCATTTAAGCCTGTTGGCTGATCAAGCCTTGTTATTTAGTTTTTACAGTTCCTTTGAAGTCATCAATATCCCAGCTTCATTTTGTGGCAGAGTTGGCTCAGGGGAGAGAAGAAGAAATGCCTCATGCATCCATTTCCACAGCTAACTGCTTATTTGGAGTCGAATCCTGTAACCTTTAATCAAGCAAAACTGCTGTCCTTGGTGGGAGAGTGTGAAAATGCTCCAGGACATTTCTTTTACTTATTTTCATCCGGATACACGTTATTTGAAGATTACATATCCAGTAAGTGCAAAAATAAGGGTTTGCTCTTGTGTCTCTGCAAGAGTCATCTCATCTCAGGAAGGTATCTAACTGGAGTGAATGCCTTTCCCATAGAGCACAGTGAGAGGTGTCCTGGCTGTGAGACTATGTTGTGGGGCTTGCATTTCCATTCTTCTTCTTAACTATTTATAATGATACACGCACTTTGAAGTATGCTCTGTTTACACATTAAAGAGCATAATGTAATGGCAGTGACAATGTATAAGGTAAATCTGGATTTGTAAACACAAGTATGATGAAGTTACAAGCAAAGCAATGCAAGAAGGAACTTGGTTTCTTGGGGTGCCTGCTGCTAACTTTTGGGATTATTAAAAGATTCTTAGCTAATTAGATTAAAATCACCATAACCCACAATTAAATTGTCATTAAAAAAAAAAAAAGAAGAATTCTAAGTAAAAATCATAGAAACATAGAACAGCTTATGTTGGAGGGGACCTTAAAAACCATTCAGTTCCAATCCCCTGCTATAAGCAGGGCTGCCAACCACCAGATCAGGCTAAATTAGGATGTGAATCTTTTCATAAACAACTTTTAAAAAGATGATTGTAGTAGCACTGTAGCATCGCTGATGTACTTGTACATCAGCACAAGTGAGATCTAAAAGACCAATACTATCCATTCAGTCTGTCAAACTGTTGTTTGCAAATCAAACTTCATGCCTGTAATGAGATCAGTGCTGTCTGTGTGGGCCAAGCTGTCTAACGTGTTCACACTTTGCTATTAGGTTAATGGGAAGCTTCAGTTCAGGGATTATGTCAGGAATAAATAAGGAACAAGTTTTGCTGCACAGAGCAGTGGGATTTAATGAGAACATCTCTCCTGGCTCCATTTCTGTGTCTTCCAAGTGGGAAGTTGCTGGCCTCATGTGGGAGGATATTTTTCCTTTGGTAGATGAAGGTGACCCCATGATCAGCTGCTGTGCGGGGGATCATAGAATCACAGAATCACACTTTGAGTTGGAAGGGACCTTTAAAGGCCATCTGGTCCTACTCCCCCACAATGAACAGGGACACCCACAGCACCATCAGGTATTCAGAGCCAATCCCCTGCCCCTGAATGATGCAAAGCTGGAGTATTTCAATAACGCTTTGCCATCTACAGGCTGAGAAACTTTCTTTGTACAATCCATCTAATAAAGAAAAAAAAAATTATTCCTGTTAGTATTGGTCATCTAGTATTTAAAACAATGTGATGGCTGATTAGGAGGCCAGTCAGTCTGTGCACAGGTCTGCATAAGGCAGGCAGGTGGTGGTTAACACAACCACGTACCTGGAGCTTGGGTTCTTTGCACTGATCAAGTGGTCTTGAAGAAAAGGGCTGCTGGCTGGAAGACATGGAAGCTTTCCCAGAGGTCCAAATGACAGAACATGGCTTCTGCTGTGGGACAGGAAGGTTGCTCTGGGCCACAGCAACGGCCTTGCAGAAGTCTAGGTAGGAGACATCAGCCATTCTTCCTTTGTCTGCTGATTAAATAATCAATACTACCCTCTGGGATCATTCTGCCCTTCTTGCTTCCTAGCTTTTCCCTTTTACATGCCTTACATGAGCCTCCAAGGTGCAAATATGGGCAAACAAACATGCAAAAAATAAGAATGGCCAACTTCAAGTTACAAATGCCCAGGGAAGTGTTGGGGTCACCATCTCTGGAGGTGTTCCAGAGCTGTGGAGATTTAGCAGTGAGGGACATGGTCAGTGGGCATGATGGGGGTGGGCTCGAGGATCTCGGTGGTTTTTTCCAGCCTTAAAGATTCTGTGATTCTATGAATAAAAGTCTTTGCCCGGCTAGACCCTGTTAAGTGCTCCCACAGCTGCAGCCCTGCTTGGCCCTGTCCTGCCAGCTTCCAATTCAACAGACAGTGAGTGGACTAGGGGCAGAGAGGTTACCTGCCAGGAAGGAACTGCAGGTAGCAATGCTTTTTCTGTGTGTTTTCCTCTTTTAAAAGCTTCAGAAGCCAAGAACACTTCAAACTGGAATTTTTTAGGACCTATCAGAAAGGCAAAAAAGGCAACACTGTGTTTGCTACTAAGTACAGTGCATGATAAAATACATTTATAGTGTTTTCATGTACAATTATTTAGCATGCAATGCAAAGAGTAAACAAGAAACAAAGCAGAGGAATTCTGCAGTGAAGGAAGGAGAAAAAGAAAGAAATGCAGACGAAGTGTATGCAAAGTATTTTGCTGAATGCTATGCCACTCCTCAGTTCCTAATTTTGGAAGAATTTCTCAGGAATGAGCTTCATGAAAACCACCAGAATAAGTGTGTGGTAACTGTTGAGTCCAAGCTTGAACCACTGATTGAACACCTGGGGAAAGGACCCCCGTCAGCCCTGTGAGCACAGGTGAAGCAATTCAGCTGTGTGAGCAGAAGGGTTGGAGCCTGGCTGCACCTCTTAGACCTCATTTAAGGGCTGACTGCCACTGGGGAAAGGTTTCTTTCTGAATATCTCTTCTTTGTGGCGTTCTCCCCTATGAGCCTAGAACTTCAGAGATGGGTGAGCAGTCCTTTTTTTTTTTTTTCCTTCTCTTATAACATCTTTTTATTGTGCTAGTCCCTCTGTTATTACACCTCTTGTATCACCTTTCCATCATATTAATCTTTCTGATTGTTACAATAAGTAAAACTGAATTCTGTTGGAAAATGTATGGATTGGGGAGATATACAAGCACGATCCTAGACAGCATTGGCATGGATGGTTTAGTGACCATTGAGGGTGCTTGAAGGAAAGTTCTGACCTCCAGGTATTATCCTTTCAATAAAGCTCAAGGATACCTCTGTGTCAATGCAATTAAGTAGCGACAAGCAAGAAAATACGTAGGCTTTCTTTAGAGTTACAGTCATCCATGTGAGTGAGGAGCATGATAGGAACTTGCACAAGTAATTCAGTGAGGTCAGGGCTCTGTCATGAGGGAAATGAACTTGGTATCCCAGTTTGAAAAATCAAATAAGTTTAAAACAACGCATACACAAAACCCACGACACAAGAATTGTTCTTTACCATTGCACCCTGCTGGAAACAACGAGCCTGCTTTGTACAGGGCAGTCAGCAGAGTGTTCTACTTAAGGTTTCATTTATGGCTCAGCTGAAGGAAAACTCTGGGTATTTTTTTTTTCATTGAGGTTAACTACACCTAAGTCAAGTAACTTAGAAATAAATAATCTGGCACTGTTATTCCTTTCTCTATTTGTGGCTTTGTTAGCATTCATTGCAAGGTAGAGGTGGTTCTTATTTTTGTTGCTATGGAAGTTTTGTCTTTAAGGCTCACTGGAGGAAAGAGCTTAACATGTAAATAGGAGGTTGACTGAAAGGCATTGATTATTGCTAAGTTAAGTGCATTATAGTTTTAATCTCTTTCAGCGATAGACTTTTTTTTGTTGTATCAGAGTAGAAAATGAATTCAAATTTGAAAGTTATAACCAAACTGTGAAATCAGGAAGGATTATCTCAGTAATTATAAGACTTTCTTTAAAATTGTGGGAAATAAAAAAAAGAAAAAAAAGAGGAGGTGGCAGGGAGGATTGAATACAACTGACAGGCATTGTAAATTTAGGCATTGGAAATAAAAAGTAGAAAGTTCTTGTTGTTATTTATTATTATTTCTGTCCTTGAAAGAGAAACAACTTCTATCAAATGATACGACGAGCTCAAACTTTCACTATTGTGAAGGATACTCCAAAAATTTGGTTTAAAGCTAAGCACATCTTGTTATATGCATTCAGTATTATTGAGAAAAGAGGAGTATTTTCTATTTGTAGATTTTGTACTGATTAAATAAGGAGCTTTGGAACAAGTGCTCAAGGAACCTCATTCTTCACATGCTGCATCTACAGCTTATTGCTTTTTCATTGTTGTTTTTCCAACTAGTAACTGTCCTAATCCCATGAGGAAACACACACAGCTCTGAGTAGGCTGTGAAATGATATAATAGTAATCTCCAGGACCCAACAGCTATGCATCCCTCCATGCAGTGTGCCAGCTGCTTGAAGGCAGGTAGGCAGGCAGATAAATCTATCGACCAGCGTAGGAGTTGGAAACCAGTCTTGAATATTGCCCTGTGCTGCACTTGAAGCACAGCAAAACTGTTCCCTCAGAAGCGTTCAGAGGGACTATAACTAGATTTTATTATCTTCCGGCTGAAAATCTAAAGACTTTTAGCTCCTCAAATATGTAGACCATTTGTAACAATTAAATTTCTGTGTTATTCTTGATTAGATCAGAGAGCTGGGGTAAGTGTTCAGAAAAATGCAATTCTGAAGTCCCTCTGGTACTCAGTCAGATTTACGCTCTTAAGATGCTCAGCAATTTTTGTAAACAGATTAGAAGCTCCTTGGTCACTTAGGTAACCCAGCCATTTCTTGAGAAAATACCCTATAACCCAGCAGTGCTATTAACCACTATTATAAAACAAGAGAAAAAGGAGGAAAAACATTTTTTTCAGTCTTTTCACAGCAGTGTGTCCTGGTTGTTCTGAGCACTGAGAGCCAGGCAGGAGGCAGTGATGCAGCATGGCCTGTTTGTGTGTATCTGCTGGCTGAAGCTCCTCTCTTTGCACTTCTGGTGCTCCTCTGCTTCCTTGCTCTGTTCCTGCCTCCGTTCTTTGCCTTCCTTTCAAACTTCGGTTTTTCAGTCTCCTTCAGCTCCTTGTCTGGTAGTAGAACCAATCCTAGATCCATTTCAGCAAGAGAGATAGCTGCTATAATACTCTGAAACATTCTCCTTGCTTTAACGTGGCTTTTGAAGCTGCCTACATTACCATAGAATCATTGAATCATGGAATGGATGATTTAGAGGGACCTCACAGCTCCCAGCCCCAACCCTTGCTCAAGCTGCCCAAAGCCCATGTATGGCCATGGATGGGGCTCCACAGCTCTCACAGCCTTCAGCTGATGCTTCTCTCAGAATCTTTTTGGTTTCTCTTGTTTATTTAGATGGGACATCAGGCCTGCAACCTTACTTTGTTCAATCACCAACGTAACAAACAAGTTTTTATGCATCATTTGCTCGTTAGCAGCTGCTTCAAACACCCCATCTCCCGGTACATAATCCAATTCTAAAAATAATTGGGAAAATGATGTAGCGTATTTAGCATTCAGAAATCTGTTTTAATCCATATGGCTCGAGGTCAGTTCGGGAGAAGTAATTTCAATTAGTCATTAATTGCAGGGGCCAGGGGAGCCTGCAGGTTGCACAGCCCTGTGGTGTTGCTGCCTGCTGAGGCCGGGCTGTGCACAGGGAACATGGTCTGCCAGAGAACACAGGTTTGACAACGATTCAGTTGGCAGAGCTTTTCTCTTTGATTTATTTCAGATGGAAGGATCTGATCTTGCAGTTTTTTAAAGTTGGAGCAAGTTTAGCAATCTACTTCAATGAGGGCAAGATTAAAGCTTAAATACTGGGTTAATGCGGGCTGAGACGGTTACTGGAACTGGGCTCTCTAGGGTCTCTGTGGCTCTTCCATGCGTGTATGTGCGCAAGCATGAGTGAAAGCAGAGTGCTAATGATAATACCTTGGCCATACACCAACTGCAGTAATGCCACATAAGTAAAATTCACCCCGAAGCCTCAGCTGGGAGAACTCTTCACAGCCGTGACCATAATGCAGTTGATAAGTGACTCATTTGTTGCATTGCAGAAGTGGATACTCCTCCGTAGGAGCTGCTATTTGTTTTATTGGGATAAGCACCTGGCAAAGAAGGACCATTCAAAAGAAACTTTCAAGGAAACAAATCAGAACAGACATCGCTGAGGTTAGAATTATCTTTATAAAATTGTCCTGTGCAGATGCGCGGAGATTTTTATTGCTATGCAAATGATTGTAATGTGTAAGTCTAACGGGTTGCAGTGGAGATGAATCACTCAAATTAACTTAATCACTACATATTCTTTTAAGGGGTTATCTGAGAGGCTCGTTCGGTATCACTGCTGATGGCTGACAGGTTCAGAACATTGTTTTGAGATTTGGAAGTCACAGAGTTTACATCAGACGGAGAGGTAAAATCCTAAAAGCACAACAGCCTGACGTTTTATTTTGGATCTTTCACTTAATAACTCCTTGGAGAAAAAGAATGACAGCGTTGGGATTTATGTTCTCACTTCAAGGCATTCCACAATTCATCTTGAGAAACTCTGAGTGTTTTCTTAATGTGAAATAGAATGACTTAGGATTCATAAGTAAATTCATTTCTAACTTGTTCTATGTGTACTTTTCAAGGAACATAAGGATGTTCTAATTATCATGCATTTGGGTTGGCCAACATGGTAACATTCTTCCTCATTCATATCATTTAAATTAAACAAAAACCTCTGCTCATACAGAGTGGTGTTGCATGGCTGTGTGGAGCAGCTGAGGGAACTTGGGATGATTCCATATGGAGAAGAGGAGGCTCAGAGGAGACCTCATTGCTCTCTACAACCTCTGAAAGGGAACTGTAGGGAGGTGGGGGTTGGCCTCTACTCCCAGGTAACAGCAGTAAGACAATAGGTGATGGCCTTAAACTGCACCAGGAGTGGTTCAGTTTGTGCATTAGAAACAATTTCTCCTCCAAAATAGTAGTGAGGCATTGGCACACGCTGCCAATGGAGGGAGTGCTGGAGTTCCCATCCCTGAAGATGTTCAAGAACTGCAGGAATGTGGCACCAATGGTCCTTCCCATGAGTTCCCATTTTCACCTCTGTTAGATTTAATCGTACTGGCTGATACGTGGATTTATTGGATCAGCTGGGCAATGTTTCTTAATGATGTAAAGTAGTGTGGGAGGGCAGAGCTTGAAGCAGAGGATTGAGTCTTCAGGCTTAATGAGACAGCACGCTTCAGCATATCTATCTGAGCAGGGAGGGTTACTGATGGAAGGAGCACAACTGTGAGATCTGGAAATACAGCAGGAGATCGGGGGGTGCAAGGCAAGGCCCAAATGCAGCAGAGAGGATGTGAAAGCTGGTCTCAAGGGTTTTCATTGCTGGTGATCACCTTGTGCTTTAAAACCTATCAAGCCGTTCTCAAGTACCACCGCTGTGCTTCTTTATGGCTTTAAAACGGATGTAAATTTGCATGCAAATTAGCTGTGGCCCTCCAGCTCTTGGCAATTTGCCAGCGCAGCCTTCAGTGTTGCCCCTGAGCAGATCATCTTTTATGAGAGAGCCATCACTCATCCCACCATACTATAGGAGGGTGATTTCCCTGCAGGAGGTGCGTGAAGAGGAGGGGCACAGCTCGTAGTGCTTCACTGCTGTAAGTGGGGAGAGGGAGCAAGGCTGTTCCCAGGGTCTGGCTGGATGGCTGCTTTATTTCTAGGCCACTGAGCAACTGTTGGAATTGGATTAAAGGGATTAAGCCAGTAGTTTTCTTGGAATTGAAATTCAGCATTCTTATGTATGTGCAAGGGATTGAGATCCTTGGACAAAATGTACCATTTAACTGTGTTGTGTGCAATCCCTGACACAAATAGCCTATTTCTTCCCATTTCCCTTGCCTGCTGGTTGAAATTACCAAGCTGTAGAGGATGACACAGGAAAAGTAACTCCTGGTGCTGAGACCCTCGAAATAACTGATTGTCCCAAAATAATATTTTTGGGAGGAGTTTCTATATACGAGTAATTTGAATTGCTTACTGCTCTAAATTCCCAGTGTTTACTGTGTGATTGCTTGTTTTGGTGAAATGTTAATAATGCAGCAGTGCCTAGAAAGAGTCGATAATGAGGTAATGGGTATTTATGGGATAGATGTCCAAGCGATCCTTAGTGCTTGGTTATTTGAAAATAAATAGTGTATTGATTGAAACAACTATGCAACTAAATGGTATTCCAGCACGTGGTGATAGCTGATAATTACTTAGAAGCCATTTTTTGTTGTTAATACAGCAACTATTCTATTTTTATTTCCTTTGTATAGAAAGGCAAGTCCGCTTAGGGAAATATAATAATGATTTCCAGAGGTTTCTGTATCCATTTGATAATTCTCCCTCTGATGAAAATACAATATTCATACATATTTCCTGTCATGGGAATATCTACATAGTCCCATTTCAACACAGTCGATACCAATTTGAAGGAGGTTTTAAACAGCATTTAATGCTGCCCTAATATTAATACTCTATTAGTAGCACATAATCTTCTGTCTTGGGACAAATCAAGAGTGCATCCCCAAGAATGTTTCAAAGGTAAAAATGTTTATCGAGAACCTTAAATTTGAGGGTGAAATCATCCATGCCAATGTTTGGGGAATTTTGTGTGAGATCTGCATGTGCAGAAATCAGAAATTAGCCATTTATACATTGAAGATGCAAATGAGAAATAAGCTCTGTTTGGGCAAAATGTAACATTACCTCGGAGGGCGCTTTGGAACTGAGGTTCAGGGAGAATGGATGGTTCTTTGCCAACAAAATGCCTCATGCCCTGCTGATGCTATGCAGACTGAAGGCTTTAATTTTTCCCAAGTGGCTTATTTTGGAGTAAATAAATGAAAGTTATAAGAAAGATGATAAAGTATAAAAGGAGAGGATTATCAGTTGAATGGATTTTCCTTTTTCATTTGATGGACCCTGAATCAAGTTTTTGTTGTGTTGTAAATCAGCAGATAAAATTCCTGCACAGAGGAAGAGCAAATATAATTTATGGGGTCAACAACAAATGGGGAAAAAAAAAAATAAAAAGATTAAGCTTTGAGAAGCCTGGGGTGGTTTGAACAGTAAATTAAGTAAATTAAGAATCCAGTTTCAGTCAAAAAAATGTAGCAGTAACTTGCTTTGGACTTTTTCCTGTCAAAATAACCAATTCAAAATTAAAAGATGAGTTTTAAAATGTTAACTAACCATACCCTGGGCTGCAGCCAGAGGAGCTGGGGTCTACCAAAGATTTGGGGGCTGCAATCAGGGGAGCTGAGGTTTACTGAATATTTGGGGCTATCGTCAGGGGAGTTAGGTTTACCAAAGATGCTGGGATTTTTCTTAATAAAATACTTAGCATTTATATTAATCACCAGAATGGCAGTTCCAAATGTTTGGTATTGACTCCTGTGAAAGGATTTAAGTATTGGCATCCAAATCTGTTCTCAGCATGAAGATGATGATTTGTATCTCTCTGTCCTGCCTTAGAATCAACACTTCTACATTATTAACACCATTGCCTTCTAATCTGATGTTGAAGTTTGGAAAACACAGAATAAAGAAGTCTGCAGATGTTCTCAGCCTCCAAAGCATGGCATACCCAAGAGTAATGCAAAGCCTCCTCTACCTGCCTTTCCCCTTAGGCTTAATAACACTTGCCACTAGGTCACAGCTAAGAAGACCACAGTATCTTCTCTTGTAGGCATTTCTTTTAAGTGCAATTGGAGGCATAAAATCTATAGTGATCTGTGCCCCAGTCTCTTTTATTATTCATCAGATCGTTTGTAGTTGTTGTTCTCTATGTTTCGAGCTTCCAAGCTACTGAATCATGAAGTTAAATCACATTTAATTGCCCGCCTGCAGCATCAGAAAGCAAAAAGTTGAATCATTTATTCACTTACAAGCACTCTATACACAGCACTCCCAACTTGCCACGTTTAAGGACAGCTACCTTAATACCTGTTTGGGTAAAATGAAAAGGAGCATAGCACAGACTCGGAAGCATTTCCCAAACAGCAAGGTAGGAAGGCAGGAGGGAGCACGCAGGCGTACCCTGTTGGTAATCTGAAGGACATCTCAGTTTCTGCATAGGAAGAATCAGGGTGATAGGGCAATTTTTGAAGCAGTTGTAAAGCAGGCTCAGTTTCTGTAATTGCCAGCACAGGTCTGGCAGTGCTGCCTGCAGCGGGTGCACCATCACTGCTGTTTATTGATCCCTGTGATTCACTGGTTTTGCTCGTGGGTGTAAGTCAGTGCTTTCAGCAGATCAGCACGGTGGTGGAAGGATCAATTACTGCTTCCCCCCTCCTGATCCATTTTAATCGTGATATCAAAGATGGAGTAATCCTTTCTCAGGTTAGAAGATGCGCTTGAAGCTGGGACAAAACCGCCCTATAGAAGCAGAGAGGCTCTGCCATGCAGATCTGGGGGAAAACCTCCTGATTCCACGACCGACCTGAAAGCAGCAGCCAGTGACACCGAGCTTAGTTTAAATTGTTACAACAACCAACTCAATAAATAAAGCGGTTCACTTCCCTCACCTCTCCCTTGGCAGCAGCTGAGAGCTGAGAGCAAACCATCTCCGCAGGACAACGGCGCTCCAGGGAAATTATTAAGCTCAGACTCACAGCCTTTATTTTGACATTCGAGAACAACCCAGAGTGCAGATGTGTGAGGGCTGATCTCATTTGAACGTTAGCTGTGTCTTCTGTCTATTTCTTTCTTTTTTGTTGGGTTTGGTTTTGTGTTAGTTTGTTGTTTTGGTTTTTTTTTTTTTTAATTTTTTTCCCTATGTCTTTCAGGGTGTTTAGAGAAATAATTCCTTTAAAAAAGAAAAGAAAAAAAAAAGTCTTCAGAGCACAGCTGCTGGTTGTTGTGATTAATGGAGAGGTGTAATTAGAGGCAGCAGAGAGCTGTGATAGCAGCTTGCCAGCATGCAGGAGTGCTGCCTATACCAGGGTTGGTCTTTTTGCTCTTCTTTTTTTTTGTTCTTGTTTTATTTTGTTTTCTTCCCCCCATAGAGGATTGTTCTCTCTGTTTTAGCAGTGCTGGATATTAAGGTTTTTATCCTTCCAATGTGGAAGGTGGTTCTGTATTCTCTGAGGCTTTTCTGGCTACTCTCCTATTGGGGGAATCACTATGGGAATCACCAGGAGTGGGAGGGGAACTTCAGGAAGGGAACACTGTCAGGACGGTGCCCTCAGATGCAAGGCAAACCCCTCATCTTTTCTTGCCTAAGTTCCTCTCAGTCTTTCAATCCTGAGAACAATTCTAAGGAATTTAAAGCTAAGTAGTCCTTAAGACCTTGCACTGCAGATTTCCTCCCCCTGGACTAATGCTCCCCTTCCAGACAGCCTCCTGTTTGAAAGCGGGGAGGCTTGGAAGTGGATCTGGAGAATCCAGAGAGCAGTTTTGTCTGGGAAACTGCTTAGGAAATGCTACTGCTCAGCTGCCACTCCAGAGGTATGGGAAAGACAGAAGGAACTGAGATCTCTTTTGCTCCCTCTGGGTTGTAAATAAGAGATAGGGTACAAGAGAGAGTGGCTGGTGATCATCATCTGGAGATCAACTGCATTAATGCAAGAGCTACAATGGAGGCATTTTCCAGAAGCAATGCACAACTTGCCCCAAAGCCCTGACCCAGCAAGGAGGACAGCTGCTGTGGGCAGGAGGACTGGGGTGCCTATGGAGGACAAAGTGGTTGTAACGTGGGCACCTGTGTCCTGCAGCTGCTGGGAAGGGGAAGCGAGGGCTCCCTGCCCTAATTAATTTGGAGTGACCTGGAGATAAATCAAGGCTGAATGCATGCAGGTTGCCTGAGCTCTGAAATTGCATTCCAGGCATGTAGCTGCTCAATGGCTTTTAAATGGGGCTCTGGTAGCACAGCCTCGCAGCAAGTGCATGCTCCCATGGCTGCTGCTGAGCTGCTGCTTTACACAGGTGGCACACCTGCAAGGTTTGGGACCAGCTGCCAGGTTAACTCACTGCTTGCTCATGGGAACTTAGTTATCTTGATGGAAGGCCTTCCCAGGAGCCGTTGTATTTTGGCCAGTGCAGTGTGATTTCATGCTGTGCTGTGGGAATATTGGGAGATGCCAACCAAAGGTAAACCACGTTGTGGGTCTGTGGCATTAGACCTCATCTCAGCCTCTCATCTGAACCCAATGGCCTCGCTCTACATAAAATAAGCACAGGTAGTTCTGGGCACTTTAATTTCTCACACTGTCCTTCAAAACTGGCAAAATGTCCTCATTTAATGTGGTATTTAACTGAAATCACAACAGTTGGCTCTTTGGTATTAGGGATATTAAGTTAAAAAGGCCTCTGTGTACACAAATTGGGTAACACATCCTGCTACCTCATTTACATCCACAGATGGGCAAAAATCCCAAATCCTCACGCGTGTGTTTAAAGGTGGTGAATCTGTGACTGAGGTAATGTGAAGATGGGAGCACAGAGTGGAAAAGGAACATGTGTAAATAAAGTAATTGGGGAAGAATTGTCAGTGTATAAAGGGGAGATGGGGGGAGAGTATAGGAGATGCAAAGCAAAATGCAGATTCCCTGAGATGGGAATGTGCAACAGGTGCTTGGATGGCAAACAGTCAATAGTAGATGGCTTTCTGGGAGTCTTACAGTGAAATGATGTCATGCTGCAGACAGAGGTAATCTAGTGGACAAAGATAGGTGCCTTTAAAAATTAAGATGTACAGAATGAGGTTACTGGAGGTGGAGCTGGCGTGAACTGCAGAGATGGATGAAGAGGTATCAACAAAGAGGGAACATGTAGGAGAAAAAGGCAGCACATCATGTGCTCCCTGTGGAGAAAACTATTATGACTTTTAGATAACTTCAGTAGTCCAAATACTTGAGATACTGTTATCGGGAGAAGAAGCTTGACATACAGCACAAGATAAAGGCAAATCAGAGCTCATAACTTCTGTAATAGCGTCTCACCTCTGTAAGGCAATGCTGAGAAATTTCAGATTTTGATCTCTTTCCTCGTGCTGGGTTTGTTCCAACGTGCTGGGAGTCAGCACGCTTTGATCCTCTGTGTGCAATTGGGATTGTGTCTTACATCTAAAGTGAGGTAACTTCTTGGATGAATATGGTGGGATTTTTTTTTTCCCTCTGGAAACAGAAATATGGGTGGATAAACTGGAACTGGAGAGAAATGAAGTATTTTTGTTCTGATTTGCTATGAAGCTCTTGTCTCTGCCAGCCTCATCTATTTTGTGATTCTGTAGATTGTATTTCTGTGTCGTTATAGAATTATATAAGCTACTCTAATCTATGGTATACTTTGCTACTTCTGCCCTTCTCTTACCTAGAGGTCTTTTCCATCCTCAGTGATTCTTTGGTTACCTTAACTTACCTACTTCCATTTTTTATGTCTTTTAGGATCTAAATCCTATTGTGGGTTTTTCCATAATTAAGGTGGCAAATTATTCTTGTTTGTTGTGACTGAGTCCATGATAAATAGAAACATAGAACAGTTTGGGTTGGAAGAGACCCTTACAGGCCATGTGGTCTGATTCCCCTGCAATGAGAAGGGACACCCATAGCTCAGCAAGGTGCTCAGAGCCCTGTGCAGCCTGACCTTGGGTGTCCCCGTCATTTAGCTGGAACAATAATTCTGTGTCTCACTTCTTCCCACGTTCTGGCTGGAATGGCTGGAATACTCTGTAGATTTGGTAGTGCTTTTCTTTTTCTCTGTGTTTTGATAAAGGTGGCAAGGGAAAACCAGTTTGAGGAGATGGGTGTTGCAGCTCTGAGTGGGATGAGGTCATCCTCCCCTCCCTGTGGTGTGTGCTACTTGCTGGCTGTGCTGGCTGTTGGGTCTGTCTCCCGTTCTCATGGTGGGGGAAAATCCTGAAAAAAGCAATGCTAAGGAACTATTAAACTAAAATGTTCATTTTTAAGTAGTGGTTCATGTTTATTGTATAATTAATAGGTAAAAGTCCTTTAATTAACATTAAGAATTGAGAGAAGATTAGAGGAAAAATACCCTATTACTGCTTTCTCTAATCCACCCGTAATTGTGTACCAAGCTATCAGCAAAGCACTTAAAACCTAAAAAAGCCTTAGTAAGAAGCAGAAGGCAATTGTCCGCTTCAGCATCTCAGGCATTTGGGCACGGACATGATCCAGCTATGGATGTCTCTTATGCTGTGCTCACAGTGTTCTTGGCAGCCCTGAGCAGTTTGGTGGCCGCACAGCTTGAGCTCTCCGAGCCAGGCTGAAATGCAGGAACCTCTGCTGAGGATGGAGGACGTTCATTCCCCTGTGATAGCCATAAGGTTGTCCTTGGTCGCCAGCAGTGATCTGCCCCTCTGTATTAGAGGGGGGATAAATTTCAGCTGGTTTGCATCACCTTTTCCTTAAGTTCGGAGAAGGCGAAGCTCTCCAGTGAATTAATTAATTTCACTCAGTTTTGACAGACTGCTTAAATCAGCTTAGAAGTGCCACAGCTGAGTAAACCCATCTAGGAGTTTATGATTGCTTCTTTTGGAAGGACCTGCTCAATACCAACAGCCGCAGTAACTGCGCAGCAAGGAGAACTGCTTAATTAAATACTGGTTACAAGAGCAGACAATATGTGCAGTTCCTACAAGGAAATTGAGATGAAGTTTTAAAGAGTGATACGGATCCTTTCTTTTCTTATTTTTTTCTTTAAGGACAGTAACATCTTAGAAAATGATGCAGCTTTTGCATCTGAACAGATCCCTCTGCCTTTAAACTCTCGTAGAATAAATTTTCATACGCCGTGTTTTTATTATGATAAAAAGAAAATCTAAAACGCAGACACCTAAAAGTTAAAGATGGGAATAGCATTTGCATTCTCCTTTCAATTACTCACATGTTTTCATGAATCTCAATGCATAATTATAGCAGCCAACCTCGTTGACCTGTTTAGGTTTTAATTGAACAGAGGCCTGCTGGTGGTGTGAGCTCTCCAGAACCCCCCCCCCGCCATAGCAACAGAGAAACTTTTGCCTTCTTCTGGTTGCTTTTCCATTTTGAATCATTTTTAAAAGGTCATGAATGTCTTAGAAAATCAGGCGACAAACCATTGACAAGTGAGGAAGGCCCTTTGTGAGTTCGTATACAGGAAAGGATGCTGTGGCCAAAAAAATTGAATCCTGACACACTACACAATGAAATTACTTCATGTTGCTCATTGTTTCAGGTCAAGCAGGTTACTGTGCCTGTGAATTTCTGTCACTATGAGGCAGAGTTAATGCAGATGACAAAGCAATCCAAAGCTGCACGCCTTGGGGAACCTTGGGCAATTTGCATGGCAAAGCAAAGATAGACCGGATCTGTGCCTCCTAGCTGCTGGTGGGGGATGTTTCCATCAGCCCCACTGGAGCCCAGATTTCATCCAGGATGGTTTTGAAGATCTTTTGACTAAAACAGACCCAAAGAAAAGGTACAGCAAGAGGCAATAGCTGCTAGCAGATGAGAGTGTGGAATGTAGCCCTGGGCTTACGCTGATGCTTTGTGTTGCCATGAGTGTTTTCATTATTTTGTTTGGGAAAAAAAAAACAAAAACAATCATTTCTGGTTTTAGACTATAGTGAGAACTGAAAAGTGCAGGTAGCATTAATCTAATGCTGTTCTTTTATCCAGTAATTATCTAATAGATCCAAAAATAATAAGGAGCTGGGTGTGCTGCTTTGCCAGCAGCAGAGGGACAGGTTCTGCAGAGGCTCTGCCCTCCTTGGTGGCTTCAAGACTCACTGGGGTATTGCCCTGAGTAGCATGGGCTGGCCCAGCCTGAGCTCTATAGAGAAAGCAATCTGCTAAACGCCAGCTGAAAAACCATGGGTATTTTGAAGTCTTGCTCCTGCTTTGCATATACCACTTTTTTTTTTTCACCTATACCTGACCTCTATTGTAAGACCTGAATGGGGCCATGAAAATACGAAGGGAAGACATTAAACTGTTATGGTCCAAAATGATCTATTTATTTTGGTGAGGCTGCCAAGCTGCAAATCGTGGCCCCATCTGTGCTGCAGCCCCAGCCAGGCGTCTCAGCTCATTGGGATGGGCGTTTAATGAGAGCTGAAAGGGTGATCGTGATGCCAGAGAACTCGCTGGGAAAACATGGGAGGCTCTCAAAAACTGGGAGAAATACAGGGTTACAGTGAGGCTTGTGAGCATCTTGCTCCACCAGTTCCTTAAACGTTGTGGGTTTGTGTCTCAAACAGATGCAAAGCAGAGGTGACCTTCCAGGAAGGGTTTGGAGGTGAAATGCCTGCTCAGATTGTAGAAGGAAGTTCTTTCCACCCACTGAAAGTGGCACAAATGCAGTTTGACACCGGGAGGTATGACACAGCAGCAACTGGGGATGTGTTGGTATCAGAGCAGAGGCAGAGTCCAACATTTCTGTAATAGTTTGTGTTTGAAGCAATAGGGCACAGCAGCCGGTGGAGGGCTGTGAGCACAGGGGTCGTTTGGCTGAAGCAATGAGCCAGAAAAATGCTCTGCAAAGAGGGATGGCTGCAAGTGAGGTGACAGGGGATTTGTGAGGGTCAGAAAGATGCTTCTGCTGGTCCAAGGCAGAGATTAATCAAGAGCAATACGAGCATTTTGCAGAGAGGTTAAAAAACAAAACGCTTAGATCTGATGTCTGAGGAAAATGTTAGAAATATTGTGCAGGAAAAGGCACGGGGCTGCTCCTACCTGCAGCACAAGAGAACCTCTCTCTTCACATCTTGGTTAATACTGCTTCTGGGAAGCTAAGGCAATATTAAATGGCTGCATCTGTGTAAGAGATCATAACTTCATCTCCCTTTATTTATCCTCATTTAACTCTTTAGGATGCTTTAAAACTGTAATAGTGTTCTGCGAATGATGCAGTGCTGAAGATACAACCGAGTCCATCTGTACTGCTGATCAGGGCTGTGAACAACACAGCTGCACTGAATAGATTTCTGTTTAACTACCTTGAGTCCAATTAATACCTAATTGTTCATTAGAAATTAAATAACTTGTGTTTAAATTTTAAAAATATTTGGGAATTAAATATTTAATGAAACAGAGGCTACTACAGGTGCTCTGTCAATTTAGATACTTGGCGTGCCAATTTGTATTTCCATTTATTGCAGGAAAATGAAACAAGTCAAAGGAGTGAATGCTTCCTCTATGTACAATTCACCCACAAAGTGAATCAGTGAGTGGCATTGGTGTCTGCTGTACAGAAGAGTTACTAACACAGCTGATTGCTGTGTTCCAGGCTGTGCAATAAAGACAGTTCTTCATAATAGTCATTGCTACAATGAAGAAGCATGATGAAGAATTCAGGGTGCATTATTTTTAATAATGAAAAGGAAGGCATTTTTTCACTCCATACAAAGCCTTTTGTTTCTCTCCTGTCTGTGAATATGAGGTCCCTTAGCAGTGCCCACAGTAACGAGTCTCTGAGTAATGAATGGTTGGCAATAAAGTGATGAGGCAAACAAGGCGATGTAATCTGGTATTATCTGATCACTGATGGAGGAGGGAGCAGGTCTGCTGCTGCCTCTGAAAGAGCTGAAATGTCACTCGCATCACAGCACATCTTTGGGAGAGTAACTCTGAACTGCCACCATTCAGTATCTTAGAGTCTGTGTGAAATGTATTTGAAGTCATCATAGAATGGCCTGGGTTGCAAGGGACCACAGTGCTCATCCAGTTCCAGCCCCCTGCTATGTGCAGGTCGACAATCAGCAGCCCAGGCTGCCCAGAGCCACATCCAGCCTGGCCTTGAATGCCTGCAGGGATGGGGCATCCACAGCCTCCTTGGGCAACCTGTTCCAGTGCCTCATCACCCTCTGGGTGAAAAACTTCCTCCTCATATCCAACCTAAACCTCCCCTGTCTCAGTTTAAAACCATTCCCCCTTGTCCTATCACCATCCACCCTCACAAACAGCCGTTCCCCCTCCTGTTTTCTGCTCCCTTCAAGTACTGGAAGGTCACACTGAGGTCTCCCAGGAACCTTCTCTTCTCCAAGCGAAACAAGCCCAGTTCCTTCAACCTTTCCTCATAGGAAAGGTGCTCCAGCCCTCTGATCAACTTCGGGACTCTCCTCTGGGCCCGTTCCAAGAGCTCTGCATCTTTCTTGTTCTGGGGGCTGATCACTATTTATATTCTTAAAAGAAAAAAATACGTTCATCAGAAGGTACTAAATTGAAATTTAAAAGCACAGACTGATGAATAACGATGAGAAGAAGAGTGGGAATAATGGTTGTAGAATCACTGGAGTCTCCCAGCATGCACTTAGTTCCCTATTGCTCTGTGTGTGTTTATCGGGGAAATGTTTCCTCCCCAAGTTTTTTGGCAATTTTGCAAAATTGCACTGCTGCCTCCTTCTCCCTTTGCCATCAATCCCATTTTAGATCATCTCTTGATAAGTTAAGAAACTTCTCTTGGAGTGGCTACAAAAGGCCATGGGAATTCCACAGCTGGGTCAGCAGCATTTGTTCTGAACCCATGTTCACCCCCTGAAACTGCTCTGTTTTTGCCTGTGATGAAGTGGGCTTCTGAGGGATCCAAGCCTGCAGCCAGGAGCAGCTGGGGGAAGAGCTGCCTCTCTTCATTTCCCACCAATTTTAGTGCCATTGAATGTACTCAGTATCTTGTAACACCATGTTCTACTACAGGAAAAAAAAAAGTTAATGGCACTCTGAGCAAATATTTAGTTCCTTGATGTAATGCATCTGAATTTTGAGCCAGCAAACTATCCCTTCAATCCACTTATCAGTATTTTTCTCTGTCTTTCTAGCTACAATTATTTTCTCATCGTTTCATTGGTCTTCCTTAATTTCATGGATTACATGATGGAACAGAAAGTACGTTCTTGTTTATTCAAGAGAAAAATTACACTAGCACTTTTATTGCGTGTCTCTATAAGCAAAGCCTTAGAGGATGTGATTTCTAAAGTGTCTTCATACATAAAGGAATTATACAAAAAAGAGTACCATATATTCATTAGCAGATTATATTTCTTTGTCTTGATTTAGAGCTGATGCAAAAATAGCCTTGCTCTTAGGTTTAAATTATGCTTTAATTAGGTTGTTATAAACTCACCTGTGACTTTATTAATCTTGCAAAAAAAAAATAATGTTGTTTTATGTACACGGTGGCTGGGGAGTAGTAGCTTGTGTTTGTTTGAAATGCCTGTTTTGTTAAATTAAGTGCTTAAAGTCATTAAAGACATTTTTGGGGATGTCTCAGCTTTAGCCCATTAGTGGGAAGAGGCACAAGAAGGTTCACATAGATACTTTGTTATTGCCCATAAATCTGCTCTTATTACAGCTGTAAACTCTGGGATGTAGTTTTATGATTCCCTTTTCATTGAAAACTGTGTAGGCTATTACTGATGCTGGAAACAGATATTTGAATAAGAGCAATTTGGAATTTTGGGTTTGATTGCATTTAATTGTGAATTATGTTGAAGCTACTGTCCTCATTATCTTGAAAAGTATTTAATTAAATATAAGCATCCAACTGTGTGTCTTTTCAAAGAGCGAAAATGTTCAAAGACCTGGAACAGAAGGGGTCTATATATATATGTGCAAGCATCACAGGGTTTGCAAAATCCATCTCTCCTCAGTTTTCTTAGAATTTTCTTCGAGTGTTTAAGTTGCAGCTTTAATGATTGTTTTATTTGCCTTTTCTTGTGTGTATTTTGAATTCTTGAAACACTAAGCAGCAATTCTGGGATCTCAGCACAGAGAATTGCATTTGCTGTATGATCTTCGGAAGGTCCACCTCCCAAAACACTTGAGCTAACAAGCAATGCGAATGAGCATCAGGGACAGGGCTCAGCTATGCAAACATCCTGGCAGAGGAACACAGAGACCTGAGTCCTGTCCCAGCACAGAAGGGGAACCAATCCAATATGCCAAGACTCTTCTATTCTTTGCCACAAAGTCTGAGCTCTTTCTCTCTTGATTTTTCTTCTGCGATCTCTCACTTTCCTGATTACTTTTCCTCCCCTCAGAGAAATTGTCCTCCTTCCATTTTCACTCCTGTCCCTATCTTTGCACCAAATTGATAACAGATCCCTATCCAAATCTCTCTCCAATCACTCTCTGTGGTTTTTCACAATTATTCCCCATCTCTTCTGTCCAAACTTCTTTCTTTTTCCCTGGCTGCCTTTTAACTCACATCTTCTGTCTTGGGTTTCTCATTTGTCAGTGTCCCTAATCTTGCTTCTTCTGCCAGTCTCCAGGATGAGCTTATCTCTTCTTTCCCCCTGCCTTTCCCTACCCAATTTCTCCAGAAATCTGTCTCTTGATTGCTCTTCCCTTCCCCCATAACAGTGACTCCCAGTCTCTTAGCTCAGTCAGTCCCCATTCCCCTCATGTGTTCACAGACCGTGTGAGTCTGTGCCCCCTCGGATGCGCCAGCACTGAGCCAGTTACACAAACCAGCGAGAGTTCAGCTAAGGCTTCTGCCCCAGACTTCAGGCATGCCTCTGAGTTAATGACTTGAGTTAAAGAATCAGCATTAACTTTGAATTTTCTGGCTTTCGACTTTTCTTCGCACAGCTTGACATTTTTGTAATGCTTTGTTTTTCTGGTACTTCAGAAAAAAAAAACAGATGGGGAATAATGTCAGAGCAGAATGCATAACCCTCACTTTGGCATGCCTGCCACCCCATTTTCAGCTCTTGGGGTTCATTAACAGAGCTGTTCCCCGTGTCCTGGAGGCCCTCCTGGCATTGTGTTCCATGAGCACCACCTCTGAGCACCATCCTGAAGCCTGCAAGACTGCCTTGGGTAGGTGGCAGTTGTGGACTGGTTATCCTGGGAGGTGACACCTCGGGTACATGGTAGCCATGGACAAACTGCCTTGCAGAGGTGCTATGTTGGGTAACTGGATGGGCTGCCTTGGAGAGGTGATGCCGTGGGTAGCTGGCAGCCATGGGCCCTCTGAGCAGGGAACATGCTGCCTCCCAGTTGTGAGAAAGAACAGAAGAAAGTCAGATAACTGAGGTGACACTCTGAACGACAGCCAACAGGGAGGGGACAGCCCATGGGAAAAGTGGAGAATTGATTCCCTAACCTCCTAGATGCATCTCACTGATTTTTTGCAGTACCTTGACAGAAACCAGATAGTACAGTGATAGCTAATTTAAAGGTATCAATAGACAGTCACATCCCAGTCTCCCGAATCTCAAATCTTTTCCTTAGTCACACAATCACCGTGTCCATCCTCAGCTACCCAATATGCTTAATCTCCGTAATATTACACACTTCTGTTTTGAACTGTGACAGATTGAGGCCATGCAAACTGTTTCAAAGGTGTGATCTAACTTGGTCTTTTCTAGGAATGATTTCAAGTAATTACATACATGGATGCAACTTTGCCCAAAGACATTTTCTATCCGCACTGAATATTTGCTGAAGGGATGAGGCTCTGCCATCCCCCAGTGGAACATGCTGGGCTGTATCTCTCTGGTCAGGGGGAGGCTGCTTAGCTCCTCCACGTCCCATCTCAAATGCCTAGAGGAAGCAAATGGAATTGGAAATGCTTTATTTGAAACTGAGCTGAACACCATCGTCTGCATGTTTAAAAGGAGTGAAATCAATTTGATCTGAAAAAACGGCGATAATGTGATTGGGGGTTAAAGTATTATCGAGTCCTCATCAAATGCAATCAGAGGGAGAATATTCACGTTTTGAATAGCATACCTTTAATCTTAAAATATTTCAGAAGCTCAATATGTATGGTTTTTGCTCTGCATTTACAGGAAAGTTCCAGCCCAGGTTAATAATATAGTGGCAGTACTTCACAATGCGCTCCAGTGTACAGAAGTAGCTATTAAACTGTCAACAGCACTAAAAGATGATATTTTGATGGCAATGGATAGGAACCCCATCTTCCTGCTTGTGCTACTCAACATTTCTGTAGCTTTCAAGCACAGTCAACCACAATTTGTCACTGACTTGCATACGTGACATTGGCTGAATAGGTAGTTTGAGCTACAACTGTGTCAATCAATTTTGCAGGCAAAACTTGCATAGCATCAATAGACAGCTGTTCCCTTTTCCTCCTCTGTAGCTCCTGATTGCTCTCATTCCTGTTCATCATCTACCTGGAGACCTCTAGAGAAAGTGCAGGCCATGCCAACTTCCTTGCTGAAGCTGTTCGCTCTTATTGACCCGAATAATCCCCTCCACAGCTGCAGCCTGAGATATCATTATATACACAGAATGAAGATCAAATTCAGTCTTGGTACGTCCTGAGGGGAAATGTTTCAAAGGACTGAGTTGGCCAGTATCTGACTGGCTATCTTCTCCTTTTCTGCCCAACCATTCCCTTAGTGTTGCACGTATCCTGAAGGATGTTTTCAACACTTCAACACAGGGAAGTAGCGTTATTTTGGATGAAAATGTTTTATGTCCATTGTTAAAAATCCACCATGGGAAGATGTGACATCAGGAGTGATCTCTGTCTGTGCTACCTTGAAGCTCCACTGGATCTGCAAGCTGGAACAAATTCCAGTTCATGCCAGCATCCAGCAGATTACCATAAGTTCTTCTGTCTCTGCTACGGTTTTAAGCTTGTGATCAAAGTCTTCAAAGCCCGGTGTCACTGCATCCCATCTACGTCAGAAACTGAATGAATGCTTTTCTTAGTCTTGAATAAGGATGTAAGAAGCAAAAATAAGTTTTAGTTATCAGATTTCAGACAAAACCAAGCAATTTCTTCTATACCACGCTGTTTTTCTTTCCTGTCTTAACCAGCATTTACAGGAAGGTGGGAGGAACACATGTGCCTCTGGGTTACACTAGAAAGGCTCATCAGCAAACGTCTGCCATAAAATGTTCATCAGTCGGGTCACCGTTGCAATGTAATAGCTTTCTGGATGAATCCTAAAATCAGTGCATAACTCTTTGATTTAAAGACTATCAAAATCACTACACTCAGCTGATAGGAAAATATGCTCTGTAGACTCCAGCGAACTACTTGAACACGATACAATGCAAAGAGGATTTTAAGGAATTTGTTCTTTTGCTCTCCAGATCTCCAATCCATGCTGCTTTGAGTCTAATAACTTTGTATTATTTGTTTGGTGAAAGCATATCTTCTAGAAAGGCATCTGGGCAATGTGGAGGTCACGAATGCACTCAGGTGATTTTTGTAGTGAGTAATCTCCCTCTCCATTAGAAGCACGTACCTCAGAAATACTTCTAGTAGAAGTATTTTCTCCCTGTAAAACCCTTTGTACAATGTAGTTGAGTTAACTCTCAATGTCCTTTTTCACAGCAAACCAGCTTAAATTGCATGTTTTTAAGACCTTTCTCCTTAATAACTTCAAATAATATTTGTGGCTATTTTCTCTTATCTGCCAGTCTCCTGTTTGGATACTGCACATATGTATGCCTTTGGTATAAAAAAAACCTAACACAATATTCCCAATAAAATCCTGAAATCTGCTTTTATATATTCCCATAATGCGTTACATACCTACAGAAGTAACTGAAAAAAAAAAAACCAAAAAAAACAACTGAGTTGTCTTCAAGTATTAATTTTGTGATCAATTATTATTTTCTATTACAGATTTACACATGGTTGGCATGAGGAATATAATAACGTTACATTAAATACAAATTTAAATGTCACACTGAAAAATATCACCTTCAAGCTCCGTTTTAAAAATGAAGCTGCCATGTACGCCTTCTTTAAGAAGGAGATTGTACACTGAAGTTTTCTTTTCCCCCCTTATCTCATATTTGGAACAAGGACATTTTGAAAGCCAGGTGTTGGCTATTTAGCAGCACAAGGGGTCATTGCTGAAATATGTGCACAAACGCATGCGAGCGGCACGCTTGGAGATCTCTGAACTTTGCTTGAGAAGCACTCAGAAACAAAGAGCCCAGCTTCAATATTTAAGTCAAGAGAATGAAACATTCATGTGCTGCAGCGAGATATTGTTGCTGGAGCTGAACGGACCCTGCCTGCCTGCCTGAGCCTGGGAATGCACCGCAGAATTTATGTGCTAGCCGTAAAACCTGCGTTTAGGGACACAAATTCCCACCAATCAGACTAAATAAATCAGCAGGCCCAGGTTTTATCATCACAGATAACCCTCATTAATCCAGCGAGCTTTTCCCGAAGACAAAGGACAAAATGAATTGCTCCATTTGTGCTGCCTGAGCGGCATGCTAATGCGGGAGGTGGAGGCATGAATAATGCAGGGCACGCAGCCCGGCACCCAGCTCCCGGCTGCCCCTGGCACCGCGCAACAAGTGGCGGCCGCCGCTCGGCCATCGCCATCGGCACCCAATGCCATCCGGAGGGAGCAAACCTCTGTGCCCGCCTTGTGCCCAGCACGGCCGGGGGGAGCCCGAGCTTCAGCCCCGTGCAACATGGAGCCGGGGAGCGCGGTCGTTCGTAACTCACATGTCCGTGACCCTGAATTACTGCTCTTGGCAGAGAGCAGCGCGCTTGGGTAAGTTTGTGCCACTTGTGACGTTGTCTTGAAGCTGTCGTCAGCTCTTCCCCGTTTATGGGAACTTTAACATGTCGTGTTTTGCCGATCTGTCTGAAAACAGCGTGCGTTCTTTTTGCCTTTAAAATGAGTTAGAGCAGCCCAGGAAGGCGTGCCGTGACTTCAGTTTTACCTTTAGGAAATACACGCACGGCGTCTGCAGAACTGACGCTGATGGTGCAGTCGAGCCTCCCCAAATTAACTCGTGTTACTTACATTTTCAAGTCCGCGTAACACACTGTTAAAATAAAATGTGTTTGTGATCCAAATTTGATTTCTTGCAAAGCCAAACTGAGACTGATGTAATTCAGTGAGTGTCAGACTGGGAAACCTGAAAGAATGTTTGTTATTCTTTGTAAGAAATGTTGGTTCCTTGTTCTAAGTGTAACTTCCACGGCTGCTCTCTTATTTTCAGCTGAATGCTTTTTTGATTCGTTTGGGAACAGGAACTGGGACTTCCATGCCATCCTTACAGAGCGTTAACTATTCTGCTGTATCATAGGAAGAAGAAATATTTTGCATATAAAGCATTTGGCAGTGATGGAGTAAAGCCAGAGTCGCTAGTACTATCGACAATTTTTGCTTTATTAATCGTGATCAGCCCATCTACCTATCATGTTCACCTCAATTGTCTGCTGGATTTTTGTTGATAGTGATACCATCAGCACTGCCTGGGAGCTCTCAGGTAACTCACTGTTTGGCACAGTTAAAAAATAGATAAAAATAGCCAGCTCCCAGGAGGAGAGGCCGTGAACAGGAGTGTGAATATGAAATGAATCGTAAATATGTTTTGATTGTGGATAATAAGCTCTTCCCCTTCATTTCTTAGCTTCTAATTAAATAGTCCAGATTCTGCTGTTGTTACTTTATTTTCTTTGTTTTGATCATAACAGCATTTTACCTGACATCAAAAAGACAGCCATATTTTGAAGGGAAAAAAGTGCAGCACAGTGATATCTAGCGCCGGTAGTAATCAAATGCTCTACCTGTGTTTTAAGAGGAACCAAAAAAGAGGTGAAAACGGGGATGTGTAAACAACAGGAGATATGCAAACAACGGATGTAATCCTGCACTCCTTAATCATGGCAGCAATCCATATTCACGTAGGTAACCCTATTGGTTTCAATAGACTCGTATCAGTAGGTGCTGTAGCATGATGCCCATATTTTTCAAAGAGATAACAGTGTCTGTTTTACCTGGATGTTCTGCAAGGTAATTTTAGCAACACAGCTTTTAGTGGTGTGTTTGAATGCATTAAAGCGATCGTATTAAATTACACTTTACCAAATGTTGTTTTTAGCTTCTGAAAGTATGTAAGAGAGCAATGGAATGATGTGTTGGAGGTGTCAGTAAGACTGTGCAAACCCAACGTGTTTTAGCAGGGATGTGCTCACAGTGGAATAGCACTGCTTATCCCAGAGGCTGTGGCTATAGGCTGTTTTGGTGCGTGAGGTACATAAACTTTGCTTCCTTTAGGTTAGGATACACTTCATCATAAGGCTGCTGTGATCCCTCCTATCTCACAGAGTACACGTGGAGCTCCATAAAAGTGATATCGATGAACATTGCTCACCTTTGTGTTACAAAAGTACACGGGCTTTGTGGTAGTGCTCTGTGAATATTTTCATTGCTGTTTACAGTTTCTGATCTTGCCAAAACAACTGGCTGCAGTTCTGCCTTGGGGTGGGCACATTTGTCTAAACATTGTGGTTATGCTCCCCTTGTCTTCAGCCCACATTGGTGCTTCTGTGCTTTCCACCACAAGACCTGCCCTGCAATCAGGGATGGGGCTGGGAAGACCTGTGAGCCCTTCCTTTGGGAGCACACCTATTAATGAGGGGAAACTAATTACTTAAAAGCTTTCAGTACAGTGGGGTTGAGAAGTGTAAATAGTCATGAAGCTCTGTGCCATCAACCTGCATTCAGTTTGTGCTGGATGCCAGTGGTTGCAGCGTGGCTATGAATGTTATCCTACAACCATTGTGGTTGCTCCTGAGGTACAGTGCTCTGCAAATATTCTCTTGTCTGTACCCTGAATGGGCTGAAATAGAAATGAAACAAATATGTAATGGATGATGTTTCCAGCTCATATGCAGAGATTAAGTGAAGCTGTTATTAAGTACCTGTTGGCTTTTTGTTGGTTGCATTGAGATGTCAAAAATGAATTGATTCTTCTCTATTTGGCTTCATTCCACAGCATGGCAAGTGGTTTTGATATTTTGTATTTGCAAATTAGGTACAGTATGCTCTTAGTATCTATAGATATACTACTGTAGGTATTAAATAGGTATTATAAAAACCTATTTCACAGAGATGTCATGCAGAAGTTCAGAGCTTTGGCTCCATGGCTATGGAGGACTGAAAGCAATTTTTCAATTTTTTTTTTTGGTCAGAAATAACGTTTGTGGTGATTCAGGATAGTTAGTTTTTCTCCTTTGTGAATAGAAGTCAGGTATAGTAAGAGGCGTTTTCTGCAATCACTGCCGTGCCACTCTCATGCTTTCTTTCAGCAGAGGATATCCTTTCTCCTCGCTTCCCCCCTAGGGCAGGGTGAATGCTCCCTGTTATTTCCCAGGGTTACAAGCTCCATGTGAGCAGAGCAGTGGGTGTTCGCATTGCAGGTGATAATACGAACAGAAAGAAAAAGTTCTCTGCAGTTTGGCAGCATTCCCTCTGTGTCAGATGGATATTTCTGCTCTTTGTGAGGGGGGACACAGAGGTAGCACATCATGGCCATTCTCCCCAGCTGTGGGCATTGCTGAGGTTCCTGCAGACCCAAGTAGTATGCAGAAGCTTTAAAGGGCAGGCAGAGGAAATGTTCTAGCTGTTGTTTTGCAGCTGGCTGGGAGCTGATGGCAGAGAAAGCAGAAAGACTGGAAAAGCCAGCATGTGGCCTGCACTATGTGCAGGTTGAGCAAGGCTGGGAGGGTGGCCTGGGAAAGACCAGCGCTGGCTACAACACCTGCTTTACCAGTCACTCAGGTCTGAGCCCCATAACAAACTGGGTTTGGTGTTTCCTTGGGTTAGTGGCATGCAGGACCGTCGGGACAGCAGCACCATGCATGGGACTGGGGAGCCTTCCCTGGTGGAAGAGTAGCACAGCCCCTGCAGATGTGTGAGTTTGATCTTGATCCTTATCAAATGTCTAAGCCAATACAACTACCCTAATGATTGGCTTATAGCTGACTAGTAGTTTCCGAGTGGAAAAGCTGAGCTGGTAAGACTATACATATTAAATGGGACAACAACATAAATAAAACTACAGTGCTTACCAACTGTAAAAGGTATTTAGTTGTCCTCCATCTGTTCCATTGCAGTAAACCTAGTTCTGTGACTGAAGCAGAACTGGAGGAGCAGCAGCACTTTCTGTTTGTGGTCCTGTCCAACCCAAGCTGATATCTCCCCAGGGCATGTTTCAAGGCTGGTTTTTTTTTGTACAACGTTGGTATGGTTTCACATGGCAATTTTGTCTCTGTCTCTCCAGAGAGGGAGAGGTGGGCAGAGGACAACCATAATCAAAGCCATGTGTGTGGTCCCCAGCCCAAACCTGCCTCAGATTACAATCAGTGATGTGTAACCTGCATTAATCACAGCCGTGTGCGATGGTGTAACGCGTCAGTCCCACTTCCCATGGCATGCAGAATTAATGAGGTGAAAGACTCATCCTCAGCTGCATAGTTCTTGGGGAAAGTGTGTTTCTTCCTCCCAGCGGGCTAATCAGTTAAGGAATTAGCCAGGCTCCTGAGCAGTTTCTGTTTTGTGTGCACCCAGTTGTGACACCTGGTGGTGTCCGAGCCAGATTTATTAAGCAGCAGAGCAGGCGGGGGGCAAGTGAAGAGAGCTGCACAATCTTTCCTGCTTGACTGCGAGTGATGAACTCATTGCAAGCTATAGAAAGGGAAGTTCTGAACCTGGATGTCAACCTTGATGTGCTTAAATGACAACTACAAAAGGTCATGCTTTGAAAACTTTTTATTTCAGAGCCTTCAAGAACGCATACGAGCTCGTCTGTCGTACGCGTCGCAGCGTTGTGCTGTGAGTGCAATGAGCTGGAAGAGTGTGTTCATTTTCACTCATTAGTTGACAGTGGTGCCTTTCAAAATGCTCTCTAGCGTTATCAGCAGTCAATGATGGTATGCTTTCAAAGGTTAAACTATTTGATTTTTATTCTAATTTGCTTATGCTCAGAGAAGCTGTATGAGGAGCATTATTAGTCTCCCTCTAACCATTACAGTAATGAATGGCTGCTGGAAACCATTTGATGTTTCCACGGTTTGAGGCATCAGTGGCCCCGGAGAGAGAAATATGTTATCTTTCCACTAAGTCTCTAGTTGTTCCCTGAGTTGATGAAAGAGTTAATCTATTACTGGCAAGACACTGCAGTTGTGAGTGAATCTTAAAAAACCTTTTAGTTGCAGTCAAAATCAAGCAGTCGGCGTGAATTCCTCTGTGTAATACCATGGTGTTCTTCTGTAGCAACCGCTTTGTCATTTGTGGTGCTTTCCCATCTCTCGGCAGTGCATTTCAGAGAGCTTTGTTCTTGCTGTGGAATTACAGTTACCATCCTCACTTCTGGCAGGTCTGGCACATGGGAGCCCACCAGGTGTAACCAGCAGGGAAAATCCTACACAACTACAGCAATCATAGAATCATGGAATGGCCTGGGTTGAAAAGGACCACGATGATCATCTTGTTTAAACTCCCCTGCTATGTGCAGGGTCACTGACTACCAGACCAGGCTGCCCAGAGCCACATCCAGCCTGGCCTTGAATGCAGAGAGCACTACTGCTGTTGAACTTTATTCCATTCCCCACAAGGTACACAGCCTTTTGCTAAGTGTGCTATCCTGACTTCTTGTTCTCGCATTACCATTAATAACTGGGGTCCTGCACAGAGATGTATCACCATTTAAAATGTGTCTTTTTTGCTTGTATTTAACCCTTTTCTGCTGATCAGAACACCAGTGTAGGCTTTATAAGGAACAGATAAGGTAGTGGTGCAAAGCAGACATAATAAGAAGTGACAGAATTGCCAATTATTTTGGTAGTCTTTTGAAAGATGAAGAGAGAGACCTGACAGCAGCCTATCAGTATCTAAAGTGAGGATAAAAGAAAGGAGAGACATTTCAGTAGGGTCTGTTGTGATAGGGGAAATGGCTTCAAACTGAAAGATGGGAGATTTAGATTGGATATAAGAAAAAGTTGTTTACAATGAGGGTGGTGAGGCACTGCTCAGGCTGCCTAGAGAGGTGGTGGTGCCCATCCCTGCAGACACCAAAGTTCAGGAGATGGGCTCTGAGCATCTGATGGAGCTGTGGGTGTCCCTGTGCACTACAGGGGGTTGGACCAGAGGGCCTTTAGAGATCCCTTCTAACTCAAACCATTCCATGATTCTATAAATTGTATCAAGAGAAAATGATAGAGTTTCCCTTGTGTCTGTAGGATAGCCCTGGGTAAACACTGAGAGGGGGGAAAAAAAAAGTTTTTAATGCCAGAAGCCTGAGCAGTAGGTCAGGATAGCTGCACTTCTCGTGGGTAGCATGGAGCATCTCTTGGGCTGTGTAAAATAAAGCACCAAGCACTGCTTTGCACTAAGGAGCCCACTGTCACCATGCCAGCAAATGATGCTCTCCTCTCTCCTCCTCTCTCAGAGCTCACCTGCAGCATCACACCATGCAGCTGCTCTGAACGCTATCGGTGAGCTTTTACCTGGGCTGCCAGGACACACCAGAAGGGTTGTTATTGCTTTTCACATCTTACCTAACAGCTGGCAAACAGTTCTCGATTTGTGTGGCTGTGAATGAGTCCCTTTGAAGGAAAGGGAATCTGGTGAGTCCTACCCAACTGACACTGATAGAAACAACACCAAGGATGTGTAACACCGGGGAGGTATCAGGTTTTATCAGACAAAGTCAAGGAGATAAGGAACAGTGTCCTGAGGCAGCTGATCAGCCCTCCTTCCAGCACTTCAACGGGATGGAAGAACTCTTTTGTGTAGCTGGGGCTATTTTTTCCATCTATTTAAAATGCCTTTTTGGATTTATTTCTCCACATTAATATCATACTTTAGCAGGCAAAGTTCTCAGAATACTTTCTTTCTGCACAGTCAGTTTTTGTTAACAGATCGCTTTCCAGGCTGAATTGTTCTGAAAGCAAGGTTTAATCAATAACTACATGGCTGATTTTTGCTTTGCTAAAATGTGGTTCAAGTGTCATTCTGCTCATGTGACTGAGTGAATGAAAATGAGAAATGGAGGCGGGCCATCACCTTTGTTAATAATACCTGAGTATAACGAAACCACCTGAGAACCAGTCTGCAGTGAGGGACAGTGAAACCTGCAACAAATAGCACAGCATTTCCAAGCACCATTTAAAAAAAGACTTAGAGCAAAAAGATTTCATTCCATTTCCTATATCTAGAATTGGATATGTATAATACAGTGTATTATACGCTCACGCTGGGAATGATGTGTCATTGAGTGCACCGGATCTCTCTCCCATACAATCCTTTCCATATAGGATATAATAGCTGTGGGGAGATACGGAACTTAATGGGAGAAAAGAAAAAGCTGCATACCAGAACGGACACAGCAAATTGCTAACTGCTGCTTCAGAAGATTTAGGAGGGTTGCTATGGTTTCTGCTGAAACCTTCCAGCCGCAGAGCAGCCTCTTGCAAGCAGTGCTGAACGGAGCTGTAAGGAAACACATTGCACGTGCAGCCGTGGTGTGATGAGGCAGTGCCCAGCACAGCGGTGGGTGCCAGCCCCCTCCCTCCCTGTCCTCTCCTTGGAACTCAATGGGCGTAATGAACATTGAGAACTGCCCAGAGCTACGGGCCTTCGCTTGGTGAAAAGTTCAGCGCGCGGCAGGGGGCTGCTAAAACACCCAAACTGCTTTTTTCCTATCGTGTTCTCCTCTTTTTCTTATCTCGCATCTCTGGATTTCTAAATGTTGAAATTTTTAGGACAGGCACTGCTTGCTGCTTCTTTTTTCCCTTCCTTACCCGCACAGTGCCTAGAACAACAGCTCATGACCTAGTTCTGTCTTTTAATTGCTGCTGCAATATGAATTTTAATTCCAGCTAGAGTCCAGATGTATTGAGGATATGAAGCGCATGTCGGAGCTGGTGCCATTTATCTTGTAGGCCAGTGTTTCTCAACCCTTTGAATTCAAGGAGCCCTTAACCTTTTTGAAAAATTCTTAAACCAGCATCGTGTATTTCACCATTGTCTGGTGATGAGAAATTGAGATAACTACTGTTAATCTAAATGCTAATATGTATTTTCTTTTACAGCTTTGTTTTTCTGTTCCTTAGCTTTCCATTAAAAAAATCAATGTAGATGAACATAAGCATTGGTCTCGCATCCTTCAGTGCCCAAGTGAACCTGGTGACAGGTACTGACAATTGCTAGGAGCCCATCTTATAGATAGGGAACCCATCTTATAGGTACTTAATATTTGTTGGCATCCTCTCATAACCATTTTTAATGACTTTTGGACAGAAGAGTGGTTCAGTTCTGCAGGATTTTTGATATCACAGAGATCATAACTTCATGAACAAGGTTATAATTTAGCGTGCTCAAAAGGAGTACTTTTTGGAACAATTTCAACTTTGTTCACTTACAGGATCTCAGCTTTTATTTACTTCTCTGTGTTTTAGAACAAACACTGGCTGCACTTCGTGCTTTCTAAATATCCCACAGATTTCCTCTATCAGCTGACATTTAGCTGTTGTGCTTAGCGAAGATTTCCCTCCTCCCCTCCACTGAGATGTGTAGAAAAGGCAAGTTATCAATATGCCTTCCACAGATTGCTTCAGAAAAGGCTCAATTTTAATCATTCAGTGATTGCAGCTTGTGACAGATGCAGGAATCCTTTGGGAAGAAGAAAAAAATGCACATATGAAAACATACGCTGTTTTATGTTAGATTATGTCTTGAAATGCTGGGATACACTGTATTCAATCAGCACATAACTTTAATTGTTCCTATTAAGGAAACTGCAAAATGGAAAAATAACAGCAGCTTCTGATGTATGTGTAAGGATGCCTGACCCAAAACTTGCACATAGCAGGCATAGAAGAGTATTTATTCGCATTATGCCAGTGGATGTAGAATGTGGAGAAGGAGACTAACTGATACCTAGGAGAGGCAGAGGAGGAACAAAAGGCTCAAACAAGCACTGAAAACATGGCTGGGAGAAGCCCACGGACAGGTATTGCAAGCACATGTCTGGGCTGAGTATAACCTTTGAGATGACACAGGGAGAAGAGTCCTTGCCTTCATCATCACAGTATCCCTTTACCCCAAATCCACCTGCCAGACACTGATGTTCTCTGTCTGCTGCCAAGTAATGCTTTAAAGGAAGCCACTTCAAACATAAACAAACAGCCACTTTAAACTGTTACCAGTGATGCACTGTAGGCATGACGTAGTGCATCTCATTCTCCTAGTGGATATAACATTGCTGCCGTATATTATTGGTGATATTTGATGTACAATGCAGCTATATTTAATTAGCCAACTAAAATGCATTTCCTGCCAAGTGGATGGTGGGCAGGAAGGGAAATGTCTTATATCAGAGTGAATAAAAAGAGCAGATAATACAATTTAAGACAGAAATTTAGTACATTAATCCCTGAGATCCCCTCAAAAGCTGTGGTATCGTGTAGCAGAGCTCTCAGAATACAAACCAGCCATCTAGCTGTAAAAGAAATCCCTCTAAAAGGAAACAATAATGATATCACGTTATGGAACGGCAAATTCAAATTAACCTAAAATTTAAGACCTAAGATAACACAAAGCCTCTGTTGCTGTTATGTTTCGGAAAAATGTTCCTCACACAATGGGACAGAGCCTTGCCTTTAGCATCACATTCAGCCACACCCAGCAAATCATCCCTGGCACTTCCCTGCCTGCACCAACTCCTTGATGCCCACCTTCACAGTGGCAGTGACTGCTGGTTAGGTAAGATTTGATTTTCTCTTCGTGAAGGCAGGAGACCACGTTTGCTGGCCAGAAGTCCGTGCCAATTCCTTGACTCTTCTCTGTGTGGTTGATGGCAATTTCTATGCCACCGTGCTTCCCAAACCTAAATCTCCTTCAGCATCATGCAGAGCCCTTCCCTGGTAGCTCTTCACAGTAGCTCTCAAGTACTTCTCTCCAGTGGGATGTCTTGGTTATTGGATGTGGGAGGAAGATGTGGCAACACAAGCCAAACATCACTGCAGTCCCCTCTTTCTCTTGCCCATAGGAATTTATAAGGGCTTGTAAACGGGTCTCTGAGCCCTCCTCCATAGAACTAGAGAGGCTTCTCTTCCTTGGCTCATCAACAGGCTGTGGGAAGGGTCTCTATTTGGGGCTGGCACAGACGCAAAAGTATGGGACCACAGTTCCTGGTCAGGGCATATCTGAGTCCAAAATAGTCCCTGAGAAAGTGACACTGCCCCAGGTTGAGGATGTCAAATGCAGGCTGGCAGGCTGGGGCAGAGCTGTTTTGGTGGCTCTTTTCTTGCAAGAAAACTTCTGCAGCTGCCTACATTACACAGAATGGAGCACGAAGTCCTATTCTAGGAGAGAGGAAAGCAAGGAAAGGACAAAGTGAGCAGTGGGCTTGTCCTTTATCCAGGGTAAAACTGTCCTTCCAGACATCCCAGCTGATAGGTGGTCACAGCAGGTTACTGCACGACTTGGCCCTAATCACACGTGTTCATGCTGCTCTGCCTCTGCCTTGCATCTAAATTCTCTTTTATTATTACTAATGTTGCTTCCCTTCCCCTTTGTACTCCTCGTGTAGCAGCAGTGTTTTAGCTTGTTTTCAGAACCCAGCAATAATATTTCCTGAGACGATTCGTTTCTTTAATTTGTTGTTGTTCTGGTGCCCAACACTTCCTGTACATACAGAGCTCCCCCCGGACTCGAGAGCCTCTCTGCAGTACATGCATCTTCGACAGTTTATTTTAATCAGGGCTACTGGAATTCTGTAATACTTCAGGCCAATTTCTACAGTAAATTGAGCGCATTCAGCACAACCAAGAGCAGCCAGCGATCAGACATAACTGCCAGCAGTTTCACACCTTCACTGCAGAATCCTTGCTTGACTCCATGTTCCTGGAAACCCATTTTTGCCGTCACTGTTTCCAGCAGGAATCTCTCAGTTGCTAGGGGAAGGAATTTTTTATGCACTTCCACATGAAATGTTTTTAGCTTGTAGTGGAGAATTACCCATCCAGTATTCTGGTTAATATGTTCTCTATTAAAATGGAAGGACCAGAGTGCAGTGAGAAGCAAATCTCTAGAGGTCTGGAGGCCAGGTTTGATACAGGCACTATCCAGGCATTCAGAGTATGACTTGAGTCTGTGTCTGCTGCATTTATTTGCAGCTCTGACAATTACAGGCTGTCACAGGAGACTTCCATTTCTACTCCTGACTCAATTACCAAGTCTTATGCTTCTTGTAATATTACCATTGCTGTAAATAAAGCCAAATTCATTCTCTGTTTTCTTCGCTCTTCTAAGGAAAAAAGAAGTGGCTGATTTCTAGCAACTAGCATCAAACTGAACCCAAGCCTCCAAGGGCCTCTTGGTTGCTTGAGAGCTAAATATATTTTCAATAAATTTGTGCTTATCGACGCACTGAATTTAAAAAGCAAAATCTCCTGTATTTACTGTTCATTCCCAAATTCTCACTGCATCACCTAGTACACATACTCAAACAATTTAGATACCCTTAAAATGTTACAGCTGAGAATCCATAGTAAATGCAATGCTTAAGCATACGTTCAGATTATGTAGAATGTTACTGTGCTTTCCATAACGCATTCTTTTTTGCATGCAGTCTAGCACTTGTCTTCCTTTTTGGCTGTTACTGCATGTTAAAATGATGTTTACATTAAACTGCTCGTGACTCTTGGTCTTTTTCTTAAGTGATTGGTTGATTGCAGCTCAATAACATTTGAGTAATTCAAATTAGTTTTTGCAGTTCGTGTTTGTAGTGATCTGAGCCTGTCTATATACAACTTCTGAATTGGGTCCAATTCCAGGACTCATTAAGAATGCACGTGTCAGGAAGGCCCCAGTTCCAGTGTAAACGCTTGCTTTCTCTCATTGTCTCCCTTTCCAGCTGGGATTGCAAAAGCTGACTGCAGAAAGAGCAGCTACAGGGGATCATCCTTGGAGGTGCTCTCCTAGTGAATGAAAGCCCGCTAAGCCTGGGATTCCCAGCCTGTGAAGTGCACACCATAGTGCTATTAGAATATTTTAAGGGTTGCTCTCCTGTATCTGTATCTTGTCCTCACCATAGCCGTATGGTTTTACCAGCAAGCACCTCCCAGCTCAGCTGAGCTTCCCTGTCTCAGGCACTTACCCTGACCAGCTGCAGGGCATTAGAGTTGATATAAAAAGAGGCATGACTGGTTTCCCTTCTTGACATCGGGGGGTTTCAAAGACTGGAGTGCAGGAGTGGAGGTAAGAAGGTTTTAGGTAGGAGTGTGCAGTTTTTGTGCAGGTACGCATATGCTTCTGAGTCACAGAGCCTGTATCTTCTTTTATTGAGTTAACCTTGGGTGATAATGCAATGTTTGTCAACAAGGTGGAATCCTCATAGAATAAACATGGTTTTCCAAGCCAGGATGTATTTGGTGTTATAAGACTTGATGCTACTGGTGTGGGTTTTACAGCAGCAGCCCAGGCATTCTGTTCTGCTGCTCTAGGTTCTTATTTTACTTAATCTACTTTATTACTTTTTGTAGTGCAAAATGCATGAGCAATCCTTGGAGCAAAGGCTTCCTTTTAGCAGTGGGTTGCCTTCCCTACTCCTTTATATTCTTTCTTTTGCCCTGCGAACCTTGTGTTGCTTTACCTGGCCCACCCTCCAGCCTGGCTGTGGCTTTATTCTGGGAATTGGGAAAATATACTTTTGAAGCTCAGGTCAAGAGTCCATCTGCTGTTTGTTTAGCCCCTTTAATGAATCATTTACTTTAAAACAGAGAAATTAGCCGAAGCACCAGGCACAAAGGAGTGGTTTTGAGCTGTGGATCCATGGATGCAGCTCACAGGTCAGGTAGGGCTAGAAATTGGGGGAAATGCTTCAGCACAGCACTGGGATTTAAAATTGAGGTGTGGTGGTGAGCGGGAGCTGTACAAGAGGATAACTGCTTCGTAAAGATGAATCTTCTTCCACGGCAATGGTTCTACGCAGACATCCAACTCTGCTATGTGCTGCCATGTGCCAAAATATGCCAAGATCCACCAAAATTCAAATAGAAAATGCTGTATTTATATGGAGATCTCACCCAGGTTCTGCTGCTTCACGGTAGATGCTGGTGGGGAGAGGTGAAGTCTGTGGGCAGGCAGGGCTATCATTGATGCTTCATACTAAGAGGGCTCATTAACTCCACAGTGCCATTTGTGAAGATGAAAAGTCTTCTTTTCACAGTGTGGAAATTTTAACTGTGCCCCGGCTAAAGATTACCTTAACCTGCTATAAATTGAGCTGTTTCACTAATTGGTTTCTTGGTTCATTAACCAAATTGCGTGTATGAGGGAAATGGAAAAAGCTCGGAATGAATTTCCCTTGCAATTCTTAATTTAAATGGTGAATAATAATCACATGTTGAACAAAATATGTTATGTGAGTTGCAGCGATGGAGTTAATTTTGTTACTTTGAGATGTTTTGCCACCCATAAAGCTTCCCGGGAAGATGATCCTCAGCTGTCTCATTCTGCATTGTGTGACACCAGGAAGTCGCTACAGTATAACGTAGTTATGTCCAATTTGATATAGAAACACTTGGTCATGTGCAGTTCCTCCTCGTGCATTGCTTGAAGTAATGAGATAACAGAGATAAACAGTAATAAACTGAAAAAGTCAGCTTTACTGCAATGAGTGTAGTTCTGTATTTCCACCATCAGTACTGAAGTAAGGAAAACAGGATGTGTCCTTGGTTTACTCTTTCCAATGCACTGCACACAGCTAAAAATCAAAGATTAACTCTGAGCAGCTAAAGCGAGCAAATCCTACTAATTCATCAAAGCAAACACTGCAGAATTTAATCTGTTTTATGAATTTTCTGCCATTGATTGTTATGGCACGGTTGGGGCACAGGAGGTCATTTGTGAGCACTGAATTGCTAGTTGTGTGACAGTGAAAAAAGAGAGCTAAAAGAAAGGTTACATTACAGAAGATGCTAGAAGCAATTTTTGGAAGACAAATGTATATCATCTAAATTAATGATGGTAAACCTCCAATTAGCTGAATGTTGATGCAGAATTACAGCTTTATAAGGTAAATACATGTTTTCTCAAGCCAAAGGGTTGAGTAAGAAAATATTTAGCTTGCAAACTGTAATAGGGTTATAGGTAGATGAACATTTTCTGTGACTCGGGGCATGGTGACCTCACTGCTGACAAATCTGACAATAACTGCATTACTGCTTCCCAGCAGCCATACAGACAATGCCATTTATGACCCTGTTCTCTGGAGTATCCCCCCTTTATAGGGGAGGGAAAAATCCTGACTGTGCTGCTTTGTTTTTCAACAAACAGCTTAGCTTTTGTGTTAGAACAGAGGTTTCTTCTTCGGCTCAGTTAAAGAGGTTTTGGCACAAACACGTTTAAGGTGGGACCTCTAAACTTATTTAGTTTACTTTATTGAATGCCTCTGAAGATGTATGTCAAAGCTGCCCTTGTTCCTTTTTTGCAATTTAGCCATACTAAAATACTTGAATTATAGAGTTATTAGGGCAATTTACTCCATGGAAATGTTGAAATTTTCATGCAGATTGCTTTTATGTGGAAGGTGAGGTAGTCTCTCAAATGCATCCTCCCGCAGTAAAACACTGCATTTGCTGGCATTCATGAATACTTGCAGTTTACCTTTTGGCTGTGTGTAGGAGTCTGAAGTCATTATGACCTTGAATATTAGCAAGGAAAAGATCTCGCTTGAAAACCAACCGACAAAAATGCCACTTTGGCATTTTCTCTTAAGGTCTTCTCCACTTCTTATGCTGGAGCATAGAAACTATAGGAACTCTACAGTTCAGCCCCTCAGCCCCTTGAATATTTTTAAATGGTGTCCATAGCCACCCTGATAGAGGCACAGTGATGGGAACATACCCAATGTTAGGTCAGATCCAGTTACATCATGATCCTAATTCTGGCCAAAAAACTGAGGGCAGAGAATACTGCATCCTTCCTGGCAAACCATCCTGGCTTCTTCAGCCAGGGATCTTCCTGAGCTTGGAGCAGGCTCTCCACTGTCTTGATTAATGCCAAGGCTGGACTTACCCTCCATAAACTCGTCTAATTGCTTTTTGGAATTTGTGCTCTACAACGTTGGGTTTGTGTCATTTAGGTTCACAATTTAATTGTGTTGTGTAGAAAAAACCATCTTACAGCGTTCATATTAAACAGTCTGCCCAGTAGTTTAGCCCCTCAGGGCTCTCCCCAAGCATCTTTTGAAAGCTGTTTGTGATTTTCATTATCTTTGGTTTTAGATCTCTGTCATATCGTGCTTTTACTGGCAAATCCCAACTTATTAGTCTCTCTAGGTTTTTCAGCAGTGGACCCTTTCCTGGGCCTTTCTGGGTCAGTATTGTCCTTAATATACTTCTGTATATTATACAGAAGTATACATTATATAGTATAATATACTTTAGCATGGAAATTGAGTTGAAGGAGTCGTTGAGGTACATTTTGTTTATTTATGTTGCTTACTGTATATTTTTCTTGTTCTTGACTCTGCTCCTTTGTCAGCCTGGTCTTCTGCCATTTCTCTATAATTCATACTATGTTGGTTTTTTTTTTTTCATAGCGTCCTCTGATTTATCTTAACTCTATCATATTTCTGGGATGGCCATGAGAAAATTACCCTCCTACCCCCCTTTGTAAAAATAAACATTATTCAGTTCTTTTATACCAATTAGAACTTGCAGAATATTGCTTGGGTTGCTATTTTTATGCTGCACATGTAAATGCAGTCTTATTTGTGTTGACTATTCTTTGCAATTTTTTTTTTTTGAACCTATGGAATTCAGTGACACGTCTTTGCTTCGTGTGTACTTCCATGTCAGATGCCATTGTATCAAACTGCCTCTCTGCTGCCATGTGTCACACAGCAACACGTAGCAGAATGTTGGCTGGAAAGTTCCATCTCTGACATTGTGGGCCATGATAATAAGATAGGAGGTATTACTTTCAGAGCAACCCTTGTATACACATCAATTTTCTGCAGATTTTCCTTGGAGGAGGAGGGAAGGGTAGGCATTCAGGGAATGGAAACTCTCACCTTCAGGGGCATTAGTTGTGCTGTTCTATTCTGGTGTGAATGGAGCTATGTGTTCCTTGCAGGCCTCCTTGGTGCCTGAAGTTTTCTCAGTAAAGCTTTCATCTTTCTTCTGCATTTCCTTGCACAGGGACTGCTCTGTTGGGGAGGGATTATTTTTATTATTATTTTTTGTTTAATGAAGGCTTTTGTCCCACTCTGTACTCCATAATCTCCCATACTGTCTCTCAGATCACTCTTGTTCTGAAGGCTCCGAGTTGTCTTTTCAACCCACATAACCAAAGACAAATAGCTATATATGTTTCTTGACCCAGATCAGAGGCTAGACACCAACCTGCCTTTTCCTTAATTCATTTTTTCCTTGCTTTGATCCCCACTGATGTTTATTTTACATTTATAGCAATCTCCGAGACATTTAGCAAAGGCTTTGGATATAAGGTGAATTCTGAAATCCATAGCTTCTCCTCATAACGTGGTTTTGAACTGAAATCCTCTTGAAAGGTCACTTGAAGTCTTGAAATACTTGAGCATTTAGATTGTTGTTGATTTTTCTAATGGTGACTGACTAGCCAGCAAGCTCTTCTACTGGAAAACAGAGTAAGTGTATTTTGTATTTTCTTTTCTTGTAAAACCCACTGGGATTCGCACAGAGGGTGGTGAGGCACTGGAACAGGTTGCCCAAGGAGGCTGTGGATGCCCCATCCCTGCAGGCATCCAAGGCCAGGCTGGATGTGGCTCTGGGCAGCCTGGTCTGCTGGTTGGTGACCCTGCACATAGCAGGGGGTTGGAACTGGATGATGTTTAAGGTCCTTTGCAACCCAGGCCATTCTATGAAATTCTGTAGTATTGGTGCTGGTACAACTGCAGTATGTACAGATGGGTGCTCATGGAAATGACAAGTGTATGAGGCTAAATAGTTTAGAAACTGTTGTGCATGGAAGAAATCACTTTGTATGCATGCATTGTAGTTAAAAGAAAACACTATCTCTAAATGTTTGATGACTGATTCATTTTCACAGAAGATAGGCATGGCAGCATTTAAGTTACAATAGCTGTGTGCATCCCCAGTGTCATCCTGTGGTGACTTTATCATTGGCAGCTTGTTTGTATGGGGCTTTCAAGAGAATAGGCTTGCTCATCATACTGATTACATGGTTTTTAGTTGTGCAGTTGACTGTGGATGTGTTGTATGGGATAATTAATTCATAGCTTGAGTCTTGGTTTGATATCCTTTCACCAAATCTGGCTGAAATAAGGATTACCAAATTCATGTTTCTACAGGTAATCCCAAATAACACATAATTTTACAGGCATTTTGTGATAGATTAAAACACTGAATTGACTTGGGGTGTGGGTGGGGGAGAGAGGAAAAATATTACCATGTTCCACATTCTTCAGTATTTTTCTCATTTCAGCATTCATTTGTCTATGTGTGTGTTTGATGCAGTTCTAATTAGTCTCCTTTAAGCAGCATGATGAAGTGTGTAAATTTTCATGTGTCATCTTGGCTACTGTTTTCTCTTTGAAATCAGTATGTCTCCGCTGCTCTGCTTTTAGCTTGTCCTTAGAATACTTTTCCATTTAGCTTCCAGGCTTTAATGATCCAGCTTTGCATTGAAAAAATGCAGAGTATTCAGTTATCATAGAAAAATGTTAATATCAGGTGGTGACTTTTTTAGGGGGGGGAGCAGTTAGATCATTGCTCAAAAATTAACTTCAGGTTTTTGGTTTCTCCAGTACAGAGGGCTAAGTCTCTTCATGAAAATGACAATCAGAAGCACTTTTGGGAACTCAGAGGCAAAAATAAAACAGTTCAATGTATCCCTCTTTGAAATGCTTAGAGTCTGGTTTTTGTAATGAGTGACTTTAAAGAAAAAGCAAATTCTGTGTCTTTTCTGGAAGAGAATTAGCTTTATCTAAGGCAATCAGCGTTTATTATAATTTCTGCATTTGGAGAAGCAGATTTTAAGAAACCTACTATTTTGAACTTTTTGGTGTTGGCCACAATTAAATAAAGCCTTTTCCTTTGAAGAACACTTAATGGTTCTTTTTATGTTTGTATTAAATATTCTGTGGTACTGCGTAGTTTCGTACCATCTTCTACTTGGCAGCCGCACAGTAGCTGTTTACTCACTGTCTTTTGATTAATTCTCTTGCTATTCCAGCATGTAATATACCTCATTTGTTTAGAGAAAGGGAATACATTTCATATTTAAAAACCCTTTTACTGCAGTTACTGCATCTTTGCAGATTTAATTAGGTCTCAGTCCCTTCCAAATCATGCAAGTCAAAGGTCCCGTCTTACTTGTCCCTGGGGCATCGTTACAAAATGTCCCCAGATGGAGTCTAGTTTCTAACTGATGACTTTACCATATAGGGGCTAATTATTTCTAATCTTACACATTGATGGGACTGTATTTTATGTCTCTGAGCCACTGGAACTGTTAACTGCCAAATTATCCTCCGCTGTAATTTGCGGGTTATGTCTCCATAAAATGGACCGACTTCACAAATGACAATCCCTTCCTACCAGGCTCTTGCATTTTGAGCCGTAATTATTTCTGGCACACAGCTCCATCCGATGAGCCCTTGCTAATCTGCATTATTATCTGGGATAACCGTTAGTGCCTGGCTGCAGGCACAGGCCTAGGCTCTGCTCTATGGGGCAGCCGCATGGCTGTGCTCAGCCCAGCCTCCGACTGCTGCCTTTCCTTTTTATGAGCAATAACCTCCGTCGGGTCTTTAAAAGAAATGACTCAACACTTTCACCTTCTGGAAGGGAAAACCTGTATTTTGAAGTCTATAACGCATGAAGGTGTCGGAAGCCTAATCTAGTATAAGCTGCCTTCAGTCAGCCCTCTTAAGCACCGGGAAAGAGAAATGAATATCTAAAAAGCACCAAATAGCTACAATTGCACTTGGATTTCATGGCTGTGTGTGATAGAGGTCAGTAACATAAAGCTGTTTATTTCATCACAAAAAGCAGTGCCTGTTATCAGAACTTGCTGTAGGCGAAGGTATGGGAAACTCCTTATTTAAGTGATGCGCTCCATTACGACTTCACTTTGCAGGTGTGGGATTCCTGCCCTGCTTCTCTCTGTCACTTCTGCCCCAGCCCATCGAGCTGCTTTTGGGGTTGGCTCTGCAGAGCAACAGCATAAAACGATGATAATTTGGGTTTGGTATCTTCCAAACCTTAATCCAGTGACGGCAAACCAGAAGCTGCATTAGGAAAGCAGGGGCCTTGGAAGATTGGACTTTGGAAATATTGGGCTTCTGTCTCAGTTGGTTTCAGGGACATCAATAATGCCTTATTGATTTAGAAATTACTTTTTAAAACAACAGAGAGCTAAATGACAATGCAGTCTGAAGGGGAGTGAGCCTTGCAAAACCTGGCATTACCCAAGGGCTGCCAGCTCCAGAGGCACTGACTGCTAACCAAGGTATGGAGGCGTCGCTGCTCAGTTTGGGGACTTATCTTAGTAAAGGAAGATTGAAATGCAAAACCCCACCATGTAAATGTGGATTGATAAACCTTCCTTAAATGCTGAATGAAGTAGATAATTCTGTATTTATATACCTATCAGCATTAATATTATGGCCAATGTGTTAATACCAATGTCACTGTAACTAATGCGGCAATACATTTAGAGTAATAAGATAGTACTAAATCACTGTGACAGATACTAGACTGACCTTCCAAAATAATCCTTTCAGTCTAGAGTATGAGCAACATCTTTGCCCTTTTATTTCAGATAATATAAAATCACCCGCTGATATTTTTGTTCATTTTCATGATAGATCACTGTCACCCCACGAATCATCCCAACAGTGCATTTATTCATTTTTAAGCGTGTCTTAATTTTTTTTCTTTAAAAGAAGTTCAATATCCTGGAAGCCTGTGATTTGACTTAGGAGTGCTGAGATGTTTAACCTAAATGAGCATGAATTTGAGGATGCTGTTGTCTGCTGCTCCAGGTACCTTTGCAGTGCGTTCATGTGTAGTGTTGGTATGTGCTCTAGGGTTGCAATTAACAGAATATATCAAGCAGCATGCAATTGCTTGATATATGTGCAATGTCCTGAGTTTGCTTTTTCTTTCTTGTATTCGAACTTAGTGTTTTGAGCAATTAAAGCTGAACATGAATCTTGTGCTGATCTAATGTTGGATTCAATTGGTAGGATTTCAATAATACTTTGTAAGTACTTTGTAAATACTTCAGTTGTAAAAATGGGGCTTTTATTCCCAGTTCTCCTGAATAATGCAGCACTCTCTAGAATCAATACCTATGTATACACATCTGTTTATCATTCTCACTAACCAAATTACATGAATGTATCATGGTGAACAAACCACAGCATCTTTAAGCTCCAACAGGAGAATAGATGTCTGTGGCTTAAAACAAATGGTGCTAGTTTGCAACCCTACTCATGTCCTCATTGCAGGGCTGCTGTCAGTGTGCTCTCAGCACAAATTCATGTGTGCCCTAGCAAAGGGTAAACTGTTCTGTTTTTCCTTTGGACTAAAAAGTCAAATCAAGATGACTTTTTCGATTAGAAATGAAAAAACGTCTAATGCAAACAGCTGAATAATAGCTTAAGCCACTCCTTGCCCTATAAAACAATGGAAAGCAGTAGAAGTAACATCAAATAATCCAATAAGGACATCCACCCTAACCTGTCAACCCCCAACATTAAGAAGTAAAGATTATGTTGTTGCCCTGTCAGAAAGGGAAACAGGGCGCATGCTTCTTGGAGAAGTGAAATCTTTTATTTCTAGAAAGGGGTATAGTATGGTCTGGTTAATAGTGAAGTGCTTCACTCTCACATCTACCTGCAGTGGTTTTGTAGTGTCTGGACAAAGGGCAGAGAGGGCTGAGAGTTGTATTTTGTAAAGGATTCAGATACCAGGTAGAAGATACACACGTTAACTGAGTCAATGTGACTGGCAGTGAGTAACTCATGGGCACAGTGTATGTGCAAGTCCTTCACTAGAAGGGCATGTTAATAGTTGCAACTTACTACAGGAAAATACAGAATGTTCCAAAGATGGTTGTTTTTTTTTCTGTAGTGCTTTCACTTAGAGTTAGAGCAGGCAAGGATGGAGAGTCATGCTGCGTGGTGTGATGGTTCCACAAGGAACTAGCACAAAACAGAGCATGGAAGCCCTGAAATACAAATGATGTGATGACCACAGCAGTACAGATAGAATCTTATGTGGAGTCTTATGTCTAACCCAAATTTCCAGTCTCCCCAGTAGAAAATTCCACCCAAATCTCTCACTTGCCAGGGTGTATGGACTTGTAATGGCTCTCTGCCTGAGGATGAATCTCCCCCACTGCATAGAGATGCTTGCTCTTGGCCTGAGGTAGGGCAACACCTGGTACACAAGAGCCACCCAAACCAAACGTTGCACTGAGCAAAGGGTGTATCCTGCGTGGGAGCTCTTAGCATCCCTTTTGCTAAGCTTGAAAATGCTCTTTAATGTCCTGTAGCTCATTCTGCAGCTTCTTGTGGGAGAGTTTAATGGTAGCTAATGTTGGAGAGAATAATAGTGGTGACCAAGAGGTTTTTGAAAGCATATTCAGCACAGTCTGTCTTCTCTAACTGCTGAGTGTGAAGAGACTCTTGGGATCAATTCTCATCCCAGAGCACCCGGCAGAAAGACTGCAATTGAGAGGGGCCAGGATTTGGCTGGGGAGCTGCAGAGAGTGCTGCTGAATTTTGTAATGGCTTATGCACTGGCTGCAGATCAGAGATTGTTGCTGAACAGAGCAACTGTAGGACAAACAAAGTGGTGATGGTAATCATCCATAACAATTTAATTCTGCCCTTGGTAGATGGTTACTTCAACGTTTTGTTATACTGGCCTAAGCTGTTCATTTATTGCTTCAGATCACATTGTTCCAGGTACTCTCTGCAGTAAAATGTAGGTTTCCAATGCTGTGTCTATCATAGTAGGTGAATTTAGGAAGACAGCTACTCCAGTTATGGTGTGCTATGTGACTTTAAACAGGGCAGATGTTGTACATTATTATGTCTGAGGTGCAGCAGTATTGAGGTCAAACAGTTGCAGTATCATTAGGTCAGTCTTCAGCATTTCACTTTATGGTTTTGAAAGTCCTCTCAGATTCCATAATCTTAGCATGAGCTTTCTGTATTATTATTTTTTTTTTAAGAGAATGGAAACAAAAAGATGAAATTGAAAATACAGGCTACCAAGAAAGAAGTGGTTTTCTGAGGAACAGAGCTGATGAAGGCCATGAGTCAGTACTGAGTCTCCTCTTGCTGCTGCTCTCTCCTCCCTACATCTCCTCCATATCCCACTTCATCTGTCCCCAGTGCTTTCTTGCTGCTCCTGGACAGGATCTGTGGTTCTGGCACTGTGGGTGAACTTAGTGGCCAGTAGGAAAGTGTCAGTCAGTTGTGAGTCAAAGAGAAGAGAACCAATGAGCTTCTCTCTGGGGTGGCCTCTTTCTACAAAATCATTTCATCTATTTATTTACTTACTTCTACAGTGAGGTAAGTTATTGACCCTCCTGTCACGCTGGTTGAAGCAGCCCATGTGGTCCAAAGTCTGAGGTTGGACAGATGGATGGACTGAACATAAATCAAGTTTGTTCTGAAAATCAACTTAAAACTGGATGCAAGTAGAGAGTACAGTAGAAAAATGTTTTGTTTTGTCAGCTTTATTTATTTTTCTGTTATTTTCAATTGATTCCCTGGTAGTAATTAATTAGGATAAAAGACAAGCCCTCTAAAACATAGGGACAAATTTCATGCAAGCATAATTGTGCCTTGCTATCCAGATATGTATTTATGGATGTAAGTATGTGAATGACTTTATTCACAGGAGTAGCTCCTGGGAGACAACTACTGTGAATATAACTACTCACATTTTGAAATATTTCCCAGATTGGTTTTGCATCAAAAGGTGTTGGGGAGTTCATGTGCGTGTTGTGAATGTAACACCACAGAGCAGGGAAATTGCTGCAAATAAAGCAAAATGCATTTTCTTACCCATCTGTTGCAGATCTGATGTTGCTGAACAGAATAATTTGGTGGAAAAGCTTTTAGTTGTGCACAAAAAAAAAATGGCATGTACAAACAACCAGGAGTTTTGGGTCGTTGCTAGGCAGCAGGTTATTTCTACTTGGGAAAACTACTGGGTCTGGCTGGGCTGCTGGGGCTGTGGGTGCTGGTGGATCCCAGTCCCCCGTGCTCTCATTCAAGTGATGTCTGCCACCAAAAGAGAGCCTGAAAACTCTTGATGTCATTACTTGCCAACTAGGAAACACTAAAAGTTAAGGTTCAATTCTGCACCGTCCATTTTTTTAACCAAAAGACTTTCTTTTATAAAAAAAGCAATTGCCAATTATCAGTTCTGCTGAGCCTAGCAATGCCCTGTTTTCTCTTCCAAATATGTTTCTGTTTGAATCTCTAGAATGATCTGCGCTTCTAAACCTACTGCAAAGGAACTCGAAAAGGGTGATGTTTATGATCGAACAAAGCATGGCTGCATGGTAAAAATGCTCTATAAACAAAGATTTGTTTTACTGTCCCCTCAAAAGGTAAATGTAGGTATTATCTCACCAACTGGAAAGTTTTATGTGGTAGAATAATTACCACGTTCAGTTGTGTGAAGCGTGGTTAGATTTAGAGTTGAGGCAAGTCAATGGCGACTGAAAACAGTGGGAGCTGTGTACTCTTAAATTATGTAAAATAAAACTATTTGCTTCATCACTGAGCGAGAGCCTTGGAAATCTAATTTTTTAGGCTTTGCACTTATTTAAATCCTAGCTATTGTGGTTTTTTGCCTTGTGAGCACTGAATTTTTCTTTTGGTTCTAGCCTACTGCATCCAGTATAATCAAGCAGTTCCTGATGTCTGCAATCACATCAGTTAGTGTGAATGACTTTCTAGAAAGAAATAATATCTCAAGTATTATACAAAACTGAATGCTTCTATTATACAAAAGTAACATGAAATGTCTGTATTAAATCTGGCATGACTGGTGCTGCACTGAGTTTAGTTCCATTGTACAAACCTTTTAGTATCAAATTTGGCTCATGCAAACATCCTGTATTTTTTTTTTGTTTTGTTTTTGTTTTGGAAACAGAATTGGACTAATATAGATGTGTATTGGAATCAATTATCTTGATATCTTGACAAAAGCATCTGTACCAACAGCATCTATCACTACTGTATTAAGAGTATTAACAGGAAAGAAAATCAATAAAGCAAAATCCCCGCAGCAAGGATATATATAAAGTCACAAAATGCATGCGTAGCAGATAGTGCACAGGTTTTCTCTTGTCAACTTTACAGTTTCTTATCTTAAAGTTATGCTCTCAGAAAAGCAGGTGAGATGTAAGAAATACTGAATTACTTCTAGCTCCTATTCTGCATAAGCAGCTTTAGGCAAATGCACAGGGTTTATAATTGCTACCAGTTCTGAGTAACAGCAGTGGAATTTTTATTTAGAAAACTCATTTATGCCATAACATTTTGTGTATGTTATGACCTCTACATGAATACACATAGTAATGCTAGAATAACTGCTCGTAAATACACTTTTTGGCTACAGTATTGCTTTTCCTTTGTTTGCTTATGCATAGTATTTGTTATGTTTACAGTCACTGAAGAATTTTTTGGCTATCTTTAAACATTCTTGTGCCTTCACAAATGGACATGGTCACTAAAATATGGATGCCTTGATAAAACACTGGGAAAGGAACTTTGAGAATGGTAGAGGGTCCCTTCTAGTACCTCTTTCTGCATGAAATGTTTCTATTACTTACGCCTTATATTGGCTTATGCCAAATAATGGCACAACAGATTCTGTGGGAAGACTTTTTTTTGGGTGGGGGGAAGCAATCAAACCACAGTTTTGACAACAATCCAAAGCTGTCATCACTCTTACATGTGCTAGTGCTTTCTCATGCCTCTTACTCCGTTTTGGGGATGGAGCATCTTGTACTGGAATCAGACTTGAAAGGGTTTCTCGTGGAGTGTCCTCATCTCCTAAGAGGGTTTGTTGGTTGGTTGTTTTGCTTTGTGTAATCCTCTCAGGAAAACTTGTCTGAATTATATAAAGTATCCACTTCTCAGAATCCCAGTGAAACATATGGACAGCATTGCTTTTCTTTTAGCAGTGCAGAGAGAGACCTGTCTACCACTCATCAGAGTGGGAAGCCACGGAGCTTTTAGGACTTTGCTTCTTACTTAACCAGCACTGAGCTCAATGACTCACTCCGTATCCCAGTTTCTTCCTTATGCTCCCATAGGAATGAATATCTGTGACGTTTATGACACTTCTTCCATTTCTGCAATGAAACTACTGAAGAAAAATAATGGAAGAGTATGATTTTGCTATTATGTGATATTATCCTTCATCATCATCCAATCCAATTCTCTGTGCCTCAGATATCCCCCCTCTAATAACTTCTCTTTGAGCTTCCCCATTCTATTCCTACTATATTTTATAAAGATCTCTGAAGGGCTCCAGCAGGGAGCTCCGATGCCAGACCATGTTATTTAGGCTGAAGAAATGGTATCTACGTCAGTTTAAATCTTCATGTGTGCTCCCATTTGAGTCTTTGGCCTGAATTATGCCCACACAGCTGGGCTTCAGCAGGTCTGGTGAGTTAGTTGCTGCTTCCGGGAACTGAGATTTGTTAGTGTAAGTTTGTGCTGCCAAGAGAAACCTAGAAATGCTTTTATCCCTGTACTACTGAAAATTAAAGCTGCCACTCCCTGCCGCCCCCCCCCCAAAAAAAAACTCCACAACCAACAAATATATACAAAATAAACACAAAATCTTGGTGGAGCCAAAGCCAAAACAGAAATGAGAAAGTAAAGAACCTGCTTTGTTAGCTCTGTGTTTGTGTGATGGATGTGCTGGGGGAGATTCCTCGCTTTATTAGGCGAAGATAAAGAGTAATAGCAGTGTATAATGAAAACAAGATATTTTTCTCTTATGCATAGGTGTCAAGATATAATTCCTGTGCTCTTTCTAGCCCCCTGATGAGCACCTTGCTTCTAATGGCATGGATAATGAGAGATTTACGACTTCTGGCTTTTTGATAGCAGACCAGAACTCATTTGTCCGTTCCGTGGTGGATCCTGTAATCATCTCTGCAGGCAGTCAGCTACAGCTTCAAGGTGTGCAAGCAGGGAAAGATAATTCAGTTAACAAATCTCATGATGCTACTTCTAATAGAAGACAATCCATCCTGACATCTTAAAAAAATATTTCTCTATTTTGTTTACATAATGAATCCTGTTCAAACCAAAATGATTTCAGGCAGTATTGCTTAGTCTGATTTGAAAGCCTTCCCAGCACAGCTACCTTAAAATACTGTTATCTTTGTACAGCTGTATTGAAACGCTTTCTTTTGTGGCAATGTACTTGTTTGTATTGGCTTTGGCTTTTTTCACTGCAAGAAAGATTTCAAGAAAAGAGCTGGCAGCTCCTTTCTCTCCCTTTAAATCTCTATTGCATTTTGACCCCCATTGTAAGTAGGTGCCTGGTACTCATAAGAAGAGTGCAGCAAAAATACTGTAACGGGACTGATGTACTCTCCCTCTGCCATTCTCTCTTGATGGGTGAGTACAGCGTGGTTTCTAGCTTTGTTTGAGCTTTCAGGGTGGCAACACGTGCTTCTTAAGTATCTTCACTTAGGAAAAAATTGCTGTCTATTCTTACATGAAGGTGGCTGAATGTCAAATCCTGAGGAGATGAAAATCAGGTGTATTTTTATGAGAGTACGTGAAGGAAGTAAAATCCACGTGTGGCCATGAGGTCGCCTTCCTTCCCATCCGTGCCTGTGCCCCATCTTCACTGGGGTGCTGCCCTCAGACCATCAACTACACAACACCCCGCCTCCTCCTAGGTCTTAGCATCACTTCTGAAGTCTTGGAATAATGTCCCTAAAGGATGGCGTGACTGTGCCCATGCCAGCACCTTCTGGAGACACATCATGCTCTCCCCTTAAAAGCAAGCTCAACATTTTCCAGCAGATCCCCTATAAATCAATTTAATATCAGCAGGGACATAAGTACAATGAGGGATTTTCAACACTTATCCATCTCTACTTTTAGTGCTGTGCCTGTGAGCTGTAGCTTGGTTGTTGGAGATTTATTTTAGAGTTGACATCTCTTTGCCATTTTATGATATTGTTTCTTTATGACACATGAAGAAGACCAGGAGAAGCAGATTTGGTTCTGCTGTTTATTCTGACTTGGCTTTCATCTTAGGCATTTCTATAATGTCTGGATAGTTCTTCTGGATGACTCACTTCAGATTTCAGGAAGTGAATAATGATCTCTTCCAGCCCTTATGGAGAGGGAGAGCAGTGAATCTTTAATGATGACTTTGTTTTCCTCGTGGCTTCCTCAGGTATTTTGAATTAAATAAGCCATCGAAAAATTCAAATAAATACAGTGTTTTAAACAGAGGGAAGTATAAATGAATGCCTCCAAGTTGGTTTTCACAATATGGCTTATCTGAAGATAACTTAATGTAGGAATAATATGTACCAGAAAAAATAAAATAGGCATAAAAATATTTTAAGTTATGCTGAAAACGTTGTATTAACTGAGTGATTGCTCTTCTGCTTGGCCCTACAGTCAAGCCAACAATGTCCTTTAGCTCCCAGTCCTAAGGGGGAAATCTGAGTCTCTTTGGGTGACTACTGGACCTGGGAGGAAACCCAAGACTCCTTGGACGTCTTTTAGATGATGTGAAAAAGATCTAGAAAAACAATCATTTTTCAGTTCTCCCCTTCTTGTACCACTGTGTATGTTCTGCAGAGTTGTTTTATGGCATTTTGAGGGAAGTTCAAGGAGTTCATGTTGAGGTGATGCTGGTGGCACAGACGGGACCTCAGACGTGATCAGCATGGGTCTTTGAGCAGAGCAGAAGAGATCAGAAGTGCTGACATGAGTTTGAAATTTGTCAGCATATGAATAGTAAATGAATGAAATACGCAACTTTCATGACAAAAACCAGAAAGGAGGCCAGGACCAGCGCTCTAAAGTGATTCCAGCCCTTTGTGGTGTCACTCTGGCTGTCACCAAAGGTCACCCCAGCACAGCAGCCTGCAGGATTTCCAGCAAGGACCTGAAACAGTGGCAAAATGGTATTATCTGTTGCTTGTTTTCATGTATGTCTTGAACTTTGTGCAAAATCTTTTTTGGCTGCAGACCAGAATGCCCTGTGTGTGCTAAATAATCACAGTGCACTATTTTTCACCAGCACCCTCACCTTTGCAATTTATCTGCAAGCTGAGCTCTGAGTACATATTTTCTGAATCATTATCTGAGCTGGCTGCCAGTTGGCCTGAGGCAGACATCCAGGCACTCGAGACTGGGAGAATTGGTTCCAGCTGCACTCTGTAATTAGGAAAACCCTGGTCTGTAGCCGGATGTCCAGATGCCTTGCCAAGGAGCATATCATTAGGTTCAACAAAGAGTACTGGGGGCAGGGGACTGAAAGCAGCGAGGGTGCAATAGGACAAAGTTTATATGCCAGTGTTTGCTCCTTCGTTCCTAATCACATCTCTCGTTTGTAAGATGGAGAGGTGGGTCGCAGTGGGAAGGGGAGGTTAAGCAAATCCTCAGGATTTCAGCTCAGAAATAAGTTTCTCATGCTCCCCACAGAGATGGAAAGTATTTGAAATGCTGTTTCTTCTATGCTTTTGCATCAAGGAAAAACTGAACTTAGTGTTCTTTGTGCAACAGGAGTTACAGTGCAGTATGTCTTGTCAGCAACCAGAATTTCCATGAACATTCTGCTTGGGACACATCTCAGCTAAACCCTTGTGCTACCTGAGGAGTTGTCATTACAAACATAGATTCAAGCTCTTTTGTAAGAGATTTTTGTTTTGTTTTGTTTGATGTTAGTTAACAAATGTAAAGCTTCTAAGATTATACTTAATATTGGGAAAATGACTGGACCTTTTGCTACCACTAGCATTTATTATATATATATATATATATATATATATATATATATATATATATATATATATATATATATATATTTAGTCTCTTTCAGCAATCAGATTGAGTGACTCACCAAAAATCTGAGAATTTTGAAGGAATAGAATATCTGTAGTAATATGAGAATGTTATTGCACAGCATAGGGTACAAAAGGCAATGTGAAACTCCCCCCTGGATGATTTAGCAAAGAAAATATATATTTCCTTCACATCTCCAGAAAGATCTACTTTTTTAAAGTTAAACAAGAATTAACTAATATATTTCAAAATGTCTCTGTGAAATTGGAAGGTCTTACCTACAGATTATCACAGGAGGTTACTGTAAGAATAATTTACAGATTATACGTAATAAACTGTGTGGACTTTGATGACTTGTTCTTGTTGGACCCTGTAGAATTCAGTAACTTCTCTTGTGCTGAAAATACATTTGAATGAACTTCATGAAAGACCATCTGGCAAAACATGGCTTTCTGGGTCTGATTTATCTCCAGCCAGCCTTTTTGAGTTCTTTACACACTGGTTGACATTCGCAAGTTGATGTTCTCCTCTTGTAGCTTCACAGCTCTATTTCAGACCACTGTGGTTTTCTTACCATAAAGTATTTGAGGAAAACAGTTGATAGCAAAGTTTTTGCTTTAATTACATCTGCTTTGTTTCCGAAACCTCTAGATTCCTTGATGTCTTGCCTTAACTCCAACAATTTCTTCCTTATCCTTCTCTGCAAGTTACTTCCTATTTAGTTGTTTAAAGGTTGACATTGTGAATGTATCCTCATGTATTCACCAAGGTGCTGATATGCTGGCTATTCTCTTTCCATAGAGCCCACCTAGCAGTTACCAGGTCTGCTGCAGCACCTCCTTTTCACCATGCATCTCAACCATGAGGAGCAAGCTGTGATGGTATCTCACTCGTGTTTTGCCAGCAGTTACTGTGATCTCGTTCACTGCATTTTCATCCATTTAAATGTGATATTTCTTTGTAAAAATAAATAAAAGTGCAGTGAGTCCTCCGCTCCAGCTACTTTCTGAATTCTTTTTTTCCCCTTTCTGTGGCCAATGAGTCCAGATGTTTTTTCCTCAGGACTTTCTGTGGCTCAAGGAGAAGGGCAAACCTCCTTTTTTTTTCCTACCAGCTATGTGTATATACAGTGGCATTGGTGTTTTGGAGCTGTATCAGTAAACTACTCCTTTAGTAAAGGAGAAAGTTCATCAGTCAACCTGTTCTGTGATTGCTGTCCCGTGGTGAGACTCAGGACATCTGTTAATGGAGGACAGACCTGACACATTACCCCTCTTTTGTTTCTACTCTTTAACTTTCTGCAGAGTCATGCATGTAGCCTGTGCACAATGGGTGCACAATAATGGACAATTGTTTTTAAAGGGGAGCTTATTTACATTTCTTTGCTATTGTATTACTACACATAAACTGATTTTCTCCTCATTATAAAGCCATCAATTTCTATAGCAGGCAGCCTAAGTTGAAGAAGGAAAAAATCTTATGGTGGTGTGTCTTGATTTGAAGAAACAGCCAGTAATGTCAGAAAATTTCAGCTCAAATAGAGAATTTTTGGGAATTAACCTCAGATGTTTATTACCATATGGGAAGTAATGTAATTTTTAGATTAACAACTGACAGCCAACGGAATGCACCATTGCAGAGTCCCAGACTCTGTGTTACACGGTAATTTTTTCTTGTAAAAAGGGTAAAAAGCAGTACTGATCACAAGCTCAGAGATTGATATCACAGGTAGGATATTATCCCTGAACTGGAAATGGCGTAATGGTATTTGTGAGTATTTTTCAAAATTACTGCAGTTCTTTAAATGTTAAGACGACTTAGTCCAGAATAGAGGAGTCTTATAGCATCCAATCCATTAATGTGCTTGTTTGTGCTCTCAGGTTCTGCAGATCAGGCAGAAGGGAAGTTTGTTGAAGTCAATTCCCATCTCCCCTACTTATTCCACACACATGCCTTGCATGCAGGTGAACCAGTGGCTGAGAGATACAAGCTGTGCTCAGACCTAGACAGGTTGTGCAGCTGTCCCCAAACGTGTCTGCAAAGCATCCTGGTAGTGCCCAAACTCCTCTCCTGAGAATGGGGGAAACGTGATCCTTCCTATAACCAACTCCCAGGGCAGGCAGATCACTTACCAGAGCACTCTCCCTCCTGCTTGCACTCTGCTTAAAGCCAAACTTTATCATCCATCTCCTCCAGCTCACCAGTGATAACGTTTCCCTGGGTTTGTTTCCTAGGAGCAGCATGGAAGCAGTGGGGCAGTAACAGGACATGCACAGGCCAACAGCTGGAGAGTGCTGTGGAGAGAAAACCAAGCTTTGCAGAGGTAGGATGAATAAATAATAAGTAGATAAGAGTCAGCAGAAGGCGTTTAGATTTTAAAAACAGATGCTGGATGCTGAACAGTGTGTTTAGACTTGATTTTGTTTCCCTGTGCTCAGCTTACATAGTCAAAAAGCCAAATGAAATGATGGCTGAAGAGGTTGTGAGTCAGCGTGCTGTTGTTGAGGAAAAAACCCATGTTTTGTTGGGAAAAAAGGTAATTAAAAACCTCCCAGGGGTTTAAATCAAGTGGTATCCCAATTACCAGTACGCTGTCTCAGATGCTCTCAGGATAATGCCTGAGGTTTTCTGTTCACCACAATTACTTGGTGTAAGTGCACGCTTTTTCCACAAGATGCAGCGAGGCTTGAAAACTCCCCAAGAACGTAGAATCAGTTGATCAAACCTTAGAGATTCACTTCCCTGCCAAAGGTTGGGAGGAGGGAAGAGTATGTTTACTCAAGCAGCAAAAGAAGTGAATTACCTAAAATTTGTATCTGAAGCTAATAGAGATAAGTTTTGACATGTTTTGGGACTCTTGCATGAAGTTTCCATCTGTACAGCCCTTAACAGAATAAATAAATGTCATATCAGCTGCTACAGCAAGTGATGCCTCCACAGAATGAAGTGAATCAAGGAACCTTCTTCAGGGCTCATAAAAATCTCAGGGAAGTCGAGAGTTTTAGAAGTCACACAAAGGTCTTAAACATACAGATAGAAGTAAATGCAGTGCAGAAAACGTAAGGCAAATGTTTTTACAAAGAAGGAAGAAAATGCTTTCCCTGGGGCTGTGAAATTATTGAATTGTCAAAACCACAGGCAGCTGGTTTAAAGAGTAGATAAAATTTACCTGACGTTTCACCTCGTTAATAAACTCTTGATCCGACTCTACTTATTTGGGATCCCAAAACAGCCTTCCCAAGAGCTACAAAAGGAGCCATTGTTCTGTGTTATTTCCATGCACAGGGGATGGGAGCTCAGCTATGGTTTTTCCCTTGGGCTTCAAGCAGGGTGAAATACTGGTTAAGCACTGGCATTGATTAGCAGATGATACGGATGCCCAGAGCTGACTGAGATGAATGCACAATAAGCAGGAACAGTACAGGCTAGCAAATGGGACCTAAACTCTAAATTAAATTGAATGAACTTTCATTACAGAGCAAATCCTCAGATTTTGCATGACAATTCAGTGGGCTTTTTATCTGTTAGGATTGCAAAATCTAGGAACCCAGGGCAGAAGCAATCTAATCAGCCAATTTAGAGCAGCAGAGAGATGCCTTATTGCATATCACCCACGTGACGAGCTTTGTGGATGATAATAGCTGGAGATTTTAAACTCGGGTTTACTCCCTGTTAAACAGCTTTAACATAAAAGCACTACTTTTATGCCATCAGATGAAGCAGCATATGATCTGTCAAGATGTTTACTGCCATGCTCAGAAATGTGAATGTGGGCCACAGTCAGTCCAACTTGGACAATGTGGTTTTGCATTTGATGAGCAAGAAGGAACTGATGAATTAAAATTGTGCTTGTAGCACTTGTAGGAAATAATATCACCTTAGTCAGAGGGAACATGGGGAAGTTTTTTCATGCTTTTTTACCACTCAGGTCAGAAAGCAACAATGACAGATGCCCACGTGCTCTCTACAGCACATGATGCACACGTGAACCTTCAGGCTAATGATCTGTAACTCACTTGAATGCATTTAAAACCCTAGCAGGCCATAATGAAAGAGCAGACTTCAAAATTGCCTTCAGTGTGTCAACTTTTAAAAAAACGTAGCAGCCCCAAATCCCAATTGCAGCAATGGGTTAAATACTGCAATTAACAGTGTAGGATGCACATTTTTAATTCAAATATATTTTTACGCTGGATAAAATATTTACTGGAGCCTCTCTGGCAATTCAGAGCTGACTTTAAGAATGTGTGCTTTAAGATGGGGGGGGGGGGGAAGGGAAGAGTATAAATAGAAATTTAACAAGAGATCTTGTCTGTCTTGTGTGATAGATGAAAAATAGTTACGTATGTTATGATAGAATATGTTGATCATTTGAATCTTTTCATTTTCAGGAATCTCTGTCATCAACAAATAGAAAATTGATTTCACCAATAGTCATTTCACAGATGATTGATGAGAATAAATTGAAAGAAAATCGGTCTGCTTTGCTGATGCAGGCTGTGACCCCCCAGCCCAGCGCTTGCCACACAAAGCAATCTTTGGCTAATGATGATTCAGTAAACATTAACAGCACGTTTGCTGTACTTGCCAGCCGATTAGAAATCCAGTCATCCTTAGATGATACCACCTCTCCATCAGGCTGTCCCATCGCAGATGGAAAACAGTGTCAAAAGCAGAAGGGTTTTGCCTCCATAACTATTACAGCCCGGCGTGTCACTGCGGGATCCAGTGATCCAACCTGGAGACCCAGGGCTGTGCCAGAGCCCCATGCTGTGACCCCCACCTTGAGTGAGATCCCTGCTGCCCTCCGCCACCGACTTTCACCTGACCAAGCAAACCCCAAAGTCACTCCATCACGGGTTTCTGCTTGTTGCTCAAAATTAAGTAGAGAGCTGCGTGAGAGGTTTTTCAGCCTCAGGAACGGGGAGAATGGTGTGTGTCTTCAAAGCAGCGATGGGAGAGAGAAAGTACCACCTTCATTCACCTCATCTGTCCGCCTTCGGGTTTCTCAGCAGTGTCCAAATACCATCTATTACATAGACAAGTCACTCAACGTGTGCCTTGACCGACCTCGAATTAAATGCCAAAAAATTTATAGATCAGTGTTGTCCTTCAATATAAATTGTAGTTCGTCTAGATTAACAGCAGATGGAGTAGATGGTATAGGTAATGGAGTGTCAATAGAGAAGATGCTTCAGATAAAGCTCCTGAGAGAAAACAAGGCTCCACGCAGACCAAACAGGAGTGCACATTTAACAGAACGTAATGTAATTAATAAACAGGCAACAAATGAAGGCTATTTGGTTACTAAATGCCCTTTGACAAGAGTCTGTGCCTCTGAACTGCCAGCATCTGGGCACGTACCCAAAGGACCTAACAGCACAACAACAACAAAGCAAGATGATGATAAGCAGTCTGGCAGCTATCGCACTGCATTTTCTCTCCATCTTTCTAATTCAAGTGGCGAGGCAGGTAAGTCATTTCCATAAGCCTCAGTCTGGTGGAGCAGCAATTCAGGCTGGAACAGACCCACCACAATGATTTTACGTGAGCAGATAACAGTAATCTCTGCTTCTGCAAAGGCATGCTTAGTCAGAACACAACACAGACATTCACAATTCCAGGACTACTGTGAATATATCTGCCATGCTAGTGATGCATGCTGCTCACCAGGTGACAGGGAAAACTTTGCCTGTGTTCACAACCTCTGTTTTACCCTTTTGTAAGCATAACTTATTTATTTTTCTCTCAGCAACATGCAAGTGTTTAGCCCAAAAAATAATTCTTTCTTTGCAGAAGGGCTGAATTTCATGATGTGAGATTAAGAATGAGATGGCTGCACTGAGCTTGGTTTTGTGCTCCTTATAACTGAAAATGATCAGATTTATTACTTAGAAAGGCCATAGTAAATAACCTTGGCCTCTATAAGCAAAGTGAACGTTTTGCAAAGCTTTAGCACATTTGTTCCAAATATCTCCAAGCATTTTGCAAACTCAGTATATTCTTCACAACGTTGCTCTCAGGGAAGGTGGCCGTGGGGATTGCTCTGTGCCCAGAATGGTGTAACTTCCACTGGGCTGCAGCAGCTATGTTGCAGTGCAGTTGAATAACCACAGCTGAGTTTATTGACTCACCAGGAAGGCAGCATGGATGGGAAGAATGTCAGTGAGAGAGTCTGGCTATTACCAAATGTGCTAAGGTTAGAACTTACCTCCCTTATATCCTGTGAACTTGGGCTATGTTTCATTGCAATTACCTTGTACTTATACGTTCCTTTTTGATTTAAGGGCACATATATGACGTAAGCTCTTTCCTAAGCTTGTACCTTCGTCTTCCCAGTTTATAATTGGGAAAAAAAATAAAGATGAGGAACTGCATGCACGCTGATGGGTAAGAGCAAGGTGCAAAACATATTCTGCTCCATCCCTCTGCACCTTACTGTTATTTCTGCACTCGCTGCTCTTGCAGCTGTCGAGGCACAAATGGTGAGAAGGCACTGCTTTACTCAGTCCTGCTTTACCACTAAGAAAACTATCAGCAGGGCCAGGGTCTTCCACAGAGAAACTTCATTGTATAGTAGCCTAGTTTAAAATAACAGTGCCTTCCTGAGATTTTTCATAGCATAATTCAATGCCATCCGAGGACTCTGTGTTATGTCACAAAAAACAAGGGTTAGAATAGGATTGAGATTTCTCATGGGCTTGGCAATGCAGTGGTGGCCGTGAAAGGATGACTTTTACTAGAAGTGATTAGAAAGTGAAACAGGAGATTGCTCATGGTTCCCTACTTCTGCTGGGAAAAGGAAGTAAGTGAGGTAACTGGCTGAGAAATACTGGTTTTTTAAAAGCAGCTTCCACCATTTGTATGCACAAGAATAAAGGTGTTAATAAACATGGGAAGTGTTACCTTTTTAACTGCTTCCACCATTTGTATAAGCAATAATGTAGAATGTAAAGATATATATTTCTCTTGATCAGACCTCTTGTAATGTATAAGAAAGTGTTTATCTGCTTACTCCAACTTTCCTGTGTGAAACGTCATAAAAAGCCAGTATAGTGCTAAAAATCAGCAGTCTTTCTCACCAGGATCCCAAAAGTAATAAGCTCTTGCATAGCTGTCAGCCATTAAACGTGACATATCATAAGAAACCCAGTTAAATTCACGAGGCATCCACATTGCTCATTAAAATGAAAGGCAATTGGTATGACTTTAACCTGGGAGAAAATGAAAAACAAAGTTTGCCATAGTTCCGCAATCTACAAAGTGAGGGACAGGAGGAGCCTATTGGATCCAGTGTCCCATTCTAATGCAAATGTGGTACAGTCCTACAGCCTGTCACGTTTGCTTGTTTGTTGGCTTTTTTTTCCTGGACTAGTTTTAAGTATTGAGAGAAACAAAAGCTATAATGGGGCCCTTGCCTTCCTGTTCTGTGCTGGGGAACTTCTGCATATTCAGCTCAAAAATGCAAGACCTGTATTGCATGATGATGCTTTATGACTACAGTGAAGTAAGTACCCCATCAGCAAAGTCCTTTATACCACTACGGATTCCCAACTCTTTCTATACATTTTTCCTCCAATATTTACTAGCTCATATCTATTTGTATTAAGGTCTATGGTGTGTTTATGCAATTAAATATCTGTGAAATGAAATGCTTAAGAAGAAGGAAAACTGGAAAAGAAGAGGCAACAAACAACTTTTGACACCATGTTAATACTTTAATGTCATTATCTTGTGGATGAAGGAACTGCAGAGAGCTCTTTGTCACACTTCTGGTGACCCAGAAAGTTTGAGTTTATATTAGTTTGCAGCTGTAGGCAACAGATTTCTGCCAGAAGAAATAAAAGTAGTAATAATATCACTATGGCCAAAGAATGGAACAGTTACATTCAAGGCTAAACTTTTCTATATGAAGTCTGTAAATGTAGTTTTAAGAATATATAGGCTGTCTTGCCAGTATCTGTGGAGGAATGGGTACCCACATACTTCTGTTTTACAGGGCCAGCTTTGCTCTCTCCTATGGGCCAGTTGAGCCATGGCCTCTTTGGAGTGCCTTTTCTTAATTTTTTATGTGACTTCACTAAAGCAACGGTGACTCTTATGGTATTACTCATACCATTTCATGTTCTAATCCAAGCATTCTGGACTTGGCTTTACATGGCTGTGGATAACCTAATCCAAGGCCATACTTTCAGTAGGAGATTGAGCCAGATAATCTCCAGAGGTATATATTTCCACAGTTTGCCACATATGAAAAGGATATTTAGGCATATTAAGAAATGTAAATCTTGGGCTTTGCTCATGGATGGTAGTTATACTTAGCAATCCAAAAGTCCTGGGCTCAGTTAACATTCAAAGCCATGTCTCATGCTAAGTCATCCCAAGGACTGATTATGGCCTTGTGATTTCACCACTATGGATTGTATCTTCTACTGGCTCCGTTGCTTTGGATACTTTGCTTCTGGCAAGAAATTGGACTGCAAGTGCTGGAAAATCCATATTTTGTGTGAAGTCAGTCTTCAGATGTGGGAAGACATGCAGTCATAAGATGTGATTGCATTCGCTTTTAGCGAGGGGTCGAGATCTAAATCTTTTGGGTGGCTTAATGAACGTGTACATACTATTGTGAAATGTCCCCACTAACAGCCATGAGAGCCACCTCAGAGAGGTATAGCTGAGCATTGGCCAGTCTCTGTGAGGTCCATGTCACAGGCAGTCGATGTGGATCTCCCAGCCTTCGGTCACAGCTTTTAACAAGCTGTCAGAACTTGCTAACGCTGCTTTTAGGTCATTGTGGCAATTTCCTTTACTGTCTGCAGTTGATGTCTCATAAATACAAGGTAAGTTAAAAATGAAAAGATTAGTCTTGTTTCTGTGAAAGACATGAACGTTTTTAATCTTAATTTCTTACCCATCCTTCATGAAGGACGTGCTCCACGTGAGTATCTACTTTTCTATTCATCTTTTACAGTATATTACCTACTTGACGCTAGGCTGAATTATTAAAAGGGGGCAAAGAGAAGGAAAAGGAACACATTTAAATACACTTCGACCTCTTGATTAGATAAAATCATCGTTTTACTATATAAGATTATAAAATCCAACATCCAAATTTATCTGTTTAAGCTTAGATCAAACATCTTGATGCCTAAGCACCTTTACAAATCTCAGCTTTGTTATAAACTGAAATGATTTCTGCTAGCACTTCAACTCTTGTAATGTCTGCACCTACGTTTTTCTTCTGTTGGCATGCCCAAAGCTGCTGCATAGAGTTACTAAGGAAGAATAGCTGTGGTGGAGATAAATTTAAATCCAGTAGAGTCGATAGGTGCTGCACTTGCTGTCACACCCTATGCTGAGATGTCAAAAACATGAAGAATACAGCACTCATCATGTATGGGAGTTACCCCAAAGTAGGGAAATGAGGATTATGATGTGCTCACGAGTCACTGTTTGGAGGTGAATGTGATGCAATGGGGTGTTATGACAGCAGCACTAAGTGCTGGGCACGGAGGGGTCTCACAGGAGCTAACCCTAACAGGGGTCTCACAAGGGCTGCACTACCAGCATCTGTTCTCCTGCCGAATTCGGAAGTGGAGTAGTGGTGACAGATAGCACTCAAGATGGAGAAAATGCATTTAAATCAGTGAACGAGACAAAAGTGAGAGCTGCTGTTGTATTGTACTGTAGTTGTTTGTATTTTTTCACCAAACTGACCAAGAGGTGACATGAAAGCATAATTTACTTAATTAAAGCAATACAAGACAACGGATGGGTAAACTGAGATGGGATCTGGCATTTTGCATTGTTGAAGGGCCCAGATGGTTATAAAGTTGTCTTTCCTTCTTAAGTAGGAGTTTTATTAACTATTACTGAAGCCAGCAGCATGTATGCCAAGGAGGAAGTAACTAAATTTTAATTAGATTCAAGAGCTTCTCTAAACTTTTCATACTCTGTCCACGTTTGTGTGCATGTACATATATACTTCTATTGGAGTAAAATCAGAACAGTGGGTACTGTGGGATTTCAATGTGATACTGCCTGCAAAATAGTGTTTTAGTTTGAAAAATACTTTGAAATCCTCTGGTATTTGAGACATTTGAATATTGGGAAAATATTTTGGAGATCACCATTAAACTAATATTCATTCACAGTAATCAGAATGGGCTAATGTAAGCAGTCTTAAAACTAAAGACTATTAGAAGTATTTACTTTCAATTATTAAATATTAATTGAAATGCTGTAATGAATGAATTCAGCCTACCTAGTGTTCTCACCTGACCTTCTGTTTATAGGCAAGTTAACATACAATAGCCTAGAATATGAGATTAGTATGTATGCATGTCTATATGTATTATATATATCAAACAAGATTACAATTAGGTGAAAGCTGTTCGTACAGTGTGGAATTTATTGTACAGAAACTTGAGGAGCTACACAGATGATGCTAATTAATTCTTCAGCCTGAGAATATGCTCAGCAGTAGTGACGGTAAGGACAGGAGAAATGTGAAATATGGCACAGCAGATTTTACTTTGGCACACACCTGCTAAACAAGAGGAGTCGGATTTTTGGCTGATGTCAACCAATAGAAGAAGCTGCCTTCAGAGGAGCTACGCTGATTTACATCAGCCGAGAATCTGGCCAGGGACATTACTGACTTGGCATTATGGACACAGCAGCTGGTGCTGACTTGCTAAGAACAAAGGACCACATGCCAAAAAGCCCATTAGAAGGGGCTCCTTTGATGTTTCACTTCATCTGGTATACATTTAAAAACGGTGGAGGTTGTCAATTTTCCTTAGTCTAGACGTTCTGTGTCATTGGATCTGTGTCGCACTGCAATGTGACCTTAGCATACTGTATCAGATGCTGAGAAATTGAGGACTCGGTCAGTTCCACGAGGAATTGGCAGTCCTCAGTTATCAGTGAGTGTAGAAGGTGCATTGAGCCTTGTGTGCAGCCCCCAATCTGTGTAACGGGCAAATAGCAGCACCCCTTCTTACCTTAGAGATTCTTTATTCATGTTTAGGAGGGTATTCTCCTAATTATAGTACCCGAGTACTATAATTAGGTACCCCTAATTATATATTAGTAATAGTAATATAGTATATATAGCATATATAGTACTATAATTATAGTACCTCTATACTCGTCTTCAGTCCTTGTTTCAAGCATCAGTTGCCCCTTCATCTGGTGTGTGACAAAAGGAGGGATGATGAGGCTTGTTGAGTCTGGGAGGAAAAACAGTGGAAGAGTAGGTGTGTATTCCTTCTTGTTCTGCTATTTAGAGTTAACTCAGGTATTCAGAGGGATGGTGTGCTTTCTGCCCCGCTGCATGGAAATGTAGCTGTTGCTGGAGACGCAGACCATAGATGCAAGCAAGTGAGCAGGATGAGGCTCAGAGCTGTGTAAGCCTAAGTTGCCCCAGACTTGCTTTCAGTGCCAGGATTGACACTTTGCTGGTGGTTCATTAGACATCACAGTGACCCTGGCTATGATTAGAGCAGTTACAGTGTTCTATGGAGCAAATTATTCTTTAATTTTTTTTTTCTCTCTGTGGTTTTAGTCAACAATGTCTTTTGGGAGTACTTGTTTTTTGTTCTTGTGGCTCTTATTTTATTGTGGCTTCTCCACCCTACTTGTTTGAATGCATGAGCACAAGTTAATTTGATGGGAGTTGAAGGAGCTGCCCACCTTCAGGAAGCTTGTCTTTTGCTGATTAAAGGCTCAGTTTTATATTATGGGGGGTATCAGTCAACCTATTGGATAGAAATGACATCATTTCCCTTGGAAACAGAAGGATACCTGCCCTATTAATGATATTATGAACAGAATTTCCAGAGATGAAAATGATAAATTAACATTATTTTCCCAAAGGCAATCACGCTGTTTGCTGATAACCCAAATTAAAGTTAAGCTCTCCTTGTTTTGGTATATGAAAGTTAGAGATTTGATTTTTTTTCCCCACTGTTCCGGGTAGACAGGAAGGAATCATTTCTGTCTTTGAGCTGTCACAGTTGGTAAAAGCATGAGACAATTTGAAGTGAAAGAATTTAGAGTGGGCAAGTCCCTTGTCAGTGCTCAGGACAGCCAACGGAGGTCTGGATACTAAAAGCATTAAAAATAATAATTTATTTTTAAAAAGAGGTGGGCTACATGGATTCAGTGAGTGCATTACACCACTGGAGTAAAGGACCTCATCTTTCCCCTCTTCACGCTTGTTTTAAAGTAGGTGCAACTCTTCTGCAGTCTGCAAAATGAATGCTTGGCTCAGACTGGCTGTGGTAAATTATCAGAAGGAGCTGAACAACTAGGTGTCTTTGACATGATGAGAATACCAAGTGCTCGATACATTTCTCACCCTGCAAATCACCATTTAAACGTTGTGAATCAGCCTGAATATATTTCTTTAAAGTGACAGCGCAACAGATTACTTTTGGAGTCACTACAATGCAGTCAATACAATCACATGATAGCTTCTAAGACGACATCCTTGAAATCTAAATGTGGATGTCTACCTCTGAGGATTTCTTGTGTGGATTTTACAGAGAATGTCTCATAAGTACAGCAGCAAATTCTGAAGTATTTTCAATAAGTGGCTCCCCCGATTATTAACAGTGTGAACAGAGATCCTCTCCATCTAAGGACAGGTTGTCTGGAAGTGTTTGGTGTAGCATGGCCAAAAAGACATGACAAGAATAATGATGATTCATTGCATGACTGTAAAACCTAAGATTGATTTTCTTCAATGCGAAAATAATTATCAGGTTCTTGACTAACCTCCAAATTATGAGTGATTTAATGAAAAGGGAACATTTTTTCTTTTAATCCTGTCCCAGCAAATAGGAAGCAAAGGGGAAAAATGTTAACAAAGTGTACAAGCACTGTTCTCAACCAGCTGGGTATTGGTAACGCACTGGTGCAAGCGGTTGAATAAAAAAACGTGGGTGGATTATTTCCTGGCCACTAAAATATTCTGCAGCAATCACACACTCTCATGATTCAGAGTGTAAGATGATCTCCTGCAGGTGCCAGGCAGGAACGTTTCCTTTTGGCTGCTGTAGTCATTACAAATTACGCTCTTGTTCCACCAAGCTTCTCCGTGCGCCGTAGGAATCGGTGCGTCACATCCTGTCCTAAACACCACATTGCTGTGTATTAGCTCTGTATTTAAAGTGACATCCCCTTACTTAATGCTGAGAGTGAAGATTGATGGAATATTTGTAATGTGTTTTCAGAAAATAATTTGGAGGTCGCCAGAGAGGGACTTCTTGCTAGGTGCCATTGATGAGCTGCATTTTGGGATTCTTTTCTGTGAAGCCAAGTGTTACACTGCACTAATTTTGCCAAAAGCCTTCTGTAAACAAGGTGCTTCTTGACATCAAAAGATTCTTCTTACTTTGAATTGATTATAGATTGGAAGCCTAACAGCACTTAGGCACGTTTGATGCACTTTCTCTTTTAAGTGATTACGACTTTCTGCAGTCAAACATTGATTTTTGCAAAAAACAGAAAGTATCTTCTGAGAAATGTGTCCACAGCTGTCACAACTGTTTTAAAAATCCGAAGGAAATAACTAGAAGATAATCATAGAACCTTAATCACTGAAGTTGGAAAAGACCTCCAAGTGCATCTAATCCAACTGTCCACCTACAACCCGCTAAACCATGTCCCTCAGTACCACATCTAAACACTTCATAGAGTCATAGAATGGTTTGGGTTGGAAGGGACCATTAAGATCATCTAGTTCCAACCCCCTGCTATAGGCAGGGACACCTCCCTCTAGACCAGGTTGCTCAAAGTCCCATGCAGTCTGGCCTTGAAATTTCTTGAACACATCCAGGGACAGTGACTACTCCACCTCTTTGGGCAGCCTATTACCTTCCCTGACCATTATTTCAAAGAAAAAAGTTTTCCTAATAGCCAACCTGAACCTCCCCTGGTGTAACTTGAGGCCAATCCCCCTCCTGTTGCTGGGAGAAGAGGCTGACCCCCACCTCGCCTCCTTTCAGGGAGTTGTAGAGAGCAATGTAGTGTTCCCTGAGCATCCCATTCTCCAGACAAAACAATCCCACTTGAAGCAACTGATAACCTTGTTTGATAGCGATCATTTTTTTATCTAGCCTTTAGCTACTGATATAGCTGAGATAATGAAGCCTCATTCCACTTGGACAGGGCTGTTTGAAGATACGTTAATACAGGTACAGTGATGTTAACAGAGAATGACAGTGTGGCTGATTCTCTTTGGTTCAAACTTGCAAAGTTGTCTTGACAGTTCTGGTATTGCTGCTGAGGATGAGGGCCAGGCATCAGATCACTATTTAATGATAAATCTAAGACCTTGTTAAGTGCTACATTTTGATTAGGGAGCATGGGCACAGCTACAATTTTGTCAGGATTTTTTGCAACTCAGATAGTTTCCGTGAATGTTAATGCTGAACAGCCCTGACACTGCCTCTTGCAAACAAGTCACTTAACAAACATCACGAGGCAGTTTGGGACAGAGGTCTCACTGCTGGTCAGCAGAAATTTTGGTCAAAATATCTGAATCTGTAGCATTCCTTGCTGACTGCATCTTGTTGACTGATTAAAAGTGATGTCCCTTCCTCAGCAGTGATCTGAACGATAAATTATTCTCCCTATCCATACCTTGAGAAACACTGAAATAACTAATAATACTGTCATTGCTCTCACTGTTTCCATTTTTCTGTGTTACGAGCCTGTTGAAATGATGCAGTCTGTTTACTTATATCTAAGATCGTACAACTTAGCAATGGTAATACTTGATACACGGCAGGAATTGAGTCATCAGTCCTTGTCATCGGGCATCTTGGTTTGGATTTTGGTTTATTGCTTGTACAGCCTATTCATCCCTGGGACTATCTCTTAGACATGGTATAAGTTTCTTCTATTTAAGATACACTAATTGCTTCTGCTTTCTGCTTGGGTTGTTGGCATCGTCAGCTCCCATCACAGGGGTCAGGGCTTTCTCAGCAGCCCAGGGGTGTGGGGATTTTATTAAAAAAAAAATCAGTAGGTGGTCTATAATGTAGAGCCTGCCGGTAGTGGTGATGTCTGAGCTCATTAAAGACGTGTAGGGAATCATCCCTGTGAGTCTCCTTTGGCAACCACCTCTTGTCAGGCTTGCTTGGTGGTCATGGAGGGTTTGTGGCGTTGTGCGTCTGCTAAAATGAGCTCTGGCCATTTCAAATAAGTATTTTGTCATAAACTGTTAAAAATCCACGCTGAAATACTAAGACGAGTGTTATATGAAAGTATGAAAAGCTGCTTTATTCTGCTGTAATGTGAAAGGAGAAAAAAGTATGTAGTAACAATGGAAAAGTGTATGTTTGCCTGAATTGACAATGCTCCCAAGGAAAGGCAAGTTCAACCTGCTGTAATACGAGGTCACTTCCTGTTAGCAAAACCCCCTGAAGGGAGGAAAATGTAAAGAGATACTGCACAGTGAAACAATATGCTCATTTTATTCAAAGGTCAAGGATTCTTAAAAATAAGAAAGCAAAAAACCCTACCCTTGGTTTTACAGAATATTTTTTAACTCCTCCAATATCACACGGTTTTCACGAAGTCGTCTAAGAATTGAACCGTTGCCTCTTTGTTTCTTGCATGGAGGCAAAAATGACTTTCCTCCAAATGCAGTCCTTATTTGGTTCCTCTTTCTCCTATAAGCAGCTGAACTTTTTGAACTAGGATGTGTATTCACAGAGCTTTACTAATGGAGTCATTCTGCTTTCCCTTCCTTCAAGCTCTGTTCTCTTGTATCTCCCACAGCATTACGCTTGCATGTCTTTGTTCATCAGTTTTAAAGCCTTTCTTCGGTTGGGATAATAGAAAAAACATATATTGCTAGTCATCCAGTTGCAATTCTAGCTATCCTCAGAGGGGAAGATATATTTCCAGTTTGCTGCGTGGGGATTTAGATATATGATTCCAGATAGTCTTAATGAGAGTAACAGCCCTAATTCCCCACACAGTATATTAAAAACGGATCCTGAACGTACAGAGTGAAATTCTGTGATCTTACCTTTCAGTACCTTTGCCTTTTTCTCTTCTTTTTTTCTTTTTCCTGAATATCATTTGCTTCTGCGTTTGCTAGTTTAGGTAATTGACAGCTGCTTTGAGGAGGGGGAGTTGGTCCTCAGAGCCCATGTCTGTGTTGCTTTGCTGTGTTTTCCTGGGAATTGAGGGCACCTGGGTGCACCTTTTGTACTGAAAGGTTAATTCAAGAGAGAGTTAGAGAAAAGGTTTTACCAAACTGGCTCTGTTATTTATCTGATTATCTTCAATGTCAAACAAGAACAAGCCGCACCTTTTCTGATTGCCTTAATTAACCACAAAAAACCTACCATGAATCTAATAATGATTAAGATTTAGTTGTAATGTTTGTACGAGATTTAAGGTAGACTATTTTCGTTCAGAAAGTGATATGTTTTTATAGCAGAATATCTTAAGGAATCTTTTTAAATGCATTTTTAGACATCGTTTGGTTACCACAAAATGCTCAGAAGCAGCCATCACCTCTGTGTCATTTCTGACCACGTTCCTGTTTTTGTTCATACCTGCATTTCCTTTCCTAATCTGAGTCTTTGCTGAGAACCCCCAGACCTTGAGGGCAGAGTGCCACTGGTGGCATTTCCTTTGGCAGGGAAGGGGTGCAGTGCAGGAGAGAAGGCTGCCTCCACTTGCACTGTATGTAAGAAAATTCCTGGGACTTAATTCCCTGTTCCTGAAAGTTACAGAGCTTGCACTCGGCAGCCAACGCGCGCAAGCAGCTAGTCTGGTAGTTAGGGATAAATGACAAATGAGTACTCCAGGCAAAAGGCAGTTTTGCTCAGATCTATGTTCTGAGATGTTACATAGGAGAGGTGGCCAGCTTTTGTCCCTGCTCTGTTTTTTGGCACCTTGCAGCCCATGCTTGCTGTCCCAGCAATCCACCCTGGCATTTTGGATAGTGGTGCCCAGCAGCAGCAAATGGCCAATACAGGAACACAGCCGTGCTTGCTGAACAGCCTCACAGTCTCAGTGAAGAAGCTGGTTGGGTTCACAGCACACACATTTGTTGTACAGACCATTGCTAGATGTGAAAGCAAACGATCTCCTACTGCGATGCTGTTTTGGATGAGCAGAAACTCTTTTCTGCTTCCCACTTTTTTTTTCTTCTCCTCTCTGCTTTCTGCTGGCCAATAAACAATTTTAATTTAAAAGATGATTTAAAGAGATAATCTGTTTTCCATTCAAGTTCTTTCTGTGGCTCATCTGCCCTCTCCACCCCCCTATTTCTGGTATCTTGGCTGCCTTTGTGAAAAGACTTCCTTCTCTGCTGCTCTGCAGTTACTTAATGCTACCTGCTGCTTTCTTCATCTTCTCCTCGTGCTGCTTCCACCTCTTGCCACAAATGCTCCTTGGTGCCCATCACACCGTTAATCTGTCTCAATGTCTTTTCCCTCTGTATGTCACGAAACATTTGCAGAAGCACAGTTTGTAACTGCAGGTACAGGGTCAGTCAGGGGATGGGAGAGGAAAGCACTGCGTACGTGTGAGCTCCAGCTGAGGGTCTGTACAGAGCTGAGTGCTTTTGGTTTGTTGTATTGACATCAAAACTATTTTCATCTGAGAGATGAGGTTTGACAAAAGAGAAGGCAAATAGTTGCAATGTGTGAAAAGCAAGGAGAAAAAATCAGTTATAGCAGCAAGAAGGAGACCTTAGATGCTAGATTAGAGTTTGGGAGCTGGGCGTGCGCTTCCTTGCTTTGACCAGATTTTCTGTTTGTCTGTGAAATTGATTAGGATGGAGTTCATCTCAACTAATTTAATTTAAAAAAAGTTAATTTTTTCTGCCCATGCTGATCTTCTGGGATCCCCCCCACTAGAGACTGAAGGAAATGTAAAATTACATTAAAAACTTTTCTGATCTTCATGGTGAGGGAAAGGACTAGCTGCTTACCATAATGTCTTTGATTTTCCCCAAAATGCAGGAAGACAAGAATGAAGTATGAGTTATTCAGACCATTGCAATGTGTAGGAAACTTTGTGGCAAAGATAATTTATTATCTCCTAGAATTAGATTTGAGGATAGAAAAGTGGTTTGAAAACACCCTGCAATCTCACTAGCAGGATTTAATATTACTTAATGATAATAAGGAATGGTCTAACATGATGTGCCACTTCATCACTTTTCATGGGTTGGATCAGAGGACAAAGATAGAAGTAATCATTCTTCACTAAAAAAATTCACTAATTTTTTAATAACTATCAGTCATTTCCTTCTACGTAAATCTTCAAGTCTCCAGCCAGCCTGTGATTAGGACAGACCATAAGCAATTTTTGCACAGCATTAAAAAAAACAAGAGCGCTTATCCTGTGTGCGCAGTTGTGTGGGTGCTGACCATTGGGGGACCTCTGGGAGTACTCTATAAGAACATAGAACAGTTCCCATCTGCTTTTTTTTTCTTTTTTTCTTTTTTCTTTTTTTGTCTTCCTCCCACTCGTTGATCCTGCTGCCCTTTCCAAGCTGTCCCCAACTTTTTGCGTTTCCTTTCCAGAATTCTATTTTTTTTTTCTATTCTGGACACTTCTGTGTGTTCGTGTGCCCATGCTTTCAGTTTTCTGGGGTTCTGCTGGCAGTAGTGGTGGTCTGTTTGAATTATCTTTTAGGCTATGTGTAGCATAGAACTTACCTGATGAGTTCTGCTGCTTTAGGCATGGCAGAGTCCTGCAGTTGTAGTGCTGTTCAACATCCTTCTCATTAAAATCACTGCAGGAGAGAGCATGTCTTGTACAAATCGGACCTTTCTGCTGCTAGTTTCTGCCAAGGCTTTGTACAGAGGTAGAAGGTGGACTCAAACATGTGGGATAGGGGTGGTGCTTGTGAGGCAGCCACCAGGCTATGGAGACCTTAAAACACTTGGACCTTTGATCTCCTCACAGCCACAATTGGACCCATAGTTTTAATTTTGACCAGGTATAACAAAGCTAAAATCTCTCTGTCCAGTGAATAAGAGACAGGAGAAAGTCACATGTCATACGTTTGCATTAGAAATGCCTTCACTCCTTCTACACTGTCCATCAGATTGAATATATATTGGTTAGAATAGCAGCTCAGTTTTATGAAGTATCTCTGATTATTTCTATCAGTAATGTTTTGTTGCAGTACATCTGCGTGGCAGTCACAACAATCTTTGTATCAGTTACAACTTTTAACATATACGTCTGAAATAAAAATGATGAGGAACAGAAAGCTGAAAATAATAATGTTCCCATGCTATACATTATTTTTTTTCTTGTTTTTCACAGGAAAGCACATGCTGTCTGGAAACCAGAAGAAGCAGTGCACCATGAGCAGGAGAAGCAAAACAGCCTCTGCCTCTTTTCTGGGTACAACACTGGGAAAAGCAACCACAGCTGCTGCTGATGGCTCACCAAAAAAGAGTGATCCCTCCAAGTGCACCTCTGCATCCAAAGAGATCCAAGCCCAGGGCGTCCTGAAACCAAAAACGTCCATCTCCAACTGTACGTGCAATATAAAAGCTTCATCAAGAGTCCTCTTAGAAGAAAAAGTTCACAGGCAAAACCAGCTCCTAAAAAGTAAGGTACAAATCCTACTGTGGTTTTTAGGAATATGGTTTCAATAATAAGATGAGATCAGTCTCAAAGAAAAAAAAGTGAAATAATGGAAAGTCAGTCCATTTTTGTCTAGCTTTAAGTACTGAGTATGAGTCATCTAGCAAGAGATCACATCAACTAATCAAACTGTATACATTGCTATGGTTAATAGAAAACAAAATAAAAATGAGAAAGATGGATTTACTTTGTGAGTAGATTCAAGAAAATCCCAAGAAAATGTTACGACTGCTGTGTCAATCATTCTCAGCCCAACGAAGAGACACCATGAGGTTATTTTACAACCTTGTTCGGTTTTACTTCTGCAATCTCCTTTCTTTTTTTCCTGTGATACGACAGCCTGAACTATCTGGGGCACAGTCATAGCGTGAAATATCTTATTTGGAGAGATTTTCATGGAAAGAAAAAGGTTTCACAATTGCTTATCAGCAAGGTTCCAGCACTTGAAACATACTTTCTTCAAATTCAGCAGTATGTGGATGTCTTCTCATGTTTACTCAACGAGTTAAAATGGAGGTGGCACGGGAAGTTGAATTCATGCATGGAGTTTTGCAGAAGACAGCTGGTACAGGTTATAGGTAGATTTGTGGTGGTAGTGATGGCAGTGGTTGTTTCGTAGGCAGGTAGGGAAACCATTTTCATTATTGACTACTAAATGTAACACCTATTTAGGTGAGAGCAGCTGATGCTCTGCTTTTGGTGCCAGAAATGAAACCTCGCCATTTCATCAGCTGGAAGTGACTTTGTTTTATGAAAGTGAAGCATCCACTCAGATCTGTTAAAGTTAATTGACATCTCTGAAAACTTATTGAGGAGCTTAATTTTCATGTCACAGGTTTCAACTTTTTTTTTTTTTTTCCAAAATGAGTTATGCTAAGAAGAACAATATTAGAGAGGAAGAGCAGCTCAAGCTTTTATAAGGCGGATGTACCCCAAACAGATTATTTTAACTTTTTTTTTTTTTAAGTACAATATAATATGTACAATATGTCATAAAGAGGAAAATACTTTAAGCTTATTGTAACCAAAAATTGAAATAAAACAGTAATGGGCTTTATTCCCAGATGTTTAGTTCTAGAAATCAAATTATTTGGCAAGGAAGAAGTACTCCAGTGTGACTTTTCGAAATAGTGCATATGGACCTTTTCTGAAGTTAATTTGTTATTTTTGATTATGTCTAATTCTGTCACTTTTTTTTTTTTAACGTATCAACTGTCTGATTTTTGAGTTCATTCCCTCTTTTGGCCCTAACTTGTGCAGAAAATATCAGTTGTAGAGCAATAAAGCATAATTCTAGGGGTGGAAAATCAATGTTTTTCTCGATTCAGGACTTTGCGAATTGACAGCTTTCATAATAATGTGCTATAATGCATATTAAGCCCTGGTTTATTAGTTTTCTTCATGGAGTCGTTCCACTAGCTCATGAAAATGTAGAAGTGATCGAAAGCAAACCATATTATCAGCAAAGTAAAAACAAGAGTAGGGTTTATGAAATCCTCAGTACGGCCCAAGAAAAATGTTGCGTGATTAAGGCCTATAACAATACGTTATTTCATGCAGTCTGTGCAATAAATGGAAGTAAACTGTGAGCTGCAGAGTGATACCCTCTGCTTTCTGTGATGTAACTGTGTTTAGAAGTGTCTTGCTTTCGGGAGGTGGCTACCAGCAAACGGAGCTGAGCATCAGAGCGGTGTAATTACACCTCTGTGCGATGTCTGGCTTAATGTGAAAGATGCTCTGGGTGTCACAGGGCAGCGAGTAGCACCCATGATTAGATTTGATCTATTCTGCTTAATGAGGCCTATTAATAATACCTCGGCATTCTTATTTCTGAAATTGCCCTCTCTGTCTAATGAGGTGGAGAATTCAATAAAAAATTAACCGCGCACTCTTAATGAACTTTTAAATCTCTTGAAGGTGATTGCCAGTCCTGTGGTTCAAGTGGCAAAATGGAGCAGCGTGACAAGGAGGAGATGCAGGCACAAGCCAGCCAGGAAGCCCTGTCCTCAGCCTGCTGGCCAAGTGACACCTGTGGGACACACAGCACGCTCGTGGAGCCAGATGTTGGCTCCGAACCTGAGAAGGGTTCACCAGCCCCACTGACACTGCAGGTAGAACACCCGTTTGTTTTTAGCGTTGGTGTTAATGTAGGGTTTGAGAGATTTTTTTTTTTCCTGGATGATCGTTGCTTCTTGGGAACTGGCTGTGGGTAGAAGTTGGCATTTCCTTCATTGTTCTCCTTCCTGGTGAATTTTGGTCACTTTCATTAGTTGCTGAGACTAGTTGGGGCTGCCTTACTCGTGGCTGGGATCCAGGGTTGCACCAAGCCCCAGCAGCAGCCATGCTTTCCTCCTGGTCCAGTGCAAGTTGCAGACAAACCTTTGTTCCTGTTCCCTGTACTGAGACATTCCCAAACTTTGACTGGAAAACGCGATCCTTCTGGATCATCCACAGGAGTATCTGCATGATAACCTAAGTAAATGGAAAAGTTTGTGAACAGACAGTGACAAGCTACTTCAGGCATGTGGTGAGACAAAGAAACAGGCAAAATATCAAGAACTTGAATACGGATAGCATAAAAGTACGTAATTCGAAACCTCTTGGATAAATCTTCTTAAAGTGTTTTTTTTTCCCCCCAGAAATATTCTCCTTTACCTGACGAGGAAAGGCACGTGCCAAAGCACCTTTCTAACAATGAAAGGGAGCAAAGGCAGATAGGAAGCAGTTTGTGAACTTTTGTACAGACAAGGGATGATACTCCTTGGGAATCTCTTACAGAACCCAGCGAGATGAACACCACAATTTTTTTTCTTCCTTTTTCTAAAACAAAGTGGTTTCTCTGTTTTATTTAGGAAGCACTAGAAATCCATAAGCCTCACTTCATTTCCCGTTCACAAGAAAGGCTGAAGAAACTGGAACATATGGTGCAGCAGAGGAAAGCCCAGCAGAGTGATGCACCAGTGAGCACACCCCGCAAGCTTTCCTCAGCATCCACTTCAAACAAAAAAAAGCAATACACTGTTCCTGACCCGCTCAGTGGTAAGTTGTGTTGTGACCAGTTAATGGGTCTGGAGCTGTTCTTGAAACCTTGATTTCTGTATTGTTGGGTACAAACGTGAAACCCGCTTCTCCTATTTCCATTGTCTGTCGTGGTGCTCAGAGAACGAGGTCTCTGAATTGTAAAGATAGGGTTAGTGGGCAGAAGGTGTTATCTCTGGTCCATGGCAGCCTTCCTTGGCCACGTGTTGTCATTATCACAAACAGTTGTGCTCTACTCGTTGTAGACAAGCATCATTGACATTTTGTACCTATCACAGCTCACAGAAAGGCTGATTTGGGGAGTCTCAGGTAGGAGGACAGGTGGTGTTTGGGTCTTAGCAGCATCATGTGTAGTCTCACCACTTGACTCGTGAAGCCCTCAGCAGTGAGCTGGTGAAGGTGGGCTTGTCTGCCCAGCAGCTGGATGCAAGGCATAAATTGATGCACTAAACTCTGCAATATCCTAATGATTAGGCTTTTTTATTGCCCTCAGTATCCAGCAGCTCCCTTACAATAGCAAGTAAATCTTACCTAAGCACAACGTGGTAAACAAATCACACACTTTTTTTTCTTTTCTTTTTAATTGCCATCTGGATTTTCCTTAATTCAGTTAACTAATGAAAAAAACATTATTGAAATTACTTTTTTCATTTAAACTTGTGGCTCTTTACAGCCATGTTATTCTACTGAAAAATAAAACATTTGAAAACATTAGATAGGTATAGGTTGTCTTCATCTCTTCTTCTGACAAAGCATAATTGAGCAAAAATCCCCCTGAGTGATCTAAAGGATGATGATAGGCAAACGATTTGCAATGACTGGTAACACCTGCCAAGTCTTTCAGTGAGGAAGTGATGAAACTCCACAACTTTGTGGTCATTAAGACTACATCAGCTCTGCTTGTACCCCTCAAAACTATTTTATTTCCCTCGGCATGCTTTATATTGGGGAATATTATTTTCTATCACTACGTGTATGCCATTTGCTGTCATGTGATGGAACCTATCTTACGTGCATAATGGGATTTATAGTCAGAGCTAAATAAGCACATGTAAACAAAGCAAAGAAGATGAAGTAGCTTTTAAAGAGTTGATAAAATTCATTCAGCACTTCAATTATCCAAGGTAATTACTTTGGATTCGAATGGCTCGGGGATGCACTGCTCAGCTGCAGTCATGTGGGGCTTTGTGCCAATCCAACCGAGCCCGCTCACTGGGAAGAGTTTGTCATTCTTCTCAGAAGAAGTGGCAAATATCTCTTTCTTTGGTTGTCATCTTAAAAAGCCCCCCCAAACCGCTCTGTAAACACTTAGTGATACAAAAAGTTGAAAGGTTAAACCTCTTTCTTCTTAAACGATGATTAATTTTTATGCTTGTTTAATGAGCAATAAAAGCATAAGATTGAAATATATTCATTAATCATTCAAGTAAATTACGATTTCCCTCTCGTAGTGGTTGGTCATTAAAGATAAATTTGTCTAAAGAGAATCTTTAGTTTCCATAAGTCATTTGCCTTCACGTAGCCAAGTGTAATTTCCTATTTGTAAGATCTTAATATTTTTGTAATGACAGAAGTGCCACAAGTCTGTTGTTGGAGTACAACTGTAATTAACGCTGTAAATCCTAGATTGCTGATAAAGCACAACTGTGTGGGCTGCAGTTCAGAGGGCTGTGTAGGAGTGTTCAGAGCATATTTAATTTGCTCTGAGTCCTGACAATTGGTATTTTAGGACTCCTCCTCATGGATGCTATTGTGCAGAAGGATTAGTATCACTAATGAGTCCCAGAGTATGGGATCTTTGTTTAGTACAGATGTTCCTGAACTTTTTGGCCATGCTCCCTCTCACAGAAGAGCCAAGGGATTCCCCTGTATGCTCACCAAGGGTGCTGGCTGCCTGTGTCCTGCTGATGTCTCTGATGATGAGACAGTCTGTCCCACTGTGGTCATGGCCCTTACGTTCCCTTCTGCCTGTCCTGCAGGTAGAAAGGAGGAAAAGTTATCATTTGTTGTTATCAGTATTCTGTATTATCTGAAAGGCTATTTTAGCATGTAAAATGTGCCTTTAAAGTAATGAAAATTAAATTTAAAAAAAAAAAAAAAAGAAAAAAAAAGAAAGGAGAATGCAGCTATAGTTCAGATAACAAATGCACAAATGCAAATACAGTTTTGTTTACTGAGATGAGAAGTGGACAGCAAAATCCTGGTGACTTGAGGATGCCTTTTCACATTACAACCTGGAGCAAGGGAGGCTGTGGGTGCAAGCAGCCATTTCACCCCTTGCTCTGTCACTGCACGTGGCCCAGCCCTGTTCCAGTGCTTAAACTGGATCAGAGCTGATCTATCAAGAGCTTCATTTCTTTTTATTGTTTAAAACTAGGATTCCCAGTTTGGCTTTTTGTTACATCAAATGGCTGCTCCAGCTCATCAAGCAGAGCTGTGATCAGGAGGCAAGGTGGGAGATGGTGAGAGAGAAGCATCACCTCCCTTGCTGCCAGCTTCTCATTTTTATGGCTCTGCTGGTACCCCGCCCTTCCCAAAGCATCCTCACAGGCTGCTTGTGTACCACACTCCTGCAGCAACAACACCAAACTGGCCGAGCAAAGGCAAGATGGCAGCATACATCCCTGTCTATGGCACTGTTTCATAGGTAGCTTTTATGCCTGAGAGCCTGGGGTTTGTGTAGGGCACGAAGCACCTGGAAAAGGACAAATATCATCCTATATCTGGTAGATACCCTGTAGATCCAAACAGTCTTGAATGCCATATCCATCTCTGGGTACACTGCTTGTAAATCGGTTGTGGTCCAGGAGCAGCTGTGACACCAGACCAAGCTGGGGACACAGGTTGGTGGCTGTGACTGCAGCCCAAGCAGCTGTTAGATGTCAGCATTTTAGAAGTCCCAGGAACTGGGCACCAAAATGCTTCTGAGCATGCAGGACAGTGGCTTTGCCACCTCCTCACAGCCTCTGCTATTTCAATTGGTACTATTGCTGATGTTCCTCCTTCCTGCTCATCTGAAAAGTCCTGCCAAATCCAGCCCACCTGCAGGCATCTTTGTCTCGAAAGCAATCTGCTCTTTTACAGTTTTGAAACACCATTTGAAATTAAGAACCCAGGAGAGTAAAATGATGACCTGGAAATGTGCTTAAGTACACAGCGCAGCACTGATGGCAGCCCCAGGCCTCAGGGTGTGATCCTGCGGTTGCTTCTTTTCCATCTGATAGCTTCCTCTTTTCTCTTGTCTCTGGGATGTGTGGAGAGGTCTTTATGGCTTTGAGGGCTCGCTGCCAGCACACCCTCCTGCATTTTTCAGAGATCTTCTTCATAATGGTTTGTTGTCTGAGGAGTGTAATTTCCACTGAACCCATTGGAGTGACCCCAAGCACTGATTATAGGCACGTTAGTGGCTGGACAGGAGGAGCATTTCTGACTACCTTCAAGATGCTCACAGAGCAGCACGCTGCAGCATACACACCGCAAGCATCGTCAGTAACATCAGTTATTCCATTCATTTTCCACCCCTGGAAGACATTTCCTGCCTAGTTCCCCATATGTAGTCTATGCAGAAAGCGGTCAAGGTGGGACTGCCCCATCAGACAGCAGCCAGCTCTTACTTGGGTGTAAATGGGGGCAGAACTGCAGCCTGAGATGTTTCCCTTCTGCACTTTGTAAATTCGTTGCTGTTTTGCTCCTGACTTGCATCTTTTATATCAACGTCACCCAAAGCAAAGAGCCATGACCGTCAGAAATATTTCTCTGATAGATTGTTCCATCAGCCTAGAATGTCTTTATTAATAACATGAAATTATTAGATATCCAATGTTTTGGCGGTGTTGTTACAACTTAGAGTTTCTTGAAGGAGAAAGAAAGAGCTGGCATTCAGCTTCATTTCCATATAAATACCAACATCTGTGCAGCTTGCATTTACCTTCTCATCCTCAAAAAAACTCCGAAATCCAAGTTGTTTACCATTTTTAAATGTAATTCCTGAACAAGACCTTACGAAATACTGAAGGTAATCTTAGAAAAACAGAAATATTTATCCCACAGAAGACATTACCGTCACAAGAGCACTTTGAAGGCAAAGAACCTGCAACTCTTGTGCTAGCCTTTGTGCTGGGTAATGTGTACTGCTACATTTCAAGTGTGCTAATTAGTCCAAGATAGACTACTCTACTGTTGACTATGTCGAACAAATTAGAGATCCCACTGTGACGAACTGAATAGAAACAATGTTCAAATAACTGGATTTAAATCTCAAAAAGCGTAATGTAATTACTTCAGTGACAGGACTACCAGCTGTTTATAGGCCTTTAAATCTGCATAATGAACAGCCTTCTGATCTTAGAGTACACAAGCACTTTCAGAGGTTTAACAGATTTTCTCAGGCATGTATGGGTTTTTTCATACCTTCCATTTTGCTTTCCTTTGGGAGTGTGATGGTTGGTTGGAAATGGCATCATAAGTGGAAAGTCAACCCCTACTGATGTGCCTGTTGTGTTTCTTTAGATTTGCATCCAGTATTATTCCAAATCCTGTATCTGTAGTAATGTGTTGGAAACAAGTTTATACCTCCTTACCCGTGCTTCTAAACCTTTCTAAGAAGCCTTACTGTAATGGCAGAAGCCTGGAGGACAAGGATTGCTATTTGTGCTTTCAAAGTGCTGGATTCTCAAGCAGCTCTGCACCAGGGAGTTTATTATTTGGACTGCATATTCAGTGGGGAGAGAAGATGGCAATTGGAGGACATGCCCCAAGCGTGCAGCTAGCAATTCCTGCAGCTGTAAAAGTCCATCCTTGTGGCCTTTAGGTGCCGTTGGTGGCTGATGAGATGTTTGCATCCACCTGCCCAACTCTGCTTGTGTATGACTTCAGGTTTGCCATTTCTCAGGTTTCTTTTCCCTGTCAATATTCATAGCTGGCGCCAGCGCTGCTGATCCTGTTGGCACCTGGCCACTTGGTTAAGGCTGACAGTTCTGAATAAAGATTAAGCTGCAGTCGGGTAATTGAATTAGGAAGAGGAATGACCTATTTTTATGATATTATTATTCATCATATTGATTGCGGCAGCGCCTGTGAGGCAGACAGACACAGGCAGCACCTTGCAGGGCTTTGGGGGGACGTGGGACCCTCTGTGACAGCAGGGGAGGACGTAGGTGCAGTGAGTGGGGCATGTCCCCTCCGTGCCCTCATCCTTGTGAACGGTGGGGAGAGAGCCAGCGTCTGTGCAAGGTGATAGTAACAGGAGAGGAGGAGGGAAGGGGATGGGAGAGCTCAGGGAGATGAGCAAAAAGGGCAATTATAAGCAAGACTGAGGTCAGAAGCCTTTCAAAGTGTGTTAGAGCACATTGCCAATTAGTATCGAGCAGAGGAAGTCCAGGCAGCTCTTCAGAAAGCTTTTCAGGCAGATAAAAGCCCGTTTCTGTGGATTTCTGGAGCTGCTTGCAATAGGGGGAGCATCTGAGAGAGGCCCCTCTGCAAAAGGGGTCCATCTCCCAAGGTGTGGTGTCAAGAAAGGTGGAGATAAATTGGGAAATCTTTAAATACGAAGTTTTCTGTGTGGGTAATTACAGTGTTGAAACGATGTGCATTGTAGAGGGTGACTTAAAAGTTCAGTCAGTTTGCTGGGGGATAATTTCATTAAGGTCCTGAAGTAGCCAAATTGAAAACTGAATTTTCAATGATGGATTTTTTAATCGAGGAGTAAAAGGTCAGATTTGATCCATGATTAGAAACTGAAGCTAAAGAAATCAAGATTGAGAAGCTGTTGCAGGTTTTACCAAAGATGAAATAAACCTTTTGATCAGTTTACGTAGACCTGTCATGCTTTCTTCACTAATAATGTGGCTTTTTAAGGAAACTGTGGGCTCTTCAGTGCTATATGCTTTAGTCAAACAAGAATGAATGAATGAATTAGGAAAGCCAAGTGAGGTGCTAATTAATTTTTTTTTTCCTGAAGTACATGAATGCTCAAGTATCATTTGGACAGAGCAGAATGAGATGTTGTACTGAGGGATATGGTTAGTGGTAGGTGGGTGGTTGGAATGCATGATCTTGGAGGTCTTTTCCAACCTTGATGATTCTATAATTCTGTGAAATCTCCCACATCGTGCCCAAAATGAGTTTAGTATGAAAAGTTATCATAAATCTGTAGATTTTTTTTTTGGGGGGGGGGGGGGAGGGCAATCCCAGTGACATTTTCCCCTGTTAAGACTAAAATATTAAGGAGGATCAGAAATATTGATAGCAATAGTGTAGGTGGACATGGAGAGTTGGAAATCCCACAAACCACCTGCTTGTGGCTCCTCTTGGGAGAAGGACCATCGTTCAGCTTCAGCGTTTCACAGAGATGAGCAAAAAGTCCAGGCACTCTTGCCATCAAACCCCTAACTGATGGCTTGTTGCATTTTCTTATAAAGAATACCAAAAACACATCTGTTGGCTTTATTGCATGAAGTCATTGACGTGCAACGTGCAAAACTTTGGGCAGCACCTCTGTAGGCACTCTGGATCATTTCTCTGGATGAATTCCCAGCCAAATGCTATGGGCATGCTGAGCTGAATGTCACCTTGGCATTTATCTTAGACTCCAGCTTAATTTATTTCTTTGTGGACTGTTGATTTGAAAAGCAATGTTTGAAAAAAAAAACCAAAACCTAAAGTATCTTAGAACTTCTCTGGGCAAATGGGTTTTTGGTGACTGATTTTTTTAATTCAGTGAAAATCAGCTTAAGCAGAGAATCACCATTATCACTGCCTGGCTTTTCAGGAACTGGCAACATATCCTCAAAGGATATATTTTAGCTCCTAACACCTTGAGAATTCACATTTATATTAGGGGAGATACATATACATGTATATTCTGATGGGCAGAGTTTAGCCCTTGATAAATTTTGTCACTGTTAATAACTTCCCAAGCAGGTTTGTTGCTCATCCTGTCTGTGGTGCAGTTTAGTATGAGTTAAAATATTGTTGACCCATTTAATTTCATTTACAACTTGCTGAAGTAGCTTCTTTCTCTGCTCTGGAGACCTTGCAGACCACTGTTGCACATTGCAACATTGGTGTAAATGCTGGAAGCTCACTGTCTTGACTGGGTTTGACTAAAACACCAGTGAAATGTTTCATGCCCATCTGTCTGTACTGTTATTCTTTTTTAAGACTGTGTTGCATCACTGGAAATACCAAATATCTGTTTTGAAAGCCCTTCTTGTTTATCCTTCAGCATAGTTTTCTCCAAAAGCAATACAGGGCTATGAGATCTGATAAGGAACTTTGATAAAATGCAACCTAGAAGGCTGTCAGCTTGGGGAATTTTCAATTTTATGTCTAACTTAGGCCTTCATTCAGTAAGAAGGAAGTTAATTCAGATCATCATGGTGTTCTTGGGAGGTTATTATAGCTCTGAATCTGTGCTGCTCCTCCAGATGGAAATATGTGTTCAGTATTGAGCATAAAAATAGCAGACACATTTAAATATTGGTTAATTTACTCATTTAAAACATTTTTATTAATTTTTCAGTTAATTTAAGAATTCTTATCCTAAAACCCTCAAGGTTTAGCACTGATTTTTTCTTGTACGTGATTTTTTTTCTATTATATAAAGACCTGAGAGTGAGCCAAGAGATATCACCCAAACATTTACATATGTGTAAACTTACATATGTGTAAACTTTCTGACTCTATACTGCTTCACAAAGGGTATATTTATAACCAAGGTAGATTTATAATTTTTCTTGGAGGTTTTTCCCCGTGATCCCTTTTTAATCTTTCTTTCTTTTGAAACCTTTGACATAGCCACACATGGAGTTCCCATCCAAATTGAAGACAGAGATGAGTCTGATGCCCTTCAGAACCGTTTCTGTATCATCTGGAGAGTGTTATACTCAAAGTGCTAATGTGTCATTAACAGCTTTTATTCAGGAAAAAAAAAAAAAAAAGGAGAAAAATAATACCCATAGCAACTTTTTTTTTTTTTTTCCTGGAAATCATAGAATCATAGGATGGCTTGGGTTGGAAGGACCTCAAAGATCATCCAGTTCCAACTCCCTGCCGTGATCCTGTGCCATTGTCTGGGTTAGAGGATGCCTTGAGGAAGGGATGCGTCTTGCAGTCTTGCAATCCTGAGCTGCCAAATGAGGTTTGCAGCCTCGAGCAGCAGGGCACCATGCTGGGATCCACACTGGTCCCAGTAAGCTGGTGCCACCGGGTCCCTGCTACCCCACCAGGTCTGTCTGGGTCACAGCAGCAGTCTGCTCCTCTATGTGTAAGGATTATTTGGGCAGCTATAGCATCCAAGTCTTCATTCCTTTTAAATGAATGAGCATAAAAATGAGCATAAAAACACTACTAAATAAAAGGCAAATTGTATTTTCCCAGTCAGTCGAGCATGTTGCTCGTGTCTACTGAAGATGCAGTATTAGTGACTAAAGTGCAGATAACCACGGAGTGGAGGAAAGTCAGTCCCAGTCCTCCTTCAAAATTTGTATCCTAAAAACAGTGCTTGAACAGAATAGAGGCTGCTGCACATCTCCCTGTTATTTCTGCAGAGATGCAGCAGCATTCTCTGAGGGCACGCGGCGTTTTCCTGAGCGAGGCGGTAATCCGAGCACAGCTTTGCCTCTGGGTGTAGCCCCATCCCCTGCTTGAGGCTGTTTGGTTGCTAGGACAACTTCCATAAATATCCCCGAAACATTTGGTGTCTTCAGCAGCGGGGAAGCAGACCTGCTGGGGAAGGGGGCTTTTTTGGGTAGCGGTGGCTGGCTTTGCTCTGGGCCAGCGTCTGCACCGGGCAGCTCTGGAACAAATTATTCCCTGTATTTATTTCCTTGCCTTGATTATTGTATTTTGTCTCTTCAGTGAGATGGCAGAAAGAGGCCGACGTGGTGCCTGCTGTGATATATATTATGTCTTCTAAACTTCCTTGGCAAATGGAAGTGCTTAAAGCTTTGCACACATATTTATCTTATACATATGTTCTGCAGAGGCACTTGCAAATACCTTTGCCTCTCAGCTTACCAAGACTTGCAGGGCACCATACCCTGTCCTCTGTGTCATTTGTGTCCTTCCCAGGCATGCCTTCCCATTCAGAGACCATTTTAACAAAGATGCTAAAATTACCTATTCCTGAGACCCACCGACTATGAAGATCAGTAATTATTTCCCATGCTGATTGGAATTATCTCAGATATCCTCACAGCTGATCAGCAAAGAGTAATACAATTTTCTTCCTCTTAGTGCTTGGCATAATTACACACCGCCCCGCAAACTAAGTGTAAATTGAAATGGGAATGCTCGTGCCTGGCCAGCTTCCTAGCAGACATCAGCAGGGGGTATGGTTTGCTGGATGCATGCAGTTGACTGTCTGGGTCTTTTGGTGCAGCAGCACTGGTGGCTGCTGCCCGGCTGAACATCAGCGTGCACCGCTGCATGTGGCAATGACAGAAGTTGTATGCATTTAAAATAAAGGAACAGTGCTGGTTGCTGTTGGCTTATCCATCCTTCCCCTTCCACAGGGCAGTTCTGGGATCCAATTCAGCTCCAGATGTAGTTTTTCAGCCTTTCCACCAACTTATGGAGATATGGATCTGAGCTTAAGCCAAGAGAAGTCTAATCAGGAGTCTCAGATCATGACTGAGTGAGATGTGAGGCTTAAAATTTCAGAAAACACAGGTTCCTCTGATTAACTTTGTTTTCCCTCTGCTAGATAACCTCTTCAAACCAAAGGAAAGATTCATTCCGGAGAAGGAGATGCACATGAGATCCAAAAGGTACAAATCACTGGAGTTTAGTCTTCAATCCTATTCTCTGCTGCTTCACACTGGAGGCAGGGAATTGCCTCGTCACCTCACAGGCTGGGAGGGCTAGCATGCAGGCCACCTTCTGTTTTGAACCATATTGCTTTAAACCAAATCCACCGAGCCCATTAGAAGCTTCCCCAGAATTCCGCTGCTGCATGGAGATAACCTGATCCCATCTCTCCTTATTCCTTAGTCCAAAATGAGCAATGTTTTTCAAGAAGTCAGATTTTTGTAACGTTATTGTCAATAATTTATAGTACTTGTTCTGTGTCATGGATCTAATATGGGTACTTGGAGATATTCGTTAATGCCAAGAATTGCATTGGAGAGATTTCCCAGTTATTTGCAAGTCCCGGGGATGATGTGTGAAGTTAACCTTCTAACTTCATTCCAGGATTTATGACAATTTACCTGAAGTAAAAAAGAAGCAAGAGGAAAAACAGAAGCGGATAATCATCCAGAGCAACAGAATGCGCGTGGAGACCTTTAAAAAGGTAACGATGCACAGTGCGGGTCCATCAGCCTTCTTTGCTGCTTTACAGGATGAATGTCTGACCATTGATCAGTAAATCATAGAATGGCTTGGGTTGGAAGGGACCTCAAGGATCATGAAGCTCCAACCCTCCTGCCACAGGCAGGGCCACCAACCTCCATATCTAATATCAGCCCAGGCTGCCCAGGGCCCCATCCAACCTGGCCTTGAACACCTCCAGGGATGGACGGGGCATCCACAGCCTCTCTGGGCAGCTGTTCCAGCACCTCACTGCTCTCATAGTAAAGAACTTCCTTCTGATGTCCAACCTAAAGCCTCCCTCCTTCAATTATAATGAGGGGAAGAGCTCTCAGACACCAAGCCCTGCTGTTTTGCAGTGGTTAGCATGATAGTCTTTCTGTCTAGCAAAGCCCACAGCCCTGCAGCAGTGCTCCCAGAGGGGCAGGTTCTTGGGAGAGGTCCATGAAGCTCTGGGGGTACCTGTGCTAGCATGTGCAAACCCTGAGAGCTGATGGTCTTGTTCTTAGCATTAGGTACTGCTAAAGATGTAGCATTAATAGCTGAGCCTCATGCACCTAAGGCCTTTAGTTTTTAAAAATGAGTTTAATTTATCCTAGCAGAAATCTACCTGAGCACAAATAATCTAGGTGCAGATCTGAGGCACTGCCAGGTAATCCTGCTGCATGTAATGGCTTTTCCTTGTTGAAGTGCTGTGTGCTCCTCCATGTAACCACGCTGCTCCTGCCCGAGATGGAAGAGCTATCAGTGCTTTCGTTATGTGAGTAACGTAGCTGGTAGATCTGAGCTGGTAGATCTGAGGACTGTTGTGCCACCTCACAGCATCACTGAAGGTTTCTACTTCACCTCGTGATTTTTAACCCCATCTTAAGGCTGTTTTTCTTTCTTTCCCAGCAATTACTGGACCAGCTCCTTCAAAGGAAAACCGAGTGACAAAGGATTCTCTTGCCTATCATCGTAATTGGATCTCCAGTGCTTTTGACTGTTAGATAAGCCATAAAACTTGCTGTTATCTTAATTACCTGAAGGTATTTTTCTTATCTTTGGCGCCTTATATAAAAAGAAAGATCTTTTATATTTCAATTGAAATTTTAAGGCAACTTTCAAGTAAGCAAGGCAGTCTAAAAGAAAAAACACAGCTGTTTCAGAGCATCAACGTATGGTCAGTGTACCCAGAGGAAATAATTTTAAGAATTTTTAATGCAAATACCGAATTACAGTGGTGTTATTTATCTTAATCTGTTTCAAAGTATACATCTCTGTAGCAATAGAGCCGGGTTTAAAAGACCTGGGAAGCTTATTTCTCTGAAGTATTCTATTAATTGATTTCCTGTGAGTTAAATCCTTGAACTAAAGAAAAACGAATATCATTATTTGTTATGTTTAGAAACTAGCTGAAATAGCATTACCACATAATCATAGCAGCAGCAGTTTCACATTAATACTTAACATACCAAAAGGGACCAATCTCGGAGCTCTCTGAAGGACTCTATTCCTGTTTATGTAGTGCATTCGCATAGCAAGTTTACCTGTTAAAAAGCAATATTTAAAATTTCGGTCTTAACTCTTTTATTTGTGTTTTTCAATTTAATATGTATTTTACTCCACTTCTGCAAGCATTAAGTATTTATAGAAATGGCATATTAAGAAGCCGTGCCAAGAAGTATGTTTGCATCAAAACTGCAGAACTAAAACCATCTGCAATATTTCCTTCAAAAATATTTAAATCTTTATTTGTACATTTTGGAAGTAAAAACAACCAGCTTAAAACCAATGGCATTTATTTATGGAATAAAATATGAATATAATATTTATCCAACTGTCGTGTTTTTATTTGGTACTGTTAAAAATAACACAATTATTGAAAGTGCTCGAGAAGTCACGCCTCTGTCTGCCACAAATCCTATGCTAAAAAATCATTGCAAGCGTTAACCTCTGTTGCACAAATGCTCCACTGAGTGTGTTCAAACGAGGCTGGAAGTTGGCCTTTGCTATCTGTGCTTTATTTTGCTAATCCAGCCCAAGATGCAAGGTCAGCTTTTCTGGAAGAGTGATGTTTGTGAGCGGAGGTCTGGCTGCCCCGATGGCCTCCAGCTGCATGACTTGTGCTGGCCCCCCAGGATCCTCTCTAATGCACTGCTTTTCCTCTTTGTGTTTCAGCTTCCTGCTTTGTAAGGTGGCATTAATGATGTTAATTTTTGCTAACGGAGAAGATATTTATTGAATAAATGTGCTGCATTCCAGATAGGTATTTTTAAGTACACAACAATTGGTTCAGTACATTTCAAGAAGACACACGAGGTAAGGCAGTGCTTGCTATGGGAGAGGAACTGCCAGAGCTCTTCCCCAGAGCAAATCTTCAACCAAGCCAGTAGTGCAGCACTGGGGACTGAAGTCAGGGCTGGACCACACACGGCTCCAAGCTGAGGAACTTGCAAAAGGAACTGCAAAAAGGACATCCCTCAGGGTTCTCAGCTCAGCTGCATGCTGGGTCTGCTCCCCTCTGGGTCCACTGATCCGTCTGCTGCTCTGCAGGAGGAACGCATGGCCTGCCTCAGACAGGAGGGCCTTCACCACACAGCGATGGGTTTTAGTAGTGAGTGCACCAACACGCGTAACCTCCTAGTCTGGACCAGAAGGATGATCTCTCCACCTTTCTTCCAGTTAAAGCTCACTACAACAGCTGCAGACATTTCCTAGTGCCAAAATCCCCTTGGAGCTCAGTAGGAACCTGGTGTTTTCCCCCCTTGGTTCCTTAATGTCTAGTTTCTTGATTTCTTCAGAGAAATGAAGCATGAATTCATCAAGTTTGATGAATTGTGATAAATACTTCTTGCATGCAACTGTAGGGGAATATTATGTACCTTTACACCTGCTTTACTGCATACATTAAATGTGCTTGTAGTCCTGACAGCCAGAGGGAACCTCTCACATTCCAGTTTGTGCCCAGTGCCGCCTCTCACCAAACAGAGAAGCTCATCCTTCTTAGAAAGGCATGACTCCAGGTCCTGGTGTGGAAACGAAGCATGTGATGGCTGAGGGGTGATGGCTCAGCCTGCTTGCTGCTCCTCAGCACCCCATCACCATGCTGCCTGGTGCAGGACACCTCTCAAGGCACTTGGTTTCCTGTCATCTCTGCTGACATCCTCAGGATGGTACCACGTTGGCTTGCTGCATCTTCACATCCCCTGGCTCATTGGTTTCTCCACCTTCTTGCCATCTAAAAGCAGGTATGCTGTTCACAAAACCTTTTGGCTTTGTAGAACGGTACTTTGAAATGTTTTTATTTTTCTTCAAATGCAGTTTTATACATGACAAATATGTAGCAATGTGAGGTGGAAGTTTTCTCCTAGGAATAAGCTTGGGGGTATACCAGTGAGCAAAATGCCTGACACAAATCACTGTCTGGAAATGCTTTATGTGATATGAAACCTTCACTTCCAAATAAGAGAAGTGATCTCTGTTGTAAACTTAATTTCTCTTTCTGGGTCTTAGAAAAGAGGGTATCTGATAATGTATCCAGAAAACAATCCTGGCTCTTATTCCAGCTCTACAGTCAAATCATTGTAATAGAAAATAGATTATACAGGGAAATATTACTTCAGAAAACCATGAGCCTCACAGGCTTAGCCCTGTACAAGTAGGCACCGACTTAATAAACTTTAGAGCTAGGGACAAAATTGGCATAATTTTGCTTTGGACTTGCAGGCATTTCAAAATAAAGAATGCATTCACCACTGGATAGCATGCTGCACAGACAGCTCCCAGCCTGTGCTGGAGATCACCCGTGCAGGCTGAGTGTTGGAATTTTCCTTCCCTTTGGATGCAGTTTCTCTGGCTGTTGGCACACACCCCATGCACTCCAGGAGGGGCACGTTTTCCTGTGGGTACAACTACACAAGGATTAGCACTGCTTTTGGTAGGCATTGCTGTCTGTTCCTCAGCCCCTTGGTGAGTTGTTTTCTCACCCCTGGTGTGAATGTGAGTGCAGAACAGCATTTGATGACTGTTGGTAAGGGTGAGATGGTTTTGGGGTGCTCAGGCTCACCAACTCAACCTTTTCCTTCTAAACACAAGCCTGTAAGTAGAGTTAGGCTAAAGGCTTGGGATAAGCTAAAGTTTTGCATTGGTAAAAATGAAGCCCACCTGTGGAACACAAGCTGTGATGGGTGTGCAAGGCACAGCAATGGTTTGCATGTTGGCATCATTAATTTCATCTGCCAGGAATCACAGAATCATAGAATCACCAAGGTTGGAAACGACCACCAATATCATCCAGTCCAACCACTCATCTGCCACCAACAGAACGCATCCTTAGGGGCTGAAAGTCATTGCAATGTAAAGTGATGACACTTAAAATATTCTGGGGATTGATCTTAAACCCTAATATTTTCCTGTGTACATGTGTGCAAACCAATAGTTGCTGCTCCAAATGTACTCAGCTGGTCAGATAGAAGAGGAGACTGGTAAGACTTGCTTGGAGTTTTGTTACTTAGGATCTGAGATTGGCCATGTCAGTGTAATGTTTTTTTGTGAGAGGGCTGATTTACAAGGAAAACAGCACAGGAAAGCAGGGATAAAATTTCTGGCAGCTCTCTCTGGAGGAATCCATTCCCAATACATCTTTCACAGTGCAGGCTTCATGGCCAAAAATACCCCAACTTGCCTCTTCTGCAGAGATGTTTGCTCCTTTGACTCCGGGGGCAGAAATGCCTGTGTGCTTAATGGGTGGTTAATTGTCTTTCCCAGAGCACTGACTGGTCTCTTGTTCACTGGCAGAACAGATCAGTGCATGGGGTTGTTCCACACGGTCATATTTCATACATCTTCAGCCTGTGTAGTTTATTTCTTAGTGTGCTTCTTGCTGAGCAGGGCTGTGGGCTGGATGCTGGGGAGATGCCCTCCTCGTGTTCCCTTGCTGCCATCCCCATTGCCCAGCACCAGGCAGTGGGGCTGTGAGGTCCCAGCATTCCCAATTTGCAAACTACGTAATAAAGGACAATTAGAAAGCGGTGCCACAAATTAAATGCAAGAAGGACACTACAGCATAAGAAAAATCAGGATAAAATAAGGCACTGGAACATACCGCAGGTAGAAAAAGTCAGTATAGGGATGAAAATATTTCCCAACCTGCTTTGACATAACTTCCACTGAGATCAAAACTGACAACAATCCCTTCCCCAGGTCCTTGCTCAGAGAGGAGCCCACGCTTCTTGCTGAGCAGTGCTGGTCTGCCTGCTGGTAGGGGCATGGTGTGAGTTTGCCTCTGGAAGTGAAACTTGTTTCCCAACTGAGCTAACTGGGAGTGTTTGGGGAGGTCCTGTTTCTTCCTCTAGCAGTCTGTTTGGTTACGACAGACCTGCCAAAAGCAGCACGCCAAATGAAAACACATTTCTATGTTGGAAATAAAAAGCATTCTAATTTCTTTTTATTTTTATTTTTTAATTTTGTCAGGCATCTTATCCTAGTTCTCCTTGGCTCCTTCCCAAAGCTGTAGGAGGTAGAATTACTTACTATCCATTTTAGATGACCCACAGAACAAAATAATGAGGTGTATCATCTCTCTAGCAGCTGCAGAATGATTAAAAAAAGAAGAAACTGCACAAATGTGCTCACGGAACACACAATTACATCAAATTAGTAAATAGGAAAAGTAGAATAAAGTGCTTGAGGTTCACGTTGTGTAGATAGGAATAGGAAAGAGATTCCCTAGTTGCAGAGATTTTTTTAGAAACTGGTCACAGTGATCTATTTGTGGGCTTTGTTCTAACTACTTTTACCTTCTGTAGTATCCTGCAATGGCTAGAGGGTCATTAACATAGAATTACAGGAAGATGCTCATGCAAACACACATTACACGTAGCTATGTGTGGTTCTAGAGTAAGTACAGGTCTGCATGTTGCTTTAGAAACCCCAAATAGGAAATGACAGTGTCTGTTAGGTGTATTTTAGCTTCATCTTCTCGCTTGGGCTGTCTAATAATACACTATCTAACATGTTTGAGAAGGGGGAGCTGCTGCAGTTCATGAAGCTGTTCCTGAGAAATGTGGAGACTTCTCATTATATTTGATGTTTTCATGCTTTTTAGAGCTTCTGATTCCCTAAAAGAAAGGAGCTCCTTGTTTCTCTTTCTGGGATGACATGATGAATGTGAAGTGCTCAGGGCCAGGTGGGATGGGACCCTGGATCTGGTGTGAGACTTAGTGGTTGGCAGCCCTGCCACAGTAGGGGTTGGAACTGGATGAGCTTTGAGGTCCCTTCCAACCCAAGTAATGATATGGTTCTACGATTTAGTAAAGTTTGTGATCAAACTTGAGTTGGACTCAATGATCCTTATGAGTCTCTTCCAACTGAGGATATTTTATGTCTCTCGTGGGATTGGTGTCCCCCTGAACTCAATCAGAAGCTTATCTGGTAGCAGTGTCTGAGGGCCAGTTCCCTCAGCAATCATTTCAATGAATTATAACATGTAACTGTGGCCAGGGAGTTCAAACAACACAACACACAGAGATGAGGGACAGCTTTTATAACCAGGATATCCTTTGAAATTGTGTCGCTGCAGAATGTGGCAGGAGAAAGACAGGTTGGGATGTGGGAGGGAATGATGAGGAAAGGATGCTCTTCTCAATGGATCAGTGCTGAGTTTAAGGCTTGTCATGGCAGCAAGGCAGTGACAACAGGGCAGCCTGCCCTGAGCACCTGTGCTGTCTTCAGCACCGCAGTGATGTCCCAGAGAGGGAATTCCCTGTTATTCTGCAATCTGATTACAGAGGGATACACCACACATTAGATCCACATGAGTTCTTTGTGACTAATGTTATTGCAGTGAATACCAGAGGCAATGGTAATGAATGCCCACTTACTGCAAAGTGTCACCAAGTATATACTTAACTTGTAATGCTACTGGGAGCACATATATAATTTTTGTGTTTGTTATTATGGAAAAAGATAACTTTGAGGGCTCGTTGGTCTAAATTTAATTATGTAATGGCATAAGCTAAACTGCATGAAAGATATATAATTATGGGCTGACTGTTCCATCTAATACTATTAGCTGATGTTCCAAAACCAACGTTTGCTATTTGTTTTAGCTCTGAGATTTCACTCTCTGTGTTTGTGAGCTGAAGCAAGTAGAAGTTTTGCATCAGGAAGTAACAATCAGAGAATCACCCTTCCATTCCCAAAAAATATGAGATTAGGAGCTAATAGATTTCATTCCGCCGGGATGCATACCTCAGTACTTTTTAATGATTTATCTCTGATTTCCCACTAGAAACACTTAGTTTTTTCTTTAAAAACATCCAAAAGTACGCTGTCCTTCTAATTTACTGTGCCAGCATTTATGATGATGGATGTTGCATTGTTTTGTGGCTAGACAGGAATGCTAAAAATATATGACTTCATAATTTTGGTCTGAGTTGAATACTGTCCTCTTGTGAGACGTGTAAAAATCTGTGGGATTCTTTTCCTTTTGTTTTCAGGGAGACACTGAAATCTGTAGCAACGGATCAAAGCGTTTATTCTCCAAGCCTGGTCTGGAGTCAGAAAAAATTATTTAGCAAGTTGTTGTATTTAAAGGGTTTGTAGCTCAGGAAACCGTTCTGCTCCCAGTCTGCTCTGTCTGATACAAGGATCCAGGCTGGATGTGGCTCTGGGCAGCCTGGTCTGCTGGTTGGCGACCCTGCACGTAGCAGGGGGTTGGAACTGGGTGAGCATTGTGGTCCTTTTCAACCCGGGCCATTCTATGTTGCAGTGATCCCACTGCAGAGCCGACGCTTCTCACTGCGACTGCTGAACTGAATAGCAAAGCTTAAAATGATGCTTCTTGCACCATGGAAAAAGCAGGGAGCTGGCTGGGTCCTCTGGGAGAGGACGCAGGGTGCCAAAGGTGCAAGGCCACATCCCTCTGCTTTGGGCTTTGTGGAGCATGGTCACCACAGCCTGCAGTGGTGCTGGGCAGGAACGTGGCAGCACCCCAAGGACATGCAGTGCTTTGGGGCTGCACAGCCACACCGGAGCCCAGCTCTGATTTATGGAGATGAGAGGAGGGGCACGGGGAGGCTCTGCGGCTGGGGGGGGGCTGCTCTCAGAGCTCTGTGTTTGCATGACCGAGGGTTTATGCTACAGGAAAAGAATGTAACGAGGGAGAGCATGAGGTTTGGGTCTTTGTGTTTTAACTGCTGAAGAATTCAGGGGGTTGCTGTTGTTGTGGTGAAGGTCCTGTATCCTTGGAGCAGTGGGTTTCTTTGTTTGCCCTTGCTTGAGCTCCTCATGGCTTTTTCACCCTTGGCCCTGTTACAGCAGGCTGCAACAGGCTGTGTAGTTTCCCTATAAAGCACTACAGAGAGCTTAATCAGCACTACAGCTGACCCTCCTCCCCTGCTTTGCTGGGGAGAAGAAGCTATTTTTCAACACGGTGTTGCAGAGGAGTGGGGAAGGGCAGGAGGGTGATGTGCTCATGCCCCAGCCTCTGTCCCTCTTGTGATACTTGAATATCAGTCTCATTATGGCTTTAGTTGGAAGTTGGAAGCTCATCCATTTCCCACCCCTGCTGTGGGCTGGCTGTACCCCCAGCTCAGGCTGCATAGAACCCATCCATGGCCATGGGCACCTCCAGGGATGGACACCACAGCTCTGGGCAGCAGTGTCAGCACCTCACTGCCCTCCAAGTGAAAAATTTCCACCCGACATTTAACCTAAATCTCCCTTCTCTTCATTTAAAACCATTCTCCTGTGTCCAATTGCTGTCAGACTGTGTAGAATGCTGGTCCTCATCCTGCTTGTAAGCTCCCCTCACTGGAGCTGCAATGAGGTCTCCACAGAGCCTTCACAGGTTGAACACTCCCAGCTCCTTCGGCCTTTCTCCATAGAAGAATATCATTTTATAATGCTTTACCATTCAGGCAAGGTGAGACTTGCTTTAATGTCTTTCTTATCTAAAAAGAAATGTACTTAAAAACCTTTCAGCTCGGGGGCTCTGCAGTGAATGATGTGATGCAGTGGCACAGCTGCCCAGGGAGCAGGAGGATCACCAACCTGGAGGTGTTCCAGAGCTGTGGGGATGTGGCACTGAGGGATGTGAGCAGTGAGCATGGTAGGGGTGGGCTGGGGTTGGGCTTGGGGATCCGAGAGGTCTTCTTTAGCCCTAATGATTCTGTGATTCTATGAATTCAGCGTTACAATCTGTCCATGGGATGCAGCCATCCTTGGCTCCCTACAAGGGCTCTGTTCCTTCCACTGCTCCCAAGGACATCTCATAAAGCAGCAAGCTCCACTCAACCAAACTCAACTTTGTAAGCATTTCTTGCACACGTGCAACAAGGAGACGCTATGTGGAATTAGGGACACCAGCTGGGTGCTGGAGATTGGGGTACAGGGCAGTGATGGCAGTGGGGTGCCGGGGTGGTTCTGCCTCTGCTCAGAGGTCAGAGCAATGGTGGGTGAATTCAGCATCATGGGACTTTTGGGACAGGACGTAGATAAGGCTGTGAGCAAAGCAGGGAGCTGCAAAGGGGAAGGAAGGGAGGGGCGTATCTATTGATAGCACAGGGGTAAGTTTGCTGAGCTTGCACTGCATATCATGGGCTTAACACCTTGCTTCAAGCACTCTGCACAGCCTGAGGCAGCGCGACAGCCCAGCAGGGTGTGCACACAGTGAGATATGCAGAATGGAAACTTGCCCTCATAGACCAGGCAATCTAGAGAATGCAACTTCTCCCAAGTATGCACAGTAACCATCCAGATCCATGTAACAGAGCAAGCATTTCACCCCAGAGCACAGAGTGGATGGATGCGATTCCTGGGAGTGTGCTGTTGGAGCACTGGGACAGGTCTGCAGCAGAGCTCTGTGGTGAAGGGTCATGCCATCACACGCTCCATCTCCGCCTGTTAATTACAGAGTGCTGCAATCTGCCCCTGCAGTCACCATTCAGCAGGATCTAGATTCTGCAGAGAGTTAATGAAGTGAGGGAGGGCTGGAGACACAAAGTCTCAGCGGCTGGCGGGGGGACAAACGGCTTTCAAAGGAAAAAGGAATTTTTGTTTTGTTTTGTTTTGTTTACAATACGAAGCAAAAACTTCAGCCTGGAGGCCCCAAAAATGCAGATCCCTGTAGCTAAGCCCAGGCAAGTCTTCATGCCTTTTGGCACGTATGGGAACAGATAGGCTCACATTTCTGCACAGCACTCGATGCTGCAGTTACAGTGAGGTACCCTGGATATCCAAAAGGAGATGGGTCTACAGCAGCAACTAACTCCTTCTCCAAACTCTTTCTGCCAATGGGAGTTGATGCTTCCTTCTGCGCATCTCCTGGTGTCTGCAATAACCCTCATATTATGCTGTTTCCAGGGAAGTTATTCCATACCTGTCTTTTCCATACGTCTCTCTTCTGAACTGACCTTTCCAGGGCCATGTGAACAAGAGCTTCTGCATGAATGAGTAATTTGATGACCAGAGTCCAAGCTAACTGCCTGCATCATGATACAGTCAGATGTGAGCTGTTAAAAATCACCTGGACTTTTTACAACATGGATTCATTTTTCACATGTAGATGCAGGCTGAACATAAAGCTCCTCCGAGCTGCCCTTTCCAAGTGGCACAGCAGCAGTGGGGAGGGAAAGGCTCTCTCAGGTACCCCAGTCCAACCCCAACCCATCCCTCTGTGCCCATCATCGTGTTGCTCAGTGCCACATCTCCACAGTTCCTGAATGCCTCCAGGAATGGTGACCCCAGGCTCCCTGGGCAGTTTGTTCCACAAAACAAGAGACAAAATTGTTCCTGATATCCAACCAGGGGGAAGTGAGGGCAGAATAAAGGGAAGCAATGCAGTTGGGAGTAGAAGCGATGCACTCAGTCTTAAGGCTGAAAGGCAGCAGCTGCAGTGTGTGCCACCCTCTGCCTGTCCTAACAGAGGGAAATGGCCATGAGTTTGGTGATGGGATGTAAAGACGGAGCGAAAAGATCTCTGAGCTGTTCACACCATGCTGCTACAGCGGGACAGCCCTAAGCCTGCACCAAGGGGAGCGCATCTGGGAAAGAATGGTTACACAGGGTTGAAGTGAAAGAAAAATAAATACAGTAAAGGAAAATACGTACAGTCAGGAAGACAAAGAGAAAAAAAAAAAAAAAGATGAAGAAAAGAAGAAAAATGTGTAAGTAGCAAAAAGACAAAGGTAAATAGGAGCTGGGAAGCGGTGCCCCCCCGGCAACGCTGAGAACAAAGCTGCAGGAGGCAGGGAGCGACCTGCTGGCTGGGGCTGTGCCCCTTTGAAGCAGCCCCACAACCTGGATGCAATTTTCATTTCCTGCAGGGAAACTCGCCCTTGTTCTTCGGAAGGGGATAAGCCAGGCCTCGTAAAACTAATTGTTGGAGGTGGTTTGACATGAGAAAGGAAAAGTCGAGGCTTGGCCTCTCCTGGGTGCAGAGCAGTGAAGCAGGGGCACTGCAGGTTAATTTCACTTTTCTCTGTTGGGTTGGTTTTGTTTTGTGTTTTACAGAAGGGTTCTGAGAAGGCTGTGAACATCACTGCTGTTCACCAGAGCCATTGCAATTCGGTAGGTTTCCTTTCAGGCTGTTGCTCATCAAATATTTGGGATCCTTTTGTAATGAACTATCAGTGTATCAACTCCAATCCCATGAAATTAGTGCAGTAGGGTGCAAGCAAGTGTTCCTTCCTTGTTATGATTTGGAGGAGAAACTGGGTAATATCTGCTTCATTCATGCTGGTGAATGACCAAGATATAATTGGCTCCGTGTTTCTCTGTTAGTATTGGTACTCAAAATAAAAATACTGCCACTTCAGTGAAAAGCCATGTGGGATTACCAAAACTCCATTTAAAAGCCCTTGGTTCTCTCTGATACTTTTTTTTTTTTTCTTTAACTGGCAGAAAAGGCTTTCAAAGCATAAGAATGACTTGATGGCTTTCCTGCCACTTTTCTGCAAGTCTGTGCTATGTGGACTACGCATCTCCTTATAAGAAGGGCAGTGGAGATCATTAGTTTCTACTGTTAGAGATGAAACATGCTGAGCCTAGCTGCTAAAATGGAATTGATAATGGTGAAGCAGGGATCATTTTGCAGTTAGGGGCTTAAAGCTGTACATAAAATCACAGAATCACTAAGGCTGGAGAAGATCCCCAAGTCCAACATGGTTCCCTACATGGAACCATAGGGGTTGGAAGGACCTCTCAGATCTCCAACTCAAACCCATCTCATCATAGAATCACAGAATCATAGTGTCACAGAATGGTCTGGGTTGAAAAGGACCACAATGCTCATCCAGTTCCAACCCCCTGCTATATGCAGGGTCACCAACCAGCAGACCAGGCTGCCCAGAGCCACATCCAGCCTGGCCCTGAATGCCTGCAGGGATGGGGCATCCACAGCCTCCTTGGGCAACCTGTTCCAGTGCCTCACCACCCTCTGGCTGAAAAACTTCCTCCTAATATCCAACCTGAACCTCCCATGCCCATTGCCCATGTCCCTCAGTGCCACATCCCAATGGATCTGGAACATCTCCAGGGACAGTGACCCCCGTCATTCTCAAGACAGCTGTGCCAGCGCCTCGCTGCTCTTTTGGAGAAGAAATTGTTCCTAATATATTCTTAATATCCAATCTGAATCCCTCTTTGTACCAGTTGTTTAATGTAGAAGGAATATGGGATCAATAGGCAGAAATCAATATCAACGCCCAAACCTCGAGAAAACTGACTCCAAAATAAAACTGCAGTATAAAGTTCTGTGTTGGTCTGCAGGGCTGGGAACTTTCTGTTGCTCTGCAGCAGCATGCAGTGTGTGGGCACTCCGTGTGCTTCGGTGGCACACCAAGGATTAGATAATCCCCGTTAGGTTATTCTCCCAGTTGGTAACGATCATTTGAAGGAGGAAGATTTGAAAAAATGCATCTGGCAGCTCTGCGCGTGTGTTGTTGGGTACTTAAAGCACAGCGCTGAGGGAATGGGGGAAGCCGGGCAGCTGCGGTGCGGTGCGGGGGGGGGGGCGGTGCCAGCAGCGTGCGGGGCTCAGCTGTTCGGTGCGGGGAGCGCAGCCCGGCCCGGCCGGCCGGTTCGTTTGGTGCAACGGTCAACAAAATTAGCCTTGCCAAAAAAAAAAAAAAGGGGGGGGGGGGGGGGGGGGGAACTCTTTAAACAGGAGGGAAAAAAAAAAAAGCACCAAACTTTTTTTTTTTTTTTTTTTTTTTTCCTAAGAAAGCAGAGCCCAACTCATCAGCGGCTGATGCAGGAGCAGGAGGGGTTTGGAGTTAACTGCATGCAGGAAATCTCTCACATCCTGAGTCCCGGCTCGCTCCTCTCTGTAACTGTATATGATGGGGCTGTTCTCCAGCCCCAGCTGATGAAAGTTTGTCTCCCTCAGTCCGGGCTAAGATGTCAAAGCGTCTCCGTGCGGAGCGGCAGCGCTCCCCCGCTCCGCGCCCCTCCGTGCTGCTGCTGAGCCTCAGCGCGCTGCTCCTAGCATCACCCCGAGCGCGAGGTAAGTCCCCGAGATCCGCAGGCGGACGCGGAGAGGGTTTGCAGCCCTTCCTCAGCCCCAGCTCCATTTCCAGCCGCCGCTCCCAGTCCCGGAGCCCCGCGGTGCCGGGCGCTGTGCGTGCGGAACTCTCGCGTTCCCCCCCCCCAGCTCCCAAACTTCGCCCCGCGTTCCGCTCCCCGGGCCCCGGGCAGGGGGTGGGGAAAGGCAGAACAGCGAACGGGTTTGGGTTCGGTGCTTCCCAGCCCAGCGCCGGGCAGGAGCTGCCCTACTGGCGGGACTTTGCTTCATCCCGTGTGAGCACAGCCGGGAGCGGGGCTGCGGCTGCTGGGAGACCTGCGTGGGTCGCAGCCCCGTCCTCCTCCTGCCGTTCAGCCGCAGCTGACAGTGCAGATTTCTTGTGGCAGAGGGAAGGGAGGGAGATCCTCTCGTTGTAAATGCACGGAGCAGCGCTCAGCTCTGCGTGGGTCTCTGAATGTTGCTCCAAACTTTTGTTCTTTGTAACTTTAAGCTCTGTCAGTGTTTGGTTGTCTCCACGTTTATGCACGGTGACTTTCCCCGGGACTGTGTTTGCTAGGGGAAGGATATGGGGATGCTTCAGCACGAGTCAGCCTGAAATCCCAGGGTGGGCAGAGGAAGTTAATGCATTTAATTGATTTCTTAGGATGAGAGGTGATGGCCTGATGTTGCTCCGGGAGGGTGTCAGGTCGGGTTTTAGGAACAGTTTCTTCTCCAAAAGAACAGTGAGGCACTGGCACAGCTGCCCGGGGAGCAGCGAGGTCATCATCCCTGGAGGAGCTCAGGAGCAGAGATGTGGCACTGAGGGATGTGGGCAGTGGTGGGGATGGGCTGGGGTTGGGAATCCTATTAGTCTTTTCTAATCTTCATGATTATGTGATTCTATTATTTATGTTAAAAGGACATGAAGTTTTGCTTTGCCTTGGTGTGGAACTGAACTTCTGTTCGCTGCTTGTATTTCTCACCTCACACCAAAGTAGTTTGCTGCAGGGTGCACCTGGCTGTGTCTGGGAGCTTTGGGGTGGGCTGCTTCATGCACTCACAACAATGGAGATATGAGCATACCCCCAAATGGGTGACCCTGCAGTGAAATTAAAGGGCAGGAGTGGGTGGCTTGGGTCTAACACTGAGATTTGATCTAACACTGAGAGAGAGAGAAATGATGAGCGGTGTGGAAACTCTATGACCTGCATTATGGGATTCCTAAGGAGCTGAGCCGAGTTTCTAAGGTTGCATCTGCACTGATGTTCTCTGGGAAGTGTCCTTTGGCTTCATGTCCTGATGGCAGGTGTTGAGCAGCAGTGGTGTCCAATGACTGTTGCAGCTCAGCTGGATTTAGGCATCCTCTCTTTTCATAACTCTTCTTCTTTCTTTTCTTTTTTTTTTTTTTTCCTTGTGGAAGTAGAGAACAGCTTCAGCCTTACTGCTTTCTTGGTGGCAGAGGTGCTGAAAGTCGTAGCCACCTGCTGGGCCCAGCAGGGCTCCCTGGTGACAAACAGTGCCCATGGCCGTGCTGGCACACATCCCACTGGGCACCTGGCAGCCCTGCACATCTGCCTCAGCTGCCCCGAACCCAGTGGCAGTGATTGCAATGCTGCCAGGACATCCCCCATCCCTTTTTTATCCTTCTTCTGCCGACGTGGCACTCCTAGGCACTTTGGTAAAAGTCACATGCAGCACCCCCGAGATGGTTATCTCCCTGGAGATGAGCCCACACAAAAGACTGCTTCCCGGCCATTAAGCTGCTAATTATCTCTCTCGTTGTCTACACCTGCAAATCTTCAGACAAAAGATCTCCCCAACTTTTACCAGCACTTGCCTAGATTTGTCCATCTGTGTCCTTTAGACAAAGGATTTCTCAACCCTAGACCAGGACTTGTCCATCCGGTGCTCCTCAGCGAGCTTGGAGACAAAGGTGCAAAAGAATAGTCTCTTACAAATAGTGAAATGCCCCAAAGATCAGCTTTGAGATGTGACTGTTGGAAAAGCGAGAGGCACAAGTCCTGTGGGGCTGCCCTAATGGCCGTTCCAATCTTGGTCAGAAATTATTGGGCTACAGCTAGAAAAATTAAAGTAGTCTCACCTTTCACTTTCAGAGTGAATTCCTTTTCCGAATATTCCAGCTTTACAATTGTTTTCCAGCTGCCAAAATTGCCAGCTCTTGGTTATTGCCTTGAGTGTCCTCATGGACAGCATGGAGAGCTGACTGCAGTGTTGGCCTCGGCAAGACAGCAAAGCCGATTCTGCTTTGTTATCCTGATGGAGGGTATCTAGAAGGATAAGATCTAATCTCATAGGTTTAGTCAGATGCCTAAATTTCAATCTCTGTGTAAGCTTTTGCAGAATCGAGGCCTTTGCGTATCTGCAGGCAATGGAAGTGATGGTGTATGAAGGCAAACTCCACATCAGTGCATGTTGGGAAACCTCCTAAATCTCTTTAAGGTATTGGGTATTAGCTGGCAGAGCAGCGGGAAAAGAGAAAATCCTAAAATTGCAGTCCAAAATTCTTTACCTTCCATTAAAATAACTTTCCTGCCAGATTTCTTGTATTTTTGCTGCTGATCTCAACCGCATTGACCGTAACGGGAACAAATTACAGAGGTATCTTTCCCTGTCTCTCACTTCAGGACTGATCTCTCCCACGTACTTTGAGCTCATTTCAAACACTGTCTTTTTTCACACTGTCCGAGCGTGTGCGGCGGATATTTACGGTCTGTGTATAATCACCTCCTTGTCTGACGATTATCCCTATCTGCTCCCCTGCAGACAGCCTGGCACGGGCTGCCCCTGCCCGCGGGGCTCCGTAGATCCCTGCCAAAATACACCAGCTGAGGACATTATGCCCGCTCTTCCCATCGTGTTCACATCATTAGCTCTCTGCTCCCTGGCGAGCCGCCGGCTTGCTGCTGGTGTTTTCTCACCTCTTGCTTTCCTTGAGATTTTTGGGAAGGTCGCCATCCAGACGCATCGAGCATCCCCAACCTCACGGCTCCATTTTGGGCTGCTTTCCATGTTTATCTGTTGCTTTCACTGTCAGCTGCCAGCGATGCTTTTGATCGTGAAATTCTGTTTTTAAAAAGCTGAATTCATGTGAGGGCCGATTTGGTCCTCCAACCAGCCTTGGTCAGACCTCTCACATCCTAATCCTGACAGATTTATCACTGTGCTCTTAACACATCTCATGCTGCCAGTGTTCTTTTCCCAGAGCCCAGCTGGGGCTTCCTTTTGTCAGTATTCACCTGCACGACCTCTCCAACATTTTGCAGTGCCCATGGCCTAAGTCACACCTGCAGAGGCTGCTCTTAGCCCCTGCACAGTGTCCAGGGCAACTCTTTGGCAAACTGAGTGAAAAATACGTGGCTTGGATTGGTGTGTTGTATGGCTGTTGCTGGTTCTGGAGGGGATAGTGCAGTACAGAGGACAATCCCTGTTATTTCTGGAGGAACAAAACACAGCAGCAGAGCTGGACTAGGTGAGAAGCTGTGGATGCCCCATCCCTGGAGGAGTTCAAGGCCAGGTTGGATGGGACCTTGGGCAGCCTGATCTGCTGGGGGGCAACTCTGCTTGTTGCTGGGGGGTTGGAATTGGGTGATGTTTGAGGTCCCTTGCAACCCAAGCCATCCGATGGTCTTGGGTTGCTGCCAACCCAAGGCTTCTATGGTTTTCTGGGCTGTATTAAATCCATACCCTTTGATAAAAGGATCACATAATAACCGAGGAGAAGTGGTGTGTTTTTCAATAGACTCCCAATCCTGGAGGCTTTGTTTATCCCCAGGGTGATTTTGATGACCATCAGAAGGGACTGGTGATGTTTGTAACTCTGACCAGTCTTACATCTATCACTGTCGTCATCTCAAAATAATGCTTTTATGCCTTTTTTTTTGGTATTTTGTTTTCTTACCTGCATTTTTATGCTTGTGATTGTCTTTTATGGTGTGTCAGCTGGCGAAGTTACTATTAGGAGATCCATTACTGAGCTGAGTGCTAACATTATCAGGAGAAGCCTCGTCTAATTATGATATTAAACTGCATAGTCGCCTTAATGTCTGTGAATTCACACCTGGCTCCAGGCAGCAGTACAGCAACACCACAAATACTGGAGGTGAACATACAGTTTGAGTTAGCAATATGCAGCCAAAGCACACACAAAGCACTTTCTTAAGGAAAAGACATAAAATCTTGTTATTTGACTGCTGTATAAGCTGTGAAGAGCATGCATTCTCCTATCAGTAGTGGCATGACTTAAGCAGTCCTATGGACACACAGCACCCTCTAATTTGGGGCATGTGCCCCCAGGCATTTGGGCTCCTTGGATATTTCATTCTTGCACTGATATTTATCTGTCTTTTTTGCTGCTGGACAATCTTTTTCCCCTTTCACTAGCATGGGAGAGGCCAAATGTTGCTTGCTGAAAACAATATACTGGGCATTGGGTATTTAGTGTCACTCAGGAGTTCGAGAACACATTGATACCAAATGTTGTGTTGGCATTTGGTGCTTCAGAAGTGACTTGACCAGCTGCATCACCTAATTAGAAATGTTTATTCTTCTATTAAATCCCTTCGTGTTGCTTAATTAATTAATGTTTGTTTTTTTTAATGCTGCATATAAATGCTTCTGCTGTTGCAAACAAGATGAGAAGTGTTGGAGTGGGTCATCTGCCACATGATGGATGTCACAAAGTCATCAGTTGGATGAACATGTCCTTTCTCATCCCAAAGTAATGACTCTATGATTTAGCAAGTTTATTCTGCAATTTTTGTTAAAAGAAGCAGTGTCAGTGCTTACGAATCCAGTGTAGAAGCATTTGTCAGATAAGTAAACTGAAAAACTTTCTGACAGTGGTGAAAGTTGGCTGTTTTCTTGCTTCTGCATAATGTTTTCTAATTGTGAAAACAGATGATCAGGAGAAAGTGACAGACTTCATGCGTGACAGATATATCCTGAATATATCAGAATATGAACACTGCCAAATTCAAATGTTACAGGGTTTAGTTTTGATGTAGTCACGTAAAAAAAAGAAAATTACTTCTGAGCTTCATCATAATGCTCCATTAAATGAGGTGAGCACATAGGCATGGCCACACGTGGAGCTGGGCATCAGCAGTATCTGCATCTGGCAGTGCTGTCTGTATGCACCAGTGCATTTCGTCATGGGCTGAAGAGCCTCGGTTCCATCAGCAGAGGAGGATAATTCAGCCCAGAGATAAATGGGCTGCATGGATCTGGTTCCTCTGTGCAGCCTGATGTTAGCTTAACCTCTGGGGCTATTTGTGAACCCTGCCTGAAAGGATCTGAGGGTGTGCTGGTGGCATGGGAAGGTATCCTGGATGTTCTCCCTGCCCTGAGGAAACAAAAAAAATAAATGTTCATTATTCCCAAAGGTGTCAAAGTTGTCAGCGATGGACCTATCCAGTGCCAATGGCCTTTGTCACAGGCTGCACATGTGGACCTGGGCAGGTTAGCTGGCCTCAAAAGCATTAAGTAACTCTCAGTTCTCATGGTTCTTCCTATTTTTTGAAAGGTGGATGATAAAATTCAGCAATAGCTTGGTATGAGCGCACTTCATTTTATTTTGCCCTGTATTGTATAATGCAAGGAGCAGGTATTTCCCTTACAAACAAAAACTGATGATGGATACGAGCTCCCCAGCTCAGAAGCCCCTTTACTAGAGAAGAACCACAGATGGTTTCCCGTGAACATTTACCTAAATTAGCACTGAAATTTGCTTCAGCTGGGTTTGCTCTGCTTTCAGTGCCATTTCCCAGAGAACATCTGAATGAGCGATTTGTGTGCATGTGATGGGCAAAACTGAAACTCCCACTCAGTAATTTTATTCACTGGTGATTGTATATTGTATGCAGGATAGAACACTCCTCAATACGGTTACACTAAGGATTCCTTGTGTTCGGTGGGGGAGGCTATTAAATCATTGGAAAGAAAGGGTTGTCCGGTACCTTCTAAAAGACTGAGAGGAAATTGTATTTTGGGGAGTAATTTTGAACTTAATTCAATGGCAAGCAGCCTTTCTTTGGAAGGGAGCAGCTGGATAGGAATGCTGGATGTGGATTTTCTTGCAATGATGTGGACTCATCACTGAGAAGTGAATATGTTTTCTTTGATATCAGAGCTCTGTGGCTTGGTTGCATCTGTTCTCGTAAAGCACGGGTTATTACTTCTCTACCTGAATAGGTGATACTTTAGGCACTGTCTCTCTGATGCTGAAGGGTGTAAGGCTGAGTTTGTAACTGGAGTAAGAATCTCTGGGACTGGGATCCTTTGGGGAAGGGGCAGCAGTTCAGGAAGAAGATGATGTGTCCCAGTAGTGCCTGTGCCAGGAGGATGCTGAGTCCAGATAGGGCATCCTGGAGATACCTGTTGGAAAGGCAGGGTGCAACCCTTACTATTTTTTACCTCTTGTTAGTCCTTTCCTGTTTGCTTTCATCAGAGGGGATGACCAGGTCATTTTTAATGGTGTGCATCATGACTTGGAAACAAAGAGCACTTAAGATGGGATTTCCAGTAAGAGGACAAAAGTTCTCCAAAGCCATTATCATCATACAATCATCGTAGATTATATTGCTTCCTTTTCAAAGCTGCTTTGGGTCTGAATCTGGCATTTATGATTTGCCCTTTGCTCAGTGCTGAGCTCTTCCATGGGGACCTCTGGTTCCCACCCATCACCAGGTGTGCCAGAATGCCCTCCAGGTCAGTGATTCTCTGGTGTATATTTCCCAAATTTCAAAATATTCTCTTCTGGAGAAAAAAAAAAAAAGAAGACAGCTCTTTCTTCGCACTGATCTGTATAGTAATTCTTCAGTCAAACAAAATAACATCTCAAATGAGACTGGACAGCTGTTTCCCAAATAAAGTATATGGATATATTTTACACGTAGCAATGAAGCTTGCTTTTCATCATCTGAAATGCCCTGCAGCCTCTCTGCCCCCTCCTGCAGTCAATGGCAAACGTTGTTCTGAAAGCCCCGTTTGTCACGTTTTGAGAACAGGGAGGACATTGAGATATACTGGCTTCTCTCCCTGAGCGCATTTCAATATGTATTTTGTGTAACGAGAACCCAAATCCTCCTCACGTTATTTCTGCTTTAATCACACTATGCTCTCCCAAGATTGCTTTAATCTCATTTGCATCAGCTGGAGTGACTGTGGGTGATGAGCAGTATTTCATCTGCAAACAGAGGAGAGCGATATTGGGTGCACGCCTGGGAAGGAACTGCCTGTCCTGGCTTTGTTACAGCTGAGAGTGGTGCAGCATCCCGATTTGGGGAGCAGACATTCAAGAATTAGAATGAACAAAAGCTATTTCTAAGGTTTTCTTGAGGACCTGTCAAGTGTGATCGTTCCCTTTTAATTTTCCAGCAAATGGCTTTTTGACATGTGCTAACTCCAGAGGAGCGCGATGCTGCCGAGTGCAGCAGACATCATTTTGTATTTCAGCCATGACATTGCTGTATATGAGAACTGAAAAGTTATATAGATATTACACCAATATATAAACCATGTGTGTTAGAAAGACAAGTTCAGTTCTGAAATATTTGACTTAGCTATGCTTTTCACTTTCAATTCGTGCCAAACATGTGCTGGAATGACTGATGGAGTCATACGGTTCCCCGAATAAAGCACTTTATTGTGCACAGACTTAGAGCCTCCCAACAGTTGTATTACAGAAGCTTGAAGATTAAGATGATCCAACTGCTTAGGGGGTATGTTCCACAATGAACATTTTGTTTTTCCCTTTTTATTTTCCCCATCTCTCTCTCTTTTTTGCCTTAAAATGTGTCATCGGTTTGCTCAGCTGGTCGCACGGCGTCGCTGACCGTGCTGCCAAGCAGCAAGTGTCCTTCCCTTGGAAGTGCTCACTGCTGTGTCCAGGTTAAAACACTGCACCGATGGCTTTCCCCAGTTTATGGGATGTCGTGGGGGAGGGGGCTGCTTCCTGTTGCAGATAAGGCAGAATGGGGTTTAGGAAGGGAATAGCTCCTGCAAGAACAAGCGATGACAGGAGGCAGTTCTTCCATTTATAAAGCTGAAATATGAAAAAGCGTGTTTGTGGTGCTGTGTGTTAGAGGGGTCAGTGTGTCTCAAGCTCCTATTTCTCAGCTGAGCTGTGGGTGTGAAAGATCAGGTGTGCACAGCATGGGCACTCTGCACAGCTGCACCCAACCAGCTGGACACAGAGAGTGTTAGCTGCAGAAAGAGCTCTGCACCTTGAGCGCTGCGTGCAGGTTTGGGCCCCTCATTATAAGAAAGACATTGAGATCCTGGAGCGTGTCCAGAGAAGAACAGTGAAGCTGGTGAGGGGTCTGGAGCACAAGGCTTATGAGGAGCGGCTGAAGGAGCTGGGATTGTTCAGTCTGGACAGAGGGAGGCTCAGGGCAGGCATTACTGCTGTGTGCAACTCCTGCAGGGCAGTTGTAGCGAGGTGGGGGTCAACATCTTCTCCTGTGTATCTAGCTGTAGTGGAAACGCTGAGTCACAGCCTGGAGCAGTGATTGAGCACCTGGTGGAAGGCAGGGCCAACCAAGGAGAGCTCAGGTGCAGCTGATTGACCAGAAGGGCTGGAGCCAGGATCCACCTCTTCCCAGACCTCATTTAAGGGCTGGCAGTGGAGGTACGAATATCTTGTTGGAGATTCTGTCTACCTGAGATCTTTTGAAGGTGAGCAGCTTTTTTTTTTCCTTTGTTTTTGTGTCTACAGCCGCTGCATTTGGGTACATCCTCACTTTCTGCAGCCTGAGGCTTTGCTACCCCGCTGTTATTGCTGTGCTTTCCATTGCATTATAGCATTACACCAGTAATAGGATGAGAGGTTGCTCCAGGGGAGATTCAGGTTGCATACTAGGAGAAACTTCTCTAAAATAGTGGTCAGGTACTGGAATGGGCTGCCTGGGGAGTTCTGGAGTCACCGACCCTGGCGGTGTTCAAGGAACATATAGGTGTTGTACCGAGGGACATGGTTTAGTGGGAAATATTGTTGGTAGGTGGATGGCTGGACTGGATGGTCGTGGAGGTCTTCTCCAACCTTGATGGTTCTATGATTCTTTGAACAGAACACTGAATTCAGAAGTGTCCCAAGTTCTCTAGCTGCTGCCTGTCCTCAGATTCATCAAAGGCCTCTGCTTATTTCTGATGTTCCAAACATTTGGTACACAAGGAATAACTTTACAAAATGGAGGAGAGGACAGGACTCATGCCCAGGGAGGTGTGTGGAATGTGTGCTGAAAGTGCCTCGTGTTCACATGCCTGAGGTCTTGGGTTTGGGGGTCAGAGCAGAGTTAGAAAACAAGAAAAACTTTGTGTATCATTATGTGGCTTTTTTTTTTTTAATAACTGTTTTTTTAAGGCAGGCTGTGAAAGGAGCAATCTTACCAGATTTTGTGAAGAGAATTGATGTACTGCCTAGATGTGCCAAGACTAGGGTAAAAAGTCATCTGTGGCTCTGAACTAAGACAAACTTTACAGTGGGGGATGAGGCTTACATTTTATGCACAGCCAACCCTTGCCCATCCTTTGTGCTCACACACGGATGAGGGCAGAAGCTGGCGAACTGTGCAGTCCTTTCTAAAGCTGTGTAAGTGCTGTTAGCAGTGTGATGGGAAGAAATCAGTCTGGTGGGGTTTCTGATTTTGGTTCTTGTTTTTATGGACGTGTTTTCAGCTGGTGCTTAGTGTTGAGTCTGAGAAAAACAGTTGACTTTTAAGGCAAATTGCTCCTTCTCATACCCCATGCAAGGCTTCCTTTCTTTAACCTTTGCACGCTGGAGTTCTCAGTGTGTTTTATTTTGCAGCACTCTCATATTTATTATTGTACATTAGTCTAATTTGACTTACTGTTATATTAATGAGCGACTGTTTATTATAATTCCCTTTTCAAATGGCACAGCCACCATTCTTAAGGGTGATGTCAGCAAAAAATTGTGATCTGTGCCTGCACAATGTTTGGCTTCAGTAATGTGGGTTTTTTTTTTTTTTTCCTCCCCATGGCTGTTACTTTGATTTTGTGGTAGAGAACATGAGGGGTGGGAAAGAGTGGGGCTGCAGGTGGACCCCACATGGCATTGAGGTGGGTGATGATGGTGATGAGGGTGTGGGGTCCCTTGGATGCCTCTGGGGCCTTGAGGGCATTGTGTGGGAGTGATGGGGATAAGAAGCATAGGTGGTGTTCCCAATGCCTGCACAGGAAAGAGGCAGAGTGCCATGATTTGGCTGTGTAAATCTGTATAGGTGAAGAGATGGATGATGTATATGAATTGGCTCAGCCATTGCAGTGTGCTGTGCATAAGCCATGTGAGCTGGGCTCCGTGCTCTGCCAGGCAACTCTCCTTTCCATCAGCTCGTCTCATCCAGTCCTGTGTGCGCTGGGGAGCACTCGTCTCTTTGTTTATCTTAAGGAGAAATACACTGCGCGGCCTGACTAAAAGCTTATTAATTTTGAGTGGAGGGGAATCTGAAGTGTGTCTGGGCTTTTTCAGGAGGCTCTGGCCCTTAAACTGAGATATCGCATCACGTGCGTGGAGTTTGTTTTGCACACAGCTTGAGGGAACTGCAATGCAAAGAAAAAGATGACAACTCTTTTAACTGCTTGGCCAACAAGTCCTTGCACGATAACATGCAAAGAGGAGTTGTAGATGTACATTGCAGATGAAAAATATGTAAGCAGCACAGAAGTCTCTGACAGATAACATCTTCTCATCTTGCTATTTGTACAAACTGTCTTTTATATTATTGAGACGAAGAATGAAGGGCAATACACAATTTTATGGGCTGCTCCAGGATCAAAAGCACTACCTTCAGTGCAGGCTAAAAATAGGGATCAGATTGACACAACGGTGAAGTTTTCCATGTGAACAAGAGAGAGACAAGCGCGCATCAAGAGGAGCCGGGCAGGATTTCACTGGAGTGGAAAATGAGTATTTGAGTCAGAAGGTGCGAGTGACACAAAAGATAGGAAACCTGGCTCCAATAAAAGTGCCTGTCAATATCGATGGCCTGGTTTTCTTCCCTTCTAATGACATGTTACAGAAATCTCAATTCTCTAATTTCAATTATTACGCTGTTTATGCTGTTGTAATACCAAGAGTCCCTGTAGAGAGGAGGCCTCGTTATTAATGTAACTCAAACAACTCTAATGGCTGCAGCTTCAAAGAAATCATAGTGAAAATGTATAGAAGTGACAAAGGGTGGCAGAGGAAATATTAGCATGTCTGAGTCTGTAATATCTAAGGCACTGGGAGTTTGTAGGTAGGGACCAAGGTGATGGAAACCCTCCATTAGCACAGAGGAGTATTGGGCTCCTCTCTTGGGAAGCCCTTTGGGGGGCTGCACTGGTGCTCTGAGCTGGGTGCCCCATAAGCAGCAGAGCAATGGAAGTGTGTTTTGTTCAGTCTTTGTGCAAGAAACTGGATGAAGTGTCCCTCACTGGGATAAATCTGGTGATTCCCACTTGTCCCAAGCTGTGTGATTGCTTCAACCCTGCAGAGCTGCTGGCAGCCCTCTCACCTATATGGAAGCCCAGACCACTGCTCAGATTCAGGGCTGCTCTGGGGCTGCATTTAAGTTTGTTCTATTTTTCCTGCACATCCACATCTATCTTTTTTTTTTTATTATTTCCAGCTTGTCTTGTTGGGACTCTTCTCCTTTGCCTGATTTTTGGGTCTTTCTCTATCCGAGACTTGTGTGTCTGGGTCCTGTTGTTAACAGCATCTCACAAGCCACCAGCCCTGCTCGTCTTTCTCATCTCAGTTGAATATGTGGTGGCCACTCATCATCAGCCATGAGCCCTTGTTTTTTGCTAGGCATTCTTTGAAGCTGTTCAACCAGGCTGACTAATCTCACCTGAAGGATTTACCTTTGTATCTTCCCCAGGTTTTTATTTGAAAAGATTGATCTCACGTTTACCCATCAGTTCTATAGATGTTGTAGTCTGTCAGAAATACGCACAGCATGTTGGTGTTGTGATCTTAAAACAGGGGGAAAACAAACAAACAAAATACCCAACTGCTGTTTTCTTGGCAGAATAAGTTGTGATGTGGATATGTCTCACTAAGGACAGTTGGGAACTGAGCAAATATGCAGTGCTGGGCACGTGCTGGAGTGCTTTCTGGGAGGGAGGCCACATCACCTGGCTGCACTGCTTTCTCTATCTGTGCAGAAAGCTGTGATTTTTTTTTTTTAACACCTACAGTAATTTAAACAAAAACAGCATCCAGATAAGCAGCAAAACTGAAGGAAAGAATCCAGACAGAAATTGATCTTGGGTTTTATAAATCTATGGCTTCACAAGATTTTGCAAGCCCTAAAGCATGTCTGTTCTGTTTCCACCAAATAAATTATCCTTCCCAATAAAGATATTACTGTTGCCCATAAACCTGTCTTGATGTCTGTCTCCAGACTATCAACACTTGTAGGCAACGTGCATTTTCCAGTGTGCAGATAAATAAGCATGTGTGTAAGATTAAATTTGCTCGTTGTAACCTTATTCTTCATGCACCACAAGCATCAGTCTGCTGTGTAAGCGTTCCCAAATAATAGAAGGAGGAGGGGCAATACTAAACCATATTTTCTGTAGATATGATTCACTTTTCAAATGGTATTTTCATCACAGTTACACTTGTTAGACCATGCTGTGTAAGGAGGGAGTAATATATCTGCGTGTGTGCAAATGCTGTCTCCCCTCTCTCCTTTTTTGTCTGTTTTGGATGGTGCCATGATGTTAACGATTTGCGGAGTTAATAGGAAAGACAACTTGCATAGCAGAATAGCAGAAGACTTTGAAGCCTCCTGATATCTAGCTGCAGCCCATGGCATAGGGCTGCGTGGAAGTGATGCAGACAGTGTGTCTGTGGAAGGAGAGTTGTGCTCATAAGGGTTCTTAAAGCCTGGGCTGCACAGAGCTTGCAGAGTGCAAATCCTGTAAAATAATGGAAGAGCCTGAGTCATTGGATTCACAGAGCTGAGACTGCTCCAGCGAGCCAAGAAAGGACAAAGAAATCAGGGCTAGGGCCAAGCTTTTCTCATTTCTCTGAGATATGCTTCATAAACTTGTGCTCTGTGAGGGAGCTTCATGGCTGACCATCAGAATAAAGGGCTGTGAGGATCTGTGCTGTCCAGATAGATCTAATTAGTAATAATTAGACCCTCCTGGGCTGGTGAGGTGATATCCTCTACCCCTCTGTGGGGTGAACCTAATCTGCAGGGTTTGGGTTATCGCTCCTGTGCTGGCACTGTGCCCTGCTAGGTGCCTATCAATGGGCTCTGCTGAAACAGGGGAAGAACCCTTTCTCTGTATGGACAACCTTCATTCTCAGGGGATCTGAGTGCTCCGGAGGGCTCGGTGTGTTGGTAGGGCAAGCGTGACAAACCCCACCAGCCTTCTAACTTTCTCATGGCACCTGCAAGCCATCCTCATCTTCTCAAGATTCACTCTCAGTACCATTTCTAGATCCTGTATTATGGTTTATTTCTTTTAGGCCACTTTGCTCTGACAGGCACGATGACATTAGTATGCTTAGTGAGAGGAGAAACAGTTGATAAATGTTGTATGCAAATAGCCTTTTGGTATTATAGTACGAGTTGAAGTCATCTGATGTGTAGAAGTAGAGCATTGTTTCAGAGAGAACTTATATTCTCTTCCAGAATATTTTTTTTCCTAATGTGAATGTGCATCCTTGATGTTAAGGGATTCTTGATTTTTTTTTTTTTTAATGACCTCCTTGCCTGTCTGTATAGAAACACTGAAGCCATGAAGACAGTGAATAATTAAGTCTTTTTTTGCTGAACATGGCACGGACTTGTTGAAATGGAGTGCAACCACACCTTGCCACGTTTAGTGGAGTAAGATGACACATGAAGAAGTGTTTGGGGGATAATGAAATACCTAGGATTAAACCTGGTTAATCAGTCACGTGCAATCAACCTGGAACATTCAGGCACCTGTGATGGACTTGTTCCCTCTGTGCTCAGTGGCTCAGACTCACAAAGCATGTAGACCAGGCAACTCTACTGAAATGGGAAAGACATGGGGGAAGTCTGGGATTGTTATCTGTTCTTTGGAGCTTGTGTTGTGCCACAGCTGGGTTTGTTTATTCTAGAGGAAGTATGTCACCAGTTACACCCCACATATGCTATCCTCCTTGCAGCCACTGCTGCTGTGGATTGGATCCAATATGCTTGTGTCTGGGAAGAACAGGGAAAAGAGGAACCAAGGGACTGAAATGAATACCTTACCTTAATTACTGGGAAAAAAAAAAATAGTCCTGGTAAAGTCTTATCTCCCTTAGGTCCCTGCAGCTTGCTTACCCTCTTAGTGATGACACTGGAATGACAGTTTCATTGTATTCCCTTTGCTGTCACCTTCAATGAAAAGAAGTGAAGTCCTAATGTATTTATTAACATAACACTTTAAATAGCTGGTGCCAATACCTTTTTATGTTTTTGAGTCAGGTGTTGAGTCCCAGCTCCTTGTCTTTGTGCTCCATCTTTACTCCTTACCCTGTCCTGTCTTTGTGCAGTGCTGAACGCCATTTCCGGGGCCCCTGACGGCAATACTGAAGTTCTAGTTAAAAAAGCAGATAGTAATATACGAGAACATCTTCATAAATAATAGCAACGTTTGTATATCTCAAGGCGTAAGAACAAAAATCTTCTGTATAGTTTTAAAGCTGGATTTCAGGTGCTGCATGGGTTGGTTTGCTGTTCCCTCATCAGCTATTCTATGGCTTTTCTGTGCAGTCTTTGCACAGAACGTATGATTGAAAATGGAAACCATCTCCAATCTTCTTTCCCTAAACCCCAGCTCTCCTACAACAATGTGTAGGTTTGGACAATGAAAGCATGATGTTCTAATGTCTAATGCTTTTCCTGAATTATCTCCTTCTGAAATGGGCTGCCAGGTCCCTTAAATAAAATAATGTTCAGGTTGTCACACCTTGCTCCCTACTAACGTGAAGTGCTTCTCCCTCTCCTAGGTCAGAATGTGGACAGCAAGTTGGAGTCCTTGAGACAGCAGATGCTGAAGGACCAGTCAAAAGATTATGAGATAACAGTTCCCTTCCTTTTGAATGGAGAACAGTGGAGACCAGCAAACAGCACTTATTCCAAGGTTAGTCTTTGTGTGGCTGTTATTTTGTCCAAGGTGTTCAGCTGGAAGGGGAAATGAAGTGTGTACTTCATTGTAGCTGTTGTAAGTATATATATTTTAGTAGAGGGTCTGCAGCGTATGATTTTTACTTCCCAAGCTGAGAAATCGAATGTTACTGTAAAGTAGTGTTCTTATTTCTGATGGCAGAAGTGGAAGGGCAGCAGTGCTTTTAATGAAGTTAACATACATGGCTTTGGATTGCCTCATACACCAGCAGAGCATTGACAGACCCTGATAAGCTTTTCTCCTTTTCCTCAGCCATTGGCTGATGAAATGGGAAGCTGTTTTGAGGAGGAGAGGCCTGCTTTCTGTCTCCAAAGCTCCAGACTGTAAGACAAGTTGCTGCTGCCTTTGTTATCACCAAAGATGTCATGAGAGTCTCTTTGCTGACCTTTCTAACCCAGATTTTTAGGTACAGTGTTGTTCCAGTTTCTTCTTAACGTTGTCCTTTTAATCATCAGTGTAAGCAGAGGACAGTTAAACTTTTTTAATTGCAGAAATACTAAAACACACAGACAGTAACCATGAAAACAGCCCCAGTAGCCCATTAGAAGTGCCTTTCTTTACTGCATTGGGAAGGTGTTTGGTGCAGAAGTCCTCCTTGGCTACTGCTTTGTGTCGGGCAGCTGACTGACAGAAATAGATATGAGAAGAGATTTCAGAACAACAGACCTGACGTTCAGATAGATTGTCTGGGTGAAAACGTTGCTTTCTTGCTCCTTTCCCCCCTCCTAAATTGGAGAGAGAGGCCAGTCCTCAGTCTGCATATCTGCAGTGATGAAAGGGATATCATTGTGGGTGTATAATGGCTTATCTTAGAGAGATAACACAGATGGCTTGGTCCTAGATGTATGCAACTCTATTTTTAGATCATTTAATTAGGAACAGGCGTTCTCCATACAGAGTTCTTTCAGCGACTCACTGTAGCTCTCTGAAGGAGTTACAACAGAGTATCTTTACGTGAGTAATGATAATATGATTTATATCATTAATTTGTTTCCCAGAATTGCCTTCAGTTTAAGATGAACATTAGAAAAGATTTGTGGCTTGGTAGAAAGATCCACGTGCTGTATCAGCACTTTTTTTCTTCTTTGAATACTTCTTTTCCATGGAAACTGTTATAAATTAAATACATAAAAGTGCAGATCAGGCTGTGGGAAGAACAACAGCATTAAACTGGTAGAGGAGAAGAGTAATGAATAGCTTGTCACATAAATATTGATCAAAAGCATGAAAGCCAAATACTGTTGTGTTCGATGGTTAAATAGGACCTATTGTTCTTCAGCTTATTTCAAAGTGTTCCTCTATTTTATTTTAATTTTAATGCAGTAAAAAAAAAAAGTACCAAGTACTGCGTGCTTGTAACCAGGGGAATGGTATTTCAATAGAATATATAGGAAAATAAATAATGTAGTGGTTATAAAAATGCCAAAGTATTAAAGTTATTTGTGTATGGATAATTGCCTCTCAATGAAAGCCCCATTCTAAAATGCTCTGATCATAAATACTCTTTCTTAACAATTAGTCCCTCAGAAACCATGCTGGTATTTAACGTGGCGCACCCTTCCATTCCTATCCTGAGGATAAAAACATCCTCTTATTTACCCCAGAAGTCACAGTGCTATCTGCTGGAATATCTCATTCAGAGCCTGTCATGAATTATTATTAATGACTTTCTTCTTGAGGGCCATCTATGCCGTACGCTGTGCAGAACAGAAGCAAAATGCCTGGCCATGTTTCTGCTGATATCAGTCCTGTTGACCGCTCACACAAACGCCATCCTGCTCACCAGGACTACTGAAAGACAAGGGAAAAATTTTACTTAGCTGTAACCTCCTTTTATTTTAATACACTCAGGGCATCATTTTTCAAGGGCTTAAAAAAATAATGTCTATATTTCACACTGGAGCAGGTTGCCCAAGGAGGTTGTGGATGCCCCATCCCTGGAGGCATTCAAGGCCAGGCTGGATGTGGCTCTGGGCTGCCTGGTCTGCTGGTTGGACACCCTACAGAGAAGGGGGTTGGAACTAGATCAACCCAGGCCATTCTGTGATATATGCTTAACATATATACTTAACTATGGAAATGAGTGTATGGGTTTTTTTTTATTTGTCTTTATTCTTTATTCCTAACTCTTCTCTTGGCATCTTCTGCTGAATTTGGAAAATGCTTTTCAGCTGAACTACTTGAGTGGTGCCCAGTCACATTCCTTTATTAACTGGATATAATATTTTGTTGCTAATCCTGCACACACTGCTAAAATTAGTGGCTGCTAATTTGAGTACCCAGTTGTTGCTAGTTGGGTCTACTGATGAGTAACTCTATTGTTGGCTATCTGATGGCAAAATCGGGACCCTGAAGTGTTCTGCAAGGTCTGTGTGTCCTTTCAAACAATAGCTGCCCATATTCTATGCAGATGTGATTTCCTTGTTTGAGGCTTTGTGTGCATTATAGAAAGTGTTGATAGGTCATTATACTTAATGGCTACTTCCAGTTCCCTTTCCATTTCTCTTTATTTCTGTCACTTGTTCATAATTCTGCATTTGGTGTCAGCTCTTTTCATGGCGCTTGGTCTGAACCCAAAAGAGCTGGGTTCTACTTCTAATTTTTTTCCAAGTTTGGAACAACTTTTTAAAAAATTGTATATTATTTAAGTACAGGAAAAAGTCTCTTTTCCCCACTTGTTCCCAGCTGAATATTTTTCTTCAAACTTGGCTTGAGACTTAAAAACCAAGCCAAGTTTGATGAGATTTGGGTAAGTGATGTTTTAGTACACAGAACACTTTAGGGAGGATTTTCAGAGGACCATCTGTTTGGCTTCAGTCTTCATCCTCACACTCTGTTAGGGACACACACTGGTTAATGTGTGCCAGATCCCTGCATCACAGGAGCTGAAGGTCAGGTAATTCTGCTGCCTTAATCTGGTCTTTGGAGCACATTCCTTGTGGAGGCACAAGTGTTAGGTGGGCATTCAAGGTTTCTTGGCTCCCCTTCTGCACTTGAAAGGTTTGAACGATGGGGAAACCCTGTCTGCTGGGTACCCGACCTTCCAGGGCAGATGTAAGATGGTTGTAATGCTTGGGTGCATCGTGGCGTGACATTGCCCTGAGCTGGTGTGCGTTCTCATGGACTGACATCAGTGATCTCAGCTCTTTCCTCTAATTGGAGCTTGGTCCAGAACTTAAAATGTGTGGATTTTCTGGGAAATTGAAGGTTTTTTGTGCAGATATGATGAATTATGCAGGTAAATGTAGAGTCTTGAGGTCATGCTAAATGAGCACAGATTTTCTTTCCTCGGTCCAGTGGCACCCATCACTCAGGTGCAGTTTTATTTTTTTTCTCCGGTGGTGGCCATGCAGCATCCATAATGTCATCACCAGCACCTGCAAGGACTCAAATATGACCACAGGCTGAGCATCTTACAGTATTCAGTCATCTGAGGTTTCCAAAAACTTAAAGAAAATGAGGTACAGCTTTCTGCTGGGTGATGCTCTGTGTCTTTTTGGTGCTCTTGCATGTGATTTTTGGTCTTTGTGTCCATCTGAGTGCAATATTAGACTGCTCAATAAACGTGCATGCTCCAATCAGGCTACGATTGCAATTCATTTAGTTTTGAGTGTAAATCTGAGTGTAGCTGAACCTGGGCAGGTATTGAAGGACCCAGAGCCATGCAGTGTGGAGCTGTGTATGGTTTCTGAAAAGCTGTATACAAAACTTGAAAGCCCTGAAGTCCGTCAGGTTGCTTTGAGTTTGCAGCTTGTCAGTCCAGGCCGCTTTTGAATGATGCGTAAGGCATCACTTATCATTAAGCTTGGGTCATGCAAAGAGGAAAGTGAGCAAATTTTGCTCTGTAACTTCTTAAAAATAATTAGTAGGTGTGACTCCGAGTGAATGTGGCTCAGTTTCCTTCCTTTGGCTGCTATTTCAGGTTTGCAAATTGTAATCTCAAATGCTTTCCAAAAAAAATGGAGAAGAGAAGGATGAGAAGACAGATCCTAATTCTGTAGCAGTGCTCTTTGTGTTATGTTACGCTTTGAATATTAACTCTAGCAAAGAAATTCAAAGCTAAAGATGAAGGCCATCAATAAATATATACTTCGAGCATATTTCTTCTGTTTTTTAACTGTATGACTGTCGCAGCTCAAAGGATTCTGCATGTAAAGTGGCAGAATATTACCATTTTTACTGCTTAGCATGCACTGTGTCCCATTGAGCTTGCAGAGAAGCAGCTTTTCTGCCTGCCTTGTTCATGAAGTATCGTGCTATGGATTGCTCTCATAAACAAACATCAAAAGTCTGATTATTGGTATGTCATTTTGGACACTGCTTGCTTGAATCTCACGAGAAAGTCTCCACTGTCTTCAAAGGCTTTGAGTCCTCAGACAGCTGTTAGTCATGTTTATGATTCTTCAGACTTATCAGATGTTGCACTGATTCTTTTCATTTTCTTTTTTCATGACTTCATGGTAAGGACCTAACCCAACATCTACTGAAAGGTTTTATTGCTGTTGAAACAAAATAATTGGAAGGAACAAGAAGAAACTTTGAATTAAAAAAGAGAGAGTGGTGCTGAAGACTTGAGAATCTACTGAAAACTCCCAAGCAAGAATGAGCCTTACCCATTGGTTCCCATCTTTTGTGCTCACAGGACTGCATTTTGCCTTATGAACTAGCAAGGCAGGTCTGCTGGTACAATCATAGAATTATAGAATGGCTTGGGTTAGAACAGACCTTGATCCTCCAGTTCCAAGTCCCTGCTGTGGAAAGGGCTGCTACCCAACCTGGCCTTGTGCACCTCCAAGGATGGTGCATCCACAGCTTCTTTGGGCAACCTGTACCAGCATCATCACCCTGAGCTCTGTGTGCACACTCCCCCTGGTGTTGCTATGAGGTTACCCAGCAGAACACCCCAGTGTAGTGGGATTTCCCCTCTTGCTGCAGCTCGTGGGTTCGTTTGTGGCTCTAGCACTGTGTTTGATGCATGAAGCACAGCTGAGGGGCCCTCATGTTGGATCAGTAATGTAGCACTCAGGCTTCTCAAGAGCAGACCCATTCAAGTTTATTTCATAACTGGCATAGCCTTCGTGCAAGTGATAATTGTTTATATTCCCTCCAACAGAGCCTCCTGCTGTTCTTTTTCATTTGAAATAATTACCAAAGTTTAGACTTCCAGACAATTGTATTAAGGGGAATCATACAGCGCTGCTTAAACAAGGCTTTGAAGGCTGAGAGGACAGCTTTCAGAGCTCTTTTACATAGTTGTTTTACATATCTTAAGAGAGAGAGGCATAAACAGAATTTATAGTGCTCTCCATAATTTTATGACTCATGAGTACCGAATACAAGAGGCAGTGCTGTGCATGCTGCTAGGGCTGTGTCATCAGCTGGGAATGCAGCTTGGCACAGCCAGCCACAGCAGTGTGAGACACTGCGCTGATCCTCGGTGAAGTTCTCCAGGAGACCTGCCCCTGAGCTTCTAATTAGTAACCTGGCAGTCATTAATTCAGCAACCAGTAAACAATCTGTTATTTCTTTGGCTCTTTATTGTACGCACAGCCTTGTGTTGTAGGGCCACTGTGAGGATTAATTAGTTAAGAAATGCACTATTTATTTAATAACTCCTCCATGTTTGTTTAATTCAGGAGTAGTGTGTGGGATGGAAATGCCCAGGTTCTTCCCAACCCTGAGTGATCAAATCAGTTTAGAGCTGCCCCTCTCCATTTGCCTTGTGCAAGAGGGTTTCTTGCAAAGGGAAACATGTCTTCTTAGCCAGACCTCTCTCATCTTCAGCCAGTCATTCCTTCTGATCATTTCATTTAAGAAATTAAAAACAAAATGCCAGGAGATGCATCCTGTTTTTGGGGACTTGCTCGATCTCTACTGCAGCCACGAGTCTGGTGAATTCCTGGAGCTGGGACCACCAATAAGAGCATCGTGTTGCTGATTGAGTAAGGGAAATTCTTTCCTCTGTCTGCACTGAATCAGTGCCCTAGTTTCAACGAGATACACCAGTGTTCATTTCCTGCCTGAGACGCCTGGGCATCCTGGGACGTGTTAAGCAATTGGGATTCGTCCCAGAAAATGGTCCATTTCATTTTTAGCTTAAGTGATACAGTGTGTGAAGTTTTGTGGGATAGTTCAATCGCAAGATAAATAGCAGATAGCGTGGAGGGAGACTGCCATACAGAGGAAACCTGGAGCTTTTTATTAACCGTCTGCCCCACCCCAACCCCCTTGGCATTTTGGAGCCTTCTGTAGGGTGAAATTCCCTTCCATGAGGCTGCATCGCACCAGGCTGTCGGGAGGGATTTTGTCATACTTGGCCAGTGAGGATCGCTGTGATGTAACGGCCCTGGGTGAGCTGTCTCCCATACCAGCCCAGCTCTGCTGCCAGCAATTGTGTGCCATGGGCTCTGCAGAAGCGTTTTCCCTGCTTGCTGCACGTGGCCCACCAGCAGTGAGGTAGTGTCTCAGATCAGGGCTTGAGGAATCTGATGGGGCTGAGCTCCTTGCATATGAATTTTCTGGGGGAAGACGACTAGTACAAAGGTTTTGATCTTAGCGGTGCGGTAACCCTTTAAAATGGTGCTGAAATCAAAAATTAAGTCCTTGTAATTAAGCAGCGTTACGCCGGTTTTGTGAAGTGCTTGTACTGAGGCACTTTCATATTGAATTAATTTAGCTTATACTTGGCTATTTCGTCTCTCTTGCAATGGATCTTGTGAGCGTAAGGTATGAATTTCAGTGTTGGAGTAAAACAATGCTTTACTTTCCAGCTGTGAACACGTGATCGTTCTTTTACAGGAAAAAGGAGAATCTCCCTTGTTCTCAGTGCTCACTGCAATTGCCTTGAGTAGGGCTGAATGCAGTGCAATCCCTGCGGCAGATCCTCTCCCACACAACGGGGCCCTCTGGGTGGTGGCAGTGGGATTTGGGGTCTTTCCAAGGACTAAAGGGGGCTGCCATGGAAAATAAGAACCATTGGCACATGCTGTGATGAAGGCCCTTATCTTGGGGAGCCAAAGTAAATTGAATTGTCCTCAATGAATGTATATTTTTGGGATGAAGAGGTAAATGTAGCTGGTAGATCCGCAAAGTCCCATTGTTGCAAGCTTGATGCTTTTGTTGTTGAATTATAATTCTGTTTGAATGCAATTTATCTCAAGCCCCAGGTGATTTACTTTTTCTATGGGGAATTTCTCGTTCCTCAGAATTCTAACAAAAAATCATAGAGGTAATGTGCAGCTTAAAGCTTGATAAGAAAATATAATTAGAATTGATAATAAGCCTTTTTTAAAGGCAGTTGTAATATCTTGACAATGAAAAGGATTTTAAAGTGTAGCCATTTTTTTCAGCAGAAAGAATGACTTCCAAAAATCCTGCCAATTACTTTTGAAAAGCACATATAGATGAGGTAAAAATGATCTGTATCACTTTGAGATGGTAGCAGAAAGTTTGTATTCTGCTTCTATCCTAAGGAAGTTGTATGTCCCTTTTGTGCCCTTTTTTTTTCTTTCCCTCAAAGACACAGTTTCCAAGTATTACTGAACCTTCAAAGCTTAATTTAAGAAAATGACTGCAATTTATGGCATTGTAGACACAGCAGAGTGGTGAAGCTTAGCAAGATAGGAGACAAAATGCTTGCGTTGATGTTTGTGGGATGCTTTTCCATTTGTGTGATGCGTGTTGGGTGCTACCAGAGTCTGCAGATGTGTTGCTAGTCTTGAATTCATCCCTGTCCCACAAGAATGTGTTTGTGGTGTTTCTGGTCAGTGTAATATCAAGTCTACTGGTGGCATAGGAGCATGTGTTTGCCCAACCAGTAGAGCATCTAGATGCTCAATAGTGACTTTGGGGGATGTTGAGGAGAGGTCTTGTCACCACTTTTGTTTCACAGCAAAGCAAAACGCATTGAGCTCAAATGAGATCTGCACCTCCAGCTTTGTGATAGACCTCCCTTCCGTGCCCCAGGTCCCAGGATGCAAGTCTGTTGTTTCTTCTGAGGTCTGAATAGTGCTCAGGGAACTGTGTCTTCTGTCTTAGGGTCAGTGTTATTTTCCTTCTGCAGAATGAACTCATTCCCTCTTCAACTCTGGCCATCTCCCTTCACCAGAAGCTACTGGGCGGCTCCTTGGCAGGCATCTTCTTCCCCTTTGCTCTCCCCATTGACTACATCTTTATGGAGCTCTTTAGCAATGCAATGCTAAAATGGCTTTTTTGAGATGAACCTGCCAAAGCCTTCCTGGCAGCCATCGCCCTCTGGAGTGATTAGCCTCCTCCTGATGCTCAAAAATGGCGTCTTGAAATCGAAGCCCATATATAACTTTGATATTCAGGAGAAGGATACTCATAACCTGAGCCCGCTTAGCTGCGCACAGGAGCAAACGTTTTATGTCAAAGCTGCTGTTGAGCTAGGGCAGGATCAGGTCTTCATTGAGATGCCTAATTTTTGCACGCTGGTGGATGCTATTTTCCGGTACACTTCATTTGTGTGAGTGTTGGAGATGGCAGGCTCTTTCAGGCAGCAATCTTGGATGAAATCCTACACTGGTGTCTCTCAGATGACATTATTTACTTTAGTTTCACCCATTCCATCATCTTTCCCTAGATGTTTTCACATTAAGTACATCTTGTACTGAAAAAGAGACGCTGCTAAAGGAGGTCTGCTTCGACTCCTGGCAAATGACAATGAGACAAAAGCTCAGAGATGTGTTAATGTAAACAGCCGTAGTATCCCTGCCCCAAAAAGGGCCGTTTCCTTGGCAGATACTGCATCTGCCTTTTTCAAGTGAGAAGGGAGTTTCTGGAAATGAATCTGTTGCGGGAAAAGCCAATAAGAGGAACTGTGTAATTCTGTCCTCAGTTGCTTCTAGAATATTGCTGTTTTAGCACTGCATGCTCCCTCCAGCCCACACTGGCATGGTCAGGGTACATTTTCAGCAACAGGAAAAAAGAAGTGGGATTCCTAAACCGAGTATCTCCAACAGAAAGTGCCTTTCTCTTGGTTGCGACAGACAGAAACATTGTTTAAACCAGACTTTTTTGGCATTTACTGGCATTACTAAGAAAGAGTTGGCGAGGAAAGTTGGCAGGAGGAGATGAGTTGGATAAGCTTTAAAGATTTTTTTTTTCTATAAAATGAATATCCAGAAGCTGTGTAAATGTATTTTTTTTAACTGTAAAAAGCATATAGAAAGACAACATGCACTCTTTTTTGACCGAAATAGCATCTAAGCAGTCTGTGCCCTCCAATTCCTACTCTCTCAATTAAAAAGATGAGAAAAAAGAAAGAAAGAAGACAAAACAAAACACCTCAGGAAATCCCTAGAATGTTTATTCGGGAACAGACCAGCCTGTTACAGTCATTAGCTTGCAAAGGTATTTTTGCTATAGTCAGAGGGCAAAGTGAATTTTAACCTTTTATTGCCAAGCATTGTCATGTTCAGTAGGGAAGGAGTTATTGAGACACATCAAGGCCTATAAATTACTGTAAATTAAGTGAGTGACATACATAAAAAAGAAAACAGAATCACCAAAGTACTTCCCTTAGAGAGAAATTTGAATCAATCTAAGTGCTTGTAATGGAATATAAAGTTCTGTTGCTTACTTTCCTGAGTACCTCTTTATTACTTTAACATTTCTGATTGTAAAAGGCCCTAATTGCAACAGAAAAAGATATTTCAAAACACTGACCTCCATTTTTATTGTGAGCTTTAGTGCAGAATTGCTTACAGACCTGGTATGTTGATTATAAAAGGAAGAAAGGGAGTAATGCTGGACTGGTTTAAGTTCTGATCTGTGAGAGCCCTCCAAGCACAAGTGGTTGTTTCCCAGGATCCCCATAGGAGGGGAGAGGAAAGGAAAATGCTGCTTGATGGAGACAAAGCCTCAAGAGCCTGGGAAAAGCATGAATTGCAAAGGGCAACTTCAAGATATGGATAAAACGTTTCCTTTTTCTTTCTTTCTTTTTTTTTCTTTAAGGATGGAAACCTAAATTGCTTGCTTTGTACAGTCAAGCATCTCTCTTTTTATTGTCTTGCCCTTTTACATCTATAAAATGGGAATAAAGTTTAATCCAAGCCATGGGACATCAATTTGATTTTAGTAATGGCCTTTTCAGATTAAAAATGTTATTTGTATTCATACTTGCACACTGTATGACTTTTAGGGAGCAAGGATTTGCTGTTCTGGGGGAGAGATGAATGTCTTGCACGTGTGGATAAATCACGCGTGTGTTGTCAGGACAAGGGAACAAGTATTTTCAAGACTGTATTTTTCAAAGAATGAAGGAGGAGGAGCGTTTGCAATGCTGAGTACAAGGGTTTTGGTGTTACAGTCTTGGAGGCAGTTTAAGAGCAGCTTGTAAGAGCTATGAAGAACATTAATTGGAATTTTTACAGTGTATGATGAGCTCCATAAATCAGTCCAAGTCCCCTTTAGCACGATCACCTTTCTTTGATGGAAGTGACACTGACACGAAAACACTTTATTTTAAGGAACGTTTGAGAAATGGCTTTTTAGGGTATTACATATTTTTCTTTCACGTGCACATTTTTACTGCTCTCAGATGTGCAATTTAATAATCAAGCATCAATTTATTTTTAAAACACAACTTACTAGTTGTAATACACTTCTGTGTCTGTTTGGTTGGCTAATTTAGAAAGAAACTTCAATGATTGACACATCTCCCATTTCAGCCTTTGCCTTTGAACATCCAGTGTTCAGCAATTTCTCCAAACCTGTGCGTTTGAGATAGGAGAGAATGACAGATAGATTTGGTCGTTCCTTTTAAAGGGGATTTCTCACTGCGCTGAATTTCATATCGTAGAATCATTGAAAGGCCTGGGTTGAAAAGGACCATAATGATCATCCAGCTTCAACCTCCCTGCCACAGGCAGGTTTGCCAACCCCCAAATCAGGCAGCCCGGAGCCACTTGGGTATTTCCTAGTACTGATATATGTTTTCATATTTTCATATACATATGTATATACGTACATGTATACAGATAGCCTCTACCTAGGCTTGTCTCAGGATTCAGCTGTCCAATCATAATTTGAGTGTTTTTTGTGATTTTTTTTTTTATGTGGGGATAAGTGTCTGAGTTGGATCACAGTAAGATCATTGAAACCAAGGTATAAAATCAAGTAGTTGACAGAGAAGATAGATATCATGGAGTGCAAAGCCTGTCAGTGTTTCTGCTTTGCTAGGACGTGTTATTGAGCAGGAATTGCATTTAGTATCTGAGCTCTTGTCAGCGTGTCCTTGTTACATTGCCAATGGCACGAGCTTCATCTGTGTAGACAAAGTTGTTCTAATTTTAGGACTAGGCTGTGGAAAAAAAAATAGCATGCTATAAAAAAAAGTGTTCAATCATTGGAAGTGTCACTGATATCTGTAAATCAGAGGAGGAGTTCCATTTGCTTAGAGCCTTTAATGACAGTGTTGGGGTGGGGTTGTTTTGTTTTGTGTGAATTCCTAAATTAGCCATCGCAGTCAAGCCAAGTGGTTTGGAAACATGATGGTACATTTTTATTGCTACTTCAGCAGCCACCGTGTCCTTTTATATCTGTACATTCCACACTTCTGCATTTTGGACGTGCATTTTCCTGTCATGGCGCTGAGTTTCAAAAGTTCCTCAGGAGCAATAGTGAAATCTCTTGTGCTGTGTTCCACTGGTGAGCTGGTTGGCACCTCCCAGTCCAGTAAGTGAGATGTTTGTTCAGCATAAAATCAAGTCTTACGGCCGTTTATTGCCATCTTTACTGATCTCTCACAAAACCATTTCCCTGCATCTCTGGGAACGTGCAGAAATTTGATTCTTCATTTTTAGAGAGCTTTATTTTGTCTGTTGGTGCAATGTCACCATCACTTGATACAGGAAAAGTAATAGCTTGTCCCACGTATTTAGCCTAAGGTAATGTTTGTGTGTATATATTTAGTCTAAGGTAATGTTTGTACAGGTATTCCTATCTGTGAATTTTGATTTGCACATCAAAATTTGAGTTGTTAGGGAGGCAGTTGATACACTTTCTTAATCCAGTTTGTGGTGAAATGTGGGCTTCTTTAAAGAGTTTCTTCTTTAAAAGTAAATAATGCTTTGTGAGGGAGCAAGGCAGCATCCCTCATCTTGGAGCTCAGGATGTGAGAGGCAGGCGAGGGCATCCCAATGAGTTGCACATCTGAGCTCCTCTCTGGAAGTCATCAGTCTACTGACAAGTGACTCTTCTCATGTAAGCTCTGTGACACAGCCTGGCAACCCTCCTTCCCCAGTCAGCTCAGGGAATCAGCACTGTTGAGGAAACCTTGTTGAGCCCTTTTCAACTTGCACATTACCAAGCCTGGGTGGCAAATTCCGAAAAGATGCACTGTATTTTTAAATTTCACCAGAAGACTCAGTCGTGCTCCTGTGCCTCCAAGTCCCATTCTGAATGCACTGTGTTTGCTGACAGTTTGCCATATAGTGCAGAGGTACCCCTATCTGCAAACACTTGCTGTTTATAGAGATGCTAATAAAGCTTTTCAGAAGCTCTCCTCTCTGCCTTCTGCTTATAGGAGTTAGGAATACAAAAACCAGATCTGGTGCAATATATTATGTTTAAACAGTGCTCTTTTAAGAGATATATATACATATATTTAAGGAATATAATGGAGCAGTAGTTTAGGAGCATACTTCAGAGAAAGTTTGGACTTCTTGCTTTCTGGGGGAAAAAAGTGCTGAGTGTCTGAAGAGGAGCTGGTGGGATGTGCTGTCCATTCCTAGTCTGGTGGACTCATAGTGCAGCTGGGAGGCTCTGGATGTGAGTGTCTCAGAGATCTTCAATGCATTGAATCCATTAAATCTCGCAGGAGATTGGAGCCCTGGAGACTTGTACGTGTTTCATACTAGATCCTCATTGAATAGCTACTGAGAAGGAGAGGAGTTATTAAAATACATGACCACAGGGAGCAATAAAGTGAAAGGGATTTGCTTAAATAAAAGGACAAACGATGATCTTTAAGTTATCAGTCAGTAAGGGTACATTATCATCTTTTTTCATGTTGTGCAATGCAGTTGATGAGAACTTGCTATTTTTTTTTTTAGTAGGAGTGATAAGGAGAATAAGCAAAGAACACATTTAAGTTTTATGGAGTGTAAGGCTGCCAGCAGTCACTACAAGCCTCTTCTTCTCTGGGGGAGACCAAGTGGTCCATCAGCTCTGGAGCATCTTGTTGGCTGCTGCTGAGCTCACTCTGATCATGTCATTCCTTTGAAAGTTAAGGCTACTGGTCGTATGAGTTAGCCTTCTGTAAATTAATGTCTCTATAGCTTCCGCTGCTGTGTTAAGTATAGTCTGGGGCAGTTCTCTTCACAAATGAGATAGGTCACCTGGGGGACTGCTGGATGGAGTGCAGGGAATGGCTGGAAAGCACGGCCTGTGGTGAGGAGCAGAGAAGTGGGATGTCAGTGTAGATGGGAAGAGGCTGTGCAAGACATGATGAATCTTCAAGTATGCAAAAGGCTGCAGGAAAGTCAGAGGCAGTAATTAGTTTCAGTGGCACTGTTAGATATGCTCCTTGTCTGGCAGCAACAAGAAGAATGGCCTTACAAGACAGTAAGAGCTCAGTAATGAAGATAATGAGAAAAGGATGTATGTACGTACATACAGTGAGGAAGGGAAGCTTTGAAGTCTCTCAGATTGCGCTTGGTTTTCAGAAAAACCAGAAAAACAGCTGCTAATGAGAGAGGTGTAGTTGTCCTGACACAGGGCAGGAATATCTTAGTTCCCTTAAGACACGTTTTCTTTGGTTCAGTGTGAAGCAAAAATCATTCTTCCTCCTTTATCAAAACCTGCCTTGTGTGTTTTCATCATCTTGAGGTTTCAATAAGATTTGGGTGTTTTTAGTTTTTAGATGCACGAGAGAAGACTTCAACTTCTTGCTTAAGACGAGGACTTTGTCGACATCATTGACTTTTCTTTGTTGGCTTTTCTTTCTCTTCCAATTATTAGTCTAATACAGCTTAGAACCGGATTCTAAATAATACACAGACAACTAAAACATTAATTACAGTGCTGTCTGAACTGGTTGAAGAAAGAATGTTCCAGCAGAAGTTGAGCCTTTGTTCTTGTAAGTTTTTTCATTAGCTCAAGGATGCACATTCAAATCACGGAAGCAGGTCAGGATGCCAGGGAGGTTGGATTATTTATAACCCAAGGAGTTTGATGTAGGGACAAATTAGTTAGGGCCCTGGCAGAGTTTGTTACACTTTGAGTTGTGCTTCAGAGCTCCCTTGTAATCATGGATAAGGCAATTAGCTTCTCCATGCTGCAGTGGATCATCTGCAAAATGGAAGTGGTGTTACATCTCAGTCTTGCAAATCGGTGCCGTCTTACAGTGGCGAGATGCTCGCTTGCAGCAGTGATAGAAGCTGCTATAAACAAGAAAGACACTTAGAAAAAAAGTTGTATACAGCCCAAGGAAATCCTTTCTTTAAGGCGTTTTAGAGATTCCAGAAAGAGATGGATGAGCCATTATGCTGAGACAGGTTACAAAAGAACACAACGTCCATATCAACTGTTGACTGTGTCTTGCAGTAGCACTTTCCAAAGCTGCCACTTTCCAAAGCATATGGTATAAAATACCATGAACAGAACTGGAAGGGAAAGATTCATCTTTTGAAAGCTGGGTGAAGTCTCTTTTGTATATCTTTCTGTATTCTGTAGAAAATGTGTTAGGCAGAGATATTCAGGCTTCACCAGAGACCCTTCAATGGCTTTCTGGGAGTACAATGCCATAAACAATGCTGGGTGGCAGCAGCAGGCTCCTATCTGTATCATCTGTTACTCTGAGAAGCATCAAAACTTCAAAAGGTTTTCAGAAAGGGGGAAGGGAGGAGAGGATTTAACTGCAGTGCATCATAAATAGACCAAATCCTGAGATGACAATTTCAACTGTTTACAATAAGCATTCAGTAACTCAAAACATGTGTAAAGCCTTTCTATTAAATCACATGGGTTGTGTTGCAGAGCTGTTTTATTTTTAATTAGCAGTGAACAGAGACGTGGTGTTGGGTTTGGTTGTTTTTTGTTGTTTTTTTTTTTTTAGTAGGAGTGTGCCTGCAGGGATGGGCACCACCACCTCTCTGGGCAGCCCATGCAGTGCTTCACTACCCTGATTTTGAAGGATTTTTTAATCTAGTCTTTCCTTCTTGTTTTTTGTTTCTCCATGTAGGATGGTTGGCTTATCATTCATGGTCTGATGGGAAGGCCTCTCTGTGTCTGAATGGAAGTATTTTCCTTCAGAAGACTATAATTCTACAGTGCTGATGAGAAGTCAGTATAATGTGGCATATTAATCATAGAGTCATAGAATGGCTTGGGTTGGAAGGGACCTCAAGGATCATCAAGCTCCAATTCCCCTAACACATGTAGGTCCACCAACCTCCATATCTAATACTAGATCCATCTAATAATCCATCTACTAATATTAGATCCATCTTGTACAAACACCAAAATGCTGTGTGTTATGGCCCAGCTCTGGATACACAGATGTACTCAAATTTCTGTAGGGGTTTAATATTGGAAAGAAAATGCCTAAAATTGAAATAGGAAGCAGAGAATTTGAGACTATCACCTTTAAACCTTGTTCAGTATGTTGTGTTTGCTGCAGATCTTTATTGCATTTGCTCAAGCAAAACTGCATAATCTTTGTTATTCTCTTACCTGTGTTAATTCACTGACTTTTGGGGCAGGCTGGCAAAAGCAAAGCAGAGCTGATATAGAGAAAAAAAAAAAAAGAATGGAGTTACAAGAAGCATTGTTTAAAAAAAAAGTGCTTAAATGATATGTTAACATAGAGGCAACTGAAAGCTGTCCAGGAAGGAAATTGAAACCCTCCTGCCAGGGTGGGTTGATCCGGTGGCCTGGATTTTGCACAGGCAGAGCTTCAGCTGAGCTCCTGTTACATGGAGAATCCAAACAGCTTGCAGCTCACAGCTGCCCATGCTCCTCGCTTTCAGCTGCATTGACAACTGCTGCTTTCTCCCATCCTCAGTTCAGCACTGCTCTCAGCTCCATTTCCCCACGCATCCTATGGGCGTTCAGCTCCTGTGTCCACAAACAAGGCTGAAAAACATTCCCATTCCTCTCTTTTGTTGCTTTGGTCCATGTAATCGCAGTGTTCTGTGGGAGCCTTCTGCAGAGTTTACTCTTTCCTGAGCTTTCCCACCCCGTGCAGTCAGTGCAGTGGGTGCAGGAGCCTTTCTGCCCGTGGCACAGCAGCTGAAGGTGACAGCAAACTCCTCTGCACGCTTTTATCACATGTTGCAAATGCCTTTGAGACGTTTCTTTCTTTGTTATCTTCAAATGCTGCGTTATATTGATTTTTTTTTTTTGCTTTTTTTTCCTCTGAGGGGCTGGAAATTCTGGCAGTAACCCTGAAGCCAAGTGAAATCATTGATTATCTGGTTTTGCCTCCTCTTCAGTTATTTACCTCATGCCCTTCAGTGGAGAGAGGGTGTGCTATTTCCAGATGATTTAGTGTAAAGGAGAGTTGTGCTGAGCTGCTATATCAATGCATATAACCTTGATTCAGGGGTTATTTTTTTAGACCCACAAGTTTATCTAATGCATCATAATGGAGTTTGCTCTAGAAATATCCTTTTATGGCTTTTCTTACCGAACCCGTGAACAGTAATGAATGGAACAGATTTTCTGTAAGATCATTTAGCAATTGAAAATACTTGAGGATGTTCTCTACAGGAGGAATTAGATGGATGTTCTGCATCCTGGCCATCTACACCCTCCTAGGTATCCTAGATAGCCTCCTACTTACTTTATGAAATGTGCTTTATAATTAATAGAAACGTTATGGTTGCAGTTTTTTATCTGTATATTAATGGTAACAGTTTTTTTTGTCTTTGCCTTTGTAGCAAGAAATACAGTGCTTATCAATACTTCAAATCTCTGGGCTATCATTCAGAACAAAACTACGTTTTTGTGCTTCTTAGATAGGTTTTCTGAGCTTTCCCTGCTACTTTACACCTTTTATTTTCTGCATATGTATAGAAGAGGCATCTGATAGTTAATTCTTTTTCTAATTACGTAGAAAAAATGTGAGATGCTGCGCACAGGTTGGCAATATTGTGTGTTTTACCAGGAAATCTTCAGATCCTTCTTTCTCTAAGGGCACATTCCAGGATATAAAAATGATTAATGTGCCTTCGAAATACAGCTTTGGAAAGTTTGTCAAGTTATCTTGAGTAGCCTGAGATTGGGGTGAAATCTCCCCTTCCATTAGTTTAAAAATTTATTAATATTTGATCTGTTCTCACATAACTCATTCATCATCTTCAGAAGATCATCAGAGACAAATTACTGTTTGAAAGAGTAGAAATCAGACACCGACTCCTCGCTTCTGGTTCACGTTCCAGTATCTGTGATGCAAAAGGGAACTTGAATCCAGAAGCACATCTGTGATTGCAATAACAAATTAGCAGAGCAGATTTAATCTGAGCCACATAATATGAAAAGATGTTTAGAGAGAGCAAAGCCTGAGTTAAGGGTCTTGGCATGGGCCTGGTGCAGTCTGATTGGAGGGGAGCGGGAGGAATCTGAAAGTGAGGAACAGCATGTGAATAAAGCCAAGTAATTAAGTGATTTAAGCATTAATGGGGCCAACCCTTTGAGTTCATTCAGAGAAGCAAAGTACATATCAGTGCTCCTCTGGAGATTGCTGCATTGTCAAGGCTTCTGTTTAGCCACCTACCTGTACTTGCATTTAAATAAATGACATTTTTCATTGTCTGCAACCAATTGTATCTTTTTGACTTTCAGTATGTTTCATTTACTTACCATTACTCTGGCTTCAGAATCTTGAAATCAAATAAATTAATGAAAATGGAAAATCAGAACTCTTTCCTAATTAGGAACTGAGCATTTCAAGGAATATGAAAGGATCTAATTTAGAGGAAGATGTTTGGAGATCATGAAATGTGGCTTGAAGGAGATACATGTGCATTTAATATAACTCACTGAGCACAGCCAGATTTGTGTTGACGGGAGACAAAAAGCATCTGAAACCCTCTTTCAGAGATAGAGTAATTTATGGGTTTTCTCAGAGCACTCAGAGTTGACTTTCAGTTCAGTGAAATGGGTGGCCATTGCACTTTGATTTCCAGTGGACATGGTTACTATTGTACTTTGTTTTATTTTTTTCCATGAGTTACCTGAACTGTGCAAATACAAGGAGGGATCTGTCTGTGCCCTTTGTTCCTACCCTCAATGATTGTATCTCTCCCATATGTAAAAAGAGAAAGCTCCATCCTGGGGCTGTTGCAGCTACAGCAGGCTGTTGGGATTCTGGTGACGTGGAAGGGCTGCAAAGAGTGGTCAGGTAGCTCAGATTATGTCCACGATGAGCAAGATTCAGAATGGACTTAGAGTCATAGAATCACCAAAGTTGGAAAAGACCTCCAAGACCATCCAGTCCAGCTATGCACCTACCCCCAGTATTTTCCTCTAAACCGTGTCCCTCAGTACAACATCTAAATGTCTCTTGAACATCTCCAGGGCTGGGGACTCCACCATCCCTGAGCAGCCCATTCCAGTGCCTGATCGCTCTTTCAGAGAAAAGAATTTTCCTAGTATCCAACATGAGCCTCCCCTGGTACAACTTATCACTAGTTACATGGGAGAAGTGGCCAATCCCCACTTCACCACAGTCTCATTTCAGACAGTTGTAGAGAGCTATGTCTTCCCTGAGCCTCTCCTTTTCCAGACTGAACAGTCCCAGCTCCATCAGCCCCTCTTCATAAACCTTATGCATCAGACCCCTCACCAGCTTCATTACCCTCTCTGGACACACTCTAAGGCCTTCTGCCTTTCTTATAGTGAGGAGCCCAAAACTGAATGCAGAACCAGGGCTGAATACGGAGGGATGATCGCTTCCCCACTCCTGCTGGCTACGCTATTTCTGATACGAGCAAGGATACCTAATGGCCTTCTTGGCCACCTGAGCTGACTTAATTTTCTATGAGTTGAAACTAAGTTCTCTTGATCTGTTGTTTCTGCAACGGGCACAAATCCATTGTGGCCGTGGCACCTATTTGTAATACAGCATCTCCTCTACTTTTGTCCTCCTCAGCGTGCCAGACAGCTCCTACAATGGAGAAACAATCTGGAGCTTGTGTCATTTATCATCACAAACTTACAAGTAAATATCAAGTTATTTTTTTTCCCCACAAGGGGTAATAGCCTCAAGTTGCATCAGGGGAGGCTCAGGTTGAATATAAGATAAAAATTTCTTTTCAGAGCACAGAAGCAGTGGCACAGGCTGCCCAGAGAGGTGGAAATGCCCCCATCCCACACATCAAGAACTGTGGAGATATGACGTGGTCACTGGACGCTGTGGGCACGTGTTGCAATTGGAGTTGGGGATCCTAGAGGTCTTTGCCAACTGTAATGGTTCTGTGATTCTAAGGTTGCTATAATTCCATGTGTAGACGTAGAAAGGAGATGTTTTTAAGGTTTGCTGCTCTGCTCCAGCTCTGGTAAGAGCACCATGGATGCGTGGGTGGTAAAATGGAGATGGGAAAATGCATAGAGAGCATGTCAGGACAAAGGGAGCAAGTTGCATAAAATATGATTACGGTGGGAAGCTAGTTGATGTATAGTCTTTGACAGAGCCTGTACTTGACCTTGATATTTTGAGAAAGTTGTACAACCTTGATGTTATTATAAAGTAACTAGTGAAAGGAGGTCGCATCCCTGTTGTTCTTACAGAGAGGAGGAGTTCTACTTTTAAAACTCCGTGGTGGAGCAACCTACTAAACCCAAATCCACACGGCATAGTCCGCAAAGAAGGTCACTTAGATTCAGAATTGGCAAATATCAACAGCTGTTCATTCACATTATAATTACCCAAATTGCAAAGGACTGTTTGCAACATGTTCTGTTTAGTAACTCGGACTACCCGGACCCACTGCAATTGCTTTCTAGCTGCCAGCCCTATTAAGTTTTGTTTTGTAACAGTTTACTATAGAAAAGACATGTTTGTTTTCTCTGCACAGCCTTCCACAAAGCATTGTTTAAGCAGCACATAATTTATTCCAACAATGAGGTACTTTCTGCTCCCATCTGTTTGATAGCAAAATGAACAGTTGTGATTCCTACGTACAGTGTAAATACTGTATAATGACTATGGGTTTACTTTGAGCAAAGTCCAGGTTATTTCATTCCTCTGCCAGGCTTTAGTCTTTTTTTGAGTTAGGGAAAGACTTCTGATCTTTTCAGGTGCTAAGCCTACCTCTACCAGAACAACCCATTGCTTCCCAGGGCTGAAGGTAAAAGCACAGGATACCAGCAGGATGGGGTGCCATAGAATCGTAGCATTGTTTGAGTTGGAAGGGACCTCCAAAGGCCATGACAGGAGGTCAGCTGGGTCAGGTGCTCAGAGGCCTGTCTAGCTTGACTTTGGGTACCTGCAGGGATGGGGCACCAGCACCTCTGTGCAACTTGTTCCACTGCATCACCACCCTCATCATAAAAATCTTGTGGGTCTACCCACCATCCCAGTGCTCTGAGTAGAAATTCCTCTGCTCTGAGAAGCTAGGTCAGCACCTGGATGATAACATTTGGTGGCTTCTGATAGCTTTATGGAGATGGTTCTTCAGAGTCTGGGCATGCAGCACTGCAGGGGGGTTTGGTTGGGATGCATGCAAAAATGAGGGCTGGCTAAGAGCAGATGTGCTTTTTATTTTTGTTTTTATTAGTTGTTCCTAATACAAAATTGAGTTCACAGTTTGGTGCAGTCATCTCCATTCAGTCAAAAACACATGTTGTTTCCTTTTCCTTTCTTCCTTCCTCTGTGACTCACGAGCCCAACGAATTGCCTGCTCCCAGATGCCGAGCAGACTCCTTGCAGGTCATCAGGCACGCAGGGAAGTGCAATAAATACACACTGCATGTTGGCTTGTGTTGGTCTGCATCCATCCTGCTGCAAAGATACAGGAAGGGCTCCAATCCCTCGCCTTGGCTGCTCTGTGCTACAGCGGGCGTCCTGCTCCCAAACCACATCCTGGAGCAGAGGATAGCACAGCTCGCTCCCCATCGGCTCTTTGAAAGTATTGGCAACACCAGCCCCGTTCTCATAATTCACTAAAGTTTGTTCTCTGAGTTTTGTTTTTAGGAATCTTTGAAAGATTTTCTTTCTAAGTTTGCCCTGTAAAGAGAGCATCGATTTTGACCTATTTTTAACCAATATATTTCAGCAGATAATTGGATAACTGCTTTAAAAGCCAATGCTAGCCTATTTGCCCTGCTTGCTTAGATGTAATTTCGTAGAAGGAGAGAAAGCATTTGACTTTTTTTTTTAATACATAAAGCTGTGTAGTGCCTGCTAATCCCTACATCACTGGCTATATGCACCTAAATATGTTTTAGTGCAACTTGTGTGCCTGATAATGAAAATATGGTATAAATGTTGAACTCGGCTTTCACGCTTGCCTTTCTACTGACACCAAATAAATTCATAGCATAACGAGTCAGCCTCAGAAGATGCAGATTTCAAACTGGTTGTTTTGGATTTGCTCCTGGAATATTTGATCTGTAATGTTATGACATTTTGAACGTGTTTTAGTTAGTTTATTCTTTAATTTAAAAAAAATGTAAATCAGGAATACCTCCCAAAAGGACTGCAGCTAAACTTTAAGCAAGCTTTCCTTTTCTCAGAGCAATCATTAACCCTGTATTGCTGCACAGAAACCAGGAAGCTGTGTGTTAGAGCTCTGCTGTTTTATTGATTCTGGTCTGGCACAATTAACTTCTCAGTTTCCTTTTTCTTGAGTGTTGTTTGCTTGAATTTTTAATTCTGCATTGGAATCCTAGGACACCAGCAATGAGCAGGAATCTGTTGATTTAGAAAGCTCTTCATGGAGGTTTGTAAGAAGTTTGTCAGGTGTTGCCAAGTCACCTGAGGCTGACTGTGAGTGCTATAGAGGCAGTGCACCTAAACTTTTTTTTTTTTTTAATTATTATTTTAACTGAATTTTAATTGGTTTTTGTGAAAAGAAACTGATTTGTTTTGTGTCATTCCCAAAGTTGAGTACTGTTCATGTTCTATGCACATCAAGTGAACTCCATGGTGAGATCCTCTAGAGAAGCCTAAGAGAATGCTTAGGAATGCCTGGAGAAAGGCATACGAAGCCTTATCCTGTCCTGACCTTCACATGAGATGCTTGTGCTGTGCCGTCTGGTGGCCAGCTGTGCACATGGAGCTGGCTGGCAGTGCAAGAAGCAACAGAAGAGTCATAGAATCATAGAACGGTTTGGATTGGAAGGGTCCTCAAAGACCATCTAGAAGGGGATGATAAAATTGGCCAGCAAGCAACAGTTGATTTGCTTTGCAAGGAAGAAAAAATAAATAAACTGGGGGGGGGGGGAAGGTTTTCTTTAGAAATTATGCCTTCCAGGTAGAAGGATCTTACATCTGTTTGCATTGCCAGCATGAAAACGAATAGTACAGTTTGTTTTCAAAGAGTAACTGTATTTTAATGTTGGGAACAAAGTTGGAGCTCTTTGGTTTTGTGCATTACTGGAGTGGCTCAACCAATTTGTTAAGGGGCTGTGATTCGCTGCTGCTCAGTTAAAAATAATCTGCTGCAAACCCCTCTGCTCTCTGTGCTACTACTCATTATATACAGCCATAGGGATACATGCTTGTCATTTGACAGTAAGGAAAGCACAGCTGAGATCACTGCCCTGAGGAACCTGCAAAGGAATATGAATTAAATGTTTAGACTTTTCATGTCTGCGTGAGATATCACTTGCTTTTGGAGGTGTTTACAAGAAACATAGCCTCTTGTGTTCACTTCTAAAGAAAAGCCAAAAGGAAGGAAGAAATATTTATTGATTTAAAACCAATGCATGCAATCTACTGTATTCTTTGTTGTTTGTAATTAGCTATATATATACTTTGTAGGCAGCTTGCATTGCAGCTTATTGGATTGAATTCCCGTTATCAGGGTAAGATCCCCCAGGTGGCTTTATTTCTTATAGATTTCCCAGCTTTTCCTTCCTTGCATATTACAGATAGTGGAGAAGTAATATCAGCTCCAGGATCTCATCCCTATAAGCATACTTTGCAGCTTGTGGAGGCGCAAGGCAGAATATCAGTGTGTGACAAATAATGGACAAAAACATATTTTCATGCAGTTAGTACAAAATGGTATAGAATTTATCCCTACTGGAAATAATGTACTCTTTCCTTGGTTATGAAATTTCTAATTCCTGAATGCTAGATACAAGTATTCAAGTACAAATAAAGGCATCTAGATTTGTGCAGAGTGTAACTATCTGATGCATCTCAAATGTCCGTCATTTCCAGAGGTGTGCCTGAGAGATAACATAAACTTATGACCCTCACTTTTTGTTTGTGTGTGTGTGTGTGTGGTGGAATTTATCTTTTCAGAAACGTGGAGGATAAAATAAATGTGATCGTATTCTTGTATTAAATCTTGGTGCCTTTTGCACAGGTTAAGGCTCTCTGGATTAAACAAATATCCTCATTTTTTCTCTGTGTAGAGTACGTGAGCTATCACATCATCTACTCTCACGTGACGTGTGTCAAATGCAACAGTCTCCACTGGCAATCTTTGGCCAATAGGTAATATCTGCATGAATGACCAATGTAGTTAGCTTAAGTCTAAATACATACTGAAGGCTCAGAAGTGCACTCAGGTTTCTCTGACCTTTGAAGATGTCTCTTCACTATTCATCTGTTTTCATAAACAAATGCTGATTTGCTTTCTGCGTCCTTGTATAACTGCCTGTGTAGCTGCCTTGTATAACACTGTGTTAAACCACCATCCATGACTACATTCATGGCATGGCCAGGCTGCTTTGGTGGGAGCTGGTCAGAACAAATCATGCTCACCTCTTGCATCTTTAAAAGGCCTGGAGCATCTCCGGTATAAGGAAAGGCCAAGTAACCTGGTTCAACCTGGAGAAGATTGAGGGGGATCTGATGAATGTTTATAAATATCTAAAGGGAGGTGGGAGGCAAGTGGATGAAGCTAGGCTCTTCTCAGTGGTGTGTGGCCATAGGACAAGGAGTAACGGCATAAAACTGGAACATAGGAAGTTCTGTACTAACATGCAGAAGTACTTCTTTATGGTAAGGGTGATGGAGCACTGGAAAAGGTTGCTCAGAGAGACGGTGGAGTCTCCTTCAATGGAAATATTCTGCAGCCTACCTGCGTGACCTGTCATAGGGAACTGCTTTGGCAGGGGGGTTGGACTCAATGGTCTCTCGAGGTCCCTTCCGACTCCTGCGATCCTGTGATTCCGTGAAAAGTTAGAAGGCATTTCCTTCCAATCTTGCCCATTTCAACCCCGTTCAGTCTAGGAATGTCCCACCAGTGAGGAGTTGGGACAGTTCATGCAATCTGTCGCCTGACACACGACATGGGTCATGCCATGCATTTAGGTCAACTTAATGGCACATGCAAAGTTGTCCCCGTTGTGAGGTTGGTTTTAGCATAGTTAGCAGCAGTTCTGAAGGGAGTGGGAACTACTTTTCTGGATTAAACAAATCCGCCTGTTTCAATCTACCATGTAAGGACATTATTTAAAACTTTATTTGAAATCAGAGAAACAAAATAATCCCTTTTAGTTCTATTTCTTATGCTGATCCCTATTGTGAAATACTGGATTTGGACATCTGAGACAGCTGAAAATGCATTTGTCTTTCCAAATGAATCAATGCTTCTACTTTGATTTCATTTACACACTTTGTCTTGTCTTTAGGTATTTTCCTTTATTTCTATCATGTGGCTCCTAGAATATTTTTTTCTTCACTGCTGTATGTACTAGTGAACTCATGTATCTTAATCCAATGAAAACCATTACAGAGAGGAAGGTGTAAAATCATATGCACCACAATTGTCCACTTCATCAGTTTTCTCTCTCTGCAGATGTAATGAGAAATGACTCAAAATATTCTATCTCCATCTCAACAGTCAGTATCAAGGGAAAAGCTAACAGCACTGCAGCATGATTGCAGTGTGTGCCAAATCCACAGCCCAAAGGAAGAGATGATCCAGCAGTGATTAAGACTTTTTCCTAGATTAATGTGCAGGAAAATATGCTCAGTGACAACTACTTTGAATTGAAATTCCAGAATGGGCATCTCACCAAGTGAACAAATCTACCCCAAGTCCATTGCTACTAGTTCTTTCAGGCATGAAAATTTTTTTGGTGGTTATTATATCAACATTATTAGAAAGTAATCCATGGAAGCATTAAAAGTTCAAGACCTGCTGCTGAGATTCTGGGTTGATATTCATACTGATGCGATAAAACCTGAGCAGCCAAGGAAAAAAGTTTATTGCTATTTCTGAGCTACTGTTCCTGCAACGCTTTGATGCCTTCACCAGAGGGAAGGTGCTTATCTGCTCACCAGTGTGTTTAGGCAGCATACCTTTAAAACATAGAATCATAGAATATCCTGAATTAGAAGAGACCCGTAAGGATCACCGAGTCCAACTCCTGGCTCTACAGCAGTTTACATAGTGAGCAGAGAAAGACAAGAGGGAGAAAACTTGTCCATTTTGCAGAGGCATGTTGGAAGAAAGTGGCAGAAAGGGTAAGCAAAGTGCAGAATAATCCAGGGTGCAGCAACTCCACTCAGCTGGAAGTTGGCTGGAGTGTGGGTGCCCCAACAGGGCATTCTGGTAGAGCTGGACTGGGACACCATTACCAGGTGTCCCCAGATCATCCCTTCTCTTTTTTTTCTAATTGAAGATCTAGAGATGGATTTGAATTGAAGAGGGGTGGGAGCACTTAAAAGTACTTAAAAGCATGTGTTAATTAAACTACCTTCACTTATGTGTATTGATTCATGTTCTGTTGTGAGACAACAAGCAAACAGCTCTGATTCAAAACAGGCTGCGGCCTCACGGGGCTCCAATTGTCCAAGAAAGCATTTATGGTGTGCTTTATCAGAGAGAGCTCTTGCTTGGTGTTAGCTAAAAGTGCATCACATTGCATCATTAATTTATTTCAGCACATTGAGTAAACATCACTCAATGGCAATTCAAATCAACATCCCTTAGTAAGGAGCACATTAATAGGGGAAGTACCTTTATTTCTCCACTGAGAATTGTTCTCTGTGGTTCTCAAGGAAGTCATAACAAGTGGTTCTTGATAAAAGGTTCCAAGCAGAAGAGTGTGTGCTCACAATATGCTTTTATTCATTATTCTAAACTGAAGATATAAAATAGCTTTCGAATATCAGTGTTTACAGTAATTCCCATTTCATCTTGCAACTTGGTTTTGAAAATACTGATTATAAGGAGAGAGCACTACGATGCCTCGTGAACTAGAAATGAGTTTTTAAGGTCTAGCAGCAAAAGTGGGCAAGTAATTCACCAGTGCTGAAAAGAAAAAGGTAAAACAAAGATATTCATTTCATTTCACAAAGGTATACCTTAGCAAGGCAAGAAATACCCTTTCTTGGATGATCATTTTTCTTTCACGTTAGAAATGTATCGTTTTAACACCATTTTTGTGTTTCTAAATGCCATGCCACCAGAGCCGTCTGTATTTTTTGCTGCATTTATGCTTATGACTAGCAGACAGAATTGGAAAACATGTAGTTTCATCTCTTCCCAGGTGGCAAAAAGAAAATGAGCCACTTGCTTGAACATTATTTCTATGAGAAAAAAGGGATCCAAACCTGGGTCTCATGCAAAGCAGTCTAGCATCCCAACCAGGGGCATTGTGCTGAAGTGTCAGCTTCAGGAATTCCCCAGGAGATGGTTTTCGTCCTGTGACAGGCTGCCTTATTCTGCAACTCCTTTCTAACTTTACAACTTGGTAACATCAATTGACTGTCCAGTGAGTGCCACTGAGAATAAACATGGTTATCATTTACATGCTAACAGAGGGCCTTCAATGAAAGGAACCCATTTGTGCTCCTGCAATATCTTTATTATTTACTGTGTTATGTTGTAATTAATTGTATCCTACTCTCTCAAAACTCAATAGTGTGTATATCTTACAGGGTTTGGAACCAAATGCACTAATATTAAAGTGTTAATCGACATCGCCTCTAAATATTCATGCCAATAAATGACTCCCACGTGTTCGCTGCATGCCAAGCATCATCTGAAGCTTTTATTTAGCATTCTAGTGGGATCTCATTGCTGCAAAGTTTACGGAGATGCAGAATTTCGATATTGTTTCTGTTTTGTGTGTGAGATGGTGTTTCAGTCACAATCTGTGCTTAGGAGTGGTCAGGCATTGGCACAGCTGCCCATGGAGTGGTGGGGTCACTGTCCCTGCAGGTGTTCTAGGGCCATGGAGATGTGGCACTGGGGGGCATGGTGGGGGGTATGTTGGGCTTGGAGGTCTCAGAGATCTCCTCCAACCTTAATGATTCTGTGATCCAATGACTAATAACTCTTGAGAGCATCAGGGAGTTGTCAGCTATTTTTTCTTGTAAAAAAATTTACCATTTTGTTTAGTCTGCGATAGTCCCCTCATAATTTCACTTTTTAATAAACATTTACAGTTTTTCAAACCGCTTTCAAACCCTGGCACTGCATGGGAGGGTGCTCCAGCAGCTGCACAGCCAAGGCTCCATCACGGCACCGCTGCAGCAATCGCAGATTCCAACCTATTTCTCAATAAATCAACTAAACACAATCCCCCTGCAGATTAGACAGCCTCGGTTCTGCAACTGGCTGGCGTAAATATTCAGAAAAGTGTACTGAGCTTGCAGAGGAACAACTGATTTATTGAGCTACTGTAGAATTTCAAAACAAGGAAATGCTGTCTCGCAATCTAGTAAGTTTGTTTAATGAAATGTAAGTTAAGTGTAAACAGTCTTAGCGTGTATGGGAGTGTAGACTTTTGGATTAAGGGTAACACGGTAAACTGTGCCTTCTTGTTTGGTGCATGAAGGGCCCGTGTAAGTGCATGGAGGGTTGGCCCCTCTGCCCCAAAAGAAGTGAATCCACCTTCAGACACCAGAGATGAAAAGCAACTTGTTTGTCGGTCAGAGTGCAGTGATATGAAGACTGCACATGGTCGTGCTGGGGCTGGAAATGCAATCCAGATGTCCTGACCCTGCCTCACAAGGCGTGAACTGGGATTTGCGTGTGCTCTGCTGCTGATGGCTTGTTTAGATCATTCCCTTGCATATCGTGTACATGCAAGTACCTCGAGTGTTGTCCTAACAGTGATCCTGGATATTTTTAGCTGTACTTCTGATTGCTCCAACAGCAATTCTTTTAGTTTTTACAAAATATGAATTATTCCATCTGAAAAGTTATGCAACACGTATTAAAATATGTAGGTGTTCACATGGAGTAAGTAGTTCAATACGACTGTGCTTGTTGTTTGGTTTCCAGGAGGGTCTCAGATCTTTGTGGCCTGTGGGGCCCTGCACACAAGTATGTGACATACTGAGGAGGTGTGAGAGCCACCAGCTCCCAGCCTGGTCACTTAAACCAGAGATGGGCAGGTGAAATGCAAATGTGATTACCTCTGCCTTACTTTACAAAGGGTTACAGGAAGATTGAGCGTTACTAGGAGTTTATATCAGTGTTTCATCTCGGTATGCTGTTGTATGGAGAGGAAAAAAAGAGAGAATTCCCAGCTGTATCAGATAGCTTGTGGAAATGGAGATGGGATGTGGGTTTGGGCTCAGCCAGCTCTGTTTTCTTCTTGCAGAACCACCCGTCCCTGCTGCAGTTGGTGGTACAAGCTGAAGGGCAACGACTGGTCATCCACCTGGAGAGGAACGAGTGAGTACCTCCGGTGCATGTTCATTTTGCACTGGCATTTCTAGAGAGGGACTGTAATGCTTACACTGATGTTTTAAAACAAACCCCAAGCCAAGTTTGCTCCTTGTCCCTAAACTGAATGTTTTGCAGTTTGGGTTGTGTGCGTTTGCATTCTGCTTAGAAAGCATGAGCTGGTACGTGTGATTGCATTTAAGTGGGGCTGAATACAAAAATGCTGCCTCTCTGCATTTTCTTTTTGATCATCATTCTTATTTTGTTTGGATTTGCCCCCCTTTCCTGCAGTAGTAGGGCATTTTATTCACATTAATGTGGAAAACCCTACAACCTTTGGAATGTTTTGGAGAACTCAACCCTCCTGGTGCTTCATGTGACCATGGTCACCTCCGTGCAACAACCATGATGAGGCTTAACCTCTACTGGTGGGAGCTCAGTGGATTTTTTGGCAGCGTGCTGTGGTGGGCTGGTTGCACTGCTCACGAGGCTCACAATCACAGCTGAACCTGAGCACTTCTTGGTGGGCTGTAAATAGTGCATCTTCTTCCATAACAACTCCTGCTCGTGTCTTGAAGCTCTCAGAGGTAGATTCCGGGGGATGCTGCAGAGAGGGTCCAGTGGTACAGAACCATACAGAAATGAAGCCCCTTCTCTTTGGAAATACATGAGAAGCAGAACCAAAGTCACTGAACTCTTAGTTTACCATCTCAGTCCCTCAAGAGTACACTGTGGGAATCCAGATCAGGACAGCTACATGCAACTCATCAATAAAATATCAAAGATTATTCATGACATAGGGAAAATTTATCCCAAAATGTTAGCAAGGATCATCGTGTTCAGAAGGTTTCCCTTCTGGTGGTGTTAAAGCAGCAGAGGTGTTTTCTTACTGTAGTAGAAAGATGAAAGATGTAGGAGGTGCAGCTTTAGGTGTCATGGAGGTGGAAATGTGCATGTGAAAGCAAATGTAGGTGCACTGCCTTGGGCTGGTGGCTGCTGTCCTCACTGCAGAATGATGGGGCACCTCTCCAGAGTAGTGACACAATGCAGAATGCTTTTTATTTCCAGACATTTGGAGAAACTCTAACATTATCCAGCAGGGATAGAATGAAGTTCACTTTATGATTCAACATTAGGACCAAACTATGAGCTTTCTTAATGTTATTTTCAATATTTCTTTATTGTTCATTTCCTATCCTTGAAGGGAACGTAGATTCCCAATGCATAAATTGCTCTGCTTCAGCAACTAAAAGAGGATTTAATTCATTTAGTAAACAGGGGTTTAACTTTATATTCTCTTAATCTTTGTCAAAGGGTGTGCCTTCCTTTAGGAATGTGAAGTATGCAGCAATTGAGGAAACTATTTGCATTCCATGTCAGCGATTAAAAGAACATAAAATTGCTAATATGGGCCTTGCTGAACACACCAAATTCTCTTGTACCAATAATAAATCAGATTTAGAAAATTGTAACATGCAGTTTCCATCTCTTTTAAAAGTAGAGGATGACAGGACTGTAAATTAGCTCTTATGAACATCTGTTAGACTAATCGGATTTGGAGATTTCTGAGCTCTACTTCTTAAGAAATACAATATTTCTGAATGGTTATTTTCTAGTTTACCTATCTCTGTAATGGGATGCCCCCCAGAAGGCTTGTGTTCTAGAAGAGCTCTGTATGGTGATGCCAACACGAGGTTCAACATGCTGTTGTAAGACACTGAGGTTAGCCTTGCCTGTGTTTGGGGTCTGTAGCATACAAGACAGCTTACAGATCCCAAACCACAGAAGCCGGTCATGGCTTTGCAGAATCATTATTCCCTCTTCTTCAGTTAGCATTACCGATCCCTGTTTTCAAGACAAACAATGGGCTGAGCACTGCAAAGCAAGGCAGGAGCTGCTGTGCTGCAGCCTGCTCCATCTTCCTGACATCGGCACGAGCCATGCAGCTCAAATATCCTGACAGCCATGATGATGAGCACTGGAGCAGCCACTGCTTTAAGTGCAAGTAGTGTGCTAAACGCAAACATATTTTCTTGAGTAGTTAGTGACAATACATATGAAGCTCTGAGACGTGTGCTGTTGTTTTACTGTAGGTTCATGTAAAGCATGTTATTCCTTGGAGGGTGGTAGGGGTGGAGGTGGGTGAGACCCCTAAATTACATTATTTCTGCATTGGATCATGAAAAAAAAAAAAAAACCCAAGAAAACAAAAAACTGGATATTATTTTACATACTTAGTAGAAACAGCTGCTTTGACATTAAAATCCATTTATTGAAAACCTTAGAGATTTTCCAAACCTTCAGTTATATTTCAAAACATGATTCAGATGTATTAGGCAACCCCAAGTGAAGACTGATGTGTTAAACCATCTGTTATCTATGGAAATCTTTAATGTCAATTTGGTGTTTTTCTGATTTTTAGGCTCAGCAAGATGTGTTCATAGTTGTAGGGCAACATATTCGTTCTGGGAGGTTTGCTAGTGCCTAACTTCACAGCTTAAGGTTTGAAATCCTCTCAATGTTTTCCAGCTGTTAAGTTTACTTTTGCATTTATTCATTAAATAATCCAGTGATTAATGTTCAGGCACTGCATATTTGTAATTGCAAAACCTAAATTATTTGCTTTGAATTAAGCTTGTCAATCGTAGAAAACCGACCAGCGAGCTTATGTTGCAAGCACATTTCTTACCATGATTTATTTGCAAAATATGATTGCACTCTTGAGAACCTTGAGCTCTGTAGTACCTTAACTGTTTTAGAAACACTTGTCTTATGGAGAGATTTCCAGACTCAGCAAGTCATCTATCAGCTGCAAAGCAAACCAGCCCTAGCAGCAGCTGGCTGATTGGTGTGCAAAGCAGCCGTGATACCGACGCGCTTCTGTGGTGCAGGGCAGGGGAATGTCTGCTCAGAGCAATTCCTTTCAGGTTGGTGGCAGCATATGGGCCTTAGAAGAAAGTTGTCCTAATAGCGTGTAAGTGAAATGAAACCCCCATAAGATTGAATCTGAGTTGGAGAGGAGAACAGCACGCGACTACTGGCTGCTCTTCTGCAACTGGAAACGTTTTGCACTGTCAGAAGTGGGTCTGCTTGCAGCAAAGCACTTAAGTGTGCTTTTAACTTTAACCATATGAGTAATCCAGGTAAAGTCAGCGGAATTACTGATTTTCAAAATTAATTTCACGCTTTAATGATTCGCTGACAAAGGTCAAAGTTATGGATGTCAAAGGAATATAACTTCGAACAGATGTTAGCGAGCTCTTCCAGAGCCACGTAGACTTGCCTGAAGGGCAAGGAGGAAAAGCTGAGATACGCAGAGAGCACGCGAGAGGCAGCGTGGAGGTGGGATGGGTTGGCTCCAGGGATGTCAGCAGCACTGCATCCTTCAGTGCATCCTGGTTCCTCCTGGTGGGAGGCAGAAGTGGGGCGAGGGTTGGGCTGGTGCTGTCAGAGCCCAGGGAACCCCCAGATGGAACCCAAGGTATCTTTGTTCACAGTGCTAAGCTGAGCTGTCTCCAGTCAGGCCGTCGTGTTCAGAAATGGTCGCATTCCCTTTTGATTGAGAAAAAAAAAAAGAAAAAAAGAAAGAGATTCTCTTTTCTTCCTGCCTGACCTTTCTGAATAAGAACGCTGACTGGCATGCAAGTGACATTCTAGCTTCATTAATTTCGCAGGAAAACAACCCATTTCCACTGCCAAAGAAAATAGCTGACAAAATCTGTTAATGAATTGACTTGCTTATATGCAGTCAATGGCTACAAGTACGGATAGAGGAAACAAAGCTAAACAAATATAACTAGAGAAGTAGGACCTCTCAGAATGTACTGTCTGTGCTGTAACTTAGCCAAAAAACACTGACCCCTGACTGTGTTATCTGCAGACATGGGGCCAGCAGTGTACTGCAGCATTTCAGTGCCTGCTGACAGTCAGCAACTCTGATTAATTGACAAAATGTCAATTAATGTTTCTTTAATGGCAGTATCAATTTTTCCTTTACATCCCAGCAACAGCTTTCTCTACACCAAAATGCAAAGATTCAGGCACTGCAGCTCTGGTGATGTTGGCATTGAGCTGTGACACTAAGGGACAGGCATTCAGTATAGCTTTGTGGTATAAGGATGGTGTAATAATGGCACTGAAATGTTGAGATTTGCTCAGTTTTGACCAGTGGCATAGGCTGGTTTCTGCAGTGGGAATCAGTGTTGTGTGGTTGGGGTGACCTTTTGCAGTGTGGTTTTTGAGCTGTATATTACAATGAAAGGGTTCAGATCCACCAGGGGAGAAATTATTGTTTTCTTGAGTTGTTTTTCCTCTCCTTACACAAATATACCAAAAGAAAGGAAAACAAGAGATGTTTATATACTAATACAATATGCTGGAAGTGGAGAGGATGGAACTTGTGTTCTTTGTTGTGGTTGAACGTCATCATCTCCGACATCACCAACTTCTCTGACACGTCCCAGAAAACAGTGGGCAGTGGGAATCAGCCCTCTTTCTCAGATGGAAAATTGAGGCACAAGAAGTTCGACATTTCCACATTTATCACAGAATTACACAGCTTGTTTGGACAGCATGCAGAAAACAAGTCTGATGAGTAGGGCAGCTTCCTCTGTACGTTTGCTTTCCTGACAACGGTAGTTTTCCAAGGTTGCATCAGTTGACAGCTTTGAATCACGTTAACACAAGGTTCTGCTTGTTCAGTGTCTGTCACTCAGAGGAACCTTAGATCTGCACCTTCCAATTAAATATATAACAATAATAGGGAGGAAAACACCCTTGCTGGTGCCAAAAAGAAATTAATGAGTGCCTGTTTTAAATTGCGTTCCCTAGATAGCAGCAGTAGAATGTGATATTTTCAGAACTGTTTTAATCTCCTCCTGTAGTGAAGTGTGTGAGGATTTCAGCATCTCGCTCCAGCGCTGCTCAACAGAGGCTGGGATGGAAAACTGGTGGGGAGAGGGCAGCAGGACCCGTGCTGCCTGCTGGAGGCGGCTCCATCGCAATGGTACTGAAAACACAGGCAGAGTGTAATCATCTGTGACGGCAAAATAAATAATTAGGGGGGAGACAAGAGAGAAAACAGCTTTCTAAAAAGCCTGCCATCTCCCACAGACGGCCATCAGCCAGCCCATGTGGCACACATTGTCCATTGCTGCCCATGGAGCGATGGCCAATGCCAAGTTGCCTTGCCGGCTGGCAGGCAAAGCAGGGCTGCGTCCAGCTGGACCCAGGCTTTGGTGTTCCTCACACGTTTCTGCTATCTGCTGCTCAGGCAGGTTTCACACCACTTTTGTTTCCTGGGTTTCTGTATTTGTTTCTAACAAGAGTAAGCAATGTGTCAATAGCAGCGAAGAGCAGATCGTTGCATTCTGCTGAGCAGCATCACATGGCCCATCATTACCTGGGATGTTTGGTCGTCTTTACACAACAAGTGCTGTGAAAACCAAGAGGATTCTCCCGCTTTTCAGAAACATTTTTAAAAATGTTGCCTGGCCTCAGAAGGACAGGGAGGACTGGGAGTTGGAAGTGGGTGATCTTTGATGTCCCTTCCAACGTAAGCCATGCTATGAGTCTATGATTCTATGACTGTAAGTGGGTTTTCAAGTCAAAATTGAGGCTGAGCCTCCTCATGTTGAATTTTCTATTAGACATTTTTACTTTGATGCTCAGTCCCAGGGGTCCAATGCCTTTGGATAAGCACAGGTATGTGACAGTATGTCTAATGTCTCAATAATTGGTTTTTATTTTTGCATCTGATGGCATTTTGCTGGCACACACTCAGTTCCTAGGATATCAGCTTCTCCTGAAGGCTTTGCAGAGAGGAAGAAATAGTGTTTCTTTGCAAAATTTTATGGGGAAAGGTGCCAGCTATTTAATTCACTTGAAGTGTTCCCTGTTTCATGTATTTATTTTTAGAGGTTTAGTAAACAACAGAATACACTGCACTACTTCAGATGGATTCTTGGTGATTTCATGTTGTATGTAGAAACGAAGGGATCAAAGGGAACAATTCAGATTTGGGCTTCTTGGACTTCGATTGATCTCCAGTCTGTCCCAGCACTCTCTGCAGACCCTTGGGGTAATCTGCAGGGATTGTTTCTAGAAGCATTGATAGCTGGTCTCCATGTCTGTGTGGTTGCAGGAGTCCTTGAACGTGTCCTCCCAGACTCTGCACCACTGTCATTGGTTTCTCACCTGTTTGTGTTGCAGTCCTTGTAGGCAGCCATCCCATCCCTGTTTGCCCTCCAGGTGTTATAGCTGGTTGGTGCAGGAGACAGAATGGAGTTGCCAGAAGGAGGGGGTGAGCCATGTCCTGGCTGTGCAAGTCCACATCAATGCAAACTGGGAAAAAAAATCACCATGGTAAAAAAAAAATGCAAGTATTGGAGGCACTTCTTAGCATTCTCTTTTTTTGTGATAATTAAGGCTCGTGTCATAGAATCCTAGAATCACCAAGGTTGGAAAGACCTCCAAGATCATCCAGTCCAACCGTCCACCTATCACCAATAGTTCTTACCACAGCATGTCCCTCAACACAACATCTGAATGTTCCTTGAACACCTCCAGGGTTGGTGACTCCAAATTTCCATCAACAGGACATGACAGAATTCAGCTTTCTGAGCTCTCCCTTTCTGCCCAGGGTGTAGGGGCAGGTGGCGGCAGGCTCATGCCTTGCCATAAAGATATTTCTCACCAACTACAAGGAAACAGGAGGGCTGGTAGGGAGGAGAACTGAGTGCCCCGTGTTGGCAGGAGCAGAGTGCTGTGGGGATGCTTGCAGGGGCAGCTCCAGCTCTGCCCCACTGATGTCATGGTTCTGTGGCACTTTCAGAGCGATGCCGGTGAGTCAGGCTGCAGGCATGTCTGCAGGGCCTCTGCACCGCCTGGCTTTCCTCTTTGTGAAAATAGAGGAGATCGGAGAAAAAAAAAAAAAATGAGGGGGGAAAGAAAAAAAAAAAAAAAAGGAAGAAAAAGGAGAGAGAGAAAGGAAAAACCCAGACGCGAGGTATTTAAGGACAAGAATCTCCTGCATGGGGCTGGATTCAGAGAAGCAGATACTTTCCTGGACGCAAAAGCCCAGACTCTTTCCAGAAAATGTCAGTTCCTGTCCAAGTGACAGCGCAGTTTCTCGGGGCGGCAGAGGACGGCCGAAAGCACTGCAGGGAACAGGCCCAGCTCAGTGCTGTGGGCAGCAGCAGGACATGCAGCCCTGGCACTGCGTTGTCCCCTGCCGAGCTGTGAGGGATCACCCATCCTCATTCTGCAGGTGAAAAACGGTGTGCAAACACTGAGCGTGGCTGTATCGGCCAAGAGGGATGATTCAAAAAGCAGAGCCTATATGAAGAGTCATACTGTGGAGGAAATACATATATGGAAACATGAGCTTGGCAATAGGAGGCTTCCCCCCCCCCCCCCCCCCCCTTTGATGTCTAGCCTCAGTAATCCAGACAGATTCCTTCAAAATTTGGTCCGACTTATTTTTGCGCTTTTATCTTACTACCTGCTACTTGCTCGTTGGAGGAGCTGTGAAAAAAAAGTTTGCACACCTGGCTGTGTGTAGAACTGTGCTTTTTGCATGAATAAGGTAACTTGAGTATGCTGCAGCTCTCCCCCTAAATGGGACTGCACTTGGCAATTCACACTTCCCGAGTCCTCTTGGGATGAGAGCAGAGCCTGCCTGTTCCTCCATCTGACCCACATATTTGCACTCTCTCAGTGTGGTTCAGTCCAGTAAAAGCACACTGCCCTCCTCCTATCTGATGCTCTTTTTTTCCCTAGGGAAAAGAATAAAGAGTTATGTTCAGTTACAGCTCTACTTCAGGGTCAGTTTCAGTGCTGTCTCTATCGTGGTACGTATTTTATCAGACCAGCGCTCTGGAATCTGCACTTTTCTAGTGTTTGTGATGAAATGATCATATCTGATTACAGTTTCTCTGTAACAAGGAGGGAAAGGAGGAAGCATGCATCTCCAGCCTTCAGATCAAAATAAGTAAACTTCTGGCTTCAGAAAAGTTGTACGTGGCATTTATAAAGATGTTAAAGCGTGCTGCCTCGTACAGCTTAATCAGAAATGCATATATACAGCCCGCCGACTTCAGGGGATTGCTGTGGATTTACCTAGGAGAAGGATTTGATAGATATGAGCGTTATTTTTCTTTTAGATAGTAGAAAATAAAAACAAAAACAGAATGGGGATTAGAGAATAGAAGTCGAGATATTTTTACAATTTGGCATTTACTGCATCTCTGAGAACAATGGAAATAACAGCACTCTGTACATTTAACACAGCTCCTCAAATACAGTCTAGAACGTTGCTCTGCTCTGTGATATGTGGTTTATAGACAGGTTCTGCCTTTTCTTAGCACAAGTCCTTGCTCACCCTTTGTACTCTCCATCTCTTCCAAGAGATTGGTAAAGCAAACTCTATTTCTCCCCACCCCTCCCCCCAAAATCATTTATTCTTGCTATAATATACTACTAAGGCAGCAAGTGCCTTATCAGTTTTGAAACAGCGATCTGGATAATTCTAAGCAGATGTCTTTCTCTAATCACATCAGTTCTTTCTTGGTCAGTCTTGATTAGCTGATTCTCACATAATGAGAAAGTATAGTTAATGGCCACTTGTATGTAGGGTGAACATGCTGAAAAGAACAGCTTAGCCCCTTGAGAACAAGAGGCTGATGAGCCAGTAAATTCAAGCTACATGGAATGAGTCTTCATTATGAGTCATTAGAAAAGATGACGCTTTGGCTAACAGATGAAATATCTTTGATGAAGACCAGTTGTAAAAGCACAACTTAATAAATGTACTGGGGTGACTCATAAATTCAACGTACACATTTGTTTCTTTGCAGTACGTGTCAAGTCCGGTGCAACACCATTTCCTGTGTTAGATGTGTCCCCTGGCTGGATACAGGCCTTAAAAAAGACACTCTTACAATCTCTGGGTGAAAGATGACTGCACAATAACTTGGCAGAGCATCCAAAATGAAAATAAGAGTCTTCAGACCCACTGCATTTGGCTGGAGCGTGGGCACATCTCCCATTATAGACTGGCTGGTGCCTGTTAGGTGTATCATAATTTGATTAGACTTGCAATTCATCCATTTAGAGATTGGCCTGGATTGGAGGAAGCTATAACAATTTAACTTGTTTCCTGAATCCTCCGGGTAGCTTATGCAGTTTTAGATGAACAAATAAAAATTTAATTTAACATAGAATCATTAGGTTGGAAAAGACTTTGAAGATGACCATTCTATCCTTCAGTGTGACCTACTGAATTCCAGTACTAAACCATGTCCCTTGGTTCCCCATTCATACTTCCAGGGATGGCGACTCCTCCTTGGGCAGCCCATCCCAATGCTGGAAACAGCAGGGATTCCCAGTGCCACACAGGAGGTGAGAAGCAGAACACATCTCCTATCCCAACATTAGCAACAACTCCATTCCATTCCCAAAAATGTAGAGTAGATAATGCCATGTTATTAGCCATGAGGTAGCACTGGGGAAGCGTGAGATGGCACTCAGAATCAGAAATGGTTCCCAGAATATTTGAGGGGGAATACGGAAGGAATTTTCTTTTCTTTGTTTGTTTGTTTGTTTGTTTTGCTAAAGAAATTCTTAGTGCCTACTAAAAAATACAGCAGCCAAAAGTGTGGAGCTGCTCTTTTCATTTTACTTTGGTTTAAGTTGAAGTGCCATCTCTGTTCATAAAGGAGTTGCAGCATCTTTTAAAGTCCTCATTGCTTTATTTAGGGAATGTGAATTGCAGCAAATCAACGTCTTTCAGAACTGTTTGCACTAACGCTGCTCAAGTGCAACAAGCAGTTGACTTTTTAGAACTTAGAGGTGTGGTGATTTGGGATGACAATCTCATTGTAGAAAATAGTTCCTTGTAAGAGATTTTTATCTAGTTGCTCCTTTTTGATCTCCTTTAAATAAGGGTCCTGTTATTTTCAAAAGAAAATGCTTTTTTAATAAAAAATTTAGAGCAATGTCTTTAAAAATTGAAAGTGACAATTCCTTGAGAAAAGAGAGAGAGACACACAGATGCCTGAATACAAAGATAAGTTTATCTCGACAAGGTTTGCCTGAGCTGTTCTGCAAGAAAAAAACATTTTCTGCTAGCTTAGCAATTCCTGGGAAGAAAACACTCAGACTCTCTCCATTGCCTGAGCAGCATCAGAGGGACTGCTTTATTTTTTGTTTTCCAGGAGGTGAATTTATTTTTTTCATAGTAATTTAACTCAGATCAACGATGCGGTCCCAAAGACTTGCTTTCTTGCTGTAAAGACTGATGTTGCTGTGGACTCAGATTCTCATAAGAAGAAGAGGAGATTGTGTGCAGCACACTTTCCCCAGCTGGCCTTGTCCTGAGAGGGGGCAAACTGCCCCCACTGATGAGCCCCACTGCTTTGGGGTCCAGCACTGGGAGCCGTAAGGCCAGCGGCAAGTAAATAAATGGAGTAAGTGATGAATTCACTTAGTAGGAAAGGGCAGGGTAGAGAATAAATTGTTAAATAGATTAATGTGAATGTCTTTTATATTTTATAAACCTCCCAAGTCCCTGGTGTGCTGAGCCAGGTTTTGTTTATGTACATGGAAACGTGAAATCTTTTCCAGTCCCTGTGCAAATAAGACAGAATTGGACTTCATTACCTCGGCTAATTTAACAAGTCCTATGGGGCTTTTTGTTACTCGGTAATAGAGGAGGAGCCACGAAGCCCAGAACTGCTGCACCAGCACAATCTCTTTGAATGAAATAATCCTCCTTACTTTGTGAACTCCTGGTGAAGGGTTTGCCTGGGAGGCTCGAGTTCACAGCAAGCACAGATTGGGCCTTGGGGTCCTTTGGGGCCACCTGGAGCAGCAGATGGGAGCCCTGGTGGCCAGCTTCAGCCCAGGTGCCTGCTGCAGCATACTGTGATAGTGGTGGCTTCCCAACACGTATTTGGCAACATCTAATTTTGGTGGAGCGAGGAGCTTTAATGAAGGATTTAGAGATCTTGTCTTCGGAACAAAAAGCCTTAATATTCTAAAACTGGGAATTTCTTTATCTCTTGTAACTAGTGGATAATGATGTGGCGCTGAGAAACGAAGCATTGCGAACTGCTGATATTATTTCTGTTATGCCTGTTAAATAGAACTAATGCAAACACTGCATAAATATTTTAATAGCTCTTTAGTGTATTTCTTTAGAAAATGTTTGAAGAGCCACCTGATGTCAGACAGAGGCACTTCTTGTGTAAACCCCTGTTAATTCTCTTTTAATGGCTTTATTAACAGTATTTAATTGAATATTGATGCGTTTAGCAGCCCTTTAAGCAACCTGACTTATTGAAGTTTTACCCTCACGTATTGATGAGTAGCACAATGTTAAGATCACCGATTAATTGCATCTTTGTTTAATTCTGTTTGAACTATTTCAACATGAAAGGCAGGACGTAGGTACAGCAGGGCTCTCATTTTTGATGATCTTTCTCTATCTCATATTCATAGTTTGTACCGTTTAATTTAACTCATTTTGATTCCCAATATGACCAGTTAGTGTATGTGTGTGATCACACTCACAGAGCCGGGGGGAGCCTAAATATTTCACTCTGTCTGATACGTTCTGTCTTTTATCTCTTCTGTCATGAATAATTTACTTGTTGGTACATCTTCAGAACTGAATCCTGTTCTGCAAAAGCATAGATGTTTTACTTGAAAACAGGAAGTATTGGAGGGATATTAGCTTTCTCCTTGGAAATTATCCTTAGAATATCAGAAGTCTGCAGAGAGGTGGATGCCTCGTCTTGGCTTACTGGAAAGCTGCTTTTCTTGTATACTGCACAAGTACTGCCACTACCACACACATGTAATCATAGCGTGGCTGTTTTCTCATCTCAAATATTCTTCTTTGCTTCTTTATGCACTTTATTATGAAGTTCAAGCAGGGTGAAAATCACTTCAGGAGTAAAGGAACTGTATCAGATGGTGCATTGTTACTGATAACACGTCTCCAGGGTTTTGGCAGTGTGGGATTTCCTCATAGGCTTTTTGCAGTGGGGTGAATTTTGTAGATTTCCCTGATGTAGATTAATGTTTTGATAAGACAGTTGGAGTTGTAGTCATTTTATTCAGTTCTTATGCTTACACCCATTCTCAGAGTTAGCTGAAGTCATAGTATCCCTTGCACATAGTTTTACCAGGTATGTTTTGAGCAGTCTGTCAGTGTTTGAGAGTTAAAAGAGAGGTTTTGTCCTTACCTAGTCTCAGTTCAGCAGGAAAACATCCTCAGTTTTGGCAATAGAGCTGAGGGAGAAAATCTCTCTTTTGTTGGCTTTCCCATAATCCTCTTATTAAAAAAGCTATGGATTTTCAAAACGGGTAGACTATGGAGAGAGTTATCAACATGCAGAGCTGTGTGTTTTGCAAGAGACTCTGATCCTGAGATCTGATCCCAGCTCTATGGCTTCTGCTATATTTCCTGAAGATCATGCAAGGGCAGGTATGTCTCTGAAAAGTCAGCAAGTGATAGTGGAAATCTCCAAGAACTGCAGGTCTCCCTGAAAGTTTGCATTACTGTTTTTCCTTCCTTCCTTCCTTCCTTCCTTCCTTCCTTCCTTCCTTCCTTCCTTCCTTCCTTCCTTCCTTCCTTCCTTCCTTCCTTCCTTCCTTCCTTCCTTCCTTCCATCCATCCATCCATCCATCCATCCATCCATCCATCCATCCATCAATGAGTTTTGGTCAGTGAGTTTGCATTCTACAACCTGAACTCTTCCTTTCCTTAAAAAGGAAATAAATCTTAAACCTCAGAAGTTCTGTCGATGAAGGCAATGTCGCCATGTGAGCCTTGGAAGTCAGGAGATCACGGATGCACTCAACCAGACTGCTGAAATTTGCTTTGATTTTCACTCCCAGAGGCGTTCTAAGAACGGAATTTATTAAGAAAGGATTACTGCAATCCAGAGATAAGGAGAAATTAAGATAATAGCTCAGCCCAAACAAATGAATAATGGTAAATACGTGATTGACGATACAACTAAGGAGTGAAATGTGCACAACACAACACAGCAGCAGGAGTGTTTCACCACATAGGATGTAGAGTGCTCAGCTGGCATTGGAGGAGGCTGAGACTCTGTCTGTCCCGCTAGGAAATTGTATCAGGATTGAGATATAAGGAAACTGACGTGACGTGGCAGTGCCTAATTTCATATCGTACAGGAAGAATCAGATCATGGGGACACATTACTCATCTAAAGTCATTTTAGCTTGTAGAACTGTGATAGCATCAGCCATGGGAAACTCCTCTCTGTTTTCTCCATATTGTTATTTTCAGTTTTCTGAATTAAAAAAAAAAAAAAAGTAAAAAAAGTTGTTTTTTAAAGAGAAGAGGTAGAAAGATAGACAACATGTCTGAGAGAGAACAGGCTGGTCACCGGATAGATTCTTTGCTTTACAAAATCCATGGTAAAGAGAAAAGTACTGGAAAATATGTCATAACAGAAAGATAAAATGGAACTTAACAGCTTAACAGATTTCAAAATATGCTGATTCCGTAGAAATGTGTAATTTTTAACTTTCTCTTGGGTCTTAAAGAATTAATTTTATTGAAGCCAGGACTGACTGACTGGTTTTGTTTCTTGAAGCTTGTACAGAAGAGGAAGCAACTCTGTTTTCTATGTAAAATTAAAGACTAGAAACATAAGATTTAAGGATAAAGAAGGATAGATTCTGTCAGATGGAGCACAGACAGGAGCCTTTGCGTCCACTAGCAACTGAACGAAGACCTAATAATGATAAGGAGTCCAGTCATGGAAAAATTAGAAGCCTTCAAGCTGAGAAAGAATTTTAGGATGCAACATAACGTTAACCACTAAAGCAGCCCAGTTTGGAGCTTGGGTACGTTGATGCTTTGTATTAGCTGCATGAATTTGGTTCAGAGGAGAATGAGAACTCCATTCAGACACACTTTGAGGAGAGCTAATGTACTATTCAGATATTTTAGCAAAAGTCAATTCTAATTTTTTCTGTGTATTACTAATGTCATTCCATGAATCACTGCAAAATATATGGAGATGGGAATAATAAAAGAAGGTTAAATTAGAAAGGCCTAGTATTTTTCATATCTTGTCAGTTATGACATTTAATCTTAATTATTTCTGAATTTGACTGATTTTCCAATTGCCTGAGTTTAGCAAGAGTATGTTGTTGCTAGGACACAGCTAATTCATGTGATACATCTATCATCAACCTAAAAGAAAACTTTCAAAGGCTGATTCTTACATTCACACTCACAAATACATTTGGAGCAGTGTTGTCCTAAATGCAGAAGGACCATAACACTCTTATTCTGAAATAAAGGCATCAAGAGACACTTAAGAAATGTTTCCTTTTTGAATCTTCCCAATGGGTCAATAGGAATGAGGAGTGTGCCTGACCCTTATTCTTATATCCCTTGATCCCTTAGCTATGATTTCTTTATCATTTTAATGTTCTCAGAGGTGGATTTGATTTGTTCTGTTTCTATGCTGTTGCATGCAAGAAGCATAATAGCACCATTTGTTTCTTCCACTGATTTGTCTTACACTTTTGAAAATTACTCATTACTGTTTAAGAATGCTCACAGACACTCTTGGCTCTGTATTCCTGAATTTCTGTATCTCTGAAAGTCTTTTCTTGCATGAGGGAGTTCTTTGCGTGTGTTCATATGGACTCTGGACTATAAATGTAGTAATTTTATCCTACGTTACAGGTCCTAATTACATAGTGGTGACTTCCAAGGCCCGCTTTTGTAGATGTTTCAATTGAGTCTGTGGTTTTCAGTGGGAAAAAAGGAAAGTTGAACGCCTGTGTCAGCAGCAGTGAGTTCATTTCTGACTCCGTAATAAAGCCTATATAATGATGTTAGAGTTACATTTATTATATACTGATCAGACTTGTGACATCCTTGTCATATTTGATTCATATCCTGTAAGTACCCTGCAGCTCAGCAGGCAGCACGTGTTTGTCCTTGGTAATGCAAAAGAGTAGGCAGTGAATGGGCTCAAGTTGCACCAGGGGAGATTCAGAATGGATGCTAGGAAAAGCTTCTCCAAAAGAGTGATCAGGCACTGGAATGGGGTGCCCAGGGACTGATGGAGAAACTGCCCTGAATCAAGAAATGTTTACATGTTGTACTGAGGGACATCGTTTTGTGGGGTGTATTGGTGATGGGGGAAGGTTGGACTGGATGGTCTTGGAGGTCTTTTCCAGCCTTGGTGAAACTGTGACTCTGTGAGTGGTTTGCTGTGATGCTAATGATGTTTAGCAAGCAGCATTGCAAACAACGGGCACTTTGAGGTCTGTTGCTGTACGTTCACACTACAGCCTGGACACGTGATAAATGAGCTAAATATGTAGGATGGCAGCATGGTCACAGGAGCAGAGCTGGGAAATCCCTTGGCTTCCAATTGCTCTGTCCTAAAAGCATTTCTAGAAAAAGTCCCTAAAGCCTTTGTTTTTCTCCAGAGAAAATATTTCAAGTCAAAATGCATAGCCATTCAGTCAATTGTCATTAGTTGAAGAAAAAGGGGATAGCTGGGCAGTATCCTTGCTAAAAAATGAATCAAAGTACAGCTTACAGGACTCCAGAGCAATCATGAATTTGAACGGAATGTGATACGCGTTTTTATCGAGGAAATGAGAGGGCCATCTAGAACAAGCTAGTACGTTTCATGTCATGATTTAATAGAGAATTCTATTCCAGAACTTCTAAAACTTTTCCTTTCTATCACCTTTTTTGCTGAAACCCAATGTTTTGGCGTGGAGGTGCAGCGCAGGGCCAAACCCATCATACTGTCATGATAGTAGCTGGAATTCCACTCATCCTTAGAGTTCATGAAAAACTCTAAGGACTTTGAAATTTACAGTAGAAAGAGACAGTGACTGTTTTACTAGAGCCATTTAGGACTGTCATTTGCGTGAAATTAAAGATATTCTGTTATGAATTTATGTATGAAGCTCTGACAATCCACATCATTTTAGAGACAAAGATTTAGAATGTGATACCGGAATAACATTTGGTAGATATATTGCCAGATCAAAGTCTGCTGATATTAATGTGAAATCTCAGTTTTCTTTATCTTTTACAAGAGCCTTTTTTTTTTTCTTTTTTCCTGGAGCAGTCTTCAGTCATCAGTTCAGCAGGATTTTAGTGTACCCTTTCGGAAGGGTAATGCACTGTTGTAGCACACTTTGGTGCTGGATGTGTTTAAAAGGTTTCTTCAAGCGGGCACTTCTGAGGTGAGAATTCAGCTGGAAAAAAACAGCTTCTCTATCCAGTATGAAAGTTTAATATGTCAAAAGAACAGATAGACATTTGAAGACATACAGAGGAGTTCTGTGCCTGAAGGGTGGAGTAGTATCTGAGAACATAATATAAATTCAGATGCCTTGAAAGAATGTAAGCAGCAATATTGTAAGCCAGAAAAAATACGTGGATTACGTTCTACTACTAAAAAATGCTCATGTTATCACTCTTGGCTTGTGTTCCTGATTTAGCTTGGTTTTTGTATTAATTACTGAAAAATCTGGTTTTGTGCTCCCCAGAAGAATGCTTTATTATTACAAGTACAGCTGACATCTCGCAGCTGCCATCACTCTTTTTAACAAATTCCATCTTCTTATTTCTTCTCTGTTATAAGGCATGCTTCAGCTTGACAGAGTGACTCTATATTACAGTCTCGGACAGCATGGCAGGGGCAGGCAAAGTGAGCAGTACAAGTTGGACAGAGCTGGAAAGTAAGACCAATGAAGCCAGTAAAGAATATCTGTCATTGACATAATTTGGTGTAGGGCCATTGATTTTAACTGAGCTGTGTTGATTTACAGTAGCTGGTAATCTCATGCAACACATACTAGAAAAAGCATATTAGAGTGAACAGCTATAATTGCCTAGCATTCAACATTAACTAAATGATTAATTGCCCACCTTTGCTTAATAAATTTATAATCATGATTTCCAAAGATGTCCATCATATCATGGTCTGTAGCCATGATAGGCACTGTCCTACTAATTGCAGTATTTCTTCATGCCTATGGCTGTTATTCTGGTCACATCTGAAGATTGTTGCATCATGACATCACCAGAAAGAACATGTTTTAAACATCTAGTTTCACTCCTATAGCAATTAAAAACACAATAAATTATGGGGTGTTTACAGAGTGTAACTATTGCTATAGTTATGGAATGTAAGTATAGTGAACGATTTCCAGAACATCTGGATGGACATGGGTAATGATACACAACTGTACACTTATCTGGGTGGAACTGTACTTAATTTATGAGGAATATTATATCTAGAAGGCCATTATCTAGATTGTTTGAACACAGTGTTTTTTATTATCTTATAAAGCTGTATTGATTTTGATAGCCAGTAACATGGGTTTTCCTTTATGACACAGAAGTAGATAAGTACAAATGTCTGCAGGTAGATCTGGTCATTTTCAGCCAGAAAACCTGCTGCTGGTGGAGGGATTTAAGGTGGCAGTGGCAAAGCTTTGATCCCTCTGCTGTTCTGTGGCACAAGAGAGTTGTATGGCTTCTGAGCTTCTAGTTTGGAGGCTTTTGGTTCATTATAAGATTCTGGGAATTTTTCAATCTGAGATGAACTGAGCTGAAGTTACATGCACTCTTCTGAAATCAATATTTGTTACCAAATGATTCCTTGCAGTCATTCATTACCGTGGTTCTTTTACAATCTAGTTTGTCATGTTTCTTTGTGAAGCAACAGCATGCTTTATTTATTTAAGAAAAAAATGTCAATATTAGCCCAGGTACTCAGGATGTTGGGTGAATTTTGTTGTCTCTGGTGAGGTACGTCTCAGGCTGCATGGTCAGTAAGTGGTAACTCAGTGGTAACTTCATACTACTGTATTTGAGTGGAGTCAAAGCACGTTGAGCAAAGCTGAAAGCAAAGCTACAATCCATTTGTAATACTTAATGAGGAGGTCTTATGTGCTGACTAGAAAATATTACTTTATCAATTTCCAATTATCTGGAGGTTGATTCTTTAAAATATTTCTGCTACCAATGTTTTGTTTTGTCAACTTGTCTTAACTTTTCAGAATTTAAGTCCTCAACTTGCAAGAAAAGGTGTGCGCAAATTTGATTAGTATTCCAGTGTGGATCAGTACTAATTATGTTTGTACAGGAAGAGAAGTCAAAATAAGCATTAAATTATTTTTGCATTTGTGTCCATGCAAGTCTTGTGTAGTACAATGACTGATTTCTTCAGGGGAAAATCTTTGAAGATAGTGTTGGGTCAGTTCCCTGCAATCTGTCTAAGTCAAGCTTCTAATATCATTTTCAAACATGTTTCTTTGAAGAAAACACTTGACCTCATAAATCATCATATTCCACTGTCACAATGATCATTCCCTTGATAATTAGCCAAGTTTATTCGATTTCAGGCATTCTGCTGTGCTATTTGTCATTTGTAGGAAGCTGGTACTTGGAAATGCAGATCCAGCAGGGGATTCTGTGACCTCCGAGGCAGACCTGCAGTCCACGTCTGCCTGCTTTTTCTCCAGTGGCCTCTTCAGAAGTGAGCTTGGTGGAATGAGAAATCATACTGAGGGACCACGTGGAGACAGGGAAAGCAGCCTACAGTGCAAAGCATGCTCAGCAAATCACAGCATTGGAGAGCCCTCCTTGTGCTGGTTAAGTCTGTAATTAGAGTGATGACCACTGAAAGGACGCTGGGAGTGACACTTCACTGCCTATCAGCAATGTGACCAGCTGGTCTGGGGTGGACAACTTCCATAAAGGTTTTGAAAATAGGTGTCTAATCTCCGTGACAGCTTTGTTATGGCTTAAGGAGATTCAGCAGTTGCACGCGGATGCCAATCTAAAGTGGTTTGGATTCCAGTGTTTTAATTTGTTCCCTCAGCTGAAGAATTTGTCTAAGTTAGCTGGACTCTCGAGCCTGCAGAAGGCATAGCGTGAAAAAGGCTTGGAAGGAGACCCAGCTGTTTAGCAAGCAGTCCGAATCATCAGCTGTGAATCCTTTCGTTTGCCTACAGAGGAAATAATATCAGATTAATAAATGAAGCATTCAGGGTCTGGCTGAGAGGCATGCAGGATCGAATAACACACATTCTAGGCAAAGACAAACTCGGACTGTAAATGGAGCTAAGAAGCACTCACTCCAAGTCTGAGCAGTGTGGGCTGTGTTATAACCTGATTTGGTCGGGGAATTAAGAACTGATCCTTTTAGGGACTGACACCAAACTGCTGGGGCTCTTATGTGTCTTCCAGCAGCTTTTATACCTATGTGAGGCATTGCATTGCACACTCAGAAACCTTCATCTAAAACTCTCTCACCATAATGTGGGGCTCTTAATTTTTTTCTAAAGGAAAAGTATTACAGTGAGATGGTGTGAAAGACTGGAACGGTAGCAGAGATGCAGTTGCTGTTTATTTGAAAGTATCAGTCAAGCTCTACTGCTGTAAGATTCTACAGATTCCTTAAAAGCCCAGGGAGGGCAGTAAAACTGGCTTCCCTGTCTTCCTTGTGGAGATTCAGAATTATTCCTCTTTCTCTGGGGATCACAGGGAATCAGTGGCAGAATACAAAGGCAGTGCATGAGATTTTCCAGCGCTGACCTACTTCTTCTCTCATTAAAATCACTTTGAGTTTTGCCATGGACTTTTCAGGCAGAGTCAGGCCAATACTGTGTGCTAATGAAATTGCTTTCCAGAAAGCTACTCCAGTAGTTGTGTCCAACCATTCCAAGCTATGGGTTGCAATGTGATTTCAGAGGTACTGAGGAGCCCGTCAACATTGTGAAACCTTTTTTGTGACCCTGGATGGCTCAAATTTGCACCTGGAAGGCTGTGGTAGGAGGCACAAAGCACACAGAGGGCTCAGTTCAGAAGCATCTGCTTGTGCATTTGCCTCTGTGGTTTCCCTCTTTGGGTCTGGTGGAGGAAAAGCATAATGCAGAGGAACTGGGCAGAAAGACTTAGCGAGGCTGCTCTGCTACAAACTGCCCTGCATGCTGGAGAGGGGGAGTGCATGAGACAGATAGTCTGGCACTATTGACTACTGCTGACTGTCAGGTCAGCACTGAACGTTTAAGAGGACTTTTTTTTTTTTTTTTTCTTTTTTCTATGAATTCATTTGTAATTTCCACTGTAGCTCAGTGTTTCACACTGTCTGGATGCTCAGGAGAGTGCTGCCACAGGACACAGGCATCACGGGAAAAGGTTTTCTCTTGAGTTCAATGCATACCCTTAAGTAGGTGATTTACCTGGATCAGGTTCTTCCTTGAGTATCTAGAGGAAATGCTGAGTAAGCATAAGAGCCTGAATGGATGCAAGCCTCGTTCTCCTAATATTAAAAGTAGAGACAGAGCCAGGGATTTGGTTTTGCTCTAAATGAACTCCGGAATATAAAGCCGAGACCAAAAGAAAAACATAATGTTAAGCTGTGTGCTTTAAAGTTAATGAATAGTTACACTGTCTGGAACTCTATACAGGAAATAAAATCTCTGTTTCTTTTCGTCTTTTTATTTTTGGCGTTTGGGGATTTTTTTTCTTGCACAATTTAGTAGTCAGAGGTCTATAAAAGGAAGACTTGTGCTTTCAGGTAATTTGGGGGGAGAAAATACCATTTTTCCAAAGGAAAAAAAGATTTTCTTTCCAAAAAATGTGATGAGCTGGTAGAAACCTGCGAAAGCAGCAACAGTGTGCCCTCCAGTGACAGCAGCTGCTACAGCAGCACTGGTGACAGTCTCTTGCAAGTTCCCTGGGGACCTCTGTGCACAGGGAAGCTGGAGATCATAAGATGAATTAATCAGAAATACAAAGTTAATACAGGCTAAGTGAAAATATCTACATTCCAGATGCACCACCCAGCCTCACGGAGATAGTTTCATTCAGATGTGAAGTGCCCTTAATTTACTGTAATCTTCATACCCTTGGACATTTTCAGTGCTGTTTTTGGCTTGTAGACTAAAATATAGCAGAAGAAAAAATGTAGTTTCCGTACACATCAGTAGCTGTCATTTGTAATTGTTTTATATACTTTGGTGGATGGGAACAAGGAGCTTTGTGCTGTGTTGTACAGATGACCATGGTTTTGCACCCAGATCCCAGAAGGTGAACAACTGGTTTGGGGCAGGATGCTGGGACTGAGGGTGCTCAGGGTGCAGCCACTCACTTGCACTGGAGCTACTCCATTAACTTCATCCTGAGTTGTGAGGATGAGCTCAGCATGGAGAACCCAGCATTTCTACCTTCCTCAAGGCAAAGTGCATGTGGTGGGGGGAGGGGGGGGGTCAAAAAGGACCATTGCATCTGGACACCTACCTGTGCAAGCTGCTGTAGGGAACCTGCTTCAGCAGAAGGTTGGATATGATGATCTCTGGAGGTCTCTTCCGACCTGTACAATTCTGTGATTCTGTGAAATGCAGGTGTTGGTGCATCATAGACAATGAATGTTTGGTGGTTGCTGTAGCACTTCCATCCCGATGTTTGCCAATGGAGCACAAGTGTTTCTTCTGCAGTGTACTCAATTGGTTTTCTTTCCCGCATTGAGGCAGTGGTGCAAGTGTCATTATAAATTTTATTGCGAGTGTCATTAGAAATATGTCTTCATTTAGGTTTTAGCACTTGAGTGCCCTCGGGGCATTCCCAAAAGACGGGCAGTCAAAAGGTGAATAGAGATGTATTTGTTTAAAACTGTTACGGCTTCAAAGTGAAATCTCGTTCTGCACGGAGGGGTTATAACCACTGAGATGTTCTGAGAAGGTGGTGAGGCACTGGGAGAGGCTTCTCATGGAGGTGGTTGTGGCCCCAGGCGTGTTGGCGTGTTTGGACATCGCTCGGAGATATGTGGTTTGACTCTTAGATTGCCCTGTGCAGAGTTAGGAGTTGCACTCACGGATCCTCATGGGTCCTTTCCAGCTCAGAAGGCTGCAGCTGTATGATACAGCCAACCTCTGCAGTATTTACTTACCTCCTCCAGTTCTCCTCCAAAACTTTTTGCTCTGCAAGATGGGCAAGTCAGAGGTGGCAATTCGTTTCTGAACCTTATTTTCTACAGTGTGGGGGTTGGTGTAAGAATCCCTTGCCAGTCTTTTCTCATGCAATACATCTGTATGCAAAGGAGAGAAATCCCAGAACAAACAGGAAACCAAGGAAAGAGAATGAAACCAAGAAAGGAGAACTAAGGGCAGTGCTTTCAAGAGTCATGTTTTGTTGATCTGGGTGATATGAACAGAGATTTATAGGGTTGTTTGAGCAAGAGTTGAATGGTGTGTCATCCCTCACTGCTGAATAATCACATTACACACAGTTTCTGTCTCAAGCACATGAGGAGGGAAATCCTTTCTCTCCAGTGAAGTGAACTGATCATATGGAAAACAGATGGAGCTGAACTTGATGTGGATTTAATAAGATATTATTTGTAGAGACACTACCTTACACTGCAGTGGCACCATTTTGGAGTGGCACTCAAAGTAGTCATCAGGGAAGAATCACTAGCTCTTTTACTAGCATTTCCTGGCTTGGCTTCTGCGTTACTTTTTCAGAAGGGGAAAATTACAGAGCGACCTTAGCTTGCATAGATGTAAGCAGTTAGCTCTTGCATAAAAAAGAGATATTTTGATTTAATAGGAAAAAAAAAAAGCTATTCCAATCAGAAATGCATCCACCTCTTAATTAATGTTTTCAGAGCTTTGGAGTGAAGCTGTTTTTATTTCTTGTACTTACCTTTATGTAATTTTGAAGACAAGTACTTGCTTTACAGAGTGGAAGAAACCAGTGATGTTTACAAACTTTAGTGAGAGGTAAGGTGCAAGTCCATAAAGCCAGCCTGGCTTCCCAGATGGTGGGAATAACAGGTTTCTTGTAAGCAAAACAGTTCTTAAGGACTTAAGTAATTTGATTTTTGAAGTATGTCTTACATTGTGCAAGTTCTCTTGGGTGCCTGTATTTTACCAACATTTTTATGGGAGATTTCAAGGATAAGGAGAGAACAGTCAGGCCCTTTGACTGAGATTTTTAGGATTCGTAGTTTAAGGTTTTGTAGCATCCTGGAGAAAACTACTTTGTGTGTACCACTTTTCCATTATGGAATTGGTTGATGTCTGCACGTAGAACCCACTGAGCTCAGAGGAACTTAGGTTGTGCTTATCTATACGTTCAATGCACCTCATGTTATGTAATTCTTAATTCAGATCCCTAATTTTGCAGTCTGAATCATAGCTGTTTTTCACTCCTTGTAATCTCACTGTGTTGAGGGCTCAGAAGTTTTTTGAGCTTTTTAAACTTTGAGCCCAAAATTCAGGGCTGATCTCAAAGTGCATGGGCGAGGCCATAGAAATGGAGGCATTCGAATGCATCTGTAATAGAAATGGATCTAAAATCTTAAAACTTTCTTCAGAGGGAAAAATTTTGTTAGAGAAATGGACTTCTGCTTCAGCAGCATTTCCAGAGTGAAAATATTAATTTCTGTATTTGCTTTAAATTGATTGAACCACATTACAGTTTTCTCATTTTAATAAAAACAACAACAACAACAACAACAAAAAAACAAACAAAAAAAACCCACTTTAAATGAATGATAAAAGAATAACATAAAACTAAAATTGTACCAGACATGATAGGGCTAGTAATTCCTGATTAGAAATCACTGCTGCAGTTGTTACTGCTGTAGATCACATTTACAGCTGTCTGAAGGTGTTATATTTAGAACAGTTTCATTTGGATGCCATTATCAAACTTCAAATACACCTCGGGGGTTTTTTTTGCTTTTTTTCTTTCTAAACCTTATTTACAATCACCATGTTGAAGCAGTTGCTCTTTCTGCTTTCCTTGTCTCCTTCCTTTTTACAATGTTAGGGCTGCAGACTTTTTAAAGCAAATTTATTCATTACAGGGGAGGCCCATGCAAAATATAGAGCTCATGCTATTTATCTAAGCCTGAAAAATAATTATGGAATTTGTGCATGAAGAAATAGAATTTACACATGTTAGTAGGACGATATTGTTGTTTACCCACCAGAAAAAATTTGTTTGCCTAAGGCTAAAAAAGTGTAGCATTTTGCAAGACTCGCTTATCAGAAGCCTACACTAACCTTGTCTGGATCCTGTGGATTTGACTGCCAGCCATGCTCTTCTCCGAAAGAAAACAAAGTAAAAATAAAATAAGAGCCTTCAGTAAAACTTGTCTTCTTTTCAGTGGTTTTGGAGGTAAGAGCTCTTGTTCTGACCTTTCAGATATTTGCAGAGATCTTTTCTGGAGGAGCTCATCCTCGTGGCTGTGCAGCTCAGCCAGCCTGGGATGCACTGAGCAGCTGCTTTGGTTTGATGGGGCTGTCCTGAAGAGAAATGGCTCCGTCTTTGGTACATGAAAATTTTAAATGCACGTCAGACTGAACTCAGTGGAGGTTTTGTTATGAAGATTTAACTACGGCTCTAATTATATTGCCTCCGTCAATCTGCCTGCTGAAAGTTGCCATTCGAAGTCAAGTCTTTTTCACTTGGTTGCAATTCTGCTGTGTTTTATTTGGATTTGTAAATATTTCAGAAGCTGAGAGTATTTTTAATTTAGCTAATTCCCAAATTACACAGCAGAAGGTTTTAGGCCAAATCCTCCTCTCCCACACAGAACACAAGCATTCCAATCAATAAAGCAAACAACAAACCCGCAGCCCATGGTTAGCATTAGATGGGTGCTGCAAATATTACGTTTTGCCTTTGTAAATGAGTACAGTTTTCACTGGTGTTTATTCAGTAGGAACAAGTAGAAAGTGAGGAAAGAGTCATATATAAAGGCCCCACCTGAATATCTTCCATCTGAATTAAATCTTTGTAGACTTTGGTTGCAGTGGACATCATCCCACGTGCATCTCCGAAAGCATGAAAATTAATCACCAAATACTCTTCCTTCAGTTGTTGTCACCAGGGAGGAAGCTTCCGTCCAAGTGTTTGCATTTCTTTGACACAAAACATACGTACAGCCTTCTAGTTGCACAACAGCTAAACTGAAAACGAATACAAAATAGTATTTTATGACTTACGTAACCTCCGGCTGTTTAGCTGAAAAATATATGCTATTTTATGCAAGAGCAATTTGGAATGCCATAAAAATAATTACTTTTAAAATCTATACTGCACATATGCAGATGGTTAACAAACTCTGGCTCGCTCACCGGATGAAAATGATGTTGGGAAAATCCTAACTCTAGAGATAGTGCCATTTCATTATAAACGTGCAAAGTATGCAGAAACATTACATATATACTGTTCTTCAGAACAGAGTGTATTTTAATGCCAGATGCTTTATTCTTTGCACATCTCGTTGTAACTTAGCAATTACTGTATTTTGAGTTTGTCCAGGCTGGGAAAAGAAATGTGTATTTTAGATGTCCTAGCTGAGGGCTCATCTGGTGCAGACAGAAGGGGTTTTATCTGGTCGATCTGTCTGCCAGCTATCTCCTGCTCATTCATATTGCCTAAATAACACTCTTTTTTATGTTTTGTTTTACTTTTTGGCCCATACTAGTGCTTAAAGCATGGTAACATAGCAGTAACCAAGCTTTTGAGGACAACCACGGATAGAAAGTGACGTAGGTACTAATTAGTTAAGTGAGGTGCTTCTGCTGGCTTCACGAGTCCTGCTGGTCCCTGCTGCAACATTTACCTGAATGAAAGTTTGTCAGCGACAGCAAAGGGCAAAGAAAAATTTCCATTTCGTTATAGACCCAAGCGTAGATTTTACTGAAATTTGTACCGTTTTATTTTAAACATTTAGATGTGATTTTAGAGAAGATTAGTATCCATATTCCACAGAACTACTCAATGCTACTCAATCCTTCGGAGCCCTCTTTATATCTTCCCTTTATATGGGATCATTGCCAAAGGGAATAATACCGTTTCACTCTTGCTATGAGTAGTGTCGCATATCAGACATTTACAGCTTTCCCAACAGTCACATTTTTCAGTGAAATCAAGATTTAAAAAATCATTTGTTCGGTTAAGACTGAATGATAAGCAGTAAATTTCCCATTCTTCTCTTCTGGAGACAGCCTTCCCCCAAATTTATAAAGCAGAAGTAAATTTTGTAGCGTACAGAGGGATTTTTATCACGAGTTAAATCTGTTTCAGTTGTCATCCTTTATACTTATTACTGAGTTACTCAATTAGTAATTTCTGAGAGCAGCCATAATAACTGTCACAGATATGATAGGAGGGTCATTAATACTCTGCGTGTTAATGCAGTTTTAGAGTTTTGTTAGTTTTCCAAGTGTTCCTGCTAAGCGCCGGTGTTTTGCCCACAGTATTTCATAATTGGAGGAAATCTTTCTTTAAGCAAGTGAGGACTGCAATTGTAGGAGCCTTCTAAACTGCAGTACGTATTCTGCATAAGTATGGATTAGGGAAAGAATCTAAAATATGGTTTAACAAGCATGTGACAATAAATTAAAGAAATACATTTTGATATGTGAGAAAAATTGGTTTCCACAAAAATATTCATCTCCTCCTAGTCACAGCTGTGACTTTTGAATATGTATTAAGCTCCGCAAGGATAGCTAAGCTGGGAATTTGGCAGTAATAGTATATTCATAAATATACATGAAAAGTGAAAAAATAGTTTACAGAATTGAAAGTGAACATTGGAAAAGAGGAAGCATACATACCTTGCGATAAAAATTGAGATTCATTGCCAGCATATGATGCCTTTGCTTTTAACTTATAAGCGTTATAGTATCATTGGATTTTCTCATATACACTGCATTTCCTGTAATTGAATAGCGTTTTAACAATTGAATGGTAGTTTAAAGGAAGAGAAAGAACCCTCTACGAAGGCATTTAAGTTTAATATCTACTCTCCAACAGAAACAACTCATTTAACATTCAAAGAGAGGTCTTGGCTTTTTCTCTCAACTCGCTTTACTTCAACGAAGCAGATGGCAAATGTCTCACTGAAAGGGCCAGGGAGAGCAGGGTCTGCATCTGCCCACCCTCAGATTTCTTTCCACAGTAAATGGGGAATTATATTAAGTTTTGGGTCTTCTATTAGATACTTTTAGCTACATTCGTAGTTTTCCCCTTTTGCATTCTGCCACTTCCTTGGGCCAACCTACAGAGAGCTCTCACTTACTGTGATAGATGACAGGGCATTAATTGTATTTATTGACACTGTATTTCATGTGACATCTTCCAGCAGTGAACAAAAATGCCTTTGGCCAGTATTTGAGGAGGCATCGAAGGCCAGGCTGGATGTGGTTCTGGGCAGCCTGGTCTGCACATAGCAGGGGGCTGGAACCAAATGGTCATTGTGGTCCTTTTCAACCCAGGCCATTCTATGAGTCTGTGAAACTTTTCACTTACACAGATAGAAATCTGTTCATTTCCATGGCTGTCATCTGTGGTTTCAAGGCAGAGTTATATTATAAAGAGTTGTTTAATATATAACCACTTTTAAACATTCTTTCTTCATATTTAATGTATCCAGGAAAAAAAAAATCCTTCAGCTTATTTATTAGATTTTTTTGTACTTTACATCGTCAGTGAAAGCTTTTGGAAGGAGTGTTGTATGTTCTGATTTTTAGAGTTTTAATGCATTCTGTCAGCTGGTAAGGGTCAAGAAACAGGAATAATGAAGCATATGGAAGTTGTTTTGATCTTTCTTCCTGCAAAATCTATTTGGCATTAATATTATGGTATTAAGAATTTGATTATTAGCTGACGAAATAAAAAGTGAGGTAATAAATCATGTCTTCAATGAGCACTTGTAGGAGGAGTAGGTATGTTTTAAAATACATGTTGAATTATGATAAAGCTTGGAATGGTACAAGAGTTTATGGTCCACATCAGTGGTGAAGGGGAGACGTTTGGAAAGGGTGAATTCTGGAAGGGTGAAGGTAAAATACCAAGACAGTGAATGAAATTGACGAGTTGGATTGTATTTAGTAAGAACTAGTGATTTCATCTTACTTGAATGGCACATAGATATTTTCTTTAATTTTTTCTTTTTTTCTTAACTCGCTGATAGCAAAAATGCTAAGTCACAGTCTGAAGCAGTGATTGAGCACCTGGTGGAAGGCAGGGCCAACCCAGGGGAGCTCAGGTGCAGCTGAATGACCAGAAGGGCTGGAGCCAGGATCCACCCTTTCCCAGACCTCATTTAAAGGTTGGCAGTTAAGGCGAGGGTATCTTGCTGGAGTTCTGCATACCTGAGGCCTTCTAAGGGTGAGCAGATTGGGTTTTTTTCCCTTTGTTTTTGTATTCACAGCTACTGTATTTGGGCATATCCTCATTTTCTGCAGTCTAGGACTTTGCTTCTCCATTGTCGTTGGTGTGTTTTCCATTGTGCTACAGCACTGCACTTGCTCCTTAGCGAATTTTGTAGTGGTGAGATGCTGCAACAGGGATCAGTGGTTTTAAAATATTTCAAAACCCATTCAAGAAGATCACTGTCAAACTAGGCGTAATTGAAAATACGTGTTTTCCTAAAAAGCACCATCCCAATTTTCAGTACAAGCAATGGTGGCTAACCCTTGGAAAATCTGCTAGTTTTGATATTTTTGGATTACGGGTTAGGTAGAAAATAGATACAGCCAGTTTAAAGAAACAGGTTGGTTAGATTTTGTTTGCATAAACTGTAGCTCTTCCATAGACTTAATCGGGAAAGTCTTATGTCAGAGAAATGCAATTTTATTTGAATACCACGTCTCGTGGTCTGCACTATCTCATTAAACCAGAATACCTTGCATTCCTGCATAGTCAGCGTGCACTCTGATCACTGTTATCTGCTACTTGTTCATTTGAAAAGCAGTGTCCAATTTGTTTATCCAAACAAAGAATGGTGTTTGTGGAGAATTTGCTTTAATTCTGAGCTGAAGTGTTCAGTGAAGCTGACTAAATGCATTTTCAGACAGTGGTTTAATTTAAAGAAATATTTATTTACATACCTGTATGTGTGTGTGTTTAAAAAATCAGTTTCTCCTTTGCATATTTTAATTTGCATCACGAAAACCTAATGGCTGTTCAGCAATTGTAGGCAATGGGCACAACAGCAATTGAGAGGGGTTGCCCACAGAGGCAGGAGCCTGCTGAGTAGGAGTCACCAGATTTTTATTGCAAGCAGTGCTCCTCATTTATGTGTCTTTTGATTAAGAAATTCATAGCCTTCAGAAGGTCTGTTATGACACAGAAGTTGAGCTCTTGCTCTTAAGAATTTAAAAATTTTGTCACTCTGTGGAGTTGTAAGCACTCTACAAGGCCCCTAAATACGCTGCTGCCCATCCCCTCCATGGGTGCAATAACAAGGGCCAGAGCATCCTGCATCCACGGCTCCTACCTCATCCTGGGACGTGCGTTTCTAACAAACTTTTTCTCCTTGAACTGTTATCGCATCTGCTCTCTTCATACTTAGTTCCAAGAGTTTCTCTACAAGCGTATCCTTCTGCCTCTCTGTTGGGTATTTATACACAGTTGCAAATAGAACGTGATGTCCAATGCAGCCATTCTCCCATCTGACCTTTTATTTGTTCCGTGGATGATGCTCAGTTGTGGTTGTGCTGGAGTGGCTAGCTGAGCCCCCCGAGGCAAGCTTTTGGCTTGGCAGTGCCAATCAGCCCCAGCTGCTGCTGTGCTCCCTGACTTTCCAGGTGATCTAATTCAGACCTTAAGAAGAGTGTTCTTTAATGGCAGTAATTATTTGAGTTCTTCTGCTTCGCTGATTGTGTGGAACATAGATCTCTAATCAGTGCACTGTGCAGTACTAGGTCAAATGCTTCACAACAGTTTAAACCGTGTAATCATCTTTATAAAAACAAACATGTAATCATATTGGAGAATGAAATCAGGTCTGTTCAACATGACCTGTTTTCCTCAAACAATGCTGACAGATTCAGTTACAAAATGTCCTTTTCTTTATAATTGTTTTATGGGTCTCAGAGTTTTTGAAATGCTAGTTTGGTGGCATTCTGCCTGAATCCAGGTTAAGCTTTTACATTCCTGATAAGGAGAACAGCTTGCAGTGAAAGCCCTGCAGGCATAATGCTATTATACTGCTTTGTAAAGGGGGGTAGGTGAGCTAGAAGTCACACTTAGTTCAATGCCTTCTGCAGCCATCTGATAATGGGGAAAAAAAAAAAGGGGGGGAAGGACGATTAGATGTGAAGTATGCCCTGGTACAAAAATAAAGCAGATGGAAGCCTCTGCGATGCTACTTTAAGAAATGATCTGCAAAGATACGATCCTAAATGATTGAAGGCTTAGATATTAAACAGTCTGGATTTAATATAGGCCTATCAAAATTGCTCTTGCCAGTTGAATTAGACTCATGAATTGCTTTCTTGTTTTGTTCTGAAATACAGTCGTGCTATTGTTGTTATTTACCTGTGACTTTTAACCTGTTGAACAAGACCCGACTGGCTTAGTTTAGGATTTTAAGTTGTATTCAGCAGTTGGTCCAACTCTCAGCCCCTTGGTATCGGCGACAGAGCTTTCATCACACGTTCCCTTTTAAAATCTCAGTTCCTTAATATAGGAAGCAAATGGGTACCATTCAGATAGACACAATAGCAAATACGTGTGCAGAAGAAAGGCTGGAATACAGTAGAGGAGAATAAAGTGCTGAAGGTATGAGACAGAGTACAATAGGAAGTTGAAGAAGTCTTTTTGGCAAGATACACCCATGATGATAAGATCACAAAGTCTTTAAGTACAAGAAGAGACAAAGTGTCTTTCTGTAGAATCGTGGCAGAATTTGGAGCCGGAGAAATAGCCATTAAAGAATGTCAGAATCAAGGTCTGTCTGCTTTGCCTTTGTGTTGAATGTCTGCACCTTACAAATGACTTGAAAGTCCTCCAAAGAACAGAGTACGATTTTTAACATACGTTAAAAACATGCATTGCAATGCTGAGATAGGCAAGAGGAGTTATGAGTTTAATGTATTTTATCTGGTAATGCAGAAATTTCTCATTCAACCTTTGAATAGATTTTAAAACTTAGAAGTAATTTGAGAATCTTCTCTGAAGAATAAATGGTTTGAAAGAATCCCCTTTCAAAAAGTACTTTATACAGAAAGTAGAAATGGTAGCTATTCACTTGTAACTCATCCTGTGAATCTGACCTTTGTCTTTCAATTAAGTGGGACTGGGACCAGGGTTCTGGATAAGAATGAACATGTAATAATAATCTTTGTAGTTGAATATTTGGAGTTTTACGGTGACTGAGAACAAAACAGAGGCCATTTGCTTCTGGCTCTTCTTATTTACAGCCCAAATGACATCTTCTGAAGGTAATGATTGCTAAGTATTTTAATAGAATATTATAGATGTTGAAGGTTGTCTACTGGTTCTGCAGCATGAATACCTTACAGCAGGAACATGTTAGCTTGAAGACAAATGTCTAAAAGGTTACCTTGGAGTTTCATTGGAAAGACAGAGGCATTGATGTAATCTTAAAATGGATCAACAGTAGAAAGATGTGTATTTTTATATAGCCTTAAATACATGTTCAATTCCTGTTCATTAATTAGGTCATTTGCAGTTGCATTTATTAAAGTGTTTTTATTTACTTTCTGTAACTGTCTTTTCTCTTATCTGGTATTACAGTTCAGCTCATTCTGTTTCCCTGTGCTCTCTTAGACTTGTTGTGCAGGCTTTTTCATCTGAACACATAAGGTTCTTGCTTCTATCTTTTTTCCTTAACACTTTTTCCTTTTTAATTTTTTTTCCTTTTTTCTTCTGTTGAAGTTATGTCCAGATGATGCTTGGATTTTAATAAGGAGTTTATTTGTCCTTAAGATCTTGCTTTAGAGATCTGATGAACCTGGTTATGAAACTCTTCACATTGCATAGCAGGAAACTTTGTTTTCTGGCAGCAGATTCTACAGGGCTACATGATGTAAATGGTGAAGACCTGCAGGTACCAGTGTCTCTCACCTGCAGGACTGGTACATGAGAGCTTAAGTCCATTTCACAGATGAAAAAACTGAGGAATAGGACATATGAAGAAAGCTTCCGAAGATAAAGGTGTCAGAGAAGCTCCAGTGTTCTTATCTGCTTATTTTTCCCTCTTGTCTGCTTCATTACTGACTATTCTCAAGTATTATTTCAGCTATTTCTCTTCTAGTTGACCTTTAAATATCACATGTACTATTTCTTTCATTCCTTTGTTGTAAGGAAACTTCACTGCACGTTTCAAAGATGGAGGATAAATAGCTATTCTTGTAAGGGATAGAAAGGTTAAGTCTACCATAGCAGTTCCTTTCATATCCAAACCTCAGCAAGGACAGAGAGTTATGCCAAAAGATGTACTCTTCAATTTCCTTAACAATCTTCGGGTAAAACAGCAAAACTCATTCACCTTCACACAGTGAATACTACTGTAGCACAGACAGTCCTATAAATGCATGTCTGCTGGTAGCTCTTTATACTTTAACCCTTATTCCATTTCACAGTGATGGATTGATACCTGTACAAAAGCCTTCACTGAGCATGAACAACCACTCAGTTTATAGCAGTTAGACTACAGGCCTTTCTCGACAACGTTATTGTTTCTTTTTCTCATGCCTGCGTTGAAAATTCTATTATCAAATGATGTTTTAAATCCATTTGGGGTGACTTAACACTTCACAAACGCAGTTTGAATACTGTGCCAAATGTTGTTGAAGCTTGAGATACTAACTTTACAGCACAAAGCAGTAAGAAATAGGGAGCTAGCTGTGGTTGTATGTTTAATAAGTCATAGTTGTTGGCTTGGACTGGCTATGAACGTTCAGGAGGCCGCATGGAAAAGATCCTTGTAATCTGGAAGTTGTGCAACCACTCACTCCTCAGAGAACCATTTGGAGCACTTACATAGGATAACAGTCCTCTCTTGTACAGTACCACAATTCCTGTCAGTGCTCTGCACTGGCTGGAAAGAATGGAGAACTGGAGAATCTGAACGTTACGGAGATCGCTGCCATCACAAGCTGCTGGGTTGGGCAGCATGTGGGGTTAACCTGGAAAAAATAGAAAATCAAGGGACTGTGGAAGCAGCCCACCAATTTCCATGGTGTCTTTTCATCCTGTTGACCCATCGCTCTGGCATTCAGCAGCTCAGGGCCTGCCTGGTGTTTGGGAGGCAGGAGACAAGCACTGTTCCTCATCCACTTGGGCCCACTGCTAGGTGCCTGAGGATGGTTGTATGGAGAGAATAGGTAAAACTGTAAGAATTGAGTAGTCAGACCATTTTTGTTTTGTTTTTAAATGAACAACACTTTTTTTCTTGCCTGTGCTTGCAGATTGACTAACTTGACCATGTTTCCTTCATGATAGGTTGGGTGGCACTTGTCATACTCTCTTCTCATGTTTCTTTTGCTTTCGTGCTTGGAGGATTCAGAGCTTTTCTCGTTTCTCTGATGTGTGGATGCAGCAGCTGCTGCAGTCCACGTAATGCTCTTACATCTCATAAATGCACTGAAAACTCGTACTCTGTGTCTGAAGGATGATTTCTGTCTTTGTTAAATGGGCCACTGTTGTGAGCCACTTTAAAAGCTTCAGCCATGTCCTTAATGCCTTCTCAGAAGAAAGCTGGATATGAGCACGTGTTTCTGCTTAAACGGGTGCTGAAATCTCAGTTGGATACTAGCCGTGATTCTGCAGTTTCTCATTTAGTTTTGTTAGGCTTTACCCGTCGGGGAGAGGAGGAGATGTTTTTCAAAACAGGCAAATGAAACTGTACCCCCATACACACATTTGGCAGGAGAATAAAGGGAAAAGAGGAAAAAATGAAAATATTATTCACTACAATTCAAATTGACTTCATTTTCTTGGCTTCAGTTCACTGTTGGGATATTTGACGAGTGCCCACCTCAGTACAGAGGCAGGTTAGCTCTCCTATGTATTATCTGTTATGATGTGTTCCTGGATATCTGTCTTAAATTCAGCCCTGTCTGCCCCTTTCTACTACTGCCTACGGATATGCCAGATTTGCTGTAATGCTTTGAGTGAAATACTGACCCTGATGAAGACAGCTTGGGTTTTGACTCCAGCAGACAGGTTTTTATCTCGAGTGTCAGAAAGCGACTGCGCGACCTGTAGCATCATCTGCAGCAGCCAAGTGTGAAATCAGCCGCACAGAGCAGTTAGCATGTTATAATGAGGGAAATAATTTCTCTGTGGAAATAAAACATTCACGCTGTGGCACACCTGCTTTTTAACATAGAGGCATGCAGCAAGGAAGAGGATTTGTCAGCCTTTCTTCTTCACCGCCACCCCCAGCTGACACCTTCCAGTAAATATGTGATGGGATCAAGGCTCCGTTACAGCAAGAGCTGTGTCTTTGTGAAGGAACAGGATTCTGAAGCACTGATGTTTGCACAGGGACAGAAAACATCAGAATGCAGGCTGACCTGTGATGAATTTATTACACGTTGGAGCTTTCTCTGATTTTAATGCCTTTAGAATGATAGATTTCTTTCCTCGTCTACTGTAGATGGTCTTGTTTGTAGACGGTTTTAAATCTCTATGGCTGCAAAGGCATTGCTTTCTTGAGGATTTCTCTATAAACCATTATGTTCTTCACACCTATGAATCTAGAAGCAGGTAATTATTGGGAAGAAGTGGAGCTTGAAAGAAGCATGGCACAATCTTAATTTTGCTGGTGGGCAAAAAGGCACAGGTGGTCGATCAGTATGGATTGCAGAGTGTGCCTTCCTGTTACCTTGGTATAGGTGCCAAAAGTTGAAGGTTTTCTTCGTGTAGCTAGGAAGTTTTCCATATAAACTCAGCCAGTAAGTGCTATGATTTAGCAATTTTACATGAATTTGCCTTTCGAGTTCATCTTTGACATCTTGAATTTGGCACTTTATGGACAAGATACGCTGATGAAGAGTGAATTAGCTTTAGTCTTGCACTGACTGGAGTTGAGAAAATAGACTCATGTCTTCAAGAGGCCAGAAGAGGAATAATCTGAGAAGTAATTTGAACTGATATTGTTAGGAGGGTAATATTGCTTGACGTATCTGTTATGACAGCTGAAGATATGCTGAAGCATGAAACAAAAAAAGAAAAAGACAGTTGTTAGGCCAATGACAGGATGAAACCATACTACTTATGACAGCTGTTGGCAGCGTGGTATTGCTGTCCCCAACCCTTCTACTGATCTGGAGTATTGGAAACTTTAAGATCATGTTCATTGTGTGTTTCTAGAGATCTTGTTAGGGGTAATGCTCTCTGACAGCAGCCAACTGTAGTTGGCAATGGGAATTCTTCAAATAGAAACATACAAAACGTCACCGTTTCCTTGCTGATGCTTTCGTAGCATGTTTGGTCATTACTTTCATACTGGAACTATCTGCATCTCAAAAACTGTAAGACTTTTTTTTCAGACCATCAAAATAAAAATATAGAACTAGGAACAAAAAATCCCTCAGTGAGATGCAGAGGGATCCTTCTATTTATGTAGTGCAGCGTCACAGCCAAAGCCATCCTTTGTTTACGTGAAAGTTTTTTCAAAATCTGCCAAAGAAACATTTTTTTTTTAGTCTGTAGATATCAGCAAGCTTTTCAGTGACACAACCTCATGGAAAACTGATGTGCCTGTGTCCTCTCCCTCCCAGACGCACTGCTCTCTGTTTTTCTGCCACCTAGACTTTCAAGGTATTCTTACTGAGGTTCTGCAGCCTTTCCAGCTTTTAACCATCAGGAAGCTGAGACGAGCCAAAGACCTTCTGGTCAGGTCTTGTTAAAGTTTTAAATGCCTTTTTTGGCAGCTCTCCCTGTGTCTTGGCAGATTTGGGTCTCTATAGCTGCTCTTTCTCTCCTGTTTCAGTGACACTGTACTTTGAGACTCTCATCTATCAGAAAGGATAAGAAAAAATTCCTCTTAGGAGAGCAGATTTCTGGAATTCCATTGTGCTGTGATGTTTTCTTCTTTGAAACACTACAATAACTGTCTTGCTTTGAGTTCAAAACTCAGCTTCTCTTGTTTGCTGCCTGATTTTATTCCAAGGATTCAGTCTTCTCTGCATTTTATTTGTTTTATTGCCAAATCTATTTAGGCTGATATGAATCACTGTAGCTCAGTAGAAGTGGGGTTTTGCTGTTTTGCACTAATATTTATGAAATATTGCGTTCTGTGCACTTTCTGGGTATATCAGCATGCTTATGAACCTGAGTATCTGCATTCATCGAGCTGATGCAGTCTTTTAAGAGTGAAGAGATCTTTCGGATCAAGGTAAAGAAACTTGAGGACTGCTTTCCAAGGAAAACTTCCTCGCAGCTCTCAGTGCTGAGAAAACAAGTATCTTGGGCTGCACACCAGGCCAAAACAGATAAGCCCTGTTAAAGTATGGGGAAACAGCATGTCCCAGAATGTCATGCAAATCACAAGCTGTTAGCTTTCCCAAGTATGTCTGGAGCATCCATCCTCTCTGGAACATGGCAAACTGGAGCAGACCAAGGACCAAGCAGCTTGGCCTTAAAGGGTAGAATCAAGTAGAGGTATTTCATTAATGGTGTCTGAAAATGGTGGGGTTATGATAACAGCAGCTCTCATAAAAGCTCCTACCTTACTAAAAGCCGTGGCAGAGTACATGTGGTTTATTACTGAAATTCAGGGCCTGACTCCCGTGTGGAAAATTAGGCCAAAACATGAATGCAATGAAGGTGCAGTGAAAATTCAATTAAGTAAAAGCAATACTTATAAGAAATAGGCAAAAAGCAGTGAAGAAGAACGCTTGGAGCAGTAGAAAAATGTTTCAAAACATTAGTGACACCTAGAAGATAATCATAAGCGGTAAAGAGAAATTTGGCATACTTCTTTGGTAGTTGTTGCTTTGATTTTCTTGGGTGTTTATCTCTATTTTTCTTTGGTTTCTTCTATTGCATTAGTTAACTGTCTGAAATGCTGACCTACCAACCCTGGAACTGTTGAGGTTGGCTCGCAGACTGTAGGAGCCAACATTCTTGCACCTATCTATACTCTGCCCACCTCAGGTACCTCAATCCTACCCTGCCCCTTTTTTCCTAATACCGTGGGAATAGCTGGGAATTTATTCAGCATCTCCTTCCTGCTCAGACTGATAACAAAATGGCAGGCTGACAGTTGGCAGAACTGAGGGAGGAAAGGGGAATGTGGCTAGATTGAGTGCACTGTACTATGATATCACTGTCTAATCTGCAACCAGCTTTTTTTTTTTTTTTTTTTTTTTGCAATCTACACATCAGCCATCAGTTGTTAAAAAGCTTTCCATTATTTCAGACAAGGATCTAATTGAAGCCAGAAGTCTAGAGGGGAAAGGCTCAATATACCATTACATGTTTCCCAAACTTAAATTCCCTGCTATTTTGTTAGTAGCCCTGGTTGTCTTCTGTTCCCTCACCTAAGGGAGTTAGGGTTAAAGCTTTTTGTGTTCGTTATCTGGCTCTCCCTGACAGCCTAGCATCCCCTCTGTAGTGCTGGCTTCCTCTTTAACCTTTGCCAACAATGTTGTTGTAGGCTTGTCTGGCTTTGGGTAGCAGACACGCACACAAGCAGTAGAAAGCCTCACACCTTCAGTGTGTGCTTTGTTGTTTGGGCAGCTGGCACGGTACTGATAAAATTTTATCTCTTGCTTTTTGCTATTGGAAGCATTATTGCAAATTCATGCAGTGGAACATGGCCTAACATCTCTCATCAAACTAGATAGTGTCAAAATTCAGTTAATCTACAGGAAGAGCAAACATAATGTTGTGTGTTTCTACAATTCACTAGACAATGATGCATTGATTACCTTGACCCTCTTATTGTGACTTGGCGGTTCTACTTCAGAGACCTTTCTCAGAGGGGCTTAGTCTTGGGGGTTTTGCCTTTCTGCCTCTCTGTTGTCCTGCTTTATCTGATACTATCCAGCGCTAAGACATGGAGGAATGTGTGTTTGCTTGAGTCTAATACATACAATAAAGATAATTGTGAATGGTTTGGAAATAACAAGATAAAGCAAAAGAGTCTCATGCCGCCTTTTAATCTTTATTTTGATACTGCAGGTATTAAGGTAGAACGTATTTCTGTTTGTCTATAGACAGCCATTGATATATGGCTCCAAGTTCCCAGTTTGCTGCTGTGGGCAGTGCTTTGGGTACCACTAGCATGGCCTGGTCCAAGGCGCTTCTCCTGTGATCAGGAGGAGGCAAATATAAGGGGCAGAATAACAGGATCTTGCCTTTTCCAACTGTGAGCTGCAAATGCAACAGCTTAATCTTAAGGCTGTTGGCAGAACTCCTACCCACAAGAGTTGCTTGGTGATGAGTGCTGTTTCTTTGACTGATGCACATAGGCAGGGGAATGCTTTCGCGTTGCTGCCTGGACTTTCTAAAACATGCTTAAATAATTTACATAAAATCCAAATCTGCATGTGAAATATCCTCGTGAGTCAAGGGCTTATTCACTGCAGATTCTTTCTGTGAGTGGGAGGAAACCTAAGCTGTCTTGAGTAAAATTGCCTTCATAAAATATGGATCCATCTCCTAATATTTACATCATATTCTACTAATTATGGGTTTTTTTCCTTTTGCTTACCTCAGTCTGAAAGTACCTCACCAAGCCCTTGTTAGCACTTATTCGTGTGGTTTTTATGCTTAATTACAGAGTTTTTTTTTTTCTGTGCCCATGTTCTTAAATAGACTCTCTCTGATTTAACAGAACATGCATTATAACAGAGGCATTAAAAGGCATGTATCTGTAATTGCTTTTTAATGTCATTGCTATTCAGGGGTAATTCTAGTTTCAAAGTAACCTGAAAATCCTGTAAAACATAAAGTATTTGATGATGGTGTGCCAAGGAAAATTCATCATACCTGACACTGTTTAACTGAAGTACTGCTAAGGATCCTGGAATAATCAGGTTTCTACATGCAGCTCCTTGTACCTATGTCTATTAAAATCAGTTTGCAATAATTAATAGGGCACTGACAAACAGTCAATTTTGTTTTCACATCTGTGTTTTATATGAACATTACTAACAGTTCTCATGGCAATGTCGCCATGCCTAGAATTGCTAGGTGCACGAATAGTAGAACAAAACATCTGAATTAATGCTAACTCAGGGCTGTGTGGAGATGTATGGCTTACATCTACATAGCAATCCAGCATTTAGTATGGAAGAAAGTTCTTTACTATGAGAGTGGTGAGGTGCTGGAACAGCTGCCCAGAGAGGCTGTGGATGCTCCATCCATCCCTGGAGGTGTTCAAGGCCAGGTTGGATGGGGCCCTGGGCAACCTGGACTGGTATGAAATGGGAGGTTGGTGGCCCTGCCTGCAGCAGGGGGTTGGAGCTTCATGATCCTTTGAGGTCCCTTCCAACCCAGGTGTTCGTTGATTCTATGAATGCCCCACACAGTGCCCCAAAATATTTCTCTGTGCGTGTCTACACTTAGTATTTCTGCATGTGTGACTCTTACATCTCTATATAGGAATAGTTTGTATCTAATCCTTTGAATCTTTATTTTATGGGGATGAATCTACATTAATTCCTGAAACCCCAAGCAACAAGAGAATTGCTTTGCAGTGTTAGAGAGGAAAACATTACAATAAAATTGAAGCATACTTTTAATTATCTGTAGTCATTTGGATGAAATCTATAATGAGCTGGATAAATGCTGATGCTCTAGGCATCAATTTTTCAAATGACAGTAGAACCAAAAATATCTGGGAAGGCATTGTTAGCTTAAACTACACAATATTTTTGAGGTCTTGGTTAGTAGAAATAATTAAAATGACTTATGTAAGATAAGTGTCATATCTCTGTCAGCAACTAAATGTTAAATGTTATCGTAAACTAATTACTTCCTTGAATTGAAAAGAAAATTAGAATTTTGTGTCTTAACTGCTGACAGATAGTGTCTGATCCTTCTTTTGCCCAAGCTCGCTGCTAGCAACTTCAGTAGCTGTTGCAATGAGATGCCCTCGATATGAGTGAGAAGCAAACTGGGCCAGCAACAACAATAAAACATCAACCTTTGTAGCAAGAAGTCATTGTTTGATGCATGTGTTAATCTCTTCTTGAATAAGTAGAAGTGGAAACAGCTGATGGTATGGGGGTTATGTTTGCTTTTTCTCCATGTTTCTGGTTGTAGGCTTGCTGCTGGAATGGGAAGGAGGGATGTTCCTGTGTCTCTCTGCTATGGTCCTGGTGAGCAACTTGCCTTGTTAAGCCACAGGCATTAATCTGACATATTGACATATAGTAGGGTTAAGGAATTGGATACAATAGACAGTAGAGTGGTTGCAAGCTATAAACTTAAAAACTAGTGTTCTCTTACCCTTGTGTCCTGATTTTGCTCATAATTATTTCTCTAATGTTCAAAAAACATGAATGCAGAGCCCGAGTCAGAGTAGCCCTGGGTTTGAGGTTTGTTAATGAAAAATAGTGAGTTGGCTGTGTTGATTTTTACATGCGTCTTGCTTACTTGATTAACAGTGTAATAACAAATGTGGTATGCAAGAGGAGATGAAAGGAGGACTGTGGAGAAATAATGTGGGGGACAGCAGGGGGGAATGGAAAGGTGGTGAGGAGTGGCTGAGGTGAAATACAAGGATTGTAGGAAAAGTAATTAAAATGAATAAGGAAGAGGAAAGAGAAGAGAAATATTCCAACTCCCGTTCTTTTTCTCATAAGCCTTCACCTTATAAACTTACTGGTAGCTTGATTATTCTGGCCCGTGCTTTGGTTCTGCAAACACCCAAATTACCTCATCTCAATTCCAAATCATGTGTTGTAGCAGAGGTAGTTGGAAAGGAGCCATCATCCTATGAGGGTATAACTTAATAGTGCTTTAAAAATCACTCTGGGCTTTCCCAGGTTGCTTGCAACGCGTATGCCAGCTGCTGGTGGGGCAGTAAGGGCAGGGGCAGCACCCAGTCCATGAGGCTGGTGATGGAAGGTGTGCTCCCAGCAGAAGTCCTTCATAAAAATTGAAGTTACACCACTGTGCAAGAAATGTTGAAGCCAGGAGGAGTTAGTTGGGTTGGAGGAGTGTCAGCTGGTGGCCGTGATCTCATACTGCATGTGGGGGACTCGACATGCTTGCCCTCTTCACGTGTTGCTTCTGTAGTACTGGCCGCTGCTGGAGGTGAAATATAGGATTATACTCTGGCAAACCACAGTAATCTTTCTTCTTTTACACCTACTTACATTTAAGTGAGTCTGTGTACCATACTGTAAACTTGAGACCACAACACAGGTTTTGCACAAAGGTTTTCTTGCACACCTCTGCCTCCTTCTTCCTGAATTTTAAGAAGTTAATGAGAGGCAGTGATGCATAGGGCAAGATGAACGTGTATCTGTGAAAGTTAATGGTGCTGGGCAACTAAAATCTGAGCAAAGCCTACACAGGGCAAACGGCTCTTTCTTGTGGCAAGGAAAAAACGTGGGTTGAGTAAAATGAAACTATTTCCAGTTTCAGCAAGCTGGCAGAAATTTAAAAATGCAAATGCAAGCCTGCAGGCATGCACTCAAAAGTGAAGAAACAGTTCCAAGATTGTTGTGTTTTTCAGTGAGAGTTTACTAACAAACCTGGGCTCCATGACTTTTCACTAACGATAGAGCCACGCTTTCCAATAGCATTGTAGATACTTGCATAGAACCCTTACTAATCCTGTGGTGCTATTTCCATCTTGTTAGTGAGTTTTTAATACATTCTGATTTATTTTTTTAATTGATGTTTCTTAATTTTCCATGTTTACAAAAATTTCCACATTGTCTACTTTTTCTGGATGCTTTAAGCAAATGTGTCTGCTTCTCTGGAAAAATTCAGATGTAAAAGCATATTTAACCAATTTGCCTGATGACATCTGTTTAGCAGCATAATCTCACTTGGCTACCAGTGACATTTAATTGAATGAAATGTTTCGAATCAACTTTGACAGCCTTCCAGCCCAGCATCTCCAAACTTATAATTTAATGAAAATATGCCATCCTACAAGTGACATGGGGACTGCAAAGAAGCTTTTCTGTGAAAGACAACACTGATGTTGGAAAAGAATGCATTAAAGTATTATGTCTGCCACTTGTTATATGTAGTGAATCTTCTATATGTACGTATGTCTCAATATTTTCTAGTGAATCTTTTTTGAGCCACAGTTTTTCTGGTGTTGCCTGAATCTGTAACTCAAGTAGTGTATTCTGTGTGCAAGATTAGCGTGTTAAAAATGCCTCTATGTTATCTAGTACAAGTTTTAGTGGAAGTATAATAATAGGAAGTATGCATTTCATGAGAAACCACAATATTGTCATCTGAGAACTAGATCAGTAGAACGGGAGCCAGAATTTCAGAGCTTTGTTAGTCTTTAGTCTAGCCAAAGCCAATTCAGAGTACTCAGAGCTGTGTAAATCTGCTTGGGTTCAACCTGCAGCATAGCAGTGCACATTACTTTTGATCTTTGCCACAGATAGTTCAGAGATGCAGCACTTCAGTAGTGACTTCCAGAATAATTCTTTAACTTTTGGCATGTTGCTTCAGGGCTTCGCAGGCACTGCCATTACTCTAAATTAAAGGTACTCAGTGCAGCTAACGGTAAAATATCTCTAAAGCAGCCAAACTGCATCATTTCCCTAAATGTACAAGATTACGTTTTTCCATCAAAAATCAGTTAGCCAATAAGCCCTGTCATCTCTCCATAGCTGGCAGCAATTTGTGGCCAGCGGTATTCAGGAGCCTTTGCTGAGGGGGTTTGCTCTCTGTGGCATGCTGCCCAGCTGAGCTGATAGCATGATTTCTATTATGCTGGTGCACAGGGAAGCTTAAGGAGGTAATATAAAATATTCCCCACAAGGAGTTCTCGTAGGATAAATCTGTGGGAGAGATGGTGGAAACTGTCAAATGTTGCTCTGGTGTATAGGAGTTGGTCAGGTGGGATTTTAATGCGGACTCTGGTAGGCACAGGATTATATGAATTTCTGCATTGAAAGAACTCCGTAGAGGTGCAAAGATCTGTTTTTCAAATGTAGCATATAACCAACTGAAATTGTCTATCCAAAGCTGAAGTCAAATAGGCCAGAGTCTACTGCCATAGACTAAAAATTGAAATTTTGGCTGCTTGGTCGATTCCCTGGCCTTTATAGTTGTATTTTGCTCCTCTCTTTTCTTCAGAATTGTTGTGCTAATTAAGCTCTGTGAATTTTAATCTCTCAGGTTCTTCAATTATGACACTGCAGTCCCTCCATGGCAGCACACTGAAGTGTAGCAGATAGGATATCGTGGAGACATTCAGTGGGAAAACGTCCAAAAGCATTTCGAGTCACTTAAGATAATTAAACAAGGGGAAGGAATGTGGCACGTTTAAAGAATATGTGGTGGTTTTACGAATAGGATGATGTTAGGTGCTTATGCATGGGGAACTCATTACCCATGCTTCGCTCATTCGTTATGTTGTAATGAGAAAGAAGAATTGAAAAATGCCACTGCTGAGCTCGCCGTAGTGAATATCGGGAGGCACTTGTACTGAGATAACCACTGCAGAAGCAGCAGGCTTAACAAACGTGTTTATTCCTTTGAAGAAATGTAACAATTGAAGAAATAACAATTAATTCCAGTGTGAAGGTCAAGATGACCTGAATTGAGATGAAGAAGAATTAATGAAGTGTGCTGGTGTCAGTAGGCAGAGAAGTAGAATACTATTTTTTTTTTTTCCTATTTTTCACCTATCTCCATCTCCTCACCTCCTGCATTTGTAGGCAAGGTTTAAAATGCAGGAGGGCTTCTAATAAGAATTTGTATGACAGAGTGAGGCAGTACTTGGACGGAGAGGAAAACAGGCATTTCATCATTCAGAAGGAAGAGAGAGTAACAAATATAAATAAAGGTCAGGTGTGTGAGCTGCAGGCAGCGTGTCAGTGGGAAGGGAAGCATTGGGCTTGAGACAGCCTTGTGCTACCCGTGACTTAATATGATCAGTGCTTCCACAGAGTAGCAGCTGACTCTCCATTTAAGTCATAGGAATACTTGAAGGTTTTCCTAAACCACCAGTTCTTGGTGTAGAGCTACCACACTGGGGTGTTAGTCAAAACAAAAGTTAAGCAGAAAAGCAAAACTAAGCATGAATACCAGAGGTGTAAAAGCACATGTTCCTTTCTAAAATTCAACAGATTCACAGCACGCGAACTTCATCCTCTGACCCTGATTCCCCTCTAAAGGAAAATCCAAGCAAGCTTTATGATCTGTACCACACCAGAACAAGGCATGTTCCTTCTGAAATATGCAACAGTGAGACACACAGCACTTTGAGGAAACATCTACCAGAGCACCCAGACGTCACGTTGTCTGGATGTAAAACAGTCCTGTTGAATCAGCTCAGCCTCATAAAGCAGCTTTGAGAGACAGAGCCTGCTGCTGCCCATAGATCTGTTTTGCTGGGTAATTACATTGGTATATCTGTGTCACCAGGGGATGTCCTGGTACGGAGTGGGCAACCAAAGAAGTTTCATCCTAGGAGATAGATTGAGGAATAATTGTGTTCTTTGGTGCTTCTGGAAAGAGATTTATTCTTCAGAGTTTTGTCTACTTATTTCTTCTGTATCACCAAGGGAAACCCTGGTGTCTGCTCCTGCTGTGATAAAGCTGAGGTTTTTCCTGAGTAGCACTAGTATGAGAAGTACACGCTTCTTGTCCTTTTTTATAGTCTGTCATGCTTTGCTTGGCATGTGGATGGCTAAGGGGGAATGTGATAATAATCTGCACCTATCTGAATGATATATGTACCAAGAAGGAAAAGCAGCTGTTTTGGAGAGCAGGAGAAGTGTAACTAGGAAAAACTAGAAAAGACTGAACGTCAGGAAATGCATTGTGACAGTAACATCTGTTGGAACGCAGAGTAATCTCCCTTTGAAAATGGTGGAATCAGCATTGCTTTTGACATTGGAAGCTCAATGAGACAGAACCTAGATTGCTCTATGAAGCATTTTGCTTCCAGGGAAGCCCTCTGTGTGATCCAGTAGGTTTTTTCCATCTCTAACTTTGGCAACTCCATCTTTCTGATGATTCCTGGGTGATGAAATATCATTATAACCTTTTGAAATAATATATCAGTGCCTGAAGAGCAGAGGTGATTTTTCTCATTTACAAGTGAGAGTCGGTGCATTAAATTACTGTGCCTGTTATTAAATGGATTGAGTAAAGAGTTTCCTGTGTTTAAAACAGGACATTTTCTCCCCATCTCAAACGAACCACCTGAGACTCTGCTTGGGTTGGGAGTGGAAAAGGTGAGGGTTAGAAGCTTAAACATTCTTCGTGTTCCCTGAGGCTCAGGTTAGCAAAGCTGCTTGGCACCCGAAAGCATTTTGGCAAACACAGCAAGTAATGTTAATGCTGATTTACAGAGGATGAGGAAGGCTGTGCTGTGTCTGTTGTAGATCAGGAGAGACAGAACCAGCCCTTCTGGCCCATCAAAGCTTCTATTTGTTAATTCAGCTCTGGGGGACATGAAAGTATCCAAAATACTGACAGACACATTGACTAAATGCATAAGTTATTTAACTCGAGAGTCATACTTCTGCTTCTTTTTTTAGAATTAATTAGAAAGTTGTGGTGCTCCTTTAATTTTTTTTTTAATCATATCCAGCAGTTGGTGCTATTCTTGATAACAGTTGTTTCTGCCTCTTCATGCAGTGCAAAAAACTGGTAATTGTCTGGTACTGCTGAGCATTGTAACTGGCAACATTTGAGACTCCAGACATGGTGATGAATTGTACTATGATATATTAATGTTATTTTGATCCCTGCTCTTTCAGAATTACATTGATCCAATTAGGTTAAGTAGCTTGCCATCTAAATTAATTTATTTTACTCTATTAATCTCCTTTACTTTGGGTCAGAAACAGAAATGTAAATCAATCTGTTATGTTGCATATCTTTTTTGAGGGAGGTAATTAAATTACTGAGTAGATACACATGTTGAATTTGTTGTTCAGTATGTTAAACACTATTGCCATAATTGCAAAGTGAAGTGGTGCACGCTCAGTAGTGGAATTGGAGTGCTTGTTACACTTAGTTTTGATAAGCTTTCAAGAAATGCCAGTACATGACTTGCTGTCCCTGGATACTACTGCTGCGTGCTTATTCTGTGGCAGAGCTTTTAGGATATTAGGCATTTCTGGAAGGGGGGGTTACAGCTTCCTCCCCTACCAGAAATTGTTGGGCTCCCTGGTGATGTCTTCTGTAGGTCCCCAACCCCTATAATGCAGAGATACCTTTCCCCTGGCTCACTCTCAAGTCTATGCTAGCACTTTGCATGGCCGGAAGACAGATGTCTTAGTAATGATGTCTTAGTTACTAAACTAAAAGTGTTAATGTAGTTGCCAGAAAAACTTCCTCATTTTCTTTAAAAGGCTCTTCAGCTGTACTTGAAATTTCCATGATATGAATTCCTTCTTTGGCTGCTACATGAAGGCATACTTCAGTTTTTATTTGGTTAGTCCAACAGTGGGACTCTATCATCTTGTTGTTCCTGCCAGTCTTTAACTGCTCACAGAGGGAATTCTTAATCTTCAGTTGGCATTTCCATTGGTCTAAATTGGAATCTCATCCTGATGAAACACATCTGATAGGGAGACTGATGACAGGGAGATCAGAAGTTTGTTCTCCTGCTGTAGTTCCTCAGTTTAATAAGGAGAAGTGTTTGCGAGAGGCTCACAGACAGCATTGATGCAAAGGAATGAGATCCAGTGGTTGGAAACTGAAGATTGGCAAAGCCAAGCGGGGAGGTACAGAGTGTGCTGCTTTTTACTCTGAGTGTAATTAACAGTTAGAAACTTAACAGCCTCGTCATAGCTTCTTCATCGTGGGAGATCTATGCAGTAAAGGAATGAACAGTCTGGTCTCATCACAGTTATTGTATCAGAAGGCTAAGTCATGTCAAATGAGCTGTGTAATGTGACAGGTCAGCTTGCTGATCACAACGCTCCCTTTTGGTATTAAAATCTATGACCCCATGAAATATTTTGTAAACCTCTACCCGAGGGTAGAGCAAGCAGAAGCAGAAAGGTCATCTTTATCATCGCTGCTGTCAAACACTTTGGGAATAGCAGAGCACAAGGTGAGTTGATTGCTCAGTCTCTGCCCTTACGCCACATCTGTTACCCTATACCTTGCCTGCGTTTTGTCCCACTAAATAAAAATGCTCCATACCCAGTGTGAAATCCTGTCTCCAAAAAGTGTGCAACTTGGCTTCAGCAGGAATGGGATCTTACCTTTTGCCTTTACAAAATTTATGAATGCCCTCTAAGCAAAAAAACCTGTAGTGGTGTTATATAAATAATAATTAAGAAAGCAGCTGCTCTTTATGATAATGGCGGTAGAAAATGTAGGTAGAGCACACTTAATTTCAGGCAGACCATCCAGAGGCAGCAGGCACAAGGGCTGAGATGAGCGTGGGTGCCAAGTGCCATCTGGAACAGCTTGGCTGAGGTGTCCTGAGCTACTTGGTGAAATGTACAGAGCATCTGAAGTGGTGCTATGTGCTCAGTTAGGCAACCAAACCCTGCTGTAGGTGCTGGGGTTGGCTGAGATCCAGAGCAGTTCCTCTGCAGCCCACCTAACGCTGCAGTGATGTAACATTCATTATACGTTAATATTCTGATGTTTCCCACAAGTTGAAAAGTTTGAATAAAGAATCTGTGCTTGAATGCTTGCTGTGTGCGTTAAGCTTTGCTATCTCCATGCTTTTATGCTGGTATTTATTTCTCTCTCTTCAACATGTTTAATTCACCTTTTTTTTTTCCTCATACCTTAAGATATGAGCTTTTAAAAGAGTTAGCTCTCTAATAAATTCCAATACAGTTCCTAGCAAAACCAGATCCTGAAGGTCCTGATTTTGACTGAGCTGTTGGATATTAACATAATGCAGATAAGTCATTAGAACAATGAAAATTAAGTATTCATGTTCTAGTTGTAATATTTATGCATAGTACAAGAAATATGTAGCAGCATTGTGCGTGAGTTCACAAAATATAGATAAATGTGTGCAGCATTAACCAGGTTTCAGTTCCAAAAGGATCTGATCTGTTCAAATAACCATTGCAAAGGAGAAATGCATATTTAGAACGGAACAGAACTTTCTGGACTACTTTTCAGACTTTTTTTCAGACTACTGAAAATCTTTGGCAAAATTCTTGAGTCCTTTACAGGTGGTGGTGGCATTTAGTATCACAGAATCTTTAAAGGCCATCTGGTCCAACACCCTGCAGCGAATAGGGACACCTACAGCTCCATCAGGTGCTCACAGCCCCATCCATCTCTGACCTTGGGTGTCTCTCAGGACACTTAGTTTTGGTTTCTTCTATGTTGTGCTTTTGCATTTCAATAGGATGTTTGTCAAAACTGAAGCATCATAGCCTAAGGCCTGTCCTGAGAGTCAACGTGCATACATATTCTTCTGCCCTTGTTAGAAATGCTCTTCAGATAAAGAGTTGAAAAACAGATCAATAGCAGGACTGTTACAAAGGCAGAGGCTGCTTTCCCTGTTTTAGGTGTTTATTGCAAAAAGGATCTTGCCGTAGTTGTCACGTGTGTGCTCCTTTCTGGGCGTTTCTGAAAAACAGTCACTGCAAGTCAATATCCTTGATAGCACTGTCAGAGGCAGGATGGGAAGCATGAGTGAGAACAAAATGTCTCATCACAGACGTGGTCTTTCACCATCTCCTGAGACGTTATTTGAAGTTGTTAGACTTCTATTCATGAATATCCTTTTCAGATGATGACAATAAACCCAGTGCTCTGATTTTTCTCTAGTGTTCTTCCCCGAAGCTCGTTTCATTTACCGAGTGCTAACATAGTCTTTGGGTTGCAGTAATGAATGATTACTTTATGTAGCATAGTAATGTAGGAAAACATTTTCTTTTTCCAAAACCTACCACTACTTAACAATACTCCCATCTCTAGATTACAGATCTAAAGTGAGATATGGTAAAAAATCATATAAATGATGCAATACTGAGATGCGCTGCACGCAGACCTCATTTGGAAGAGAAAGCAGTCTGGAAACCTGTTAATTGTGAAAAGCATACAAAGGAAGTGCTCGTGCACTGCAGCTTTCAGTACAGAGCTGTATTTTCTCCTATTGCACGCACACCCTGGTAGTCACTGCATCGTTAATGTTTGCTTTTGATTGCTTTCTCCAACGGAACCACTGAAGGATGGAGTCGAGGTGACGTGGCCTTAATGTGACCGGTGTGCTCTGTTGTCTTTTTTTTCCAGGGGCCTGTTAGCCAGCAGCTTCACAGAAACACATTATTTGAAGGATGGTACTGATGTGGTTCTCGCACGCAATTACACGGTAAGGCTGTGCTGCGTGGCTACGTGATGCTTCATCGTTAAAGCTCAGAGTGCTCTCTGCTGGGATCTGAGCCACGGGATGAAACAGCAACATGAGTGATCTTTTCTTATTGTTGCCTTCAGTACCTTTTTGACTGCTGTGATCCTACGCATGAATTTTCAGAGTGTGACTTTAAAGGGAAACTGTGGCGTTTTAACCATGTGATTTTTTTTTATTTTTATTCCTCCCCCTACTTATTCCTTTACTCAGCTTCTTGGAAATATAGCCATTAAGACTTTGTAATAAGGCAGCCATTGCTGTGGTGTTAAGGAGGAAAGGCCTTGGGTTCTGGGAGGGAGGAAGCACTGTGTGATTGCCATCATGTAGAAGCTGCCACCAATGGGCTCAAAGACCTGGGTGGGTTTCTGCACTGAAATCCAGGGCTGGGTTTGGGGGAATGAAGGGGTGAGTTGTTTGGGTTTGTTTTTTAATCCAGATCATGCAACTGTTATGGATATACTTATATCTGCGCGTGGGTATGGCTAATCTGCTCCTGGTTAAAGTCAGCACAAAATGCTTTTTATCATGAATAATTTAAACTGCTTTTTTTAATAAATACAAGGCGCTTTAAGGCAGTGAAGTTTTTGTCCTCTAAGCAATATCAACGCCTTGATTAGAAACAATGCAGCAAGTGATTTTAATTACAAAGCATATCTTTTATCTGCCTGAGTAATCCCAGCTCCTGTAAAGTATTTGTTATGTGATGTTATTTATTTATTGACATTGCTGGAAGAAGCATTGTGCTTTCTGTTCCCATCCATAATGGGCTTTGCTGGTGTCAGTTGAAGGCATTATTTTTGTGCATTACATTTTACTTCTGAAGAAGCATCTTCGTTACCACCACAGACCTCCCAAGTAAAGCAATCACTGTGAAAGCTTTCAGTGCTTTTCTGTTTGCTGGATGCTCATATCTCCTTCCAGGTCTGCTCAGCAGAAAAGTCATTTGTTTTAGGAAGAGAAAAGCTGTACAGACTCTCTAAGGAAGTAAAAAGCACACAGCACATGATCGGGGTAGCAAACATTAACATGAACATGAGTGTAGCTGATGATAGCTAGCCTTTCTCTTCCAATCAAACAAACAAAAAAAAAGCAGCCTAAAAACCTTCTGTTTTGGAAATGGCAGTAAGTAATGAATCATAGAATCATAGAATCACCAAGGTTGGAAAAGACCTAAAAGATCATCCAGTCCAACCGTTCACCTATTACCAATAGCTCCCACTAAAACAACACTAGTGTTTCTTTTTACTGCCTAAAGGATTTTTTTTTTCTAGAGGAACAAAGAATTCATTTTTCATTTAATACTGCAATATGGTTTAAAAAAGATAAGCCTCAGATTTTATTGTTGTATCTCTTTTTCACTGTAGACATCAGTATAGTCTGCCCAAGGAGGTTGTGGATGCCCCATCCCTGGAGGCATTCGAGGCCAGGCTGGATGTGGCTCTGGGCAGCCTGGTCTGCTGGTTGGTGACCCTGCACATAGCAGGGCATTGAAGCCAGATGATCATTGTGGTCCTTCTCAACCCAGGCCATTTTATGGTTCTGTGATAGTCTGTAGTTGAAACCAAATGTGATTTCCTAATGAAAGCTGCTTAGTCAGATTGTGCCGGAAGGTTAAACTAAGGCAGCCTGGGGATTTCCGTGGCACATGTGCTGGAGCCCAGCTTGTTCTGCTGCATAGCACCTGGGGGGAAAAAATGGCAGTTGTCAAAAACTGGTCACTATGAGATGATGTCAAGCAAGGATAGAGTACTAATTCAAGTGTGACAAATCAGCTGTGGTTGTTATTTGTTTTTAGAGAGTCATCCATTTCATATACTAGGGTACAGGAATAAAGGGCTTTTGGCAGGAGTGGAGAAAAAAACCACCCTCTTGCAGTTTGGTGGAGTTACTGAACTAGAAATCAATTTTCTACCAGTCCAGTTGCAGGACATGCTCTGGTAAGTTTACATTTTAGGTATGGAACTTAAAGGAACTTTGAGCGTAGCATGTGGGTCTTGGAGAAGCTGTGAAATGGGCCACAACAAGATGCTCAAATTTAATAAAATAGCAGGTTGTGTGCAGAGAGGCAAAGAAATCAGGAATTTTGCCATACTTCACTCTTTGATAAAGACAACTACCTGCACTGCTGCCACAGTCTGCATGGGTTGAGATATCAGCTCAACCTTCCTATTTTGCTGAGTGCTTGGCTTGACAGCAGTGGCTGGTTCCTAAGAGCTCTGCCTTAGAGTTGGTTTAAGTGACACAAGTAAAGTGACTTTGTGTTTGTTTTTACACGTGTCAGGGATACTGCACGAGTCAGGATTTGTTCACAGGGCTCCTGTTTCCTCACTCTTATCAGCTAGATGAGTCTAATACTGAAATAGTGACATAGCTTACTCGTGCTGAAAGCCTTGATGTCCACAGCAATTGTTACTGAAGCAATCATGCCCCAAAAATTCAGTCTATGACTTCCTCCCTTTTATTGTGGCTTTATCCTTGCTAACAAGCTACCAGCTCTTTATGAGTACCTATGATAAAAAAAAAAAATACTGGAGAGTAAAATACCATTACCCTGCTACTGTCATTTTGATCACCGATAAAAGCTATCCTGGCATTCTAAATACAAGCCTCACGATGTTGTGCTGTGTTCTGTTGCTCACGTTGGAAACACAAATGCTCTAAACAAATATTTTTCAAGGTACATCCTTATTTGCGGAAAAATTTTGTCTGAATCATTCCATCTTGCCCAATGTTTTCTATAACAATGCTTTCTATAACAAAATCAAGATGTTCTTTAAAAGTCTATGTGAAGCTTTGTAAGTAAAAGCCGTGCCCCAATGCTGAAAAGGTTAATTGATGCAGCCAGATAGATGTGGATGAACCAAGCAATAAAAGGCACAGTGAGATGACTGTCAGGTTGGAGCATGAGTGATAACTTTCCCTTGCACTAATAAGGAAGAAACCTTTTACAACGGTATTTTCAGTTTCCAAGTGGCATTCAAAGGAGCCATGAGAAAAGAAACGCTGGACGTGACACAATCGTTGCTTTCCAGTCAGTCACATAATTGGCAATGTAATATAACCTTTAGTCAACAATAAAATTAACCTTGATTCCAGACAGATACGTCTATGCTGAGAAAGTATCTCTGCTGTGGGTGCTTTTTGCAAGCAGTGAATTATTAAGGAAATACAATAACCTAGCTGCAAAATGAAATTGGATTGTTGCCTCTCAAAATAGAAGACCTCTTAGTCGTGGTTGCTCTTAATAATGTGCAGCCAGTCGGTTGGGTAATTCAATAAAAGGTTTCCTTTCCAAACTGCTTCCCTTCCCCTTCGCTTACTTTTTTTTTTTGTTCCCAAACTCTGTTTTGGATTGTCTTTTTTTATACCTGCCTTTGTACACAAGTATCTCCTGTAGTCATACACGGACGTAGAAGATCTTGAAGACAAATGTGGGTTTAAAGCAAGTAGGAAAGTGTGTCAGTTGATTTGTAACTTTGTAAGGTGTTCTGTACTATAGCATTGTATTAAATATCAGAAGAAAATAAGATTATCACAGTCGTGCAATTTAAACTCTGCTGGTGGTCTTTAAAAACAAAAATAACCCCAATCCTCTATCATCTAAATACAGTCAAGGTTTCAACTGAGGAACACCTCGGACCGTTAAGTCAGTGCTGTGAATATTTAGTGGAGAAGGAAAGGTGCTGTCAGTGGGCTTCTGAATGCTGTAGTCTGAAACTGAAAATAGCTTTGATACAAAGGAGGTGGGAAACCCTGAGAAAACAAGATTGCTAAGGGTGCTGAAATATTTTCTCTTTTCTTGCAATCAGGGTCACTGCTATTACCATGGAAACGTACAAGGGTACCCCAGTTCGTCAGTCAGTCTCAGTACCTGCTCTGGACTCAGGTGAGCCAATGTTTTGGTAACACTTCAGCTCTTTAATAAGTCATCTTTCGACTCAAGTTCTGGTTTACCAATACCTGCTTTTCAGATTTTTCTGTGATTTCTGTAAGCTCATTTACCTTGTTGCTCCGAAGAAAAATGGAATAGAAAATGCAGTGCTGGGGGTGTCCATGGAGGGTCTTGTAGCAATGAAGTGCTTGGCGTGTTCTGTGACTGGCAGTGCCCCAGGGCCCTCCAGCCCTGCTGGTGAGAGCTATTTCACCAGCAATGCAGGACTGCTTTGCAACTGGTGCACTGGGCAGCAGTCTAGTTGCTAGGAGAGTTTGCTCTGTAAAAGTAGCTGTGGAACTCAATAAACCATGATGATGACAGGTATGATGCTCACTGGTCAGATTTTAGCTACTCGTTAACAAAAAAGTAGCAGATTGGTCTTGCTGAAAAGAAAATATCTTCTGATTTGGAGAAAGGAACAAGCTGACAACACTTTAAGTACACAATGGACACAGTTCAGGAAACAATTATCTTCCTTATTTGGACAATCAGAGGCTGGTATTTACTCACAGAGCTGTTCCAAATCACTGTAATTAACTGTAAATTGGCTCTAGTGTTCTCCCTGGAAAACCTAGTTTTCCTGTCAGGTTTCCAGCTGTCTCAACCTTTTTCTGGGTTTGTTTAATTTATCTACAGACAGCACGAGTAGCTGGAGTCTTTCTTTTCCCTTTGCATTTTGTGAAATAGTAATATTAGCATAGCTATTATACCGGAGCTATGGAATGGAGAGGATCAGAGCACAGTTTGCTACCAGGGCAGCTCTCCCTGTTCTCTGCAGTGTGTTGGGTTCCCATGGCTCATTCCCACATAGAGAAGGATTTTTCAAAGTGCTTCAGTATGTATCTGGCATCTTCCACAGGTTTGCTTTAACGAACCCTATCTGTGATAGCTTATGATTAGCAGTTGTTCTCATGGTCTGCAAAAATACAGTGCCGTGCTCTCGGTGCTTGAAGCATTGCATCACTAAATGGATTGAGTTGCTGCAAGGTCCACAGGGAACACGTGCATTCTGCAGGAAAGGGTCTGCACTGTTGTCTTGTTCTAGAGTCATCTAGGAAAAAAAAAAAAAAAGCCTGTTCAGGACAAAGGATTTCCCCATACTAAATGCATTTTATTTTTTCTCTAATTTGCTCATCCTCCTCTTAAAAATGTTGAGCACGCTGAATCCTTTCCCAGTTTTAGGTAGTCAGATATGGCAAGATGCTAGCAGTGACATTTTTCTCTCAACTGGCACTACTGCGGATTAATCCTCAAAGTGCAAGTCTTTATTAGGCTCGATTCCCCATGGGAAATGGGCAGCAGCTTCTTTTTGAGGCAAAAGTTTCGCTCTAGCAGAACCGTGGCCGTATCTTGCCATCTATGCCCATGTAACTGCTGCATTCACTGCTGAGGTTGTTCAAGACGGCGTCCATGAGTGATGACAGCATGTGATAAGGGTGCCTGTGGAGTTATTGCACAAGACTCGTTTCGCAGCCTGTAGCCAATGGTAATAACTTCTAGTCATCTATGCTTGATTTGAGCCAGGGGCGTCTCGTCGTAAGGCTTCATAATGCACTGCCAGCTTCTTGAAACATCCAGGCCCTCATTAAAACTGGTTGGGAACAAAGAGCCCAAATGGTCGTGCTGAGGCTCCGGGAGCACCGAGCATCTTTCAGAACCAGGCCTGCAGGTTATAATATACCTCCCTCACCAAAACATTACAGTAGCGCTGTGTCCCTCGAGAACGTGGGCGGATAGTTTTACTGCATGTGATCCAGTCTAAAATAACATCAGGGGAAACAGAAGAGTTGAGAACTGCTCCGTAGCTCAGGCCGCGTGAGGGCCATCCCTGGGGCACCCCTTCCACCGGCAGCAGCGTTGGCAGGAAATGCTGCTCTCCTCAGAGAGGCTGTTTCTGGCTTCGTGACAGCTCCTGGCTGAATTTGGACGTATCTCTCTGTCTCGTTCTCTCCATCTGTGAAATTCATTTAATGATTCTTACCTACCTCACACGGCTGTGGCCGGAGTGCCTGCAACACATCTAGTGAAAGGAAGTGTGAGCTGTTGGCTCACCAACATCTCCAAGCACCCAAATCCCTTTACACCCACTGGACACACACCTTGGGCACTGTTCCAGGCGTGGAGGGGTAGGAGCAGCGTCTTTTCCCCCAGGTTCATTAAAAGATGTGAAGCTAATCATAAAGGAGAGATTTCAGATTCTAGCATGAAAACAGAGTGGTAGTCAGAGAAGCAAAAGGGGATCACAGGAGTTACCAAGATAGAAATAGGGGATAGAACATAACCCACTTTTATAAATCTGTAGTGCACCTACTTGAATTCTGCATGCAGTTCTTGTTCCTACCTCCTTTACCCTCATTTCAGAAAAGGAAGCATTATATCCAGAAGTTATATAGAGAAGGGCAAAAATGATGATCAAAGGTATGGAACAGCTTTTATTCAAAAAATAGACTAGGATTTGTCAGTTTTGAAAGGAAATGACAGAGAAAAGGGGTATGATGAAGTTAGACTGAATGTCACGCTGGAGAGGGGACAATTACTGAATATTCTCTGAAACATTGAAGTTAGAAGTCATCAAATGAAATTTTAGAGTAAAGGAAAGCTTTTTTTTTTTTTTATCCACCACATTGTGAAGCTTTGAAACTCATGATCACAGGTGGCATCAAGTGGCAAAAGCGTCAGTAGATTCAAAGCATAATGAGACAACGCAGGGAGGGGAGCAGAGGCCTCTCCAGGCCTGTCAAACCCTGAGATGTCCCATACAGTTATAGTGTCAGAGCTGGGACAACAGTCAAGTTCTTCCTATGGGCTTTTATCTTACCACTAAGCATGTGCTGTTGGCCAGAGCCTGGGTCAGAGTGCTGATCTGGAGGAACTTTGCTCTTCATCTAATATGACCACTAAGTGCTAATGGCGTATGGTTGCACATTTGAGAAGCACTGTTAGCTTATAAATATGCTGTGATTAATCTACCAGTGTCAGATACTGAAAGAATGAAGTGTGAAATCTGCAGGCTAAAAATCTGCAGGCTAAGACACGTTTGGCTAGTTTGCATTTTTAGGGAGGTAGAGGAGAGTGATATAAAGATAACTGAGAGGCAAAATTCTTATATTCACAGACACTTCTATACTGCAGCTGTGTTACATCCTCTCAGGCATAACTTTTGAGTGGCTCATTTTACATAAGATTACCATGGCATAAATAGTTGAATTGACACTGATAGCAGCCTAAAATGCAGGTTAGAGGAGAGTGTTGCTGTGCTGCAATCTGTGTTCTGCTGGGTCTCCTGGAAGAGGAAGAGCTGAGTGCTGGAAAGGAGAGGTGTGTGTGTGTGCTGAATGGGAACAATGGGCAATCAGGATTTCCAGTGCTTCTGTCTAGGTGAGAAAGCCAATTAGATTGTCAGAGCTTCTGGGCAGGTGAACATCTGACCAAACACAGTCGTTTCCTTCCTCTCCTGTGGAAATACCCTTCTGTTTATCTAGCTCAGAGGCTCTTCAAGGTTTTAGCAAATAATTTTGGCCTGCAGCCACCACACAACTCTTCACTGATAAAACTGTATACACTCGAGTGATTTCTTCTTATTTTTTTCCCCTGTTACTTTCTCTGCAAGTGCAGAAGCTGGTATATAGACAAAAAATGCAGCCTGAAGATGAGCACAGCCTCTATGGTCTGTGCTGAAGTGCAGGAGCTAGCAGGGAGATGTGCAGGACCAGGAGCATCTGCTGTGTGACCTCAGTGATGGGAGGCTTTCACAAATGCCTTAAATCTTTAGGGATGCGAATCTTATGGGAAGCCTTTTTGTTCTAAAACACCAAGATGCTCTTGAAAATCCTGTGGATCTCCCTAATTGCCAGGTAATAAGCTCATTCATGTATATGAAGTATTCAGTCATTGTCCATACCCACCACTAACTGGAAGTGATAGTGGTGGGAGTAGGGTTGCAGTAGGCAGTAATTCTTTATGGGGTTCCATGGTTATGTGGCAGGAGGCTGACTACAGCCATCTGTCAGATGAGTTGGCCAAACTCACTGCATCCCAGACGCAGTTAGCTGAAGGAGGCAGTTGTGTGCCTTTGTCCCTGGGTGCACGTTAATGTCCCCAGGCATCACTGGCACAACCATAAGAGATGATTTCTATCAATCGGCTGAGCCTAATCCTCCTCCCTCCTGTCGTGTCTAAAAGCATTTATTAAAAATGAAATGTAATACGTTTTGTGACTTGAAGAAACATTTTACAAGCCTTAATGTGATGTGCAAGTTTCAATCAAGCTTTCTTTTTTTTGCCATACCATTTGCTACACGGTACTGTTCAATGTGTTCATTAAATAGGCACTGATGCCAACTTCTCTTTACTCCTTCACCTCTCTCTGCTTTCACTGGTCAGCCTGGTCACACTCCCCGTTAAGCACACAAGTGACACTTCTTCTGATAACACAATTACTGTTTCTTGCCACCCAAATGTTGGATGTGGAATTGCATTATCACTTCTGATTCAAGTGTCTCCTTGCTTAAATTCCAGGCATCAGAGGTGCAGGCCAATATACATTCACTCTGGGCATGTCTGTCTTGTGCGGAGGAAGGATTAAGTGCATGCTACTGTATTCTCTGGGTATGACTACATTTTTGACACAGTGCTCTAGAATATATTTTCAGGTTAATGAAAGGCATTGGCTGGAATAAAACATGTATTTGACTAACAATGTGTCTGAGCAGGGGAACCTCTGCCACTGCTGCAGTATGTAAAGCAGTAATTCTACTGCTGTGACCTCCCTTTGAGATGCTGGCCTTTGTTGATGTGGGTCAGGCCTGCTATTTTAATAGAATTCTGATGTGCAGTATAACAGTATTACTGGAGTCTCGTGTGATGGCCTTCCTCAGCAGATCATTACTGTGTGTGGTTACTAAAATTTACCCTGTTTGCAGCTGGGTTGCTGCACAGAAAGAGCAGAATTGCCTGGCCAAGGCTGCCTGCAGAGCACTGGTGGATACCAAGTATTTGTCTTCTGTCTCTGGAGTCCAGCTCCCATTCTCTCTATTTCCCACTCTTCTAAAGCTAAAAAATGACCAAGCTTTTTGGGTTATATCTAAAGACTACTTAACCTATTAGAAAAGCAGTCCACTTCATTCAGCTATCCCAATTGTGCTCGTCTGCAACTAATTACAGCTGACTAAAAGTGAAAGCTTTTATTCGCTACCGCATTTTTCTTCCCCCTCTTGTTTGTTTGCCTGCTTATGTGCCTGGGAACTCATTAGACGAAGTCCTGGGAATGTAGGATTTACAGGAAAGACAAATAAAAATGCCCCATCCCTTCACAGATCACTTTCTGGTATCACACATGTTGAGGAATGCAGCGGTTACTCACTGCCACACCTCCATCTCAGGCATCAGCACAATATTCCAGGACCAGAAGGCTCTGTGTCTGTTATCTGCGTGGCTAAAACTTATTGAACTCTGGGGCACAGCACTGGGATCTGACCCTTTACTTCTGAAGCTTCAGTATTAATTATGAAGTAAAGGACCTGCAGGTTTTTGAATGGCACGTGAGTCCTGCATAGTCTTTCGCTGTGGACAGACTCAATGTCAGTGTGTGGTATGGAGCACGACAGCCCTCTGGTCTAATTAATTTCTTACAGGCTGAAAACATCTACATTCCAGTGGTAATAGGGCTTTTTATTATTATTGTTTAGCAATGAGCATGACTCTGAGCTTCATTAAAACCAAATGTTTAATTGCATTTGTGGATATCAGATTTATTGATTTACTTAACTTTCTCCTAACACTGCAGCAGAATAATCTATCACGGTTTCATGTAATGCTGTCCTAGCCAAGTTTTACTTCAGCATCACAATTTCTCAGACAAGTATGCATTGATGGTTTATGTTGGCTGGGCCTTTGCTTCTGCTGACAAGTTGGAAAAGAAAAATCCCATTTATATTCTGAGATTTCCTAAAGCCTGTTGATTTATGAAATACGACTGGCCTTGCGTTAGGTTTTGTTTTGTTGTTGTCTTTTTTTTTTTCCTGCTTCTTAAGAGGGGAAAAAATATCCCATTTGCTTTTATTGCTGATTTAAGTAGGGGATTTATTCCATTAAATTACATTTCCCTAAATGAGATGTTCTTTGCAAGGTAAGCAGCACTTAATAACAAATTAGTTACTGAATTAGTTACTAATGTTTTAATTTCTTTTGCCTTGAGACAGAGTGAGAGCTCCCATCATAACCCATCCCCATCTGTCCGTTTATCATATAATGGTATGTATTAGGCAGATACCAATGAGTAGTTCACAATTTGAGCTGATTTGCAGCAGTGAGGATGTGGTTTGTTTGGTGCTGAGCCCCAGACGTGAGCAGGGCTCAAACTCTGCTCAGAGGCAGAGTGAAATATCAGCTTGGGCTCAAGATTGCACTGAAGCTGCTTCCAGTTGGCTTGAAGCCTATGAACTGATGTCTGGACATGCTGCACGATGTAGATTTTGTTTTTCCCCCTCTGTGCTACTGGTGGTGGAGAGCCTGATTGCTTTAGATGGGAGCTGAATTGACTCCTCTTTCCTGCTCAACTGTTTTTGTAGGTCTTTGAGTTTTCAGTATCATTATCATGTGAGATAGAAGCAAACATATGTACCATGGGTTAAATAACTGGAAGCCAAAAAATTATATTTTATATTGCATTTTTTCCCCAATATTTATAAGTCTGGAAATTCTGGTAATCTTTTGTTGAGGTAGCGGTAGAAATCTCACAGATTTCCATAGGAATTGATCTTTTGTCTGCTCATATCTGCTTCTCAAGCATATGTGGAGTTGCTGGAATACCTTTGGGGTTCCTCATGTTTTTGACTGGTGTTTTCTAGTTCAGTATACTTTTCATTTTTTGAAAAGCATTGTATTATTTAACATTAATGTCTCCTGAGAAAAAGAACTTGTCCCACCTTGGTCACTGGGGAGCGTGGGCTGACAAAAGAAAGAAACCAACTTTTTTTTTTTGACTAGTTAGAGTTGTAAGTGCTGTGCTTGGCAATAATCAAGGGGGAAAATGTGATTATAGGAAAAGAAAACTAGCAAAAAACAGAGCTGGCCAAGAGAATTCATATTCGATATTTGTTATCTTATTACAGATGGTCACAAGCTGGGTGCGGGTGTCCTGCAGGCAGTGCTCAAAAGAAAAACATGCATTAAATTAAAGCTATTCTTTTCTTTATGCCAAAACTGCAGATTTTTTTTTTACCACGGAGTTGCTTCATATGCAAAGGGTGGCACCGTTCTTAAAGGAATGGGAGTTTGGGTGGCAAGTTGAATGGGCTGTCCTAGCACTTATTTGCTCAGTTGAAAACAAAATTAATCATTCTGGTATCTGTTCATGTGTCTGTATGCCCTCCAATGAGAGAAAACGGGGGGTTACGAGTCACTTTGGACAGTACCTGGGTTTACAAAGGATGATGTGTTGGAAACCCAGCAATCGTTGAGGGGGAGGGGATAAAGGGGTGAGTAAGCTTTATCCAGAAAAAGGATGCTATTAAGTCTCTCCATTTCAGTGTAAATAATTAAAGAAAATTACGTGTGTGTGTATATATTTTTTAACTTAAGGTTCTAGAGGAATGAATTTTAACATTAAAAATAAAACCTTCGTGGTTTCACACTGTTTAGGAGTTGTTAATAAAGGGAGATGGTCAGGCTGGCCCATTTCAAACAGTGACTAATAGACTTCTACCTCCACTGCTGGTTCCAGAAGCCTCCAGAATTGAATGATTTATTGCACAGGGGGAAAACAACAACCCTTACTTGATTATGCTGATTACAGAGTTGCTGATTATTGGAGTAAAGAGAATATGCTGCCCTGGTTTCCTAAATTCTTCAAGGAATATGGCAGATCTTAAAATAATTTCTTAAAACTGCAGATTGTGAGGATACTGAATCACAGCGCAACCTGCTTGGAGGTCCCCATGTGTCATCCATGCTATCGTGTATCCTAGCTATTGCTACAAGGGTTGCTGTAATAAATCACTCCTGCTTTTCCAGTTCTCATCCATCACACACAGCATGCTTGTATGATGGGTAAATCATACATTTTACCTGATTTGCCAAGGGCACTAAGGAAGCTGCAGTTGCCTGGCTCAAATCAGTACAGCACTCTCCTTTTGTTGGAGGTGTTACGGTGAATGCTTTTGCACAGCCTTCTTAATATCATGGATTAGCAGTCTTGTTTTACCTTGGACATCTAGATATTACACTTCACATGAAATGATTATTTGTAGGTTTGGGTGAACCAGTGCTTAAGGGTGTTTGGTAACAAATGGACTGTCTGCTTGAAACCAAAGTTTCAGGTAATTGGGACTTTCTTCATCGTATCTTTCTAAGATTAGAATAGCTAGGACAGCTTTTTTCAAATAATTTCACTTTTTATTTTTATATCAGTCTTTACGATGCCATTAACCTGCTTCTGGCTCCTTCCACCATGTTTTTCCTTTTTTAAACCTTCTGTAGAACTGCACGGAGACATGTACTGGTCTTAAAATGCTTGCAGTATCTCACCTTTGTTGTAGTACAGACAGGAGAGCGGACACCTCTTATAGGGGAAAAAGAGAAACTAATATAACATCAGGTTTAATCTAAAAATAATAGTGGTTTAATAGCATATAGAGAAAGTGTAGAGCAATGTAGAGGAGGAATTGGGGAAGAACTTTAGCCAGTCAAAATTTTCAGAGGGATTTTACGTAGATTGTAATATTTCTGCTGAAACTTTGCCAGCATTAAGGGATTTATGCATTCATAATTTAAAGATATGGAAACAGAATGTTCAGTGTAGTGTCTAAGTGATGAGTACTTGCTATACCTCATAAACAAATGTTTATCAATATTTAACAAAAAGTAAAAACAAGTAAACACAAATAAAAACAAAAAAAAAAAAAAGAACCAAGTAAAAACAACAACAAAAAAAGGATTTTAAAGGATGCCTTTCTTTGATCAAATAATTGCCCAAGGAAACTCAATATTCAGTTTGATGCAGGAACTAAGACCATCTTGAGATGACTGTGTGCTCAGGATACAAGCTAGACAATTCTAAGTCAGACTTTGAATAATAAATGTTTTCCTCTTGCAGACAAAGCTCAAGTACAGATGACTGTAAACCTAATCTATGCCTTCCTATGGTATTGTGCCATCCTGATGTTCTCTTTGCACGCTGCAGCTGACAGTAATGTGATAGGAGTGCATTTCTCAGTAGAAGACCTTTGAGTTTCTCAGACAACATATGGTATTGTGGTAAAAATTAAGTTTTGGGGAAGTAAGTTATTTTAAACAGGAATCCTTTAGTTAATATTTCTGAACTTCATTTTCTGCCCCATGGTGCAGTGTTTAATAACCCATTTTCATACTCTGGTGCCTCTTTCATCTGGCAGGTTTGATGCTTGCATCAGCGTTTGGTTTAAAAGGTATCTGCAGATCATAATAAATTCTTTTGCTTTCTACCTTCTCTTATAAAAACATTTCACCACACTTTTGTTCATCCCTGTTTGCAGCGGGTCCTCAGAAGCACGCACATCATTACTCCAGTCAGCAATGGCAATGCATCACTGGGAGAATGGAAAACACATAAAACACAAATGTAATTTTGTTCTACAGCACGGCACTTCAGAAAAGGAAAATCTTCTTTGAGCCATAGCTTTTTGTAAGGTGTAGTGTGCTGTAATGACAAATACACAGCTTTGATGTTTCCTGCTCCACCCGACCATGATGTTGTAAATCAGCATTTTGCTTTTTCGTATTCCTCTGTTATTAAAGCTTGTTGCAACCTTGTTGAAGACAAACATAGGTTTGTTCTTGAAAGCAGCGCATCTTACTCTGCTGTCTTCTGTAACAGGGGAATTATTGTGTTTGCAAACAAAAGCTACGTTCTGGAGCCATTAGAAGGTGCTACAAGTGAACACAAGATCTACCGAGCAGAGAACTTGGAAATAATTCCAGGGTCCTGTGGCCACCAGCTGGACATCTCTGCCATGAGGGCCTCTGACACGTCGCACCGTTCTCAAGCCAGCAGGGTAGGTGCATGCTGTGGTTTTGTGTTTCTGCTTTGCTAAGTAGTTTCCTGGTAGCATCTCCGTAACGCTGTCTGCCATAACTCTCTTTTCCAGACTCGTTTCCTATATCCCTACTGAGCAGGCTGCTAAACCACACGGTCAGCTTCTGTTGATGGCACGTGCTTAAGAACATGCCTAAAGCTGAGCACATGCTTACAAGATTTGCTTAAGCTTCATTACTTTTTCTCGCTCCCTTATTGCTTTTTCTCATTCTTTTTGGTAATGAGATAGCACAGGAAAAGTTTCATACTACCATGGTAATGTATTTTGGTTCATGTATGATTATAGCAACAATTTAGGAGCCCATAAGAACACTGAGCAATGTCTGGAAAAGTTCTTGGCCAGCCGAGGTGGAAAAGAACACGAGAGCTGTGATGCTTTGAGAATTGTGTTTTAAAACCTAAATGAGCCTATGCGTTCTTACAGGAAAGTATCCTGTGCAGACAAAACAAATTCTCACAATATTATCTTACAGATGTATTATAGTCATTGTTTTTATGTAAGGAGTGCGCTTAATGTGAAATGCACTAATGGAAACAGTAGAAAATGAACTGAAAACCATGAAGAAGAAATACTGCAACAAATTAAGGTGCATATTGGACGTGGATTGTAGAAAAGACTGTTTTAGATGTCCAGAAATCATATGGTGATACAATTCTGACCTCATAATCCATTAAATGTCACATTCTGTGTTTTATAGTTACGGGTGCTACTAAGCTCATGCATCAAGATAACTGTGAAGGAAAGCAACCTAAATGGCATTACCAGATTTTAGTTATGTAGTGGAATTAAGTTATTTTGTATTTTAGGAATATCAAGCGTTATCTGTCCAAATTTCTTCTTGTTAAAAAGAGTACATATTGTGTTAGCTGTTACAGATGCAACTTTATGGGCTAAACATTTTTCTGAAAAGGTGCAAAGTCTGTAGGTTGAAAGTGTTGACGTTAATCTGCGTGAGCTTAGTTTATGATTTCTGCTTAAATAGTCCGTATTATGCTCCTTGATATCATTAATATATCTGTGACATGAGCCCTTTCCCAGGAAGATAGCAGAAAAATCCATGGCCTTCCAGCCTGCCTTTCTGTAAGTGCAGCTCTACCAAAACGGGCTTTCTTACAGTGAAGTTTCAAAAATAGGTTCCTACATTAAGCTAGAGTGTTTTACACCCTAAAAACTGTATTTTCAAATTACTTCACGTGCGTGGAAATGTACTTTTTGCATCTTTAAGGTTTCCCCAAAACGTTTGGGACATGCAAGTGAAGTTTGCAGAGGCAATCCGTGCAACAACAGGCAACTAAATGAAAAGCATACATATAACTATCTGATACGTTCCAAACAATTTCACCATTACCCTCATGGTTCTCACATTCTGTTGATGGCTTCAACTATGTGTTAGAATTCACCTTACATATCTGAAGGATATTGTTGCAATGGTTCACTGGGCGTAAATATGAAACCTGTCACCAACCACATCACACAGTTGGGTAAAATGCTTGTAATGAGTATGCTGGATACGCTTTTAATGTATGAATTCTGGAAGTTGTCAAATGTAATATGTGGACTGAGTTTTCACATTTCAGTGTTGTCATCAACTAAGCAGACTGTCAGGATACACTGAATAATGATGAATTGCAAATTATTGAGACACAAGGTTGCTCCAGAGTATACTGGGTCACGGAAGTAAGCGCAGATCCAGTCTCGGGCTTAGGGCATAATGAAAATTTCAGGTTTCTTGGCAGGCTTGAGGTAGTTTTTAGTTTATTTCGCTGACCTTTCACCCATCTGCATACACTAAATGCTTATTGAGCAGAGCTGAAATGTTAGATCAATGTAGCACAAATTTAGATTAGCCTTTGGGTTAGATTTACGTATGAATAAATGATGGAGAAAACAATAGACTCATCTTCCCAGATCCAAATGTGAGGTTTGATAGATCAAGTCAGATGGTACAGCAGGTGTGGGCAGACACGTTTTTTCTCCATTAGGGTTGTGTGTATATATAAATTTTGAATCATTTTATAAAGCAGGGGGCCCTCAAACTGCAGCAGGGAACGTGCCAACCAGATAAGCTCCATCGGTATGGGATCCTACAGAAAGCATGTAATACAGCTGCTATATTATGGCTTTTCTCTGTAGCCACACAAAATAACCATTTCAGTGGTCTTGGTGGATCACAGATCAGCTGATCTGGGGAATTGGATCACAGAGAGAGAGCGAGGCTGCAGCACTGCACTGTGAATCCAAGCTAAGCCAGTTCTCAGACAGGGAAGCACTGAAAGTATATGGTGTTATAGGACAGCAGTTCTGCAGTAAGATCAGGTATTGAAGAAGCAGGGGAGCAGGACAGCAATCAGCTGAAAAAAGTATCTTATCTCCCCTCGTGGATTTTTGTCATGGCTGTATTATTGACTCTTCATTTTAATTCTGAGTGATTAAATCAGGCAATGGATTGTGTGTTGATGCAGTTGGCTGCAGAAAGCAGACAGAAAGAAGCGATAATTAGGTACATCTTATAAATAAATATCATACCCAAGGAATGCACATAGCCTTTGGGCAAATTGCAGGGATGGATTCATTATGCAAATCAGTCATCAGAGGCTCATATGATTATACCCTGCTAGCCAGTTTCTCTCAGGCTAACTCTCTCCAGTCCAAATAATTTTACTTTTGGTGAAAAACAAATGGCTTATTGACTGGGGTAACAGGGCCCTTCTTATATCTTTGCACCTGGGTGACATCTCAGTTTTCACTCTTCATTTAGAAGACCAGATGTATCTCAGGGGTATGTCTTTAATCAGGACTGCCTAGTAAATTTTGGGTTTATATTAGATCTTCAGTGTCTGAGGGACCAGCTCTGTCACAAACAAAACCCACGCAGTCATTTGCCTTCTGTATCAGCTCACTCATGTCTGATGTGTAGTGGAGAGGTGAATCAAGCTCTGCTGAGAGCCTTCACACCCCATTTGTTGCTGGTACAGAAGCTGCAGAGGGGATGTGCTGGCTCTTGGGTGTCCTGCTGCCTGATGACCTGCATGGCAGAGGAAGCACCAGGTCCATGCACACATCGTACCTGCATTATGGTGACAGATGTGTCCAGTAGAAAAAAAGAAGGTGGCAGAGAACCCAGTACCAATAGAAGTTACAGGAATATCTACATGGGCTCATTTGCCAGGCCTGCAGTAAGTCTAACCCCATGAAGTAGAACTGATTCTTAGTTCATTAATGATAGCTTCTAGCACTTTCTCAGTTCAGAAACAGTCTAAATGGAAATTAATGTTTTCCAGTCATTGTAGTTAGGAGGCTGAGTAGCACTATTAAATATGAGTGTTTTAACATTAGAATGCTAGAATTACTGAGAGTTACATCTTTTACTTTCCTCTAGCTATTCAAAATCAATCTGCTGATAGCAAGGAGAAGCATTTTGGGCACGTCAAGAAAGCTTTGTGAAATTTGGCAGAACGGCGATGTCCAGCATTGACAGAGTTTTAAAAGGGATTGCACAGTTTGCCTTGAAAGACCGTTTGCTTTGAGAAGTTCAGTTGTGCTTTAGGTTAAAGAGCATCGTGGTCATTAGTAGGTCGTGCAACTGCTGAAGTTGCTTAAGGTCTGGCACAAAGATCGGGCGTGCTGCTGGAACCTCTGTTTCCTAAGTGTCTTATTTCAGAGACATGGGAGAAATAATGCAACAGATGCTCAGCTGGCGTAAATCACAGGACTTTTATGGGCTTTAGAATGTCTCTTAAATTAGGGTAACAGAGGAGTTCTATGATTAGTAATATTACAATGTTTTATCTTTTTGAGGTGAGCATTGTACATCAGACCTGCATTTAGAACTGCTGGTAACGTGACAAGCTCTTTTATGTGAATATACAGATATAAAATTAAAAGTAAGCCATCCATATTTTTAAGCATTACAGTTTTCTACTCCAGACACTGACAGTTCATTTAGGTAGATTCTTTTTTCTGCAGTTTTGGTCTTGTTTTTTTTATTATTATTTTTTCTACGTAATTGCTCAGTTGACTGCTTGATCTGTCCTTTGCTTGACTCAATATCCCTTTATCACTCATTTTCCCTAGTAATGTTTGTGCAAAATGTTTACACAAAGTCAATTAATCATTTCTTTAAGTGCACCTTGGAAAGTTCTTTTCACTGGAGATGATGTTCTCCTGTAAGGAAAGATAACTCAAACATTGCAACTGCAGAAACCCGAAAGGCTGATCAATCCTTTGCATCATTTTTCTCCTTGTGATCAAATCTCAGTTGTTTGGGTTTTGTGGGTTTTTCTGTGAGCACCACAAATTATTTCTGTTGTGGTAGATAAAAGGAAGGCCAGAAGTCTGAGATGTTTTGCATCTCTTCTTGCAAGCCTTATGTTGAACTGGGGAAGAGTTGATTCCAAGGGTCACTTACTACAAAAAAAAAAGAAAATCCAACAGAATATTGTTTTCATCTTTTTTGACAGTACAAGAGGGAGACTCTGAAGACAACCAAGTATGTGGAGCTTGTTATTGTGGCAGATAATCGTGAGGTAAGAGACTTAAAAGGACATGGGAAACAGGTGGGAAATGAGTAACTCTTTTCAGTTTTTGTGGAGCTATAAGGAATGTGCTTCAGATAAAAAAAATATATATATATTGAGGCTTTCACGTGTCATGCTTCTACAGTGCTAGGCAACAGAAGGCCCTTGAAGACAGTGTAACACTGATAGTTCTTTGTACATCTCTCTTGCAATATTTCATAAGGAATGTGACACCCACGGGTAATTGGGATGTCTGTTGGTAATTCAAGATGTGACAAATGAAAATTCACAGCCCATACTGGTTGTATCTTCACTGCATTCTGTGACAGCCCTTGGTGGGACTGCCACTGTTTGCAGGATGCTGTGGGATCCTGCATTTCCCTTTTGAAGTAGTATTTTACCCATCACATTGCAAGAAGCCTTCCTGACAGTTTGGAAACAGAGCTTTGGAGCCAGGGCAGGCTGTGGAAATGTTCCAGTCAGTTGAATGGCAACCAAAGATGTCAAGCCTTGGATTGAATTATTTTGCTACTTGCATTTGATTTTCGTTTGCAAATGTGATGGTCTCTCACTCTCCTTGAACACAGCTAGTTAGGAGTAACAATAGCTCTGCTGCCAAAGCAATGTGCAGGAAAGCCTTTTCATTTTCACAAAATGTCAGTCCCAGACAGACTATGGTATAAGACTTATGATTTTAAAGTCCTTCTGTGAAAAACAAAATCCCATCCCATAGCCTGTGCTTATTATCCCATGGAAGCCAACAGGAATGTGCAATTGGGGATTACAGAGGGTGAGTAAGGACCAAATATTGCTAAGTGGCTGCTGTGGGAAAACGCTACTCTGTGCTGCTAGAACATTGATCCTTTATGTTCCAAGTTTCAGAGACAAGGCAAGGATGTGGAAAAAATTAAGCAGAGGCTGATAGAAATTGCAAACTATGTTGATAAGGTAAGAACGTGAGAATGATTTCTGTTTTTCAGAAATTATTGCACTTTCTGAAGGAAAAGTTCATCTCCAGCAGTTATTGGAAAACCCTTGTCTGTATTCACACAGAGGGTGCTGAGGCACTGGAACAGGTTGCCCAAGGAGGCTGTGGATGCCCCATCCCTGCAGGCATTCAAGGCCAGGCTGGATGTGGCTCTGGGCAGCCTGGTCTGTTGGTTGGTGACCTGCACATAGCAGGGGGTTGGAACGAGATGGTCATTGTGGTCATTTCCAACCCAGGCCATTCTGTGATTAGTACAAATTAAGCTTCTAAAACTTACATTTACACCTTATATGAAAAGAAAAAGAGCTTAAAATTAAAATTTACAAGTAAGAGCAAGTCATACATTTCTACCCCTTCTTTCTTACTTCTTTCTTGTTGTCCCCAGCCCATGCTCCCCTTGTGCTGGTAGTGAAATAATGACAGAGAAAGTGTAGTTTAGACCAGAACTTAACAAGTTCTCAAGGACACTAACTCAAGGAGAAGCATTTGTGATTAAAAACAAGCTGCTGAAAACACCTCCACCTCTTGCATAATTGTCTGGCTGACTTATTACTGCAGGACAGGCGTTTATATGTTACCTGCTCAAAATTAATTTTGCATGTTATGATGTATTTATGTTTCATGCTTAATTTATGCTCAGAAAATGGCAGTGTTATCCAAATGGCTGTAATGCATATAAACAAGACAAAGATCTAGTGTATGCTTTTCTCAGATTGTCAGCCAAATCCTGTCTTGATCGATTCCTGAGTCCTTCTCCACTTTATTCCTACCTTAGAATTTTTATCTGCTCCATCCCTAATGCTGCACCTGCTCCCCCCTTGTGGCAACTCTGGTATTTACTGCTGTGATAGCAGTATCCAACAGTGCAACAATTGTTGTTTTCTGTTTTCTCTTTAGTTTTATAGGCCTCTAAATATTCGAGTAGCCCTGGTCGGAGTGGAAGTGTGGAACGACATGGATAAGTGCTCTATTTCTCAAGACCCTTTCACCAGCCTCCATGAGTTTCTGGACTGGAGAAAGCTAAAACTACTACCTCGTAAACCCCATGACAATGCACAGCTAATAAGGTAGAGTTTACACCACGAATAACGTTGGCTGGATTGGGTTGGTCATCTCAGCTGTTGGGATGGTCACTTGTGCTCCTTAGGGGCTGTCTTTCCTCTCTGCAATCACAAAGTGTTTTGCTGGACCCTTCAGATGCCAAAGACAAATCTGCTTCCTCAGCGATATCTCTTACTTCTAGAGCTTTCCTGGATACAACACACGTGGCAGTCTAGATATGTAATAAGCCAATATTTCAGGTGTGAATTTGCAGTCAGTTTAAGGTGATCTCAGTGTAAACGGTTACTGAAGAAGGCAGTCCTGCCCTCCCCACTGCAGCAGAGCTGAGGGGATATTATTGTCAAGATGGTATAGACATCTCAGGGTTGGGTTGAATGGAGCTTTGGGCAACCTGATCTGGTGGAAGTACCCCTGACCATGGCAGGAGGGCTGTACCAGGTGACTGTAAAGCTCCCTTCCAACCCAAACCATTCTGTTATTCTGTCATCTGAATCCTATTCCTTTGTAGAATGACCTCAGTAAAAATTCAAAATACATTCTGGATAGGGTAATTGATTTCCATTTATGACTTAATGTTTAAATAATCAAGAGGAGAAGCCCTCTTCTTAAAAAGAAAAAAAAAAAAAAGAAGGCAAAAATGTGAGTAAGAGAAGCACCTCTGTCTTGAATCTGTCTTGATCCAGGTATCACTTCAACCAGTGAACCATCCTCTCTGCTATGAACAGACTTAGTACTTAAAGGAGCTCTCTTTACTCACTGCACCTATATTCTGACATTATCCAAACTGCCACAAATCATATGATTGCTCTGTATGTGTATTAATACTTGGCTTGCAAAAACTAAATTCTCTGCCGTGTATTACAGCAAGTAGCATATAAACTTCCCATGGCATTAAAGTAGCCCTTCCTTGAGTGAGAGAGAGTACTTTTGCATTTCTATTCCCAACTTCAATCAAGGAAAGGAAGAAAGGGTCACATTACAGAAGTAAATCCAAAAGATGGTGATCAAATGGATCTTTTTCATAGCAGGGATTCTGTCACTGTCAGTTTAGCAAATTGGCAAAGCTAATCTGCACATTTCATTGTTTTCAACCTGCAAATGTCTGGAGCTGACACATTTGAAACGGGATACTTGAGGCTGGCAGAAACACAAGACTTTAAATAATGAGGGTGATATCTTGGCACTGAGTGGTGATTGTGCAATTCTCCTTTTCCTTTTCCTCCCTCCTGCAGCGGGGTGTACTTCCAGGGGACAACTATTGGCATGGCTCCCATCATGAGCATGTGTACTGCAGAGCAGTCTGGAGGGGTTGTCATGGTAAGTGGCAAAAGCACAGAGCTGGAACCTGTCCCAGCTGCTGCAATGTGATCTCAAGTGTTGTAGCGCTGCGTTCAGTACCAGAACGTCAGTTCCTTTTAGTCACGTTTTCAGTCCCAATAATATCCATATCAACGAGCAGCTTGAGTGTAAGTATTTTAACTCATAGTTTGCGTCGTGGAAAGCATAAAACTGAAATATGGTGTTAAAACATAGCATGACTTTCTTTCAAGAATCCTCTGCTTCTGGTCATTGTTATGTCAGATGAAGAGGTGCTATGAAGAGGACCAGAGGATCTATTTGTTATGCACCTGAGTATACTAGTGTTACAGGCAACAATGGGCTATCCTGAATCTTTCATTATATTGATTTTATTCTGTATTTACAGAGTTCATTATGTAAGGTATTACTTTCCATCTTTGTAGCACAGTGTTTTTGTTATGTTGCCAGATGAGTATAAACAGTAGCAGCATTTATTCCACCTAAATCTCTCTTGAAGAGCATTACAGGTAGTGTTGTTAGATGCTGGACGTGACAAACAAACAAGCAGTCATCTTAGCCAGTCTGCTAGTAGTTCTGGGATGTTTTGGTTGGGGGGGGGGTTGGGGGAGGGGGAAATATAAAAGAATGGTTTGAATTTTGAGAGCAGTGTTTTGTGAGAGGGCGGGGAAAGCAGTTTTGAATTAAGTAGGCTTTTCAGTGCAAGTACTTGAAATGAAATAAGATGTGTACTCTACATTAGGCCACTAATAGGCTCTGCTGGTAGCCTCAGCTCAACTCTAGAGCCGAAAGCCAAGAAGCTCTAAAAACCTCAAAGATATTTTTCTGTGTTTTAGTCTAGGCTTCCTTCACATTAGTTGATTTAGTCATTGGCTCCTGTATCAGCGAGATGGGAGCTGAGGAATGCACTATGCACTGAGTTTGCATGGTCTCAAACCTCTCAGTTCTTCAGAGCGCTGTGAAGCCAACCTGGAGTCCAAGACACCAAGATTTTTGCCTCGGGACAATCCACACAGCAGAGTGGCCCCAGAGATACAACCCCTTCAAGCCTCTGCATTTCTTAGCTAGCATCTAGGCTGAGCCTGGCTCCTTTGTGGTCTCTGAGGCAATCAGGCAAGAAGCCATTCATGGAATATGATATATTGATGATCCAGACTGGGAGGGTTTATGAGGTGAGCAGGAGAGATGAGGAGTAGGAAAGATTGGGGAAAACAATCAAATCAGGTGGAGAAAGTCGCATCAAAATTGTAGAAAATACAAGGGCTTCAGTCCTCCTGTTGGCTTTAGAAACCAAGTCTCTAGTTTGTGTTTGTTACAGCTTTTTGTTGTGTATCATGAGGCTGGGTATGAAAGGAAAAGGAGGCAGAGAGGAGGGGAAAGCTTCAGGAGTCTCCAGATGCACTTCCAACTCTTGGCAAAGACATATATGAGCCACCCGGCCCCATTTTCCCCATTCCTCCCTCAGGGTAGCAGTCACTGCTTTGGCTTTATCTGCAGTTGGTCATACTCTTAACAATGACTGTTTGTTCTTTTAATTTATAGCATAAACTTTAAAATACACTGCAGTATTTTACAGCAAATCCCATCCTCCTCACTCTGGAAACTGATGTTTAAACAAAAAAAAAAAGGAAAAACAAGGAAAAAAAAATCATTCCAGTAACTGAAAAAGAGGAACCAGTATTTCTTTAAAGCGTTCCCAGGGCTCTGACAGAGAAGAGAATGATTCATGTGTCCAAGAGAAAGCCAGGGTCTGTGGGGAAATTGTAACCAGGCTGCAGCTTCAGTGGAACGCGTTGTTTCCCAGAGACTCCCACCCTGGTGGATTGAAATGTTTGAGGTGCAAATTAACCTGAGGCTTGCACAGCATAGCTAGGGATGTTTTTCTTCTTCGAGTCGTCAATAAGGAGCCGAATCCAAACCGAGCAAATTCTCACCCTAAAACCCAGGTGGGCAGCTTCCAACCATACCCCTCTTGATTAACAAAGGTTGATTCAGATACGCACAGAAAAGTCTTGATACATACATGCAGACAAAAAGCTCTAAGTCTGGAAAATGTGCAAATGAAATAGTTTTTGACGTGGGAGGCTATGGTGTCATAACATCTCAACACTGAACGCTGAGGAGCCCTGATAATTTGATTATACCCATCCCACTCCTAACATCCAACCTCAGAGAGTTCCTGGCTTTGAAAACAGTTCAGAAGGAAGAGACAATGGAGTAAGTGCCTGAGAAACCAAATGAGAAGCTTTTGAATGTAAATTTGGGAAGAGCAGACCATGCATGGTCTGACTGTCCTGACCCTTTTTGCAGGCCTACCATAAGGTCTAAATTCCACTGGAGTTCCGTACCCAATTTCTATAGACCTTAGCAGGCAGTTAAGCTAAACAACTGTGGAACAGAGGCAGTGAATGGCTTAAATGAAATTAAAGGTATATTTTTGAAAACTTACACTCTTACAGTAGAGTGAACTTGCATGAAAAGTGCAGGGATTGGGGCATGAAAGTGTTCTAGCTGTAGGTGACAGTATTTTATTACTGAGGTTTCAGCTGAATCCCACTGGAAAGAAGCAGAGTTCAGCTGAAAGCAGCTGCCTGTTTTATGCAACATCTTTTAATGTCTTAACAATGGTTGTGAAACTGTTTGGTAATGACTTTTACTACTCAAGTTAGCTTTAAAAGAAGTAGGTGAAATAAATCAGTCACATTGCTATTCATTTCTTTAGTAGTTGCAATACTTAAGTGGTCTCGGTATCAAATGGGGGACATGTTACTGTTTGTTTTGATAATCTCCATTTATGCTGTCTTCAAATAACCTCTGTTGCTGAGACATCACATTCCTTGTTTTAAAAACCCACTCCAGAAACTGATAAAATTGCATTCCAAGTGGATCTGAGCTAGTAATGAGAACCGCATGGGATGTAATAATTGTTTGCTTATTCAAGTCCCAAATTACATTTCAGATCATTTATTGCTGTAGTTCTGAAGTGGACCGCATGAACTCTTATTTTTATTTTTAATTGCCAGTGTTGGAGGCGCTCAGATGAGCAGAGTCCCTTTGCAGTACGCAGAACAGAGCCTAGCAGAATGAGGAGCTGATCTCAGTTTGTTGTCTATACGGTTGGTTCACAGCTCAGAGGAATTTCTAAGGCTGGACAGCACAGCAATAATTTCAAGGCATCCGTCCATTGCTTCGCCAGTAAATTATGTGGAATTATGTAATTGTTTTCTTAATCTTCAGTCCTGGATTGTTTTCCAGTTGTGTGAGGGGTTGTGTTCTTTTCAGGATACCAGATTCAATGGAACTGAATTCCCGAAGTATTTCATAAGTTACTGTAAGAACGAAGATAAATCAAACTGTATGGGACCAGTATCTAGATAAAACATCTCCATACATAGGCCTTGTGCAGGAGCATATATTTTCCTGATTATTACAGATTATTTTGCTGCATACGTTTCCATATTGATCCTTCTCCTAGGACGCATGGTCCAGCTCCTTTCTTCAAGCAAACATTTTAAAAGTTATCTGCACGCCAACTGGCTGTTATGTTAGTCACAACATTTTGATACTGTTATTTCTTTTAAGTCAGGAAAAGCAGGAAAATCTTTTGTTAAAAGATAAGACTGTTTTGAGTTTATTCCAGCTGAAAAAAGTAGTTCCTTGTTGTTGGAATTCAATTGTATTCTCTTTTTTTTAATTCTGTTTTCTATATAAGGATTGAATTATTAAACATATTAGCACAGCCAGATGAAAGGAGAAGCTCTTAAGCCATGGAATCACGGAATGGCTTAGGTTGGAGGGGATCATTGAGTTCCAAACCTCTGCCATGGGCTGCCAACCACCAGACCCCTCCCCGAGTCGTATATTAAAAGCTTCATTTGTATACAGTTGATGACAGACACTTCTACCTTTCACTTCTTTTTAGTCTGAGGATTGACTTAGATTATACCAGGAGTTATTTAAACTGAATATATTCATATATGCTTTTAGAGCAGGCAGCTGTACACAGTAATTCCATTTACTGACTGATAAATAGTGGATCATGCATTTATATTACATGTTTATGCCTTTGGGGAAAGATTTTATGTGAGTACAGTGGATATTTTTTCCCTCAAGGAAAGTGATCGATGTGGAAATGTCTCTTTCTTGTGGTTCAGCCAAAGCATCAGTCTGATCAGCAGCCTTTAATCAGACCGTGCAGGGAATTTCTCAGAAGTAGTTGTCCAAAAAATCCAGTATTTCAACAGGGAATAATGTTAATATTTCGATCTTGACACTTGCAGCATTTTGAATATTCATAGGTGTTAACTGGAGGGCACTGAAGATTTCATCTTGCTTTGTTCTTTAATTAAAAAAAAAAACACTTGGTTTTAAGGGTCCTTTGTCTTTCCTACAAGGCTTGAAAATTCTTCGTGGACTTTCTGGCATTAAAGAAACAGTATGATGAAGATAGAACAGACCAAGGGAAATCTCTTGCTTCCTTTGTAATTTACCTCCTGAAAGGATGGATCTTTTTGCTTTTCCCTCGTCACACTCATCCCCTCCCATAAATGATTGCCCTTTCCCATGCTCCACATCGAAGTTACTGTTTTTTGCCACTGCCGTGTCTTGGGAGGTTTGGGGAGTTACTGAGCAGGGCAATGTAAAGCCCTCAATAAAGATATGGCCCACGTGTTCAAAGCTGCCTGATGGCCTTGAATATTTGATGTGCAGAGAAAGCTGGGTGGCCAGGATGGATAGGCTGCTCTGAAAATCCCAATCTGCTTCTGGTATTCATGAATGGATTTAAAACTGTGTGCATTTAACAACAGTATTACCATAGCTGGTAAATTCATAAAGCATTATGAGGAATAGACAATAGGACCTTGCAATGGGGACTGTGAATTTTTAGTTGTTTTCATACTTTGACCACTATTATATTTTTTTTCTTATTTGTTTAAGGATCATTCAGAAAACCCTCTGGGTGCAGCAGTCACCCTGGCTCATGAGCTGGGCCACAATTTTGGGATGAATCACGATACGCTGGAGAGGGGCTGCAACTGCAAAGCATCTACTGACAAAGGAGGTTGCATCATGAATCCTTCTACAGGGTAAGTGTGAGGGTGTGTTGTTGCACTTAGGGTGGAAAACAGTTTGGTTTTGTGTCTCAGGTACTTTTAAAGAAAAAATGAAAAACTTCAAGACCTGTCAAATTTCTTTGCAGTTATTCCCCTCAAGCTGAAACAATTATACTTGTTATCAGTGCAAGACATGTACCCTTGTACTTTTCTATTTCCATATTACCAGTGTGAGAGACAGAAATGCTATAAGCAGCTGGTTAAGCTTTTCTTAAAAACCAAACTGCATTGCAAGTGGTGAATCAGAATTTCAGCCCCTCTCATCTTGCCAACAGATTATCATAGTCATAATAGGAAATGAACGATGTCCCAAGGCCAGGACTAAGATGACTGTGTAGAAAATAAAGCAACACAGGAAATATACTATTATTATTATTAGACTCTCTGTAAAATCTTTGTGTTGTGCTGAGAAGGTTTTTAGTTTTGCACAAACTTTGGCATTTGACCCTTTGTTGATATGCAGTGGTATTAACATATGAGCAGATATGTGGACAGAGAAGTTTGGTGTTTTTGTAGAAATGAAAAGCACAGGCACCATAACCAGGTAACTGATTACAGCTTGCTCCTCTGCATTTATAAAATACTATTCGAAAATGAGCAATATAATGAATGAGTTCTTCGTGTCCGCATTCAGACAAGAACCAATAACATTAAGTTGAAGAAATAGATAAGGTTTACCAAAGCTTTGTGCTGGAAAGTGGCATTCTGGACTGGATAGCCCACAGAAATGTCACTTGTCTGTGTCTGGAAGCTGGTAAGAACCAATCAGGCAAATACCTGTCAGCAGCATCTGGTAGGTACAGCTGGATTTGCCGTGGGGTGAGCGGATGTGTTCTGGATCTAGTCTGATCTGCTGGTGTGTCTTCCAGTTCCAACACTCTGCGTGTGCTTAAACCTTATATATGCATTGCTTAAAAAACCTCTTCTGCGATTTTTTTTTTTTTTTTATCAGCTCGGCTTGCTCGGAAACTGCATGTTTCTCAGAAAGGAGGGCAATATGGGAGAGGGTAGGGAGCGTTGGGCAGGATTGCTCCCTGCTGGTCAGCCAAACAACAGCTTTGGCACTTCTTCAAAGGCAAGCTGTCACTCTCCTTCAAGGCAGAAAAAAGGATTCTGGCCAGAGGCCAAACACAGCAAGTTAAGAGACAAACAATGAAAAAGGGAGTTGTGTGCTTAGAGGAGAATGAGAGTGGTTTGGGAGAGAAAAATAGCTTGGCTCTTCTGAAACAATAGGTAGTAAATATCCCTACGGAATTGCTTTCTGCAGCAAGTCAGGGCTATTAAACACACTGTGAAAACAAACTGAAGGTGGCTCTGAAGTGAGGTGGTATGATGGTGGGTATGCAGGGGGCAGGCAGGTCTGGGCTCTGAGCTCCAGAATGAGGCGTGTAAGATTTTGTCATCTCAGCTGAGCTGCTGGCTGGGCATCCAGCTGCTCTGCTTTGGGGAATAAATACTGGAGATGCAGTCAGGACAGAAGTTGCTAGATGCTTTCCGAATTCAGCCTGTGGCCATATCTCTAACATAGGGTTAGCTAGCTTTTCTGTGGTTCTGCTTTCAGCACCACAGAATTATAGAATCATAGACTGACCTGGGTTGAAAAGGACCACAATGCTCATCCAGTTCCAACCCCCTGCTATGTGCAGGTCGCCAACCAGCAGACCAGGCTGCCCAGAGCCACATCCAGCCTGGCCTCGAATGCCTGCAGGGATGGGGCATCCACAGCCTCCTTGGGCAACCTGTTTCCACCTTAGCCCAGTGGGTTTATCAGAAGGCATCCCTGGTATGGCAGTCCAATCACTTGACTCTGGGCATGGTCAGAGCAAGGTCGTACCTGCTCACGATGTTTCTCCAAGCAACTCAGTTCACTTTATCCCAGGGTTTCAGCTGGTGGGTTACCAGCTGTGCTGCCTTAGCAGTGCCATACCCAACACCAGCACTTCATAGGTATGGAACCATGAGGTGCACCAGAGCTTTGTCACGCTCTCTGGATTTTCACCAAATTTTATCTACAACTTATGCCCAAGGAAGAGTTGTGACATTCACAGAAAAGAGTGTACTGGTGTGTTTGCACGGATTATTGAATTATAAATGGAAATTTTAACATTGGGTTTGTAGCCTTAGGCTTTACCTTCATGCTGTGCTGTCGATATGTAATAAGTATTCCAGGAGAATACTTTATGCCTTAAGCCAAACTGTATTTTACCAATTTAAAATTAACACTTTCAATATTTACCCAACATCTGACCAACAGTAGTATTCCTCTGAGCACCATTATTCAAGGAACATCGAACAGTTCCCAACTCTGCAAGCGTCAGTTAAGAGAAGGTCAAATTAATATTCAGGCATTTTTGTCAGTGACACAGCTGGTGTGATTGAGTGCACCTCCAGCAATTTGCAGAGGACAGTAAGCTGCAGGGTTTGGTGCATGCAACACACAGGAGGGATGGGATGCCATCCAGGGGGAACTTGTGAGGGCAAAGCTCTTGAAGCTCAACAAGGCCAAGTGCAAGGTGCTGCACTTTGCTCTCAAGCACAAACACAGGCTGGGCAGAAAATGGAATGAGAGTGACCATGAGGAGGACTTGGGGTTTTGGTTGATGAGAGCTCAGTGTGAACCAGCACTTTCAGCCCAGAAATCCAATTGTATCCTGGGCTGGATCAAAAGAAAGGAGTGGCAGTAGGGCAAGGGAGGTGATTGTCCCCCTCTGTTTTCCCCTTGTGAGAACCCAGATGGAGAACTACATCTGGGTCTGGGGTGCCCAGCATAAGAGGATATGAACCTGTAGGGGTGATTCTAGAGAAAGCTATGAAGATGATCAGAGTGCTGGAGCACTTCTCCTGTAAAGAAAGGTCAGGGAACTGGGCTTGTTCAGCCTGGAGAAGAGAAGGCTTTGGGTATCTCCCTAAATTTTCCACGCTTAAGAATGCAAATATTCTTCCTGACAGTTACATAAAACCAGGAGAGTTATAGTGAAATCCAAGGTGTTACTCCAGATTTATATCACTGCAACTGAAGCCTTCCAGAACCTGTAAGGGGCCATCAAGAAAGATGGAGAGGGACATTTTACAAGGGCATGTACTAATACTAACAGGACAAGAGGTAATGCCTTTAAACTAAAAGAAGATAGATTTAAATTTAGCATAATGAAGCAAATCTTTGTGATGAAGGTGTTGAAGCACCCGAACAGGTTGCCCAGAGATGCTCTGGAAGGCCTCACCCCTGCATATGATCAAAGCCAGGTTTGAGCAACCGAATCCAGTGAGTGGCAACCCTGTCCACCTCAGGGGATTGAAGCTAGATGGTTTTTAAGGTCCTTTCTGCCCCCAAACCATTCTGATTTTCTATGAATCTATGATATTCCCTACCTGAAAAACATCAAAACACAGAACATGTCAGGGTGGCTAAACACATTTGGAGAGAAGTTTGTTCTGTGCACTGGCACTCACGCTGTGCCCTTCTAATTTCTGTTAGTTTAAGCTAAATTTAATACGTAAAAGAAAAGGGGAAAAAAAAAATCCTTGGGCTGAAGTAAAAAGCGTGAGCTGCTGAGAAGTCCTTATCTAATCTCTAAAAAGGGTCGGAAATATCTGGGCTATAACAAAAATGCCTCTGCAGACCTGACTTTTGAGTCATTGGTGTGGTTCTGCAGCAAAAGGGAATGTTTGAAGACTTCTTACTTAAAAGTGATTTCATTAATTATTGCCATCTTCTTTCAGTTCTTATGTTTCAGTCTTTGAAGAGGTTAGCATTAAAAAGTCATCTTGGAAATTACTTCTTGGTGGAAAAAATCTCCAGGGATCAGTCTGGAATTTAAACTCTGTTGGATCTATCCTTTAATGAGCTTCTTAAAGCTTTCACTCCTAAAAGATGCCAGCAAGATGTGTACCTCTGTTGTGTGAGCAGCAAATGCCTTAAGGACCCAATACTTCAGCAGAATGTATTTTGTGTGGCATGGGTTTAAGCGCATGAAACAAACCCATAATTTGTGGCACTCCAGATCTTTTTGAGATTCAAATATCTCTTACGGAAACCACGTAAATCCCATCGTAGAACTGTGTGGGTTTTTACTGCAAAAATAGTATCAACAAGGAAATGTTTAATATGATCACATTGTTCTCTTTTTATGTGTATGTTTTAATGTTATTCGTTCATTTCTTTTAGTTGTTTTGACCATAAACTGTTTCAAGTGAAAAGAAGGTGATAAGGAGTCTTAAAGAGATTTGCAAATGTTTTTATTGTGGTTTGCAGTATCTGAAAACAAAGGGACTAAGCTGAGTCAGCAAGGCCATCTCACTATTCTGCTTGTTTTCCAAGTATCTCCCTAAATTTTCCACTCTTAGGAATGCAAATATTCTTCCTGACAGTTACATAAAACCAGGAGAGTTATAGTGAAATCCAAGGCATTATTCCAGATTTATGTCAGTGCAACTAAACAGAATTTACCTCAAACTGCGGAGCAAAATTATGCCAACTAACTGTGATAAGTTCTTTAATAATTTTGCAGATGTACTGTTTATGTGCTGCTTCATCAAAATGATGCACAGTTATCTCCCTAGTGGTTGTAACCAGGTGAGTTTCCCCAAACTAGTTGAAAGCTTCATATACGTTTGAAACTTCTAGCCTAGCCTTAAGGGGAGCCAAACATTTTTAGCTATCCATCTTCCCTCCAATAAACCTAATGGTTTATGCTTCACCTCACCCATGTCTGGGGCCTTGCCAAGACCATGCTCTTCTAATTTATATATGGGGGACTTGCACAGCCGGCTGCTCTTCAGGGCAGATGAGTGTACTGTAAATGTGATCTTCATTACAGTTAACAGAAAGTATTCCTTGATGCTTCTCCATGTTTCTCCTGCAGTTTAGGTGTTAACGAGATCCCAGGAATCCACAAAGGATAACTAATCTTACCAAGCACATTCAAATGCTGAACCTACTATAGTCCCTAACCCTTCTCGGAGCCCGGTGACAAGGAAAGCTGCTTTCCTTGTCATCTCCCAGAAATGTGTTGCTCTTATCGGGATCAGGAGAATTCTTGTTGCTATTTCATCTTGGCCAAAGGTAATTGAAATGCCAGGCAGGCTGCAGTTCGTTTCATCTCTTTTTGAACTTCCACATACAGTAGTGGGTTTTCACCATGCAGACAGAAAAGGGGATGACTGGGGAAGGGCTGCTCTTCTCCCCTCCAGCCCCCTTTTGCATCTCGCTGTGGGAACGTTGTACCTTTGAAAACAAGGATCAAGAAACAGCACTGTGTGTCCAGTCTCCCAGGTCCTACCACACACCAAGCACAGCCTGGCAGCAGCTCATGTAAGTCTACTCTGACTCTTATTTTTATCTTGGCTCTGTACTGCTTTTCTTCAGTGAGCGTGATGAAGAGATGAAATGCAAAGTAACTGAAAATAGCAAATCATCAGGAAAATGAAAATACTGTACTGCTAAAACACTTTTTTCAAGACATGGATTCAAGTTTGTGGGGTTTTTTTGGGAACTACAAAACCCAGCGTGTTGAGAGAGGGCCTGGCCATTACTGTTCGCCTGACAGATTTTTAAATAAAAGAGTATCTCTTTATCAACGTTTGTTTCAATCTAAGCTCCTCAGCGGTCCTGCTTTTCCTCTGTTCTGATAACTGCCTTGTCCAGGATGTGTGCTGGTTTGCATCCCAGCGATGACATGTATGTAGTGATAGGGATGGGGAGATGTTTGGTGCCACGCAGGAAGGTCTGCACCACTAACATAAACAAGGAAGCAGCTCCTCCGTGATAACTGCTCTGCACAGCAACTCCGCTCTGTCACGTTCCTTTTACTGTGATGTTGCTTTAGAAAAATCAAAGAATGAGATGAATCCCTCTATGCCTGCCTCTTTTTTTCCAGTTCTTATCTTGGATCTTGTGTTACCGTTTCCATTTTTGCAGCTAGAATTTAAAGGCAGTATATCTTTTCGATTTGGTCAGGTTTTAAATTCAATTTGCTCAGATAAATATGACTGCATTTGTTACAGGAAAGTGAAGCTCGGTCTGTGACTATGCTGGTGGAGATGCCCGTGTTTTGTCTTTGCTGCAGGATGCCTTGGGGCTCTACTGCAGCCAGGGACCAAGTTTTTGTGTGGTGATCATAAGTGAGGGAAAAGGAGAAATGTGATTTAAATCAATTCTTAAACCTCTCAGATATCGGTCATAGTTTTAGAGGATTTTTGTGGAACTGTGGCTTGCAGTTGAAAAGAAAAACTAATTTTGAGTAATTGCTTTTCAGTGCACGATTTCACGTTAATTATTGAGCTTTGGAAGCAGGGTCTGGGGGAGGAGGACAGTCAAGAGCACATAATAGTAGTTGAACTGGGGAGGTAGAAAAATAGTGGTTTGTTTACTGTAGAAATTTGGAGAAGACTTTCTTTTAACAAATTCAAAATGCACTCACTATTGCCAGTGTGTTTTTAGGTAAAACTTATACCTTTGTGGTTAGAAGTAAAATAAAGACCAGCAAGAAGGTACAGATTTGTGAATGGGATTGAGAGCAAAACATGATTTACTAAGAATTGTCTGAGTGACGTTCCCAAATTAAGCTAATTGAAGTATTGCTGAGGAGGGATGGAGAAAAGTTAAAGATAGGAAGAACCATCAGGAGAGTTTCTTTCAGATACTTGTGAAGAAGAGCATCAGTACGTACTGTATTTTAATTCCCCCTGGGAACAATTAGGTATTCTACACTGAACACTGAGTATATTAGCTATAATGGAGGCTAAATGAAATGTTTAAGTGGAAATGTAGTGTTCTTTCCTTAGTAATAGTACCAGATGTCTACCTCTTCATGATTGACTAAAAGGTGATGCCAAGCAAGACCCTTAGTAGCACAGATGATGTTATAAATGAAAGTTTTCTCGCTTGCCCCTGGTGATGTTGGTCTGTGGGTCAGCTGTGCAAGTGCTCTAAACACCCAAGCACTAGGAAGCATTTGTTCTTTGATGAACGTTTTAAGCCATTTCCCAGCTGTTTTGAAACTGTAGCTCTGTATGATCTGGGAGATGCTGCTATCCTTGAAAGGCAGCTTTCCTGCGAGTGAGAAACTAACAGTAACATTTGATGTTTTACTTTCATGCATAAACTTTTGATACAGATTCTTACACTTTCAGACCTCCAAGGTTTTTCCAGTGGTTGCCATCTGTGTAAGGGCAGAATTCTCTGTGTGTAACTGGCTCTTGAGGAGTTCCAGCCATCGCTTTGCATCTTCTTCCCCAAGCCATGAGGGCCCAAGGGTGCTCTGGAAGTGCTCCCCTGAGCCACTGAAGTGTCAAAGTGTGGGCTGATGGGACTGGATGTTTGTTCCCTCTGTTAAAGTAAATGGGTGTGTGGATTATGGAATCTGCATACAGGTTCTCTGTACATAAGCCAGAGTTATTTCTGATTGTCAGATAATGCCCACAGCAAACACAGTGAGGTAATGTTTTGGGCAACGTGCCCCGTGGATCTAAGCTCCAAATTGTCTTATTGCTGTGTGATGGTTTATTTCCACCTCTGGTCAACTGGACTAGAGCTTTATGGGGCTATGTGGTTATCCAGGTCATGGAAACTATCCAATTTAAATGTCAGAGCAGAAGAACGGTGTCTATTACGTGATGATCTGTTTGATAGCTGAGGCCCGCAGTTATCCTGGTGTAGCTGTGAACAGCAGGATCTGAGCAGGATCAGGACATGCTCAGCAGCTTCTTTGTCTCCCTTCACCACCAAGGGACCAGCATCCTATCTCTAAAGCTTGTTGTTGTGTGGTTCCTGTCTTTTGATGATGCTGAAGGTCTGTTCTTCCCTCGTGTATCACCCATTGCCATTAGTGAGCCTTAGGATTGCACATCAAAAGAAGGCTAATGACAGTAATGATGGTTTTATAATGCATAAATATATATTTGCATGATAGATAGGTGGTTGGTGTCTCTTGGAGAGCCGTTCTGCCCAGAACATTCAACTCTCAAAGGCTCTTATGGGGAATTTCTATTTTGTCGTCTGCTTTTCTTTGTTGTTTTCAAATGAGCATAGAACAAAATGTATTTAACTATACTACAAGTATGCAGCTAAATACATAAAACGAGAAGTCAAAATTTACTAAGGACAAGATAGGAAAGAACTAACCATACTCGTAGTCTACTACATTCAGTATTAGTCTCAGTCACTGTTCTTTTACAAAAAAAAATCACCTGAAGAAAGCAGGATAATGTGTTCCCTTGATTTTTTTTCACTGCTGGAACACAGTTTCCGGAGTATGTAGAGCTGTACATGAAAATGTACACTGTTTGGAGATCCATAGTAGCTTCAGGAGCCAGCCAGGCATGCCATGAACACAGCATCTTGGCTTTGGTGCCAAACACAACTTGAAGCAAAAAAACAGATTCCATCATATGTTGGAGTCAATATACACACATAGTTGAAGTGCTAAAAAAAAAGAAGAAGGCAGACGGTCATGTGATGAATGGGATGGAGACCAGAAATACAGTGTGGGAAAGGACTTTTTAATTTACTGACTGGTGCTCTTTTGTCCTTGCTTGGCATCTCACAGTACCTTCTTAAGCATTAGCTAATCAAGCCATCATTAGTTGCACAGTATTTCCTGACCCCTCTCAGTTTGTTTGCAGCTGTGCAGACCTTACTTTGCATTTTTCAGTCTGGCAGCTTGGAGACTTCAATCTGTGGAGTCAGCAGAACTATCTGCAATTACCTCTGTTGCGAGTTGAAGAAAATGAAATTATCTTTAAGATATAAACAGTTTCTAATTAAACTCTAAAGCTGCTTATGTTTCCAAACTGGTCTGAGCTCAGCCTGAGTAATTTAGCAGATTGCATTCTGGTCCTTCCTTTAGTAGGAAACAGCCATGAGATTGCAAACCAGATTTATGTCAGTCCTTTCCTTAACTCCTCATGTCTGCAGCCCATTTGGCATCCCCTTTTGGTTAATAATTTCCATACATTACAGATATATTTAATTGTTTTAGTAAATAAGATCTGTGCGTTAGTAGCATGGGTTAAAATTCTTTCTTTTCCTGTTTCTTAGTCCTCTGCAGGAGCAGATCACTGTTAGCAATTAGCACGCAAAGCTACAGGGCAGCTCCTTATGAAAAAAAGAAAAAGAAAAAAAAGGTTTTGCTTTTTAGTTTAGCTTAGCATCCCACATCTCAGGAGATGTGCTGTTATAAATGAAAATATTTTTCTTTTTTGGTGTATTCTAGAGGAGGACTCAGAGATTTACAGCATGCATTTTCTGTAAGTGAAGCTGACAAGGGGAGAGGTTACTTCTCAAATGAAAACACATTTTACTTCTGGTCTGATTATTTATAGCAGATACTTTAGGACAAGTCATGTTTCTACCCTGAGATGTATCCAGAATGGGCACAGCTTTACTGGATTGGATGCTGGCATGTGAGAGTTGAGCTGCATTTTGTCTTGTCAGTGTAATATCCATACAAAATATAGCTCTGTAAGGGGCATTTGTCTCCTGTACTGCTGCTGTTGCCATGACCCATAAGAAGAAATCATGTAAGGACATTTTGCTTTATCTTGGCTTTCTCTTTCAAGGGAAAAAAAAAAAAAAAAACAGAACACCACATATCAGACTGCAAGTAGTGCGGTGCATGGAGAATTGAGTGTGCAATGTCCAGTTATAGTTGGTGTTAACAAATTCCAAACTCTAGGAGTATAAATGGAAACATACCTTACAGGGCATATTCTTAAGGTCACATGAATGCTTTTTTTCTTTTTTTGAACATGTGTTGTAAGCCCTGAAGCATTGTAAGGAACTGATGTTGACTTGGAAGTCTGAATCACTGTAATTAAATGATGCCTACAGCTGCATTTGCCACAGTTGTCATGGGGATCACAGAGCCTTTTTTGTCTGGGATAGATTTGCAAAAAGTTTAGCATTCAGAGAATGAAGATGTCTGTTTTACCCCCAATAATGAATCTTCAGAACCAAATGCTGCAGTCACAGTAGTGGGATGGATGTAAGCAACCACCAGTTCTAATGGGAAGTCACAGAAAATAGAGATGTGAAATAACTTGGGCTCCTAAGGAGCCTTCCTGGCTTATTCTAAAGTAGCATGGAATTTGTATTCATCTTCATCACTGACATTCTCCTGGCAGCCCATCGGCTTCAGATGTGAAATCCAAACTCCATCCAAGTTGACAGGAAAGCCTCTATGGACTGCAGCATGCTCTGGATTTCATCAGGATCCTAAGGATCCCTTCAGATTTTTTCACTTGCTTGCTTAAGGATCCCTGAGGTACAGATCACAAGTAGATCTATTCTGTTCTGTTAGGTTGATATGATGATTACGTGCAATGCTGATACTAACTAGCTTATTTTCACTTCTATTTGCCTGATGTGACACAAGTGATGTGGGGAAAAAGCTGTTTTTTCCTCAGCTCTTATCTTGCAGAGTGCACACTAGGAAGGTGGAAATGCTGGGAGATTGCAGCCTGATTCCTGGCCTTGTTAATGCCTCACTTATCTTTTCTCTGGATCTCCTAAAAGAGGAAAAAATTGAGGCGAGGTGCTTGCAAGTCAGATACTCCTGTCTTTGAGTCCTGATTTATTAAGAGACTGGGTAGTACGGCCATTAGGTGAAATCAATGCCAGTCTGTCCCCCAGGTATATATTCATTCTAGTGTTTTGCAGAGCTCTGCTGTTTTTCTCTAGGACCCTTGTCTCTTGTCTTTCCAGCTGTCATTTCTGTAAGATTCTTTCTGCTAATGCTGCTGCTACAGTGAGCTGCTTCCTTGTGAGATTTGTTCAGAGATGCTTCCCAAATCTCCTCTTCTTGGCCTGGCTTCCCCCTCCAGAGGATTTCATGCTTCTCTGAGTCTTCTTCCCTTAACCTGCTGTCGTTTGAATCTACACCTGGTGTGCAGGCTTATCTAGCCCAAGCCTATCTGTTGAAGCCAGGTAAGTACCAAAGTATGGCAGGTCTTTAAATCAAAGAATCACGGAATCATTAAACTTGGAAGAGACCATTAAGATCATCAAGTCTAACTGTTAGCCTACCCCACCATGCCCCCTAAGCCATGCCAACAAGGGCTACACCTCCGTGGCTCTTGAAAACCTCCTTGGGTGGTCAGACTGTCCCAGCACCACCTGGGGGGATAACTGTGCTTCTTTTGTTCTTCTGAGTGTGGTGCATCGTGAGTTGTGGTTAGGTACACGTTGGCAGTACAGGAGCTTGCAAAGGTGAAATGGGTAAATGTGCATAAATATCATCGGTTGATTTTCCTCTGTTAGCACTTTGGTTTGCTGCTTCCTTTGGTTTAGTTTGGCTTGCTTTTTGAAAAATGATTTTGTTCTGCTCCTTCACCTGAACTATGAAGTGATCCTCTCAAACCCCCTGTTCCCAATGTCAGATTTAAATATATATTTTTTTGTCAGCTGCTCCTGACCTATTTAAAAAAACAATTCCAAGGTTTTTCAAAGGACGAAAATCAGAATAACCTCCTACAACGAAAGCTGATTATAAAATCACATTGGGAATACATGAAATGTCACCAGGACACGATGCTGTCCTTAGCATTTCAAGCAGGGTCAAACAGTGTCTTTTATCTAACAAAAAATTGGTGGGAAGGTGACCTCCAGCAAGGGATTTTGAGCAGTGAGGTGGACCGTTTATCTTTATTTGCTTATTACATGCTGAGGATGCTGAGTTTTCTGCAGCAAACGCAGGGAATGCTGGTGATGCTTTTTACTTCTGGATTCCTTCAGGGCAGGCAGAGGCATGGGATGCCTGCTGCCCTGATTTCCTTTAGCCTGGGAGCAGACCTGACCTGGCCTTTTTATGCCTCCCTCTGTTATTTGTTGCATTGGATTAACCTCAAATTCTAAGCAGTAGATCGTGAAACCTGAACTCTCAGCAATCCAGCAAATTTTTATTAATGAGGTAGCGGTCTAAAAGGAAACAGAGCAAAAGATGAGCCAGAGGCAAATTCAGACTGATTATAGCTACTTTCCTTGGCTGTCTGGTTTCCAACAGGAAGAACAGTTGTCTGAGTTCAATTCCCATAGAGCTTTTGCAATGCAGATAACTCCGGCGTATCGTCAGAGTACTGTCAAGATTGATAAATCGGTTCGGTATTGCTTCACCCCAGAACAGAAATGAAAGTCACAACAGGCCTCGCAACGAGAAAAAACTTCTCTGACTGTACATTCATCAAAGTAAAAGTAACTGCTAATAATGTTTTATTTGGCAGTTTTGTGGCTGCAGAAGTATCAGGCCATGACAGTGTATACTGTATAAAACCATTAAGTGTTGTTCCTTTGCAGAAAGTTTTTTTTTTTTTTCTGGACCATTCAGCCATTTGTTTCATCACTGCCTTCTGCCCTGAAGTCTAACATTCAGTACTATAAATCTGCCTTTCCAAGTATTTCAGGGAGTTAAATTTTCACCTTCAGTTTAATGGGAGAGGTCAAATCTCAGCTGGGACTGTGACAATCCTGTCTGGGCACCTGAAGTAATATTGCTTGAATGATGTCTGGAAATCTGCATTATTCCCAAGGCTAAATGACAGTGAGCCGAAAGCATTTGTGAGTGAAGTTTAAACATTTATTTGGAAAGACTTTATTTCAATAACCAAGGCAATTTCATTGTAGCACAACAGGCAATTGCCACTACATATCAATTAATTTAATCACTGGTGTGACGTTCATGGTTATTTATTGGAAGTGTAAAAACTACCGTAGAGTGAACATGACAAAAGCTGTGGGAGAGATCCAGGCTTGCTTTTAAATCACTGACCATGAGCTCAGACAGCAAGAGCTTTGATGTCACGTATAACTACATGGCCCAATTCTGTGCTCTACTTTATTGATGCTTTAGGGATTAAAACTATAAAAGAGGAGCTACATAGTGAAAAATAGGCTAGAAAAAAGAAGTATGAGTTGCCAGACGTCTAATTTCTTTTGAAGCAAACTTCCTACCTCAATACTTTATGTAGATTAAAACAAAATTGCTTTTTGCAAGATCTTTTTCAGTGAGAGAATCTGCAGCTACCTTTAGGATCTCCTTTTACTTCAATATGCTCATGAGATCTACTTTAAAACTATATGTCTTTCTCCCTCAAAAGTTCTTACAAACAAAGCCGTTATTTAAATAATAGATTAACACGACCTCCATTCTATGGCAGTTGCCTGATTTTAAACAATTGCTGCTGAAACGTGAGGGGTATGAAATAATGGGTAATGACAGAACTTTATACATTGAGAGATCTATAGCATTTGAAAACCTATTTCAATATCAAAGGAAACGGGATTTATCTCTTGCTCAGTACCCTGTTCTGTGAGGTTCTCTATGATTACTAATTCATTAACATAAGACGCTGCACAGAACAGCTGAAGTGTCTAAAAATGTCATCTAATAGCAAATTCCGTTTTGTTCTACTAGGCTCGTATCTCTTAGGAGACCTGGAAAGTTGTTTTCAAGAGATGGAGAGCAATAATGATGTCTAGAAGGTTAAAACCAAAGAGGATGCCTTTATGTGAGAAACAATTATGTCAATTAGATGGGGAGATAGAGGAGGCTGGCAAATTGTCATGGCTCCTTGAAATCAACACCTCAGTGGGTCTGAAACCACTGATTTCTGTTGAGTTTCTGCCTTTCTAGAGTGTTACTTTTGTTTTACTCTCTCTACTGCTGACGGTGTGTCAGTACAAAAAATGACTTGTACATGAATTAACAAAAGCAAGACTATCTCTGTATTTTAAGCTTAAAAAGTTGGGTTTAGGTTCATAGGTAAGGCTGGGATTTGCAATAGGAAACTGACACGTTGGTTCTTAACTCGTTCTGTGGAGCATGAACAAGAGGGAGCTCAAACGTTCATCTTCTACCTCCAGAAGTAGGACCGGAGTTGCTCCCCTTCTCTCCAGCTGGAAGTGAGCCACTCTGCAGCCAAAAATCAACAGTTTTGCAGACTAAAAAGAGTAAGTGAAAACATATATGGCTTCCCAAGACATCCTGAAGTTCTCTGATTCCGTGGTTTGCTTAAGAACACGTTCTAAAGAGCAAACTCCTGTTACTGTTGGCAACTTCTTACATTAAAAATTCACTGATAAAATTAAAATGCAATTTGGAGTGCAGCATTAACACCCTACCTAATCTTTTCTTCCAAGAAAGTGTCTTTACACATAGGCTACTCTGACAAATAAAAAATACATATCCTTTTTTTTTTTGACTTCTGTTCCACCCAGAGGTTTGTATTCAATAGGAAGGTGAAAGCGTCTCCCTGCTCGACTGAACATTGCTGTTGGTGTGGACCCTTGCTTAAAAGAAAAAACAGGGTCATGGCAGCTGTGTATCTCAAAGAGTCCTGGGGCTAATGGGAGACAACTCCGTGTCTTAACTGAATACCTCTTTATCATGAAAAGTGTTGGAAATTCAGATGCATGACTAGGTGAATTTCTGACTGAGAGCTGGGGCTGAGCCCTGCTCTTGTCTTTGTGCACCTTCATGTTCACAAAAACATTGCTGGTGCCTGAGCTGTTCCATGCAGAGCCTCTCAGGCATGATTTTTCTAGCATTCTGGACAAATCCAGGTCCCACTTTCTGCACCTTTGGAAATTAGTGAGTCAGCAGTGATTTCAGGAGGCATGTACAGGAAAATCAAAATGCCCTTTTAAAATTAATATAATCTCCAATTATCGTATTACCTCAGGGAAGAAGGCCCTGTGGTACTTAATAGACCTCTTTGGGGCTGTTGTGCATTTTAATTGAGTGAATAATTGTAAAACACTTCAGGGCCTTAGGTAAAAGGCTCTGTATAAACATTGCAATAATGCTGAATAATCAGATTGTGATATGAACTGGAATGAATGAACCCTGTAAATAGATATATAATGTATGCATTTGTATAATGTGTATGTGTGTGTGTATATATATATATATATATATACACCAGTATTTTGGAGAGAACAAGTCAGTGACCTTATAAATGACCTACTGTTCTTGAATAAGAAAATCATCTGAGATTGGATAGGATAATAATATTCATAGTAATCATAATGTTCATTTCCAAGACACAGTGGGCCCACAGCTGTGCCGTACACAGAATTGCCAGAAGTATTGATGGAGATGCTGTTTCAGTGGCTCTTGAGAAACAGCAAAATGTGTGTCTCAAAGGAAGTCTCTTGTCTGATGGTAGAGGAACATGGAGGAGGCAGACCCGAGGTGCTAAATGTTCAGGCACCAGTAGGTGTAGATGGACATATAGAAGTTTGGGAGAGCAAAGGGAGTTCCACTTCTGATGGCTTTCCCAAGGTTTTTCTGCAGTCCTGTGGTGGGATTTTGTGCTTGGAGCAGGGATCTCCTGCAGCCTCAGTCAGTGCCATTCCTGTTGTGCTCAAGCTAGAGATTGGGATGACACTGACAGCAATGGCAAACGCTGCTCCTCAGCAAGACCTGTGCTAGGGCTGTAGCTGACACAATGTGCTACCATGCATCAATCAGCAGCCACTGTCTTCCTCCTGAATGCTTTGGCTGCCTTATCTCTGAAAACTGTAATTTTCTGGGGCAGTGATTCTGTCTTTTTCTGTGCTTGTACTCTCTTGTTCTTCAGTCCATTAGGAGGGGGAATGCCTCTGAAAAGGAGATGATGGAGATGAACTTTTAGAGTTCATGCAAAAAAAGAAACTGTGCTGAGCAATGTAGTGCTGGTACAAAGAATTCTCTTTTCTTAAAAGGGACTTGACGCTTCCCGTGACGATGTTGCTTCACTTAGTTAATGAAAGGAGCCATCTAATACAGGCTAAATGTAAAAGTAGATGGAGGAAACTGGCATTTGAATGGCTTGAGTGCTCAAAATATAAATGAGTGGGACAAGACCAGACTCTGTTTATAAAGGAATCAATTACCAGCCATCATTTTACTACTGTGAATCTCTCATTTGCAGGAGCAGTCAGGGCTGTTTTTGCTGGGAACTGGGACAGACACTGCTTGATATTACACACATCTTTTAAGCACTGAGGAGACACTGAGGAATGCTGCAGGTTCAAGAGGGGTAGAAAGACTCTATAATGATTTTTCTTACTGTAAATTCACTGAAAAGACTGAAATAGTGCCAGGCACAATCTGAGTTCTGCAAAGTTGTACCCACAGCCAGAACAGTTCAACAAAATGATCCATTTTGTATTAGATGTACAGATTCAAATGGTGTAGCCAGTGTGTGAGCTATTCAGGATGTCAGAGTAGGAATAGGTTGGACTAAATTGCTATTTAATTTCTGTTCAGAGCAGTAATATGGGTTGTTAAAGGAAGTGTTGTAAGTGATACTGGCATATAGTGATTGCTAATTATTATTATTATTTTTTTTTTTACATCTGGGAGGTCCTTTAGTGGCCAGTACAAGTTGGTATCTGAGAGCTATTCCAAAAGAAGTAATGCATGGAGTACCACTAAGGCCAAGCAAGGATATTTACGTTCTGTCACTGAAATCACAGAGACAGGTGAAGGGTTGTCTTTGCTTTGGATGCTCCGTTGCCTTTTCCCACCCAAAGACAGTCCTTCCAGATGAGGTCTGAAGCTGATTCATAGGGCTGTGTGGGGAAACTTGCTGCACTTTTTAGAGGATGAGTATCCTTCACGTGATTATTCATCATTTTTCATAAGCTCTAGATTCGCTTAAATGGAACGCTTAGTGCTACCAACATCTGATAACCCTTCCCATCTGCCAGAATTTGCAGGCTTCTGATGAACTGGTTTAAAAATTGCAAAGGCAAATAAAATGTAGCTTAAAATCACAATGATCAAATGCTGTGGCTGTTACATGGGATTATTTTGTCAAAAAAAAAAAAAAAAAAAAAGAATAGTTGTGTGTCATAATATCATGGTATTAAATACCAATTATGTTTCCAGTGAAATACCGACTGGGATCAGTTGATCTGGTATCTTGTCTTGCATTGTATTTACCCTTCACTGACTCTGTTTCCACTTGTTGGGTTCCTCTCTGTTTTTACATTGGTTTATTTTGAGCTTACTCGGTAAAGAAAAGATATTCAGAAAATTTCATCAAATAACATGTGCTGCACTGATGTCAGCTGAGGAAATCAGTGTCAAGAGCAGGAAAAGCCAGAAGATGAATGGATCTTTTAGTTCAAAATAGGAAACAGCTTGAAGTTCCTTTGAGGGGAAACAGAAACCTCATTCATTAACAATGACTTTATTTCACCTCTGGTTAAGAGCAGGGATTCTGTTCCCCCCTGATGGACAGGCACATCTCACATTCATGCAAATGACCCTGAACATTCATGGATACAAAGGAGCAGCCCTAAAATATTGATAGTTTTGACCAGCAAGCTGTTCTCGTGAACTGCATGTGGCTCAGACATCTGGCACAGGGCAAAATGCATTATTTGTATTCCTGAGTTGACTTCAGACAGTCTAAGGTCTGTGTGTCTCCCTGCGTTCATCTCTGGATATCAAAGTAAATCTGTGCTGCTGACGTGAAGGAAGTTGTCTGGATGATGCAATATTCATTTGTTTGCACTTTGATATGAGGATCGTGTCTGATCAAGCACTTGTATACTTTGTTCAGGATTAATTACTTAGGTATGTCGGTGGTTCCTGGGTTTTTGTTGGTGTTTGATAGTGTGCATCCATCTATGTGTTCATAGTGATGCATGCAGAACTGTGTGCCTTTTTTCCAATTGAACTAAGAGTGGGGGAGGAGGTCCTGGTGTCCAGCTAAGATCACTTCCAATTGTGCAGTATAGAAAAGGTCAGTAGAAAGTTTTGCTCCTCTTTGTACCTTCTCATTTCCCCTTGGGGCTGGAGCTGCAGCTAGCAGCCTGGTTCTTACCTTGTGCTATTCTGGAGTTTGTTTATTTGTCTTTAATTCCAGGCATCGGAAGCTATATCACACCTGAAATTGTCAAGCGTTTCTTTTTGTAATAGGAATTATCCCTTTTGAATAGCTATCAGCATCACCATCCACAAAGCAAGCATTTCATTTCGGAATATTAGAAATAACAGTTGATTCATTGAAGTCTGAAGTTCAGCAGTGCAGAACTTCCATCTGTTATCTGGCTTGTTGGCAAGGCTTATGCCCTGTCCTTAATAATACATGATTGATACAAAGCGTTCGGTGAATAAAGTCCAGTCATTAGCAGGTTGTCTCCCTGTGCTGCTGTAATGTTAAATTACTACTTGGCTCTGGAGCAGCAGTGAGGAAGGTCTAGGGTCTTAGGGGAGATGAGGCAGCTTGAAAGCTGTTTTTCTGCTTGGTGGTGATCCAGATTTGATGTAATTGTGTGCACAGCTCAGTGCAGAGAGGGCATGGCAGGTTTCTTTAGGATATGATATTGATGGCTGGACCCAGGTGCTACTTGTCTCCTTTCCTTGAGTCCAACTGCAAACGTTCGTGAATGAGAATGGAGTAAAGTTCTCCAGGAACAGTGCAGGATATTTGGAGACATTTGTACTATGCTGAATCATTTTGCAAATGGTCTATGTGATTTCCAAGATAAATCACAGGCTCTATGTGCCTGGACAGCAGGGTCAAATTCTGCTCCCAGCAATGTGAATTCAAAACGTGAGTAATTTCAGTAGTCTTTAGAGTCATCCAGATTTAAAATAAGGACTGCCTTTGCTTTAATGACGTGGTTTCTAAGCTGGACTTTGAATTACAGAAGCGGGTTCTTATCAAATAACATTGTTTTTCCTCTTTTTTTTTCTTTTTCCTGAAAAAGCACAGGGATTTTGCCATGCTGCCAAGAGAGGTGAATGAATACTCCATCTGATGTTAAAATTTCCAAGAAATCTTAGGATGTTTTGCAGTCCTCCGAATGCTAGAATCCTCCTGGCAAACCCAGCATTCCTTTAGGATCTTGATCAGAATTTGCTCTGTAACCATGTGCAGAAGTGGGAGAAGGAATCCCACGTATGAAAGCTCTCAGTCCTTACCAGTCACTGCCTTACAGTCAGAAATAGCATTGCACTGCACGTCGATGGCAACGTCTCAGTGTGATGTTAAAGCGTTAAAAATTTGAATGGCACCTTCTTGTTTGTGCACAGGTGTGCTGAAAGGTCACCGGTTTGAGAAGAGATGTTTTCATCTGATAGTACTTCTTTTTTTATAATTCTTTTCACGTATTTTTCTTCCAGCTATCCATTTCCCATGGTGTTCAGCAGCTGCAGTAGAAAGGACCTGGAAAACAGCCTGGAGAAAGGAGTGGGGATGTGTCTGTTTAACTTGCCTGAAGTCAAGGAGTCCTTTGGTGGACAGAAGTGTGGGAATGGCTACGTGGAAGATGGAGAGGAGTGTGACTGTGGGGAGCCCGATGTAAGACACTGCTTGAGAATTACTACTCATCTCTTGTCTGTGGGGTTTTAACAGTGGAGAAGTTCCAGAGTTGGTTTGATGTGTTTGAGACCATTTGGTGTGATGCAGAACTTCCCCTTCTCCGCTTTCTATCTTATCTATCAGCCTAAGCCTCAGAAATGCAGGGAGTTTCTGCTTGTCTTCTTCTTGCTGAAGGTCAGGAGGGCCGTTAATTTAATCATATACTCGATTTGCCATTGGGGAACAAAGTCTCTTATGGTCTGTCAGCAGACCAGCCATGGCCAACTGTCACGTTCCTAACAACAGAAATGCCGTTACGTACTAGCTAAGATGAGATAAATCCAAAATAAATTTGTTAACATTGCTTAGATTTCTCAGGATACTGAACATGAATAGAAGTCTTGCTTCTCTAAGTGCAAAGCCACTTAATTAACATTGCTTAGGTGTTCTTTTGTTGCAGTTAGCTTCAGGTTTTAGTTACAATACCAGTCCTTCTTCTGCTATGAGATTTTTCTTTGCTGCTAGCCAATTACCCCAGTAACAAAATAGCCTTTACTGTCTCCCAGAAAAATTGCTGCTACTTCAAAGATCATTTTATTTAGTTTAGTGAGTGTGTCAGACAACTGCTCAGATCAGGAGGAGATAGGCAAAATCTGGAGGTCAAATAATATATAAGCACGCATTCATATCCCTTTGGCTTCCCACATTCATTGGCTGTATTGAACTTCTCCCAGATTATCTGAGTTAAGTACATCAGTAGATGAGGGATTTGTTTCCTGTGATAAATATTGCTCTGCAGACAAAATAGATTGGGGCAGTTAAAACAGCGAGATATTGCTGTATCCTGTCTATACAGTGTATTGGATTTACACAAGCCATAAGGATTTCCTGACAGTTCACTCATTCTTCAGGGTAACAAGGTTGGAGGAAACAGGCTTATCTTCTAGTTTAAAGTCAATAGAGTGCAAGCAGCTTGCAAATGTCTTTCTAACCCAGTTATCTTTCTCATTTTCAGTTTTGAATGATAGCGATACCTTTCTGAGTCAAAGTCAGTTAATGTCAGCAAGCACTGACTTGATTTGCCTCTTCTTACTGTGATTTTCTTTCTTAGTTCTATTGGAAAACTGCACCTTGAGCCCAATTAAATTAATTTGGATTTTACTGCTATAAATTGAGTTGTGCCGAAAAACCACCAGAGCGTTTAATAATTCACTGTCCAGTCATTTATATCAGCTGAGTTTTGTCAACAGTGGTGCAGTATTTTATGGCGTGGAAGGCTGTACAATGACATATGGTAGCTGTCTTCTCATTGTTCAGAATTAAGTGTATCTGAATATGTAGACATAGGTTGTTGGTAAGGATATTTCCCAAAGAATGTTTTACCCTTAGGATTTTGGTGAGGTGCTGAAGTGTGTTACTTGCCAAGCAAACGACAGCTTTGCCGTATTCCCCAGGCAAAACATCAGCCCTGTGTTGAGATCCCTCAGCAGGACAGCAGTGCACTCATAAGGGTGGAGAGCCGTGACCATAGCACACACCCACCCTTTGGACAACCCTGCAAATGCCATAGGGATTTTCTGGCCACCTCTACCTGCACTGTGGCCTCGTGCATCAGGTGCTGATGCAACTGATTGTACTCAAGTCATCTTGTTGAGTATAATGGGTGTTGGCATGCCCACCACCAGGCCAAACGTCTTGACCAAGAGATGATGTTGCCAACCTAGCTTTGGATTATATTACCAAAAACATCCAGTGTGCTACAGTGTCTCTGGAGGGAAGATTAATGTGAATTATGACTGCAAAGGTAGAAGAAAGCAAATATGTGTCTATCTATCTTTTTATATATATATATATATATATATATATATATTTTCTTGGTCCCTGAGAAATGAAAGGTGACAAATGAAAGGTGGTTAATTTTATAATAAGCTGCGAGGGACATCAGAAAACCTCAAATCAGTATATGAGAAGTCAGTTCCAAACAAATTACTGGCAAATGTAATAAAGAGCTGCTGTCTGAGTAACTGTGACATGCCAGGGAAGAGTCAACAGAGCTTTTGTGCCAGGGTGTCCTGCCTTACAAACATATCACAGTGCTCTGAATAACTTAACAAGTGGGTGGGAAGGGAAGACCCAGCTATTATTGCAGCCTGTTGGGACTTCAAAGGGGCTTTAGACCAAGGCCTCTTTGGAAGACTAAACATCTGTAGGATTTGGACAAAAATGGGTTAAAAGAAAGGAAATATTGGTCACATATAAATAATCAATTTCGGCAGTTGAAGGAGATCTACAGTGATGTGTCCATGAGATGTGTCCTGGAAAACTAGACAATTCAGCATGTTGGTAAACAGCTTGGGAAGAGGAATGGCCTTGAACTTGCTGATGATATTAGCAAGGATGGTAGAACTGAGAACTGGCTGTGAAGAACTGCAGGAGAACCTTCTGAGACAGCTTGACTGGGCATTATTGTGACAAATGGGATTCAGTGCAGAGTGATGTGTAATCCAAACATCACATATAGGATGATGGACTCTGAACTGACTCTGACCGTAGAGGAACAAGACTTCTTATTGCAATAAATAGTCTCATGAAAATGTCAGCTCAGTGCTCACGAGCAGTCTGAAGGGTAAATAGGCTGTTAGAAATTACTAGGGAAGAAATAGGAAAACAAAACAAAGCACTGGTAGGCTGCTATAAATCTGCAGCATGTTGTGGCTGAAGCTGTGTGTACAGTTTTTTCCTACCTCTCCCTGCTTTCAAGAAGGATAAAGCAGAATGAGAAGTCTGAAAGAAAAAGCAACAGAGATGTTTAAATATTTGGAGGAAAACTCTGGCTGGGAAGGTAGAAAATAAAACAGTATTTGACAGAAGCTGATAAAATCATGAGTGAATTGGAAGGAGTGAATAGAGAGTAATTGCCTCTGGCAACAACTGTGCAAATGAAGTTAGCAAATGGCAGGTTGCAAGCAAGCAGAAGGAGCTGCTCCTGGGACTGTGTCACCTACTTGTGAGTTCCTTTCCACCAAATGTTGCAGGTGCTAAAAATGTGTGGGGATCCAAGGGAATCCAGGAGATGGGGGAGGTATCACACATCTGTGTTTATATTGTTGTCTGCAAGCATTTTCTGCTGGCTGTTGTCAGGGGATGACAACATCTGGCCTAAGGTGGTCTACTTTGTGTTCTTAGGAAAGAGGGGGTGAAACCAAGATGTCCTGTCCAAAGCCACTGTAGAGGATGCCAGAATAGTTGTTGGTTTTGCCTGTTTGAGGTGCTCTGATGAGCCCAGGAGACCTACACCAAGAAACCCACCTCCCCTCACTACTGTTGTTACTAACAATGACTGATAATAATGCACTATTTGAGGGCAGTACTTTCAGGTGGTGGCCTCCCATTTCTCTTCCAGCCTCCAAAAACCTCCTGAACCCTTTCTGTTTGCTTGCCTGTTTATGTTAAAACCATCCCTGACAATTTAATAGCCTGGGCACAAAAACTATTTACCAAGCTCATCTCCTGCAATGAGTAATAAGTGAGAGAGCAATTCGAAATCTGAAAGGCTGCAGTAACATCGTTCAAAGAAACTGTGTCTTTATCCCACGCTGTCTGTGGAATGCCAATTGCTTTCCTTGGGCTGCTCTGTGGACGGCCTGATGATGGGGTGCAGGAGCTGACTCTTTCAGAAGCGCTTTAATTGGATTGACATTGCTTTCCTCCACTCTGCTCTTCTCAGATTGCCGTTGAGATGAATTTATAAGATGTGCTTCTGTGCAGAGGAGCATTCCTTCTTAAATACAGCAGCTGCACAGAAATATTTGTGTTGCCTGCTGCCTTCCAGCATGATCAAAAATAGGTGCAGGAAGCTGTTCTGCTGCTTCAGAGCAGCGCAGATATCTTTGTATATTCAGGCAGAAAACAGGGAAAGGCTGAGAATTATTTTACTGGTTATTTGGGAGTACAGCGGTAGACCTGTCTTCCAGTTAGAAAGTTTTACAGAAGTCAAGAAAATAGTTGAGCTGTGAACATCATTCTCACCCATTTACTTTTCTTGCGTTCCCTGTATTGTTAGTGATCCCTTGTGAAGCCAAATCGTCTTAACACAACTGAAGAGCACTTTTATCTGCTGCTATTTTTGTTAGAGAGCTGAGATTCCAGCACAGCTGATGTAACTTGCAGCTTGTGAGTATCAGCTTGGAAAAGCAGCTCAGTTATTTTCTGAAACTTCTTATTAGGTCGTTCTACTGAGAATAAGGTTCGTAAAAGCCCACGTGCAACTGTCTAATCCATAAGTGTGAAATTGGGATGTAAAAGTAATAATGGAATTCATATTTTTCTCTAAACTCTGTTACTGGAATACCCAAAGAGAAGATTACGTGGAGTGGTGTCATTGTCTGTCTTTGTGGCAGATATCAGCTTCCACGCAAGGCAAGAAATGTGCTGAGCAAATAGCACAGAGCAGAGAGCTGCAGTGGTGATGCTCAGTAACTGCAGCTTGGGATCCTCAGCTAAGGTGAACCCCACCGAAGGCAATGAATTCATTCCACTGGTTTCCTGGAAATAAAATGCCATATTATTGTGTGAGGATTGGTAGCAGCATACTTGTGTTGTTCATGATATTTGAGACTAGATTCATAGCTAGGATAAACCAGCCTTCCTCAATGGCTTCTCTGGTTTTACTACAATTACTGCAGTTGTAGGATCTAAGGACAGACAAGGCTGCTTGGATCAGGTTATAGAATTTTATGCATAATTCATGAATTCGTGGCTAACTTTTCTTGGCAGGGGCTATAGCACCTCTCAGAGATAAGCAGCCTCTCTTGATTTACAGCTCATTGCAACTGAAAGTTGTCTGTTTTCAATTTATTCCCATCCAGGAATGTACAAACCGGTGCTGCAATGCAACTACCTGCACTTTGAGGCCAGGAGCAGTGTGTGCACATGGACTGTGCTGCGAAGACTGCAAGGTGAGCAGGTGGAAATGGTCACTGGTGTGGGGCAGGCAAAATACCATAATCTTCCCAACTGCAGACTAGTAAGCAAGGGTGCAGAACCAACAAAATTATGCCATTAACCATTAAGACGTTTGTATTTCTTGTGAGCAGTTTTAAAAGAAAAAAAAATCAAACCCTTACAGTTATTGAAGGGGCAGAGCAACAGACTTCTCTCTAAGGAGGTCTGTGCTACTTGTGGCCGCTTCTTTTTCATGAACTTCTATGCTTGAATGTTTTTCACTCTTACATGGGTGTTGGTACCCATGAGCTGGGGCTGGGGAGGTTCAGTGGAGCTGTATGGATGGGGAATCATAGAATGGCTTATCTCGTTCTAACCTGGCCTTGGGCACCTCCAGGGATGGGGCGCACAGCTTTTTTGGGCAACCTGGCCAAATCTTTACACCGTCCATTGCAGTCAGTTAATGCAGAGCCAATGGCTATGTGGGTTACATCACTACATGGCTCCTATTAATTGACATAACAGCAGCCAAGGTTTTGTTTGTTTTGCAGTTAAAACCAGCGGGGATTTCTTGCAGAGAGTCGAGCAATTCCTGCGACCTGCCAGAGTTCTGCACCGGAGCCAGCCCTCACTGCCCAGCTAACGTGTACCTGCATGATGGGCATGCGTGCCACGGGGTGGATGGCTACTGCTACAACGGCATCTGCCAGACCCATGAGCAGCAGTGCATCACCCTCTGGGGCCAGGGTGAGTCTGAGCACCAGGAGTGCTGTTCATCAGGCAGACTCAAGGCGAAGTTGTGTGTGATTATGGATGGATTTGGGGGGAATTTGATACAGAACCAATCTGCGCCTATTCTTCTCTGAAACAGAGAACCGAACAATGAGGGAATCAGTTTGTGATTCATTTTCCCCTTGATTTGCAGTCGTGTTCATTCTTTGCAGCAGGAGGTAGAGAGCAGCATTAAATAGGTTCATTCTGCAGCACCAGCATGCGTGGCCAGGTGAGCTGAGGCAAATCATTTAGTACTGACTTTGACGTGCCCTTGTCTCACCTCCTAAAGTGCTGAATGCTCCTGACACAGGTGGAAACCACATCCCTTCTCAGACCAGTAGGTAAGCTTCTACCTCTGTCTGAAATGCTCCATCCGTAGAACATACATGTCTGTCAACCTCCTAAAATAGAGCTCAGCACTTAACATTAACACGAGATTCTTGTAGCACTGAGTGCACACTGTCTATTGGTGTCACCCTATAAACCTACCCCCCGACAGTTCTCTTAGCAGAGGATGCTCTGAAGCAGGAGGGCTTATCTCCCACGGGATTTCACTCACTTCTTGCACAAATCTCATTCAGTGAGCCCTTGGATTACCCTGAGCAGGTAACCAGGAAAGCTGTTCAGCTCCTTGTTCTGTCCTGACACACCAATATTAACTCTGCACTTTGCTGCTGCCTCGCTGGGGGCAAGTCCCATCTTCAGCTTCTCACTGAGCCCCTCTCTCAAATGGAAGAAGCTCTTTGAACTTCCCTGAAGAGGAGTGCTATTTAGTGCTAGTTTCTTTTATGTTAATGTTTTCTACTCCTTTGACCTCTTTCAATTTAGTATCTCACCGCCTTTTGCTCTATTTCAAAACTCAAGTGTCAGTCTAATTAATGATACACAGATGTTTCCCTCGGTCAGAGACCCCATCAGAAATCCACCAAGGATTTATCTGCTATCTGTGTAAGAGCTCAGACAATTTGCAAACTTGTAAAAGGGTGTTACAGCATCTCAGGAGATAATGCCATAGATAAGGAAAGCAGGAGAGATACAGTGCACTCTTGTACCCATATAAGCATGCTAGCAAGAGTTCTGGCTCATAACTAAACTGCCTACGTGGAGCAAACTGCGCCTCTGATGCACTCCTCCAAATCCCACTCATGTCATAGAGGTAATAAGAGCTGATACAGGCATGTACAGTTATAGCCTCCAGCCTGAGTCATGCTGGGATTTGTAATCCCCTGGATACAGAGACTTTTTCTCTCGTATAAAGCAAAACCTTCCTTGTGAACCAGTTTCCCATGCCATGGAAAGTTCTTCAGTTGGACTGTTAGTAATTTCAGCCGCTGAGAAAAATCCAGCTAAAGGTCAGAAGCTGAATTACTGCAGCTCCCTTGTTAGGTCTGTTTCTGAACAAAGCACGTCTTCCAGCACCCCCGAGCTCCCCCAGATCTTTCTTGTCTTTCTTGTCTGGACTACTGAGCAGGCACTGCTGTGCCTGGAGCCTCAGCAGACACGGCTGTGGGGGTCTCCTTATGAGAAAAATAGCTTTATTACGAGCAGAGCTCAAATGGTCACAACAGACTTGAACCAGAATGCCAGAACCTAAACTAAAAGTCCTATTTCTGACCTCAGTGGTGCAGGCATGAATTAGACATCATGTCAGTAAACCTTCCAACTTCAAGCGAACTAGATTATGCATGAAAAAACAAGGCCTGCGTTCTGAATATCTGTGAATATTCCCACCTGCTCGCACTTCTGGCTAGCTGGAACATGGGCTAGCTGATAAAGAGTGAGAAGAGGGGGAGATGGGCTGCATGGGCCGTGTGGCTGGAAAACAGAGATTCCAAATCTCACCTGCCTGAAGGGTCAGATAAGAAAAGTGTTTCCTTCCAGCTCGCTTGCTGAAGAAGAGACTTGACAGACTGAGAGGTTGTCTTTGGGCATTGTATGAAAAAGTTCCATTTGAACCTTTTACTAGATTCCTATAATTGTTTAAAATTTGTTTTTAACAACTGCGTGTGTTGGAGGTTGGATGAAAGAACAATTGTGTGTTCTTAAATGAAGATTTTATACCATAAAGAGAGAACACACCCTAATTCCTTTACATTAATTCTGTTTTTCTTCTTCTCAGCAGGAGAGAGCCATGCAGGACAAAATACAATAACTTTTCTTAAAACTATATTCAGCACATTGAATTCCTTATCAGTATGTTCTCTTATTTATCTTTCTTTATTCATAGGCTTACAGATGCCCAATGATACATGTCAACCTTAATATTTTTAGCACCGAAGAAAAATAATGAGCTTTGTTGGAGCTCGCACGTTAGGCTGAGCAGCAGGGATCTGCTTCCAGAGTGGAGTACTTGCATTTCATTGGGTTTCTTTGTTACTTTCAGCAGATAATTTCAGTTCAAACGGAGGAATACTTCTTGCTGTTTAGGCCAGAATGCTCAGAAAACCCTAAAAACTCTTAACCTTTCCTGTTTCCTGTTCAAAATGTTGGCTTTGCACTGGTCTGCCCTGTTGGCAGCAGCATAACTGAGCAGTGCATCAACAGGAATGCATTTCTGTAATGCCTGGTAGTCCACTGGCATTTTGGGGGAGCAAATAGCAATGCAGAGGAAGCTATTTAAGAGAGAGGAATTATCGATTATCAAGCAGTAGGAGATTATCAGCGTTAAACTCCTGGCATTTTCTCCGTGGACAAGAAAGTGATTCTTGAGGAAAGACGAGGACAGCTTTGTCAGTGTGTTTTCCTGCTTTTCCACACAAGGCAAAAAAGCAATGATTTGGGACAGCCAATGGCAAACACAGACTTAATAATTAGAACACGTTTAAATTTGTTGTGTAGACGTGGCCATTTGTTTAGGAGGAAACAATCTTAATTTTGTTGTCAATATTTATTACAAAGGCCTGTCAATGATGCACTTTTTTCCAAGTACAGCCCTATAAGCAGAACAGATGGGTTCCCCATCCCACTTAACTGACCAACCTGTGGCTGTTTTTTTTTTTTTTGCAAGAATGCAAATTTGCTTAACGAGATTCAGATTTTATGGTGTTTTAGTATAACCAGTGAAATCAAACTGTTTGGATCAGCACAGACTTCTGGCAATGCCTTTGTTTGCTTCTAGGGGTGGGAAAGGCATTAAATCATATTCTCAGAGCTAGTGAGAGCTTGCATCCTCCTTAAATGCAAAAATACCAGCTCAGCCCCATCTCGCTCTTCACAAACTTAACAGCAGGGATCACCAAGATGAAGAGAAAGGCCGAGGGGAGCTTGAGGAAGTTTGCTTTGCGTCATCGGTGCAGTAAAACAGACTTAATGAGATATAGAATCCAGGTGCAAACCGCATGACACACAGAGCTGTGTTCTTATGCTTGTATTTATTTATACAGTTGGTCACAGTGCTTGTGAGTAACAAAACTCCCATCTAAGTGAGGTTTTCTTTCCCTCCTCACCTATGCACCGTATGATTTCTTTTTTAATAAGACAATGTTGGCACCTGAGTCTACATCTCAGTTTCCACGTACAGCCTGGTAAATGGTGTTTCTTCATTCTTGCAATCAGCACCGCAGGAATTTCTCTCTTCTCTTCTGGGAGATGATGTTGGCTCCTTGCAGCAAGTCCTGCACAGATCTGAAATGACACGGCGTTTCTGCACCGCTTCCGAGACAGCAGAACATCTCTGTTTATGAAATCTGATGGTGGAAGGAGTGCACTCATCAATACACACATTTGGAGGAAAAAAAAAGTCTCCGGGATGACAGCTGAGGTGCTGAGCTCTGACCTGCTGCAGTTTCGAATGGCTGATTTAATCCCCTGAATAAGGCTCAGTGTGCAAAGGCCGACAGAACCTTAATTACCGAGTGATGATATTGTAATTATCAACTGCAAAGTGAAATAAACTCTGCTCATCAAGTTCAAGGCACTTACTATCCACTGGAAATCTTTCACAAACCATCTTGTCTTTGCCCATAGAGGCAGTGAAATAGAGAAAGACAGGACTTTCTGTTGCAGTCTGTGTGCTGCAATCATGATAAATGGGTTTCCTCCAGAAACACAACATTACAATTTTCGTCCTTAAGCATCCTCTGAAATTCTCCTTTTAACTTGGTCGCTCCATCTGTTCAGTTTCTTATAGTCTATGTTTTCATTTATAAAAACGTCCAAATATTGTGAGAAACCAATCAGGAGAAGGAACAGCCATCTGAATCCCAAGCTACCATGTGTTTCGGTTTGATAGAGATGAAATTGAATTGAAGCTAGACTTCTGTTTCCAGGCCCCAGCTGATCGTTGGGTACCAGGTGTTTCATACCCAGACTGCTCTCAGCCGGCAGGGGAGCGTTTCCTTGTGCTCCATGAAGCCCATTTCCTTGTCAAGTAATATTGGTTGGAGTTAAAGCTCGCTGGCTGTGCCCTGCAAGGATGCTGCAGATGTGTTCTTCCTGTGGGCTGCGTTCCATCACGTGTAACGTGCTTGACTTCTACAGTCAAAAAATAAAATGTTTCACCAGGTGGAAGAGAAGGCAAATACCTTAAAATCTCAACATTTCAACTGTTTTTAATAAGTATTTTATTGGTCAAAAAGCAGGATGTAAGGCATGCATTTTGCTTTTGGCAGCAGGAAAAAGGAGACCCGTAGCACTCATGGTAGGTGGGTGGTTTACACTTTGGTGAGGTGAGGTGGGTCTGAAGGAGGTCAATCATTGAAGATATTGGAGAAAAAAAAGCAGTTTATTTTACTTGGGCTTTCACTTGCAGCATGTTTTTCTTTCCTTCCTTCCCTTTGCATTCTGAAGCTGGAGTAGTGTATGCATATGTTAATGTTTGCATCATGCTGAATAGTTAATGTGCCTGGCCTGGAAAGATGAGGAGGGATCTATATGCTGGAAATGTAAATTTCACTGTTGCTTTTTGCGCAGTGCCTTGTCTGGATGCTTTTGTTGATTTTTTTTTTTTGATTACTGCTTGTGGTCTAATGAAAAGAAGTGAAAGAATCCTGGGTGAGTCCCTTTAACAGTTCCAGATTTGAGAAAAATTCTGAACTCAGCAAACTTGATAATGATCTTCCGAGGAATTTCAGGCTCTTGTCCTTCTCTCCAGGGAACCAGCAGCTCACATTCTGTTCCTTCTTTGCCCTCCTTTTGGGGTTTTCCAGTTTCAGTACATACAAATCTCAGACTGAAAAGAGGGTGCCATCGTAAGCCTCTCCACGTTTTAATTTTTTGTCCTTAATAGCATTAGATTGCTGCTTGGCAGTATGGAGTATTAGTCAAGCTTCTGACTGTGAAATGCAGATAATTAATTGAGGCTTTAATCTCTAAGTTATTAGTGAAAAGAGCCGCACTAACTGGGAGTTTTACAATCATATTTGTACGTTCTTCAGGAATTGGACCCCCTTTTTTTAAGCCTCCTCCTTCTTTGAATGTTTATAATGAAATCTTCAGGACACTTTAAATGGATTGTATATTGCATCCCCAGTTATAGGCATACACACCTGCAAGTGGCTGAGAACGCCTGAAAAATGGAACATTAATTCTGCCTCTGTTAAAGGTTGGGGAACACTGTGAAAATGGCAAACTCTCAGCCTTTAGGCTATCACAGAATTTGCTGCCAGTTCTTGTTTCAGTTTGGCTGATCTGTCAAAAGTACAAAATGTATCCAGCAGATAAATGCTAAGATTTTTAGCCAATATATATCTATCCTTGCCACTTTGTCTCCTCAGAAGAAGTCTGTGCTTTGGAGTAGATGAAATGTTGGCAATTGTTGGCAATGACCCAATTGCGCTATGAATTATTTCACGGATAGAAAATAGGGGGTAGTAAAGGGCCCTAGCAAAGGGCCCTTCGGTCTATCAAAGAGCAGCAATTATTTGCTGGAAATAAAAGCTACCATTCACATTAAAAATAAGGGAATGAAATTCTAATGCAGGGGCTAATTAAATATTGCACAGTCAAAGCATGAACATAGATCCTCCACCTCTCAGACATCAGATACACGTATGGATGCTACCCAAGAAGATATCCCATAGTTGGTGATAATTCTGGGGGGGGGAGGGGGAAAAAAAAAAAAAAAAAAAAGATGGACAGGAGAATCTCTGCTTAAGAGATTAGAGTATGTGTTCTAATAGGCACCTTTTGACTTCTGAAATGTAGGGATGAGTAATCTGTCTGCACAAACATTTCCAGTACTACTCCCATCAGGGAAGTTCCTTTGCTGCTTGGGTATGTCTCCATTGCAAAAGGCTGCAGTAGATAAGAACCAGATGCTGCTTGTCTTCTCAGATTCCTAGTTCCACCACCGTGGCAGAAAGGATCCTCCCTTCAGGTCAGTCTTTCCTCTCAGGCATGGATTCCTTCCTCCTCCCAGCGTGTCAGCTCGAGCTGGCATGTCAAGTTTCATGGTTTTATGGCCATACAGCACTCTTGTTAGCAACTAGATTTTTTTCCTGATTTCTTGTTGTTCTGAGCTGCGGTTACAAAAGCTTTTCTTGACAACTATTTCCATTGGCTTCAGCTCCTGGGCCGTTGCTTGAATCACACGGACTCCTGTAAAACAGAGGGAGTTCACTTACCAGCTGGCCTGTGTCTGTCTTCATTAGATTTGGCATTTGCTGAAAGTTTTCGTGTCCTGGGAGGATTCACTAGAGGGCCATCATCTAGAAACTCGGAAAGAGCGCGAGTCCTGCATTGTCTGCTGCTCAGCACTGCCAAGGGAGACAAAGAACTGTGGAAAAGACGTGTGTCTGGGCCCTTCCATTAGCATGCTGATCCAGCACAAGGGCTCTGCTGCTCTTCATCAGCATGCAGATCACATCCCGCCTTCCCCTAAAACATCGGTGGAGCTCAAAGAAAATTATTAAAAACACCTCGTATGAGATGAAGGTTCTGATTAGGTTTTGTTTCAGGTGCCAAACCCGCTCCTGGGATCTGCTTTGAGAGAGTCAATTCTGCAGGTGATCCATACGGCAACTGTGGCAAAGACTCCAAGAGCTCCTTCGCCAAGTGTGAGCCCAGGTAGGGCCTCTCCTCACCAGCACAGCAACTGCTGTGATGGTGGTGGGAATGGGTTCGTGCCATCTACAGATACTTAACTCACGTTTGGTTTTGTCTGTTTCCTTCAGAGATGCTAAATGTGGAAAAATTCAGTGTCAAGGAGGAGCCAATCGACCTGTAATTGGTACCAATGCTGTTTCCATAGAAACCAATATCCCTCTTCAGGAAGGTGGCAAGATCCTGTGTCGTGGCACCCACGTGTATCTGGGGGATGACATGCCTGACCCTGGTCTCGTGCTGTCAGGAACCAAGTGTGAAGATGGAAAAGTAAGGACCTGAAATACTCTTGGACAAGGAGAACATCACTGCCCTCATGACACAAACTAGTCTGTACTAAATTGATTGGGGTTTGCTTTGGAACTTCATTTTAATTCTTCATAAGAGAACTGGTGGGCTCTTATTGCTTCTCCTGTTCTCGCTGCGTTAGGTGCTTACGCTCTTCTGACTGCTCTTCTGGATTACAGATTTACAGATGCATTGCAAGTTGCCTAAATTCATAATCCTTTTTCTTTAGGACAGTCCTGAGTATCTGTCCAGTTAGGTTAGAGGTTCCTTGTAAAATACATTATGAAATTCTGAGGAGCTCATGGTATTCACCTTGGAAGTACTGCAGTTAAGCTACTATTTTCATGGTTTTTTTTCTACCAGTGATGCTAACTTTCTTAATGTCTGTTGCCCTGCAGAATTGTCGTTAATGTCACTTCAGATGTCAACTCTGCTGCTGAGCCTCTCCTTTCCCCACCCCTTTTTGGATGAAAATCTGTTTCTGTACGCTCTATTTTAAAAGTATTAATCCATATTAATATTCAGCCTTCAAAACTGATTTTTGCAATCATATTCTGCAAACGCTGTGAGTTACCTGATGTGAACGCAGGCCAAATTTCATATGGCACATTCACAGGATTTTCTTGTAGAGAAAAGGAACAGAGAACCAGCCAAAACCATTCTATGATTGAAAGAAAGGTGGGAGACAGACATTTAACAGTGAGAGAAATGGAAAAGAGTCCAGGAGCCACTGAAATGGAGAATATTTCTTTACTCCCCGTGGCAAAGAGGGAAGAAAAGTGCTTTGATAATCTGTGGTAGATTCGAACGAGCCACTGAATTTCTGAATGCTTTTGAATAACGTTGGAACACCACGCAGCTTCGAGAGCACATCCCTCGTGCAACTGCAGTTCTACTGCAGGGAAACAACACTTACACAACACTTCTAAGTCAGTCTGTTACAGAACTTTTTTTCAAAGAAAATTCAATGCTGGGAAAGCACCCCATTATGTTTTACTAATGAGTATTTAATCTTTCTAATCTATCTAATCATATACATACACACATAGAATGCACAGGCTAATACTTATGAAATTGTATGTTTTACTCTGAGGACATTAGTGCATTTGTATTACGGATTAAGAATATGAATTTAAATATTCTTGAGTTTTCTAAGCTGAAGATGCACCATTTGCAATGCAGCCATTTTAATGCGATCAGAATTCTGTGTGCTGCTGCACTCTGAATACTTGAATGGTGAATGCTGCTGTAATCAGACCATATTCTCTACATGCCTGCATGTTGATGCCAATTCACTCTAATTTCTTTTCCATTTTTCCTTCTCCTCAGGGGATAAGTGCCCTGATTAAGCATCCCTGTCGTCTCCTTCAACACTTTTCCCTGCTTAATGCTAATTATTTTGACTGACTTTTAGTACTACTGAACTGAGCTGCGGTTAAAGAGGGACAAAATTGTGAAGTGATTTTTATTTTACTTTAATCTTTTACTTTTAGTCGATATAGGATAGTAACAGTCATTCCAGTCCTAATTTCTTCTTTGTTTACAGTTTTGAGTAGGGTAACTTCTCATTACTGACATCCTCATCAGTCATCTGACTGCTCAATGGTGTTATTTGGTGATGCTAATCTTGCTTTGCCCCAGTTTTCATCTATATTGACAGAGTAACGTTTTCCAGATTGGAAAACAAAAAACCGTGCATCTGAATACTTTACACGCACTGTTTGTTTCCTAGAAGGTTGTTATTATGTTTTATGTATGGCTGTTTTATATTTGACACCAAAGTTTGTTTAGCTTGGGAAAACTGTCAGAAAGGTCTCGGTTTTGCTGGAGAACAATAATGAGCCCATATGTATCAGTGAGGCCAGGTGGATATTCAGGCAGTCGTGGGTCCACATTCTGCACTAGTATATATGAGTACCGTGCCATTGGTATAAACAGAGCTATGCAATTTTAAAAGGGGACCTGAATCAAATCCTAACTTAATGCATTCACGTTCGTAGTCCTGGAAAAGAAAAAAAGGCAAAAAGCTGGAGGTTTTTAATTGGTGTTGAAAGAAAACCAAGTGTGAGCTGTGATGTCAAAACTCAGTATTGGCCAAGGTGCTAACCAAGAGTAATATACAGATTTCAGAGATTTTGACCTAGTTGGTCTAGAAGGGCTTATAGAGAAGAAAATACCTAAGGTTGATGTCTTTATTTTTTCATCGATGGAATGCTGTCAGTACAGCATGTGCGTTGGGAGACCTTTGTAAGTGCTAAAACAGCCATTGGCAGATGAACAACAGATATATAGTGCTGGAGAGGGACACAGTGCACAGTTTAGGTTGGATATTAGGAAAAATTTCTTCTCAGAAAGAGTGGTCTGGCATTGGCACGGCTGCCCATGGAGTGGTGGGGTCACCATTTCTGGAGGTGCTCCAGAGCTGTGCAGATGTGATACTGAGAGACGTGGGCATGGTGGGGTGGCTGGGGTTGGGTTTGGGGATCCTAGGGGTCTTTTCCAGCCTTAAGGTTTCTATGATGATCCCTAGCAGTTCTGCTCCTATTAAAATTCCTCTTTTCTTATTTTGCAGATTTGCCTTAATCGCCGGTGCCAGAATACGAGTGTTTTTGGTGTGCATAAGTGTGCAACAAAGTGCCACGGACGTGGAGTAAGCATTATAGGAACCCTTTTTTTTTTTAGAGCCAATGAACACTGGACAAGAAGCGATTTTATGTAATGCCTTTGAGTTCTATGATTCTTTGTAATTATAGAATAGAATCATAGAGTCCTTAGAGTTGGAAGGGACCTGTAAAGGTCATCTAGTCCAGCTCCCCTGCAATGAACAGAGACACATACAGCTAGATCAGGATGCCCAGGCCTGATCCAGCCTTGCCTTGAAAGTCTCCAGGGAATAATAATACATCAGTCAAAGTCATTGCAGTACTTTTTTCTTATGTATTTCAATTTTCAGCACCCTTATATGAACTAATAGAAGTGAAATTATTTTTATTTAACAAAGGAATATTTATCAGTTAGTAATTATCTTGCTCTTAATTAACAGTCTGTGATAAAAAGGAATTCTGTCATCTTCAAAGAAATTTTGTCTAACCTTCCTTCATGAAGAGTTCCCATTAACATTTCAAAAAAGACAGTTTCTATGTGGGCCCAGCAAAGCTAAAATATGCATTTGAATTAAGATATTTGAAAAAAGTATTTCCAAAAGTACCGAAGTAAAAAACATACTGATGAGTTGAATGGTGTGGTGACACAGAATGAAAAATCAACCAGTAAGAGCGAAGTCTTCTGAAAGCTAGTTTTATTTTATGAAAATGCTAGTCGTGTCAAGATACGCCTTATTAACCTTGATTTTCTAATGATCTGTTTGTTTCTGCGCAAAGCTCTGACAGTTCTCTGTCCTCTCCTGTGAAGGGATTTTAATTTACTGTAACTTATCATTTTGAATTCAAAAAACATAAGAAGTGTTGATGGTGCTGCATCTTACCATTATGCTGGGGTAACTGTCAGGAGCATCTTTATGCCTGCATTATGGACTCCCAAGGAGCCAGAGAGGACCTCATGAAACTGTGGAGGGGAACTCCTGTAGATCTGTAATTTAAAAAAAAAAACCCTTAACAAATGATATTTTCAACTATCTTGCTGTTTTTGAAAAGTAAATCATTTCTTTTTGCATTTTACATGACCGTAGCAAAGCTAAGCTATGTGCATGATGTTTTAATACTCTGCAGACGCAGCCAGTATGGTCTTTCTGACAGCCTGCCAGCTGACCTTGCCAGAAAATGAGTATCTGTGAACTCCCGTGAACTAACTGGTGTCTTATAAATCTGTCTGTTGATCTGTTGTGTTTTCCCCGTGGTGGTGGCAGATCATAAGGGCCAGAAAGAAAGAAGGGGACAGACTCTGTAGTAGGGTCTGTTGTGAAAGGACAAGGAGAAATGGTTTCAAACTAAAGAAGGGGAGATTTAGATCAGATATAAGGAAGAAGTTTTGTACAGTAATGGTAGTGAGGCACTGCACAGGCTGCTCAGGGAGCTGGAGGTGCCCATCCCTGCAGACACCCAAGGTCAGGGGATGGGCTCTGAGCACATAATGGAGCTATGGGTTCCCCCATTAATTGCAGGCCTTTAGAGGTCCCTTCCAACTCCAATCATTCTGTGATTCTGTGTGTCTGTATGGGTCATGCAAATACGATACTAGAGGGAGGGTTTCCTCTGCCCTGCATCCAGTTTCACACATTCTTCCAGCAACTGCTGCATCTCAGAGCTGAGGTCTGAGCAGCCTAGAAATCAGCGTGTGGTCTGACATGAGGCCTTGATGGATAGGAGAGATCGAGTGAGCTGACAAAGCTTTGTGGTGTTAACAACACGGAGCAGCTCCTCTTCCTGTGAAGGCAAAAGGAACAGAAGTTAGAAAGCAGATAATGTTGCTGTTGGAAGCAAAGAGAGAATAAGACTTAAGAGGTGTCTGATGATCCTTACTGTGGTTATTGGAGCTGTCAGCTGATGCAACTCAAACTATTACCTGCTACATAAATTATAACGCCTTTTTTTTCCTTCCCCTTGTATTTGGAGTCGCTTTGTGCCATCCCAGCTGTGACAAGGAGCAAATATCAGTACATCTCTTTTGTGACATGAGCTTTATTTCGCTCAGCTGTGTCACCAGCTGATTAAGAGGCACTGTTGGCCAGTTATACAGCAGAATCCTTTTCATGTTAGGCTGTCTGTCTTTTCTTTTGAAGGTTTGCAACAACAAAAAGAACTGTCACTGTGAGGCTGACTGGGCTCCTCCATACTGTGACAAGCCAGGCTTTGGTGGCAGCGTGGACAGCGGGCCCATCAGGCAAGCAGGTGGGTAATAAGTCATGCTTTAGCTCTTGCTTCCATGTTAAAGAACAGAAATGCAAAATGTCACCTTGCGAGCAATGAGCTTGCAGGGCTGCAGGAAGTCAGGAAAACAGCTCATTCTAAATGCATTGGTACCAACTTGCAAATCTGGTGAAGCAAAGCCAAAGCCAGCTGAGTGCATTACTCTTTTTGCTTAACTAAAGGCACAGTATTCCTGGTGAGTCTCATCTCATTTCTTTTTTTTTTTTCTTTCTCAAGATACATGATCAAGTTGAGTTAGATGTGAGGAAGAAATTCTTTACTCAGAGGGCACAGGCTGCCCAGAGAGGCACGCGTGGCTTTAATATCCCTTCCAACCAAAGCCTTCCTATGATTCCATGCCTCAACAGCTCCCCAAAATGTGCAGGATGTGGTACTGGCCTAAGCTGCAGGCAGGAAGCTGCAAAGATGAGACATGCAGCATTTCTATGCATGGGAGAATCAGAAGTCTATTTGATGCTGTGCTTCTGAAAGGATTTCATTATTGTTTTTATATTTCTGCGTTGTGGAACAAAGGCGATTTCTGATTGTATCGGATTTTAACTATATTTTGTAGAAAGCTTCTGCAAGTTAAGCAGAAATTCCCTTCCCATATGATAGCAGTAGGACGAGTGATTTTCTGTAATTTGTATTTCAGCTTCCCCTCGTTCAGTCTGCAGAACATTGGCATTAGTATCTCCCTCCATCTCTGGCCAGCCTCAGAAGGAATTATTTCTATGCGTAGTGCAATTTTATAGGATTTGATAATCATCACTCGCCAGTTTTTCTCCACAGTACTGTAACTTTAGTGACTTCCATAGAGATATTTCTGATTTATGTCTGAGCAAGTGACTGGGCCAGCAGCCTGCTCATATATCCATATATAACCTCAAACTTGCTGGAAAGTGATCTGCCCATTTTCACATGAATAATGCCATCCAAAACCAAAATGGATTGTATTCTCTCCACGCCAGATCCTGCACTGAATCCCAATGTTGGATTTATGACTTCACTGTCATTTCCATGACAAAGCAGCACATTGTGATTCCTCTGCTGAATGGTGGTTGTTTTTTTTTTTAAATACCTACCAGCTGGTAAGATAGCAAAGGAGCAGTGCAGACACTGAGCAAGTGTGACTACCTGTGTGTTAAATGTTCTTCTGCTCAGATTTGCTCTAAAGCATTGTATTCCCTTTTCAGCTTATCTAGTATCAAATTATCTAGGGAGCTACAAATATATTACAATAACGTGCTGCATAGGCAATGCTAACTGCAGACAAATGCAGGTTATCTTTTATAATTCTTGCAGTTTGTGTTTCAGAAGTTAATGCTTCAGTTTAACAGAAGACTGTTTTCGGTGTGTTATTTTGACCATTTTTCTCAGCACTGCATTTAATAACATAGGAATAAACAAATATGGAAATTGCTAGAGGACCTAATTCTCTATCCTTGACATTTGGACTTCAATATGAGCTCTTGACAGGGTGGTTGGGATGATCTGAGTAGTTTGCACATCTCTAAATCAAATTACTGAAGAATTAGCTCAATAAAATGCATTTATCTTCATCAAACATAGCACGTGGTCTCATTAGCATTTAGTAACTGATTTCTCCCAGCTGACTCGGAGTAAACCCAGGTGTTTGACCATGTATTTTTCTTATTAAGAAGTCTTAAATATTTAATTGCTAAGTAGAGAAGTTAATTAATTTAAATTGCATGATCAGAATGTGAGAATTTTATTCATCTTCCAGAAATGGTGGGAAATGCTCTGCAGCACTTCGCACCCGTCAGGTCCCACGTTGGTGCTGACCGTGTCAGGTGCTGACCCGTACAGGGTGAGAGCCAGCAGCCCGAAATTCCACCAGGATAAGGCTGAGACAGTGATGATAGGTTACCAGAGCAAAGTTTCAATATCATCTCCTGCTGTGGGAGGGTGCACTTTTAGGTCAGCAGTCCTGCAGAACCACAACATCCCCTCCTCCGGGCGATGATCACATCGCATAGCCATCAGGATCAGAGTCGCTGCTTGCCTCTTTCTAAAAATAAGGCTTGCTTCCAGCTGGAAGTCATCCAGTCAGGGCTTGCATCTCTGCTGAGCCTCACTTAGGTCCCAGCAATGCACTTCACAGCTTAAAGCACTCTGTAACAGCAGTCAGTAGGGCTGGGCCGCAGCACTACAGGGCAGGTTTCAATACAGATGGCTCTCGGTAGAAGTTAACTGGCTGTGTTTTGTTGCAGATAATAAGAGTTTAACCGTAGGAGTGTTGATCACCATTCTGTGCCTTACCTTTGCTGGGTCAGTCATGTATCTGAAAAGGAAGACTCTCATGAGATTGCTGTTTACAAGTAAGAAGACAACAATAGAGAAATTAAGGTATGATTGGTTTCTGTAATTATGCTCCCTATTATTATTATCTTTAAAGATATGAGTAGCAAATAACTGTGAACACAGCAAATCTCATCATCTCGGCGTTTATCTCAGAACGGTTGACAATGCTTTACACAGATCCAGCCTTAGAAATATTCACCCAGTGTTTTTCTGATTTAGTTAAATGTCGCCGATTGTCGGTGATGATAATGTGAGGTTTGGTTTGGCTGCATACCTCTTCTTTTATGATAAAAAAAAAAAAATTTGGAACTGAAGGAAGTCTTACTTTTATTTTTGTTTGCATCAAACAGTTTCATTACATTGCATGGCCTTTTATCCACACTCAGTCGAGGGAGCCGATGCTTTCATATTTGAGGTCATTACTGTTTAAATGCTAGATTCATTAGGAGAGTCTCTTGGGCGTTGCAAAGCTGCATTGCCACAGATTGCAGGAGCTAATTTAACAGACTACTGGTTTCCAAAAAAAAATCAATATTTATTTTTATTCTTGCAGGAGCACTAGAGAATCTTTACTTTCCTTGTTTACTGTAAAAAAAGTCAGCAAGTCCTTGTGAAATCCCGTTCTGAAAAGATATTACTGTTTAAAAAGAATGCCATGAAGCAGACTGTTGTGTTCAATACGTATGCGCTCGTATTGCAGGTCTGTGAGCCCAGCGAGGTCTTCTAGATCATCGAAGCCCAATCACATTCGTACCACGTCTCTCAGTAAAAATCTCATCATGAAGCCACAAAATACAAACGTGCAAAAAGTAAGTCTTTAAGTAAGTGGTTAGATGAGATTCATAACTTTTTTAAAGTAACATATGGTAGTATATTAGCACAGATTTTTAGAGCTGTAGCTCTTGTCTCAGCTCCCAAAGTTTACGACTGTTGGTTTCTGCAGAGGGATGGCCCAAGGCGCCCGCTGCCCTATCAGATCGTTGACATCAGTGACCCGGTGAAGACACACCATGTGCCACAGCTGAAGACCCCTCAGCGTGTCCTGCCGCCCCTTCCCCAGCCACCCTGCCACCAAGCTGGGCCTGAAAGGCCCCTTCCTGCCAACCCCACGCTCAGGCTCTCCCAGGTAACCATGGAGCTCCTTTTAACTTCTGTCTGACATTGAGTGTGTGAATATCCACCTATAACAAATAGGAATGAAGTGGTTTTCTCATCTTTCCCCTTTGCCTTTAGCCACAGTCTGGTCTTTGTACTTTTTGCAGTGTAGGAATAGGGTATAAATTATAACGATGCCTTAAGATCCCACTGTAGTTAGGAGGGCAGTATTGGTTTCTGCCAATCAAGGCACCATTCCACTGTTGTTTGTATTGCTGTGTCTTCTGTGTCATGGCCAGACCCGGACTTGTCCTGCGTAGCCAGAGGGGAAGCTACAGGGGCTGTTAGGAAGGTGACAATATAGCTGATGAAATCAAATTACAAATATCTTGCCCAGAAACAAAATGTATATTAGCTTGCAGTTCAGTTCTTCTAAAGGGCATGCGATTTGTGGGGTTACTACAGAGCACAGATCTCAGAAGAAGGACTTCTGCTTGTCCACACTTCTTATTTCATGTACACCTACCTCTCCTTCCACTGTTTAAGTAGAGCTGGTTTATAATAAGATGCATCTCAAGGCAGTGTTCAGGTTAGATGGAGTTGTCTGTGCACTTGTCTATATCATATTGCCCTTTTCTTGTCACTAACTTCTCTCTTTTGGTCACATTTGTAACATGACTGAGTCTTAGGAAAGGAGTCAGGCATCCAGCTAGTTTTGTTTTATAGACGTTTTGCTGTTTAAGATAAACTACAAGATTAAAATGAAGTGCATGTCATTATCACCAAGCTATCTTAAATGAGCAGCATGTTGGTCCGTGTGCAGTTACCTCAAATCTGTACTCAAACAGCTGTGACTTGAGGGATTGTGCCTACTAGAAAGCTGGCTATGATGGCCAAGGTCAGTGCTTTCTTCATGCAGCAACCTTGTGAGCTGGTCCCAAGTCACTTTCTCAGGGGTTAGCAAGTGGACTTGGAAGTGCTTTGGAAGATGAGTGCAAAATGAGCAAATAAGTAAAAAGGGACAAGACAGTGCTGATCTGCCATGCCACTGTGTTTAGATATTGTGGCAGTAGAGAGAGTGTAGAAGGTTTATATTTGGATGGCTGAACATTGAATCACTCAGGTTTGATCAACTTTTAAAAGTAGAGACAGTTTATTAATCTTTTTCAAAGCATTCAATTTCTTTCTTCTTCCTTTTTCCATCCTGCTAGTCATTTATTTTCCCATTCAAGAGAATGGGAAATATTGATTCTTTCAAAAATAGGTTTTATGGGAGATCTGGACCAGTACTGGTTGGTGCTGTCTTTAGCTCCAATGGTTTCACTCTTTGTTTCCTTGCATTTCTTAGAACACTCTGCATATTTCACATTGGTCAAAATTAGTATTTTAAGTATGAGTGCTGTTCTATTCCTTAATCAAATAGTTCACCAAAAAAAGTTCATCTAGCACTATACAAGCCAGCCCTCACTAGCACAGGGAACTGTTTGTTTCTCAGTGTGATAGGACATCTGCCCCAACCAGCCACAGTGACCAAATGCAATCACTGCAATTCTTCTCCTTATGTACATGCCCACTTCAAATCCCACAAAGCAGAATACTAGCTCTCTAGCACCATCATTACCCAAGCCTGACAGAGCTGAAACTGCAAAAGCAGCTTTTCAGTTTAGCAGCTGAAATTAATTGCAACTCCATCAAGCAAAATAACAGTGTTTTCAATTTTCAGTTGCTGTATGAAACAGAAGCAAGACAAACATGGAATCAACTCAAGGCAACTTAGAGAACAAGCAGGAGTGCATTCTTTCAAAATCATAACATAATTCAAGATCGACAGAAATAAATAACTACTTTTTATGCTCTAGGGATGAGGAAATGACTGCATGGGAAGAAAACATTTTTCTTAGTTATTTACCCCCTCAACGTTCAGAGGATGTAAATTAGTTTTAGAATAGTTTGGGTCTAATTTATGTAGATGCTACCTGAAGTATTGCATCTGCGCCAATTGCTTGGAACTGCATCCAACAGGGCAAGAGAAAGCACTTCAAAAATCATTGCTACACCATTTATATCAGTCATCCAGGTGCTCAGTATTACTGCTGAAGAAGAGTACCCCAAAGCATTCAGTGTTTCTGTTGCTTCTATCTCCCTTGTTCAGCTTCTCTCCTCTGAGAGGTATTTGCACATGAGCTCCTTTCCTGCTGCCTCTGGCTGAGAGCAGTGGGTAAATAAGACACAACATACAAGGTGAGCTGTAAGGCAAGTCTCCTCCCCTCTAGTGGCCAGTGAGACAGCAATGAATGAATTATTACTTCATTGTAAATTTCCCTTTAAGATTTAATTAAAATAGTTTAAAAAAAATAATAATAATAATAAAACAAAAAAAAGCAGCAGCACATGAGGTGTTGCCAAGTTTAATATTTAACAGTATTTAATGTTTAACTAAACTAATAAACAGCTTCTACTTTCAGGTGCTTTTATGATACAAACATACTTAATCAAGGAGCCAGGTTCACTGTCAGTATTTATCTATCTCCCAGCTCGAGTAGGTTGATCAGCAAATAAAATCAGGTGTTTGGCTGGTACCCATCAAAATTACCTTTGTAGTATGACTGATGGGTCAGCATCTTCAGAATAAACATTCATCTGAGGAGCTTAGGGAGCCAAAAGAATTCAGTCGGGTAAGGCTTTCAAGGTTACCTTCATTCTAAGCCACAGAAGATGCTCACTCTATAGCCAGGTCCAGGCAGTGGGCTGTTCAAACTCAGCACACATGGGTTAGCCATTCCAGCCAGCTTTCTTCCAAATAAAATGGTTGGATAAACAACAAAAGCAACTGATGTGGACGAAGGAGCCTGGTTTAGTGGATAGGGTAGTGATGGGTCAGTAGTTGGGCTAGATGATCTTTGTGGTCTTTTCCAACCTTAATGATTCTATGATAGAGCCCCATTAGTCGCTGGCTGCTCTAGCTGCTCAGAAAATCTTACATTCCCTACTTCCTTTTGTTTAAATCCATTCTTAGAATGCCTACTAATAGTCACCCTGTGTTTCCTTTCCAAAAGAGTAAAACATCTGTCACAAAAAGGAAGAAAACAAAGGGATGCTCAAAACAAATGGTGAAAACTGGTGTTTTATTCATGAGTAACTCATGCCTCTAGGGGTCTGTTTTGATTACATTTTTCAAGGGATCTTTAAATTATGCCCATAAGCTCTTGTTTCTACTTGGTCAACCTTAGCAGTCACAGCAAACTAACAGTGGAGACTAAAATTACTCTGTCCAATGTTTTTAGAGAAAGCGTGGTGAGATCCATAGCAGATGGATCTGGAGATTTGGGGTATGTTGGAGAGTTAATCTGTCCCAGTTCTTCTTAATGAAGACCACAAGTAGACACCCTGCCCTGTTTGCAGGGCTTCAGGGACCACACAGAAGAGACATGAGCTCATGTCTGCCAGCAGATGACTTCTGTTCCCTATTAATGAATCATGTAATTCCACTAAATGAAAGCACAACAGCGCCTCTGAACAACAGCAACAAAAAAAAAAAATCATAGACGTTCCCAGTTCAAACTGGAATTGAGCAGTTTGCTCCTATGCTCATCTAAGTCTGTATTTTAATGTTACTGCTAGTTCTGCCACCTTTCTCTACATCTTCTTTTACAACGGTATGTATTCTTTCTGTGTTGGTCTTCCTTTACCACCAAATAATCTGAAATTTCAATCTCGATGCACATACTATCTCTATAATAAAGAATAATAAAAACCTGAACTCCCTAAAGTATAAAACTTCCTTTAAAACATAGGTGCCTGCTTCTTAGAAATACATTACAATATGTTCATCTAAATGTATCTACAACTGTGCTGAACCTAGCAACCACCGAGCTAGAGCAAAGATAATGATAAAACCAGCTTTAAAGACTATAATACGATCAATTTCTATTTTATTGTAGGAAAACCACAAGCCAAACCCTCCTCAGAAGCCTCTACCAGCAGATCCCCTGAACAAAGCTCGTTATAACAGCGCATGCACCCCAGGGCTCGGACACACGAAAGCGCTGCCTCACATTGCTCCTGTAAGGTTGGTTCTCCTCCTCGACATGGCTCGACTTGTAGCACAGCACTGACAGGTCTGAAATAGCTTAGAGCAGATCCTCTGTCCTCTGAGGAGCTGTAACTATTGCTGAGTGATACACAAAAAGTATTTTCTGTTTGCTCATCAGAAAGCCAGGGATTTCCACCAGGAGTACATTGGCACACTTGCACTGACTCCACAGGACTAACAGTGTTTATGATACGTATGGAGGTCTGACTGCACAATTACTGCTTGCTGTTCCTTGTAAGAGAAAGGAGTCAATAAGTACCAATTTCTAGAAGAAATAACCTCTTGCAGAAAAGTCCTATTCAGCCATCCCACCTCCAGAATTAAGCTGAGAACTGAACGTGGCTCTTGAAGTCAGACACCAATAAAAGCAGTTTTCTGTTTGCACGTTCCACAGCAGAACATTATATCATCCAAAAATAATACCCCAAGTATTCACCAAAAGCATCATATGCATCTGAAAGCTGACGTTTAAAAAAATAAAAATCAATCTAGAAGTGAAATGATTATCCCTACCAGAGCTGCAGAGGAATCAAGATTTAAAGGCTCAACAATGCATGCAAGTTTGCAAGTTTTGTGTATGGATTACTTCACTAAATCAAAAGTATTTTACAGGCAGGCACTGCTTGTAAAGAGATTTTGTCATCATTTTATATTTCACAGCTATCAGAAGGTAATCCATCCCATAATGTAATGAAGTGCAGCATCACTCAAGATGAAAGGATGAGAAATGCAGGAGTTCCATTTTACAGTAAAGAGCCTATTGGTATATTTACAATTATATAAGTATACATGTAAATAAAAGGAGACATAGTAAGTAAAATTAGATAGGAAGCTAAGGAAAAAAAACAGGGGGGGGGGAAGAGTTGCAGCAAAGATTTTAGGTGTACTTTATCACAGAGGAAAAAATGAAAACTTTCTGGCTGCTTCTTTTTTTTTTTTACATATAAAAAAACTCAAATTTTAACTCCTAGACAAAAGAATGCTGGCAGGCAGTGCAGTTTAGACTCTTTGCCTGATAAAACTACATGACAAGATTATTTTTAATCCATGTCACAGCCCCTAAAGAAATACGTGCAAGAGGCAGCTTAGTTGTAGACAAACTGCAGTAAGTCAAACCATAGGTTTGAGCAGCACAGAAAGCTTCAACAACTCCATCCTATTTCTCCTAGAGTATGCTTTCCTATTCCCAGCTGTCCAAAAACATCATACAGTGATATTGTGCCACAGTATTGCACTATGAGGAAGACAGAATTACATTATCTGAGCATCATCTTGCCTTAGGAAAAAATAAAAATATATTTTTTAAAAAATAATAATTGTTAAAAATAATATAAAAGAAATTCTTACTTTCTTACTCAAAATTCTTCATATTCCTACACTTACTTGTGGTTGGACAAGATGATCTCCAGAGGTCCCTCCCAATCCCTACAATTCTGTGACTCCTGTGTGATTCTGTGACCTGTAGGGAAGATTAAGTAGCATTTTAAGCCATAGGAATTCCTCTACTGAGTCATTCAACATTGCTCAAAAAGTAGAGTCAAGTTAGTTTTCTAATACTTCTAGCAAAAGGATTTAAGAGGGTGCTTTGATTAAGCTCCAGGCTGTGTCTTCTAGTAGGGTAATCTGAAAGTAATAGCATCTCCAGCTGACTGCTTCCATTGTTTCAAACCAATGTCTGTGATGTGGAGTAGCATTTTTGAAGGGGTGCAAAACTGATGAGCACTAAAGAAACAAAGGACCATATCTGAAACACTGAGCTTATCTCCTGGCCAGGCAGCAGTTAACACCTGAGCTCAGAGGAGGAGGCTGCTGTGCCACTTGTGTGTGATGATGCACGTGCCTGTAGAGCCTGTGGTGGTACATAGGGTGACTGTCTCAGCATGGCAGCCCCACAGGATTGCCCAAAGTCAGCTTGGATAGCTCTCACCACGAGCTGCTACCATTGTTCTTCATGACTCAACCACAGTGCTTGAAGTGAAGTAACAATTTGCTGTTCTCTTTCCAACAGACCCGCTCCCAAGCATCCACCGCCGGTACCCAGGTCCAGCAATGCTGCTGCTGATGTGAAATGATGAGGAAATCAGACACCTTTATTTTAAAAAGTGAAGACAGAAGTTTGCACTATCTTTCAACTCCAGCCGGAGTTCATTTTTATGACAATACTTAGACTTTTTAATGTTTAAAACAGCATTATTTTTTAAGAGTTCTGAGCTACTGCCTTTGGTGCTGTGCTGTGCTATGGTGCTCTGTATACTTGCTCAGGTACTTGTAAATTATTAATTTATGTTGAATATTTATTACAGTGCAGTGCACTGTAGTAGATATTTTTACCATAGCTGAGTTTTCCTAAAAAGGAAGCCTTTTTTTTTAATATTTCAGTGAACTTGAATAACTCCGCTCTCTTGGTCCTATATAGGGTGTTTAGTTTTGATCTATAAGGAGCGCTGATTCTCATGGAGAAATCAAATGTACAGAAAATTCAATCTCAGTAGTTCATAGCAAACTCTTGACTACGTACGTCAGGGGAAACCATCTGGAACATGGTGAAATGCCTGATATCTGCACCCAGTGGTATTTACCAAAGCATCTCTCAGCGTTAGCAGTCATACTGTAATTTCAGTTTTCACGTTACTGTTTGAAATCGTCGAGAAATCTGTGCTAAAAGAGGATGTCTTTCTTTTGGACAAGTTCTCTTCGTGAAGAAGTACTGTATGTATCTCAAAACTGTATTTTTGACCTCGTTTTCCTCAGACCGTGTGGCTAGCACATACTGATGCAGATATCAGGCCTTCCAGTGTCATTGCCTTTGTGATTAATTAACTCATTAACTATGCCATGTAAGGTAGTACCATCTCACTACGTTGCATACATGTACTGCTTAGACTGAAGACACACTACATGTAAGGGGTGGGGGGAAGCCAAGCATGACAAAGAATTAACATTTAAAAAAAAAAATCAACTATTATACTTATTTTCTTTTGCCTCGTTGCTCTGCTTATCAACTGTATACTTACTACTGTTATGTATTTAACTTCTAACGTGTTGCTCTGGGTTTCTTAGTTTTGAAGTCAAAATACGTATTTTAGAACATCACCTTTAGTTAGCTTAAGACATGAAGACAGAACTTCATCTCTTTGGTGTGTGCCAACGCTACGTCTGATCTCTTTGGTGCCTTCTCAGTAGCACTGCTGAACACCATTGTTTCACATATGCTGTAATAGAGACAACTTTCAAATACCAGTTGGAACAGAGGAGGACGAAGCTCTTACCTTACATAGGCTAGTTTCCTCAATGCCTGTAGTTTTGTGGTTTCTTTTTTTTTTTAAGCAAAAATAAAAGCATTAATAGAAACTTGGATATCACTTCAGTAATCGTATTTAATTTTCTCACTTATTCCCCATTTTAGCAACATAGCACTCATGCTTACAGATCAACTAAATAAACAAAAATATGCCATAGTTAATTTGTTGATGGATAGCAAAATAAAGCACAAGAGAACACAAGCAGCCACACTGTTGCCTCAGGTGATCCGTAGATGGAGAACCGCTACAACAGGAGGATGTCAGCTGATCCTAGGCTTGGAAATGAGGTTCAAAACAAAACTTCCAGGTAAGATTGAGAACATTTAGATGAAGATTTTTAAGTAGTTGAGATATTTTGTATTTAAAATGCTTCAACTCATTCCCAGCAACAGTAACGTGTGCATTAAATGGGAAGGGACACCGCTGCATGCAGCAGAGTATGACCTGAATTCCCTTGCTCAAACACTCCATTTTTAGAATAGCAAGTGATCGTGCTGCATCAAAGACTTTCTGATAACCACTGAAAAGGTGAAATTGTAAATAGTCAAAGGTAATGACTTAATTAAATGACTGAAAATTACCTCGTAGCTATTTGCACCAGGAATTCAAATGTTTAATGGCACCACTTAGCATGTGTGCATTGGAGTAATAATTAGAAATCTGGGAAGTGAAACCAGTGGCATTACAGCATAAAGAAAAAAATAAAGCAAATGCAGGGAAGTGGTTATAAGATTTTACTAAAATTAGAATTTGTTTTGTTTTTGCAATAACAGTATTATTTCCTGATGCAGCAGAAGAAACTGCTTGTACAAAGAAAGGTATATGTCATTATGCTGCAACTGAGATGTTGTAGGAGAGCGTTCAAGTAATATTTTTCTAGAGGAAGCCTAGCATGACTTGCATAAATATGCTTTTGTTTTTATATTATTTCCATTGCAGTGTGTATTGTGAGGGCCATTATTTAAGTACCACACCGGATAAAAAAAAAGAGAAATCTGGGCTGAAAGGAAATCATTTGCTTTCTAAGAAAAGCCTGGTGAAAAGTGATATTCCAGCAGTCTCATATCAAAAATGTTTTCCACTTTAAAACACAGACTGACACATTACATACCTCCAACACTTCAGCGTATGGGGGAAACCAGCTTTTGTTGATCTCATTACTGAACCATACAAAAGATTTCCAAAAAACCCAAAACTTAAATCAGTGAAAGCTTTAAAGCCAACCTGAAACTTGAGTTTTAAACTCCTGCGCAGTCCTAAAGGTGCAGACTTGGAAATGTGCATACGTGTATCCTATAATCACAGTCAGTCATCCCATCTCTGAATCCAACACGCAGCACAGCTCACAGGTTTCTCTGGGGATGCTGCAAACAAGTTCCATGTTGGAGAGTCTCTTCCCCACTAAAGAAACAACAAACTTGTCCACGTATGAAGAAAGACAGAAGAGGACTGATACAGACAACACTGCTAGGTGGCCCCGGTACCAGCAGCAGTGTGCTTTTTAGGTTAAAATGCCTGGATGTTCTCATTGACTTGTATTCCATACCTGTGCTGCATTCCTGAGTCAATGGAGAACAGAAGACAGCATGCCCAGTGCCACCTCTGCTGCTGGAGGGAGATGGCAAAGGCCATCCATTGGCCATGGGTTGGGTGGGAAGGGACATCCTCTGCTCCTGCAGCAGAACTGCTCAGGGACAACCAAGCATCAGTGACCAAAATGCCTCCTGCTTTCTTTCTTTAATACCTGATCTTTCTCAAAGAAAGGGCAATCCAAAAAAGTAGATGTATTTAAACATGCTGCAAATTAGCTACTAAAGGCTGATCACCACCTAGAAAGTATCTGTCCTTTTTTTTTTAAACTGTTAATACTTTTCTAAAATAAGCTGATGACAGGTACATATCATCTCTAAAGGAATTACTGTCTTGTGTTATATGTGGTCAACACTTGGGAGTTCTGATCTTTGGGAAATCCCAGTTTTCTGTTTGAAACACAAACAAAACCAAACATCCTGTAAAAATAACCACCGTGCCCTGGAACCAACAACAGGTATTTACTGACACACTGCAGGGCGATTTTCTAAAAGTAAAAGTGAGGAGAAGGAAGTACATAAAGTAGCAGTGAAATCTGGAATCCTTGCAAGTAGCAGATATGCAATTATCTTTACACGTATTCAAGCCCAAAATACTAAAGGCCAAAAAGAAAGAAAGCAAAACCAAGCTATCAAAACATCTCCTTTGTTAGGTGTAGATTTTCCCATAGGATGTGAGCAGGAGCTGACTGGCATCTTTTCATACTAAATTAGTGTCTTCCTGATGAGACATGCAGATGTAAAACTCTGTTTTGAAAACCAGATGAACGGTTTCACTCTCTTATAGGCAGTGCAAGCAAACAAATCACCACAGATGAACCAATGCGCAATTCAACATTTGCTGCTCAATGTGTGGACCCATAGCATTTGGGTTTTTAGCACTGTCAGCACAGGCTTTAAGCCCTGTTGTACTGCACTCATCTATCTCTGTGCTCAGTAAAGGTCTTCCTTTTTTTTTTTTTTTTTTTTTTTTATTACCTTCAAAAACAACAACATCCTCCAAGTCCTCAGGTTTTTGAGGTGATCCATTTCTCTTCTTGGGTGAGAGCTGAACAGAACATGCCGATGTCTCTCCATCCATAGGCATATTTCAGCCTCCTCCATGCCCAGCAGGAGACACGGCGTGCCTGTCCTCCTGACCCCCATCCAGACAGTCCCTGTTCCAGAGAACACAATGTGCTGTCCCTAAAGCAGCACACAACAATGCTACCATTATGCTAATCAATAGAACAGTAAGTACAAAACACCACAACAGAAAAATGAATAAAGATGGAGCAAACAAAAAGAAAATTGCATGTTTACCTTCTTCCTCCCCACCAAATCTCTCAGTTTTAGTATTCATAGATTTTTAACGCTATCAATTATCACAGTAGCAAGATTTTTTCCAATTCCACAGTACATTTTAAGAGCTGTTCCAAACAAATGTGACTTTTTGCTCAGTTTCAATTTTGATTTCTTCAGATCATTTGAGTGTACAGTATTAATCACTTTTGAATAACTTCCCATCAAATAACAGCACTCTTTAATTTAACAACAACTTACCTTGCATCAGTAAAGGAATTCATTCTTTATTCCAGAGGCATTTTCTGAAATGCAGTTTTACAAACTCAGGAACACAGCCCATCCTTCCAGATAAGTGTACCACACCTTATGCAGAGATGTAAGCCGTCCCATGAATCACAGGCAGCTGCCCCTTTCAACAGATTCCCTTCAGAGAGAAGTATTAAAATAAAGAAAGCATACTGACATCAAGTTTTGAGCTCCTTGAATTTAGTTGGATCAGAAGTAGAATTCCCAATGGCATTATCGCAACAAAGATTCGGTTCATTTCCAACATCTTCTCTTTTTCCTCCCCCTTTAGAAGAAAAAATAAATACACCTGAAGTCAGAATACCATTCTACTTGCAAAAGAGTTTGTCTGAAAAACACAAAGCATCCTTTAGTTTGAAAAGGTGCAGTTGTAAGAAGCACAAATAACTTTAATGCTCAATATGCCATGGCAGACTGCGTGGCTCTGCAGAAATGCCAGCATGCTGCTTCTACGAGCCATTCACTTGCAACGAACCCTTCAGCCAACCTCAGTTGCCTTCTCACCATCTCTGCCCTAGTTTTCTCACCATCTTTGCTCTGGTTTTCACCAATGTTGTGTATTTTAACTAAGGTACACATTTCTTGTGGGATCTTCCAGGTGAAGATCCTTCAAGCAAACATAATCTGAGAATTCAATAGCTGAGCTGCCTACTTGTTATTAAGTATTCTCTCTCCAGAAGCACATTCTTAATTATATTTGGTGTTTTGCCTATGTAATTAAGCATATGGTTAAGAAAATGAAAGTTTTCTCAAAAAGAATACAACTTGCTAAGAGAAAAGGGCATCCTTTGTGTAAGGTCTCACTGCTTCAAGTTCACATACCAAGGAAAAACAAGAATATCCAGCAGATCTTTGCTTACACATACCTCACACTGCCATGTCGCTGCTGTTTGTATGCAGATACTGCAAGAGCATTTTCCTTCTGTTTAACAGAACTGAAAAAGTATGGGATGTGCTAAGCGTAACGTCAACTAAACCAATGCAAACACCTCATTCAGAAAAAAGCCACTGGCTACATTGACTGCCCTGTAAAGCGCAAACACAAGCAGAGCTGAGAGCAAATAAAGAACACGTTGTGGCAACACAGAGCATTAAGCATTATTTTCTGCTACAGCATGAAGGAAATCATCAAATACACGGTGGTGCTTTAGATGAGTCAACCCAACATTTAGACATCCTGTTCCCAAAGCTTCGTGTCCTATGACCTTCTGAGCTGCCTTCCCACTCTGCAAATTTAATGTAATTTGATAACGACACAACTACTCTTCATCTGTAACAGTTATTCACCATTTCCCTATTTCCAAGCAATCAATATGGCCTGCTATTAAGATTGCCTCGACATAAAAACATTATTTCCTCTATTTAATGCGTTGCATTATGAGTTAGAATGAGTGTGTGGCACAGGAAAATATTCTACATACAACAGTTCAATATTTTAAAGTAAATTAAGATATTATTTAGTACTAGGCTAAGCTAAAAGAAAAGAAACAATGCTTTTACTTTAAAATGAGCAGTGCCTTTTTCTGTATAGAATTCAATAGAGGGAACTCATTTCACCTCGCCATCAGTGTCAGAGTCAGACAGAGCTAAGTGAAATTTTGTCTTGAATGACCCCAGGTAATTTATATCCAATTGTTTTTCTGGTAGAGTTGCAAATGACTTTTTCCATTCTAAAAGCCAAAAAGATGAACACATATTTTTTTCCCCCAAAGATAAATCAAGTTAATTGGAGTCTACTACGCTTTTCTAAAGAAATACTCAATGTCCTGATACCTCGGATATCCTTCGCTCCTAAAGCAGAACATTTGCTGCACCAGAATCGTGCTCGTGATTTGAGCTGAAGAAGCATCTCCCTGAAAAATCTGAAGATGAGCATTAACCACGTTGGATAAGAAATACTGACTTTTAGTTTACTAGAGGGACAAGCTTATCCAACAGACTGTCTTCTCTTGCCCCGTGCTGCTCTGCCTGCACTCCTTCAGAAGCTTCTATCAATCTGATTTTTTCTTCATCTAAGCTTGTTTTACAGGTCATCAATTTAATTTCTCAGTGCTTTACATTCTCTACTATTCCCAATTATAATAACATTATGTCCATCAATCCTTATCTCTGAATCTCCAGCTTTTCATTTAGCTTCCCAGCAGTCTCAATCGGAGCTTTTCAGCACCTGATCAACTGCAACCGTGCTGATTAAATTGTGCCACCCATTTGCTAATATTTATTGAGCCGTTACTAAGTATGTCCAATTTTGCTCACTTATGCATGTTTTGGTTTCACATCAGAGACACAAACAAGACAATTCTGCCTGTCTCTTGCTTCATAGAAGACCAGAGGTAAAAGAAAACATCATACTTTTAATAAAACAATAAAAGCCCAGTTTAAGACTCCCTCTCAAATCCTTTATCAGCTACTAATATGACAAATTCCCTTATCCCCCATTCCCTATTAAAGAACTATTATTTTTCCATTAATGAAATACAGCTAAAAAGGAGAGATCCAATTACAGAACCACTGCAGTGAAGGGCATCGCTGTCTTAGAGGTTATTCTGTTTGTTCCTATAATATTAGCAGGGTTTCATACAAATCACCATTTTTCAGACATGTTCACTGTTCTTTAGTTTTCTGAAACCACATCACTGCCACTGTCTTTTCAGGCAAGTGTCCAATAAGCAGCAACACTACTTCATCCAGAGGATTCAGAAATGTACCACTGCAGGACATTCAAGGCCAGGCTGGATGTGGCTCTGGGCAGCCTGGTCTGCTGGTTGGTGACCCTGCACATAGCAGGGGGTGGAAGCTAGATGATCTTTGATGTCCTTTTCAATCCAGGCCATTCTATGATTCTAATGCAAAAGACTAAACTCTTTGCATGCAGGACAATACAAAAAAATATATAGATAACACCTACCTTACAGCCACCATTAATTACCCATTCAGTAACAAGACAATATCCTCTACCTGCAGCCAGTGGGAGCTACAGGACCTGCAGACCTCCAGCTTCCTAAGAAGAACCTTGTGATCTCAGGGACTCAGGTACCACAAGGCTGAAACATCAAAAACACAGAAAAAAAAAAGAAATCAACCAGGACATCATTGTCACTGCTCAGAAAATTTTAAATGTATTCACTACCGTGTAAACTTCTGACAGTAAGAGTAAAAATGTACCAGCAGCAGCCTGATGGCAGCATGTGAGTGATGTGAAAATACCTGACATTGAAAAGACAGGAAATAACTCTGTGAGAATATTTCAAAAGCTTGATGTACTGCTCATAGCTTTCTGAAACCCCTCGAGGGTCACCTCACTTCAAAGGACAGAAAGATGAGCGATAAGAGCACAAAAACAAGTGCCAAGAGACCCATGCTCAGCTCTTGACTCTCCCACTGCCTTAACTACCCCACAGTTCCAAAAGGGAATGTCATTACAACGCCCAAATTTACACCAGACACCAGCCTTCTTCCTACTGAATTCTCATCTCCTGATCTGGTGCAAGGACCTTATCTTTACGTCTCCAGATGTCAGCTGGAAACTATCAAAACCTTACGGACCTGGAGTTAGATCTCTATCTCAAAAGAGAGAAACTGTGGCTCTGAAAATAGGTTTCTTTCTACTTGGGTATATTCTTAAAAACACCCTTTACATTCTTAAATAGTAAACGTGTTTAAGATGCTTTAGTTCTCCAGAGGCTTGTTCCTGCATCTCTGTACTGCCTATTGCTGGAGGTTAGTGGCACTAAAATAAAACCAGCAGATGGGATTCCGTGATAGTTCTTTGATTTGCCTCAATATAGTCAAGAGTGTGCATGTGGAACAGCTCTCACCAGCTGTTCAATGTCTCCAACAGCTCTCCAGTCAAGCATTATCTTGAGCACAAAGAGTAAGGTCTTAAGCTCTGTGCTGTTTCTTCAGTGAATATCTAGAAGTGCCTCAATCACCAAATCATAGCGGCATCAAAACTGGCAGGGACCCAAGGAGTCCTGTAGCCCAGCTCCTGCTCTGTGCAGCATTAACCCTGCAGTCAGACCACGTTCCTCAGGGGGGTGCCTCATTTGGCCTTTGACACCTCCAAGGATGGAGATGGGCCACAGCCCCCCTAGGCTGCCTGTCCCACCACTCGACCATATCACAGCACAGAGCTTCTCCTCAGCCCCAGATTCCACCACTCCTCCTTCCATTCCTATCTGTGGCCAACTGTGGCCTTGAAGTAGCAACTCTGAAGGTGCTCAAGAAATGTTTAGATGTTACATTATAAGACATGCTTTAGTGGGAAATATTGGTGATAGGTGAACAGCTGGACTGGATGAACATGGAGGTTTTTTTTTTTCCAGTCTTGGTGATTCTATAAAGCAGCAGACTATCTTGCATTTTCATCATCATCCTTTTAGTGTGCTTCAGGGGCTCTCAATAACACCATTAACTCTACCAGTCACACCGGTGCTCCTTGCATCTTCCACTTCTTAATTCAGTCTGAAATCATTCTCGTTCTTAAAACTTTAATCAAATCCATATCAGGAAATGGAAACGGGCAGAATAATTTTTGATTGGAGTAATAAAAATACCGTGCAAGAGAACCATATAATATTCATATAAAATATTATATGTACTTTATAATGCATGTATTACGTACAATGTAATATACATTAATAGTATTAACATTAAGGTTTTGATATATAATACAATATTAATAGTTTTAATATATTGATCTAATACTAATATTAATATTGTATAAGATTGCATAATATATTAATATAATAACAATGCTAAAGAAGTATCTGGGATTATTACATTCCTTACTTTCCCAATTACGAAAATATCAGATGATTGTGTTAACTTTGCTGCTATCACCCTTTATCCCACTGCACTTTTCACATGATACTATATGTTGATATATACATATACGTACATATATAAATACACACATGTATATTAAAAATCAAACAATTCTGGACTTAAAGAAAACTTTAAGGTCATCACATCCCACCTCCCGCTATTACAGGCAACAGTTTGATGCCTTTCTAGCACACAGTCCCCCAATGTAATCAGAATTTTTCCCCTGCTAGCTGAATAGATGTTCCAAAAGCCTCACTATGTTGATGTAGATGCCCTTTTTCTTTTTTCCTGAGACACGTATCTTTTCTGGTTCTGTATATTAGACCCAAATCTGACTGGTGCTTAATGATCTGCTGTCATCCCTCAGAAGTTACAATTAACAAAACTGTAGGACTCTCTCAACTAACGAGTCTCCAATGCACTTTTGGACAAACAAAATTCCTGTGTCAATCACTTCAAAACCAAGCACCAGTTACCAGTAGTTGTAGTTTTCTGTTTACTTTCCAAATGAGAAATAATTTGTATTTATCACAGTGCTTTTCCCAGTGCGAGGGTATATTTATCCCACCAGGAAGCAGACCAACTGCCATGGAAATGAATATGCAAAGTGTCAGCTACATTATGCTTAAAATCCCATAAAAAGGCTTGTTGTCTTAGATATACCAAAGCACAATGTGACTCGAAATACAATATCACACCAGCTTAGCCTGCCACTGATACAATTACTCTGCACCAAATCAATCAATACATTTGCTAAATACGCTGTAAAGAAAATAAATAAGGAAAATCAAGGTGTAAGTGTGAGTGCTGCCCATCCTGCCCAGGTAGCTGGTCCTGCTGACAGCACGGGAATGGGAAGTGGTGGAGTGGTGTGGAAGGCTTGCCATGCACTCTGCTCATCCATCCTGGCTGGATGGGTAAATACATCAGAAATCAAACAAACAGTCTAAAAAGTGTACTTTAGGTAGCAAAAGTAGATGTCCTGTTCTACAGTGCACTTACAAAGCTTATAAGCTTTAGGGTAATTTGTGTAAGAAAGCATTTCTGGTGAGCCCTGTCTGTTGTTGGAACACTGCAAGCAGTCCAAGAACGATGGGCATGAAAGAAATCTTAAAGCACTGTTCCTTCCTACTCCATTTTTCAAAATAACACATAGGGCAGCACAGAAACACTGTGGGACATGAAACTGCACAGTAAAACCACAGCGTTTACAAAGATACTGGACAAATCAACAGCAAGTAAGCCAAAAGATGCATTCTCCACTGGAAAGCCCTACAGAAGCTGAGCAGCAGTCCCACCAGATAACGAGAGATAAGGACAGCAGAAGAACATGAGCACGTGTTACTGAGGAGCACCAAGCTGCACAAAGGCCAAATGACTGGTATGGATGAGCAGAACTCCAGGGAAAGAAAAAAAAAGTAATCAGAAGGAATACAGGATTAAAATAAAGGCTTGCCGGAGGCTGTCAGGTTTGCCAGGCTCCCCACAGACATCAGTTCCGTGACTGCCAACCATTAGGGTTGAACAGGTGTCAAACAATGCAGCAATCAGTATCTCTTTGGCTTTATAGAGTAAGAGACAACTGCAAACAACAGAAGCTGAGCCTGCAGTTAAAAGCACAGGACCAGCACTGCCATTTTATGTACGGGATGGTGATGGCCTTTGGTAATAGCTCAGAAACCGGGGACTTTGTTACAAAACCCCACTTTCCTCCACAATAGAGACACGAAGCACAGGCACGCCGTTTTCTGATATATTTTCATTCCTCCTCTACTCATTACCTCTTGTCTGCCTGGAAATCACCATCCTCTCCCAACAGCCTACAAGCCAACGCCAACTAACTTCACTGTCAGTTCAGGCAGCTCCAGCCAGGTCGGAGGAAACTAGAAGACCTGAAGTGACATAAATATATATTTTAATACAGCTACTGATGTAATTCTATATATTTGTGGCGATATTTGTGTGTTGTATAGCCTCTACGCATCATACAGGTATTATAAACATGATATACCTTTTCACTTTCATTCTTCTGATGGTCACCTGTTTGCTTTTCCTTCAATGTTTTCACCAGTTGATAAAACTCATTACAAAAATTCCCTCTTTATGTGTGACTTTTTCAGTAAAACAGATGTTGAAAAGGGTATTATGGGTGTGCATTCATCATGCCTTGATAACTTTTTAGAAGGTTTAGAAGCTGTGTCACTTAGGGAATTCTTTTTAAAAGTAAAAAGGTTGTTGTGAATGTAACATTTAATAACCAAATAGCTATACAGATGTTATAGAGTATGTATTTTTCCCACTGTACTTTGATCTATATTTTTAATCTAAGTACAAGGGCAAAACAGGAGAGGTTAAATCCCATTGGATAAGATAACAAAAAGCAGAAGCACTTATTGTGTCCTTCCTGAGAAACAGCCAGCAGAGGAGTGAAGCTCTTTATAAGGATGTGTACAAGAGAAAATACATACAGAGTAATACAGATAAATTAACTGAGAACAGCTAAAGAGAAAAGAATATACGGTCTCAGAATATTCTGATAAATGAAATTTGAAAGAGCACAATAACAGGTCATTTATAGTATTATAACATTATTGTGGCAATTATGATGTAAATGACATATAGGAATATTACATAAATATTAAAGTTGTAATATTATTTATAATGCAAATAACCTAAATTAACACTGTTTATTTTATTTAACACTTATCTGCTATATTAGACCTAGGCATTTTCTGTCCTTTCTGCAAAGTGTTGCAGGCTGCCAACTCATCATTCACACCAACAGCTGAAGAAGCTGTTCTCTATTCATTGGTTCTCCTACAGAAAATAAAGAACAAATATTTTTTTCAAAAAAAAAAAAAAAAAAACATACTGTTGGGCAAATGCATTTCAGTAGCACAGCAATAACCTACCACTGGTAGCATGTCAGTCTTCATATTTCACAATACAATATTCTAATATTCTGTGGTTTCCAGCTTGCTTACCCAAACAACAAGACCTATACCACAGTGATCACTCAGCAGTCCTTCATGGCATACAGCATTCAAATTTTTGCTAAGGGCTTGTACTACAGATATGAGAAAATACTTCACATGTGATCTTCTATGGTGACTTAGAAATGGCTTCAGCAACTCTTAAGAATACTCTAAAAAGACAACAGATGATCAAATAAAGTGCTTGCATCCTGGAAATTGACAATTAATTGTAACTTCCCTTTATTGAGCTAAACTAGTCCTTACATTGGATTTTTCATTCTATAGTTATCAGTGTTTACCAGCGAGGCAACCCAAAGCAGGTACCTTTCAGGTAAATACCCAACACTGGTACATTCCCAGTATCACATAGAGAGGCCCACAACTGCCTCTCCTTGCTTGAAGAGGACAAATAAAGACAATAAAAAGACAAATAACAGCTGCAAATCCAAGATCTGAAGAACAAACCTAGAGGCAAGGGCAAACTACAAATACGAATGCAACAACAGAGAGTGGAGGTACTGCTTAGTGCTAAAATGACTTGTGATGGGGAGCAAGAGAAAGGGAGGAAGACAAAAAGGAAAAGGAAGGAAACAAAGACCATTTTGCACAGTTGAATTGAAGCTTTGTTTTTGACTGTGCTATACTTTCTTTGAGAATGTGTCACAAGGATAAACTGCGGGCTTTTTTTTGTTTATTTTAAACTTTAAGCACGAACCATCTTGAACTTTAAGCACGAACCATTGAATTCCATTTCATGTTTTAGACACCTCCATTGGAGGCCGAGGAAGAGCTCCTGGGCAGCCCTCAACACCCAGTGGTCAGAAAGGGGCAGCAGGACAATATCTCAGCCTAAAAGAGGAGCTGTCAATGGAAGAAACAGACAACTTGTAGGAAATAAATATGATGAGATGAAGAGCTATGGAGAAAATAAGAAAGGAGAAAAGGCTAAAGATGGAAAAGGCACGTGCTGATTGAATGGGACACAAACAATAGATTTGAAGGTGAAGACAAATTAGAGGTACAGAACACTTATATCCCTTTTCCTTCTTGATTTCTAATATGAAAGGTGGCCAGTAGCATACCAAGTTAGTAGGATGAACAAGCTGAACCAAACAAATTGCATTTTACAGTCTCAAATCACTGACATAGCCTAACTGGACAATAAGGTGCAATGATTGCTACCTACTTCCGCTCGCTATTGTGATTTTCCTATTAATATTAAATTATGTGAGCTTAAAAATGGCTTTCAAGTCTAATATTTTCCTTGAAACATCTCTGAAAGATTTCCTTAGAAAGGCCACCCGGGGAGCCATCTAGTTCCCAGAGCCAGTGTGGATTCATAGAGCCAATTGATTTCAAAACCCAAAGTAAGGGATGGATACAAACCTGGTGATTAAAGACGTCAGGGCTAAGAAAATAAATTAATTACAAGTACCTTGATATGCTGCAGTGAGCCCTGTAGAGGTTCACCAAGCGTGCCAGGAGCTAGAGCAGACAGAACCTGGGCTTCTTGTGGGCAAAGGGAGTGATTTGTGACATCTCCATCCTTGAAGAGCTTCAGAGATCAAGTGAACAATCTTGAGCAACCTGCTCCACCTGGATGTGCTCTGAGCAGAAGGCTGGGCTGGGTGACCCGGAGGTCCTTTCCAATCCACATGGGCCCATGGTTCTACATGAGAAGTTTTCAGCAGAGTGGGAAATCTTCACAGCTTGGTATAATTATTATCAAGAAATTCAGCTTTCAGCTAGGGATATTAAATATGCTTTTCTCTTGGTTTCGTAAAATCTGACCTTTCACAGGAAACGTGATCGTTAGATGAAAACAACAGATCTGTGAGGGTGAAGGTCACGTAATTGTCTTTTGAAATAAATTCTCCATGTATTATCCGAGCTGCTTTGTTGCAAATGCACAAGCAGCCACACAGCATGGCAATAGCACCTTTATTTACAGAATTTAAGGCTGCACTGAAAGCAGCGAATAAATGATGAGTCCATTGGTGAAGACACTCAGTAATTAACAAGCAGCAGCTGTTTGTCTTATTTTTTTAGGGTACAATTGATTAAAATTGCATGCTTCATTTAAACAGAATTCTCTTGTACTTTACCAAAGAGGGAGAGAAAACTTCCTTCAAACGGAGCAGTTGTTTTCTGATTTATTGAACCTCTACCTAGCTGAATACAAACTAGAAACCTACTGTTTTATTGTGTATGATATGCAGACAGTATTTTAAAAAAACAGAGTTGAAGTATTTTGAATGTCAGTCAGAAACAAAAAATCCAACCGTTGGAGCAACAAATTATTTCAGGCTTGAATTATACTTCCTGTTCTATTTAGTTCTTACATATTTACACGAGTATACATGTATACACACACAAAAACACATACAAACACACACGTATATAGGAAGTCTATAGGTAGATATTAGTGGAAAATGACATTATATGAAGACTTCCTGGAAGTTAAACCAAGCAGAGAATTGCTATCAACTTGCATGGATGCAACCTGCAATGCAATCAACCTACAGCAAAACTACTTAAAGAGATTTTTGCTTTGTGCTTCAAAGAAGTTTAAAAATGGTTAGAAAGAATCTAAACAGAGACTAAACAAGAGCTGTAGATGGCCCTGTTCATTGCAGGGGAGTTGGACCAGATGGCCTTCAGAGCTCCCTTCCAACTCAAATGATTCCATTACTCTATGACTCCACTCATGATGAGATCTCAGCTCTTCAACGCAGAAGACAAAGGCACAGCAAGATGCATAGGTTGAAGACAGAAGCTAACGAACTATGCACCAGAAATAAGGCGTATGTTTTAACTAGAGTAATTAATCTCTGCAACAATTTGCCTAGTAGTGTAGTGGCTTCTCCACAGTTATTCCAACCCAGCCACAAGCAAGAATTTGTAAACAAAATCTGTTGCTTAGATGATGCCAGGGATTAGACGTTGCCTGTTAGTATCTGGACAAGGGCTACAATTTCTGATGTAATACTTCATAAGTATTCTTTATTTTTAAGCAAGCACTGTTTTCTTGACAATATTCAGAATTAAAACTTCTGGAAAACTTGAAAATGAGTTGCCTGATTCCAAGCAGACACCACTCAAGCCTCAGAGTGTTAATTAAAAAAGAAAACTCTTTATTATTTTCATCACTAATGAATTTAATATTATTCTCCTGATAGCTGAACATCTGCCAGTTGCAGAAGTTCTCTTGCTTCTATTTGTTTAACTTTGCTTCTGTAGCTGGTGCCTTCCCACTGAACACCTTTTCAACTGCATTTTTAACGCTTCATAAGTACGTGTTTGAGGCAAGGTTTTCACTGACCAGTGTCTTAGACACTTGAAAAGTGATAGAAATGCTTTCTAACAAAGCCCCAAGAAAGGGCATGCGTGTCTGTATATTTCACTGATAGAAACAATTCTGCTATCATAATTACATTCTTCTTCCAAAACACCTAAAATGGCTGCATGAAAATTTCAGAGCTTCCTTTGCACCCACATCCCCCAAGCTTCCAACATACCAAAAATATCAGGAGGAAATAGAAGGGAAGGGAGGAGTAGAAACACAATCAAGTAACGTTATATTTTTCACCTTTAAAACTGTGCTAGAGAGACCTTTGGAGACTACTGTAATCTACATAATAATTACAGCCCGTATTAGCTAATCTGAGTATTAAATTACATGATTTCCATTACGTCTGCTTGGAAAACATATTAAATTCTTTGAGCCTTCCTATTTTTTAAATCTGCCTAAGGAATCCTTGAGTTAAGGATGTTCTTATAAATTAAGACCTGTAGTATTTTCTAGTAGGGAATATAGATATAACGCGAGCTCCTTCAGTGACCTTAAAACAAACTATAGGACATTCTTGGTTCACAACCACCTACTACATGACACGTAGATATCCTCTAAAGCAGAAAAGAACATCTCATACGAACGTCAAATACCCCAAACATTTCAGCACATAGCAAGGCATCAGAAATATTTTTACAAAGCCTACAAAGCATAACCATGTTCCTTCCAAACCATGACTTTCCTTCCATGTTCTGCAGCACCATTCCCATACTGACACATCTATCAAACCTATGTGGCAACACAGTGATTTTTCTCAATAGAAGCTAAGTCACAGATCAAAACCAGAACGTGCATACTACCATTGCCACCAGCCCAGTCAGAGCAGGCATGTTGGTGTCTGCTCATGTCCCCCACAGAAGAGTTCAGCTAACGAGGCAGAAGCCATTCTTACACCAGAGCAGCAATGACTATACCAGAGGTCATACTGGTACAAATAAATAACCTCAATTTTCCTATATATTAGACATTTTTTGCATGAAAAACGGCACTTAGAGATCGGAAGAGACATTTGTGCATATGAATACCTCTGTACATATAGTTAAGGCAATAGTTGAATATTATGTATTTTCAGAAAATACCAAAGAACAAACGTCTCCATTTAGAGGTCATCTACAAATCTGAGTACTAACATACTTTCAAAATGCAGGAGCAAAGAGCAGAGTAATCACAAATTCAAAGTGACACATTACTCACACTTGTATAAACATACATCCAACAGGCTATATCTGCTATTCCACAAAAATCACTCTTCTGAAAGAGCTGTGTTTATTAGAAACTGTTTTAAAATCGAAATATTTTTGAATGCTTGATATAGTCATAGAGACATTTATGGACTATAAAGAAGCCAAGCAGACAAATCCTAAAAAATGATAGTGCTAATACAGTCTAATTCTGCCACCTAGTGACAAATTCCCCCACATAAATTCTCAAAAGCCAGTGCAGTACACATGGAAAGAACACTTCAACGGGCAGAAAGCACCAGTCAGCTATACAATGCCACAGGCTTCAGTTCCTCTCTATTCCTGATGAAAATAAGGGGAATATTAAAGCACTGATATCCAAATCTCTCATCCTGATTCAGATATTTTCTTTTTTTTTTTTTTTTTTCCTTTACCACTGCAAACAACACCATTTCGTGTTTAGTCCAAAAGAAAACAAGCTATGTTTTCCTGTGCATAAAGGAACATATCATACCTACATCTATTGTGTTTTTGTTACCATATACATACCTCATTTTCTGTAAGTGGAGAGAAAACAAGACTGGTTGGTATTATTTAGCTTGGTCTCTATCACTGGATATGCTTTAACAGTAGCAAATACCACCCTGTAAGTAGTGCTGTGCCATATGTAAGACAATTTTAATTCTCATTATGAAGCATTATTAAAATCTGTACTGCATTAGAAAAATTCTTGCCATTTCAATCAAGGAAATCACATTTTCCACGGACAATGAAAGTCTCCCAACAGTTTGCTAGGCTCTAAACCCACTGAACAATAAGAAGCCAATTTTCAACCCATTACTCAGCTATTCTTCCTCTTTCAGACCTTTATCCCCCTTCTGGGTACTCTCTCCTCAGCCTCTTCAAGCACAATTAAAACTTCGGCCCAGCTTTCCAAACTGAAGCAGAATGGACACAGTACTGAACTCATACATTAGGGGAGGTTGAAGGATGAGTATCTGGTTTGGTTTTATCCCAAATTAGAACATAGCCTGGTCACTGTATTCCCCACTCATACTCAGATGTCAATGAGCATGGTTTTACATCTAGAGATTGTGTGCAGTACAATAGCTGCTGATTCTCACCCCCTATAGGTGGACTGGAGCAGATCCCCACCAGCCATCATGCACTGCCAGGGCTGGGACTGTTGTCCTGCTTGCATAAGACTTCTTCATGACTTATTCAATAAAGGACAACTGAAAGTAACTGAAAAGAGCGTAGAAACAACAATTAGGTAAACAAAGATATTCAGTAGTTCTTTGAGTGCATGTAATTTGTAAAAATAAGCAACAGTTTAGCCCATGCAGTGTTTTTCTAAGTTCACCTCTTGTTTCAGAGGTTCTAAAAAACTTAATTGAAGTGATTACTATGATAGTAGATACTGGATTTCATTGCCACGACCATACCGTCCTTCCTAACACCCTGCAAAATGGTTCCAAAAGCTGCAGTCTGCTTCACCACTATCAAAGGAAAGAGCATATAAAGTTATCCTTCTGGAAACTTTCAAAGTTAAGGTGAAATAAAAGATGTGAACTTATCTCGGTGGGAGCAACAGTTAATGAGAGCATAGGAAAAGTAATAAAGCAGTTATTTCTCTTAATCAACATGTAAAATTGTATTTGCTTTCTTCAACAGAGGCAAACAAATTCAGGATCAAGAGATCACTGATTATCTAGCATTTACTCTTCTGCTTGCCTCTGGAAACCGTAAGCAGGTCTGACCCCACAGGAGGGGTTACTCTGCTTTTGGAAAACAAGCCATTTCCATAATTCTTTCAACCACAGATGTCTCGTGGATATATTATCAACATTTTCTGGAAGAAAATTTGGCTTGCTTGATATCAGTGGCAAAACTCCCATTAAATTCAAAGGCCGAGCACTTAGTTCTGCATCTGTAACGAAGCTGACATTCACACTAAATACTATCTACATGTGCAGTAACAAGGAGCCTTGATTTGGCAGACCATAGCCACACCAACCCACATGGCCTTCCCTAACGTTTTGACTCCAATAGCAACTGCCAGGCAAAAGCCAAAGAACAAAGCCTGACCCCATTCAAGTTTGTAACAAAACTCCCATTGACCTGATTAGGGCACAAAATTTGCAGCAGCAGCTTGGGCAAAATGGTGGCCGAAGAAGAGAAATGGGATTTCCTGGGTCTCAGCTGATGACCACAGCATTACAACAGCTCTGTAACAAAGCACAACCGCGACAGTGACCAAACGCAGCCCAGAGGTGCTGAGCCAAAGCGGTGTCACATGAGTGCAGCCTCCTAACGCCAAAACAAAACAAATTTCTCTTTTCAGAGCACACGGACCCCTGCCAGCTACCCGTGACAGCGTCTGTCTGAGCAGAGGAAAAGAGCCACGTCAACAGCAGCCCAGACAAAGCCCAGCCTCAGCACACGAGCCGCATTCCCATCACTAGGCCTCGCTTTTCTCATTGGCAGCATCGTGTTTGCTGGTATTGCAGTATGCATTTACCAGAAAGCATCTTCAACCTGCAACATTTACATTTTCACTTCTCATGCTGTATTCACCAGGTTATTAAGCTGTAAGTCCAAAGCTTCTGAAAAGTAAGCAAGTACAAATAAATGAACATTTTCAGAGTTCTCGTGAAGAAAATCAATCGAATTTGTTCTTACAAAAGAAAGCAGATATGAAATACTTTTTATATCAAGTAGCAAATTAGATTATACATACTTTTTCCACTCTGCTTGATCCAAGACTTCAGCAATCCATAATCACAGAGTAATGAATAAACCTCTGCATAAAAAAAGGTGAACACCGGTGGCATAAAAATGCTTGGAGAGGGGCTGAGGCTGATTTTATTGGGGAAATATAAAAACAAATCCCTTCGACTGCATCCTAAAGAGGCTGGAATATCTTAAAACACAGAAAATCAATTCTGAAGAGTCTTCTCTGTCTATCAGCCACCACAACAGCAATGACCACTCTGAAAGATTCATGTCTGCTGCCAAAAGTTGTAAAGAAAACTGAAGCCAGTCTGCAAGCAAATGCCAGCCCTGCTGCTCTGCTCCTCTCTGCAAGACTTTCTTCTGCAGCCCAAAGCATTGTTGGGTTTGAATTAGGCAGCCAGGGAAACCTCCTCATCAGACTTTTAGGTGAAATGATGGCTCCTTTGCCCCAGCCTGATGGAATTCTGCCCACCATATGGTCCCTTCTCCTCTGCCCATAAGCCCATCACTGCTGCTATTTACCGCAATCCATAAATGCAGGTGCCTTGCTGAATTTGTGTTCCACGGCATTTCACACCTTCCCCTCTCACTGCTCCACATCCCCTCCATATGTTCCAGTTTATCTCCCCAAAAGTCACGTTCCAGACCATGAACATATTTCAACCCTTGCATTCAAAGAAAAACACAACCCTGCCACTACAGCGTTCACAACCAGTTCCCAGCTTTCTCCAAGAGACTTTCCAGGGAGCGTTTCCCAGTGGTGCACAGAGCTGAAGCCCCAACAACCAGCCCGGCATTCCTCCAGCCCCACCAGGTTTGTCACCACCATCAGATGGCCTGGCCCCTGCCCAGGCTTCTCTGTTGTCATTTGGAACAAACCGTGCTAACATTGCCTCGCTGACTCCTCATCTCGATTCAGTTCCAAGTGCAAAATACCCTTTTATTCTCTTCCTGATGAATTATCTCTATTTCTTCCTCCTCCTCCTCCTGCTGTTCCAGCTCTGGAAAGCATGAAGCCTACAGAACGCCTGGCTGTTATGCTAACAGCTTGAAAAGAAAATGCTGGCCTTGCTTTTTCTACAACATAAAGAGAATAGAAAGCAGATGAAGATATCCGATTACATAGAAAAACATTGATAAATTAGAATAAAATTCCACGTAGACCTCCTATCATCTATCTTCTTAAGATGCCCTGGTGTTTAAACATTTACAGCCATTCTCTAAAACAACTTGGGATAAAAAAGTACTTGCAAAAGATCCGCATAGCCACCAGCTTACATCTTATGCCAACAGTCAAACAAAGAGCAAACAAACAGCTCTGATGGCTGGCTGACAGCTCTGGGGATAATGTCCTAACACAACTATACTGCAAGTAATGAGATAGCCAACAGTTTCACTAAGCACACATTGGTAATACCTATGGTAACACACAAGAACGCTAGGAACTTTCTCGTTCCAAAATTTTGTGGCATTCAGGCTCTGGCCCATACCAAGCCTGTCATCATGGCCCCATCTTGGAGATGACACAGGGATGGGGTGGTTCTGGCAGTGGTTTCCAACCTTTCTCATCTTCTTTTCCTGACTCCCAGGCACAGGAAGAAGCCTAGTTCCATACACTGGTCTCGTGGGACAAGGTCTACAAAAGCATGTTGGTTTTCTCCAATTAAAATTGCCCGTGTTGCTAATTAGGGATGAGGAGCAAAATAAATGATTAATAAGCTACCGAATCTGTACAAGTTCTCTTTTTAAAAATAAAAAGTACTTCAAATGCATCTCAAAATAACCTGTATTAAGACCTGAACTCACTATGACCCATTAGCAGAAATCAGCATTTATTCCCACTGCTGAGCTCAGCAAAGTCACTGTATTGTGCCAGTCTATTGGAATGACAGAGCAGCCTCTGGCCATTAAAGGCTACAGAGAAAAGAGAATGTTTTCTTGGTTTGAATCTAATTCAAGTCAACGATTAACGTATTTGAGGTGGGAAGGAGAAAAATAGTAACAGTAACTTGTTGGGGGAAGTCAAGTGAAGGAAAAAAACAGACAGAATTAAAATCACAACATCTTTAAAATCTTGCACTCAGGGCAACAGCTCCACACTTCCAGATCTTAATAAGTTTGATAGAAAGTTTAAAAGATTTTTCTTCTTCTTCTTCTTTTTAAACAAAGTTACTATGTAAAACAACTATTTTGTGATTTTTGATTGAATTCCCATCTGAATCCACAATCAGCAAACAAGAAAAAAATAACAAGTGTCTTTCCTAGTTTTACCCTAATAAATGTGCAAAGGAAGACTCAGAATCAAGCAAGTATACGCACTTGTGCACGTAAATGGCAAAGTTTCAGCTCAGAAAACATAATGTTCTCATTCAAAACTGGGCAACCAGTGAGTTAAAGGTTGGCTTTTCGGTTGCTGACTTGAAACACTTCGTTCTGAACCAATCTGTCAACGTTTCAGGAGCAAAAAACACAAAACAAATAATATTTTACCAGCCAGCAAAATCGTAAGTGGAAATTAAAACACAATAAAAGAGTGACTCAGAACTATTGGATAGGAGGGAAATGCTCTATTTTAGTTTTACAGTGTACTCAATAAACAGTAATACATTACAGCGTAAGCAAGGTTAAGCGTTGCTGCCAGTAGGCCAACAGAAACGCTAACACACTCTTCCAGTGAGAGGGATCTTTTTCCACATTTGCTTGCTGTCTGTTGGCCAGGCACCAAACTTTCATATTCGTATGAGTATAAAAAGCAACCAAAAAAATATCCCTGCAGAGACTATTAAAGTGTCGTTTTTAGTAATAAGACCCCATAAATCATGGTGATGTCCTCAATTCCAGGATCTACAAGTGCTTGGCACTGCTCCCCCTGCAATCAAATCCATACAGGTTCCACATGTGTTGTATACAAGGACACCCACCCTGTCCTGTCCCATTTTATCATGGAAAAGCTCTGAAATGGGGATTTAATATCATCTAAAATTTAATCTGAAGCCCCGTATTTAAATGACATTTTGGGGAAAGAAGTCACCTCCTTACATTTCCATTACTGTTGTAAACTATTGCTGCCAAAACCAGGGAAGAAAAATGGAAGAAAGAAAGAGCATTGTATTACCACTGATACTACTAATTTATATAATTTACGCACAGAAAATCCTCCTCCTCTCGAAGATATAATGGGAAAGCTCTGAAGAGTCCCTACATTAGCAAGGTGTTATTAAGGATAGAGAATGTGTAACATGGCATTTACTGGTTTGCTACAACACATCATCACAAGCACTGAACACAACGTATAATTTGAACCAATAGCAAAGTTCTCATTGATATCTTTGACAGCAGCTTATCCTCCCATTTACAACAAGCACTCATCTGCAGCGGGCGTTCCTGTTATTTATTATAATTAACTAAATCTCACTGTATTATGTTAAGAAGTACGTCTGGCAAATCCCAAAGGGCCTGCTGGAATCACAGAATTACAAAGGTTGGAAAAGCTCTCAATGATCCCCAAGCCCAACCCTAGCTCCACCACACCATACCCACTGCTCACAACCCTCAGTGCCACATCTCTGCTGTAGTGGAACATCTCCAGTACATCTCACCATTCCCTGTGCCAATAAAGATGGAATGGCAGCAGTCTGAAGAGACAAACAAGAAGCCCTCTCAGAAAACGGTGCAACACTCTGTGAGGAAGAAGAGACCTCACCCAACAGCAAAGCCAAAGCCAGGAGCACACACAGTGGCCTTGAGGACATGTGAAGTGGACCTACAGGAGATGTTCAATGAGAAGGTTCAGAGCAGGTAGCACAGAGGGGCAACAGAGAGCAAGACAGAGCAGGTAGACATCCTGAGATCACACTTAAGGACTAGAAACACAAGCTCAAATACTTGCTCTGGATTAAAATGGTTGAGTCTCAGCAATGAGGCACACTGAGCAGCAAAGAGCTGCTGCTTGGATGCCTGAATTCACAAAGGCAGTGCTCAATCACGCTCCCAGCCCAGCCCTTGGCTGTGTTCTTGGTCTCCTCAATTGCCAGGGATGCTGGCTGCAGAGAGCTGCTGGGCTGGTGCTACACAAAGAGGCTCAAAGTGCTCCATTGTACCTGGCTGCAGATCAGGATAAAGCTTGTCCACAGCCCATTTCAGTGCAGACGAATCATTTAAATCAGTTAACAACTTGTTCTACTAAAACCTTCACAACCATGAGAAGAACATCAGTTTTGTTGCATCTGGGTTCCAAATAGCAGAAATTCTTCTTGAATTGGTAACCCATTTTTCCTTTCCATTACAGGTATGAAAAAGTAAAAACAACAAGAAAACAAAGGTTGAGGTAAAATCAGAAATTCAAATTTGTTCAATCATAGACTCATAGCAAAGAATGGCATAGGATGCAAGTGACTTCACTGATCACCCAGCTCCAACCCCAGTGAGCAAAAAAATATCACTGCCCTCTCATGTTTTGAAGACAACAAACCTATACTGTAGCTGAAGAAATTAAAGAGAACACACTGCTACTGCATGTGAAAAATGAGTAGCAAAAAAATGCAGGGTAATAGCAATTCACCTCTTCAATTGATGTCATTTAAGCTGGGTTATGAGGAGAAACAACCTGTAGGGATGCCCTCTGTTAGTTCCCTCAGAACATTTATGTGCTATTGACTGATTTCAACCACATTTGAGAGAGGCAGAGATCTCAACGATAGCAAGCTCACAAGGATTTCACGCAATTAAACAGAGAAGGATGTAACAGAAAATCATCAAGTGCCCAAGGACCCACAAAGGTCACAGTGGGAAGAGAAGCTCCATCCCCAAATGAATGTGAACATAACTCGGTGTCACCGAGCACAAAATGTAGACTCCTGTCACCTTCACGGGGACAGTGATCCATCAGCAGCATCCCCACGGATGGCTCACCCGAGGCACATTGTGCAGCACAGATCGCTCACCTGCTCCTCCACCTTCCAGGGCTGCTCCTCCAGCTTGCATTTGGCTTTGGCCCCCACAGTGGGCAGTCAGTCAGCCCTCACTGCCAGCCACGCTGAGTGCCAACAACAGCCTGTTCTGGGAGCAGCACATAACTCAACTCACTTGGATTGAGATATTCCGGCTGCTGAACAAAGATATTTTCTCCTACTTTGTTGGTTCTCTATGCTGCTGTCATAAAAGAATGCCTTAGCAGCACTGGATCCCAAAACAACGAAGCAAGAAAAATCTGTAAGAAAAGGCAATAATTTTTATTATGTTACTTAATGCAGAGAAACCTCGATTTAGGAAGAGCAGAAAAGCATCATGCTCATAGCATGCTTGTCAAGGCGTTATCAATACGTTGCTCAACAAAAGACTTTCCTCTGCAACTAGAAGCATTGTTTAATCTGTGTGATGAGGCAGACAGTCAAGATTAGGAACCTCTGTTTTGTTATTTTTGAGTTAGAGTTACTTTACATCAGCGTTTCCCTCATCTTTCCAATATACTTGAAATGTTAGAATCAGCATCTTTCTGCTTTTTTTTTTTTTTTTTTAATGCATTAAATACAGTTTAGATTTCTAATTACAGCCTTACAGGACTCCCAGGCAGAGTTAATACACTCAGGGCATGAAAAGACACTTTGCTGCTTTCTAAATCAACAAACCCGAGCTGCTGGCTGTTCCCAGCAGTGCAGTGCCAGCTCTGCTCACAGGATGAAGCCTTTGTGCTGGGATTAGCAGCACTGAGCAGCCTGGGGACAACAACACGTCCTGTCAGTTCCACGTTCCTTTCCCGTTATTCTGCAGCAGCAGTGATGCTGCCTGCTGCTCGTGCCACTTCAAGTGGTTGCTTAAGAGCAAGAAGTGCTACTACTAGACATCTGCTGGGTCAATCAATGCTACTTTGAAGCTTGGAGTACATTTTGAATATGTTTACTTGAGGTTTGGAGTGGTACGATCAGAGAAGCTGGAACCCAAGACGAAGCATCAGGCGAACCTTTCAGCTGAAAAGCTGGGAAACACTGATCCCAAAGCAAGCAGGAATGGATTTCCCCAGGTTTACAGAGCCCGCGTGACCCATCAGTACAAAGTTCCCCCTCCACTGCTAATGTGGTTTTGCTGGGAGCGGCACATGTAAGAAAAATGGAGTTTTTAAACGCTCCTCCAGAGAGCCACTGCACTTCGGAATTACTTGTCAGCAGTGATGGTGAGGAAGAGGAGATACTGATGTACGGAGATGATCTGGAGCTCAATCCTTTCGACGGCTTGCCTTACTCTTCCCGTTACTATAAGCTTATGAAAGAAAGACAAGAACTGCCAATATGGAAAGTGAGATGTGCCTTTATGGAAAGTTTGCTTCATCATCAGATTGTGATTGTGTCGGGAGATGCGAAGACTGGAAAGAGCTCCCAGGTGAGTACTAGAAAATGATCTGCTGGGTTTTTAGCTTTAGAACATTGACTATTGCACACTTCTCAGAGTTACTATTAGGTAGTAACACTATTAAATAAATCTATTAATACTACTAGCACAGATTTTTAAACAGAAAAAGAAACATGTTCAGCTTCCTACTCATTGCTACCGCCCTTCATTTACACCAGATACACCAATACCCAGATTTATGTTATGCTGGTGCTGGTTTTGGTTAGTAGCGAGTTGCTGCTATTCCAGAAGATGCAGTCACTCAAATACAGATGCAAAAATACATATAAATGCATAAATAACTTTTTGTGAGCACTTGCAAGCAATCCATGCTTACTTCTGTTGGTCCCTTACAACCTGTTTTACTCACACAACATCCTTCAGGCTCCAGGGCACTGAAGATCAACACATTTCAGTCAGGGACTGCCTAAAGCAGCGTCATAAACAATAAACAGAAACCTCAAATGATAACTTTCTACATTCTAAACGCTCAATTTCAAAACATTGAGCCCTTTCTAAACACCGACTGAGGGATGCTTGCATAAGGTCCTGTCATATAAAGTTCAGAACCAAATATACAAATAACCTTGAGAAAATTATGTATGAAGTACTCTTATATCTATCAGTACACGCACTGTACAATTTTGCTTTGTTTGCAGAATACATCACATCTCCACTCCAAAACCTACCAACTGCACACTCCCGCTGTGCTACAGAGCACATCAGATATAACCCTCCCATGCTGAAGTTATAGCACATTTCTACTCTCTTTACAGAGGCCAAAGCTAGAATTCTTTAGGTCTTACTACTCAGCAATAAACCATTCCTTTGACACTGGCTGCCATTCTGTTCAGCTGGAGACATTTTTCCTCTTTTGTTCTGACTAAACTCACCATTTTATCCTGTTTCTGTCCATTAGCACACCGAACTCTTAGCAGAAACTGTAAGCTCTGTAGTACCTGTGCTGGATTCAGTGCATATTCTTACTTGGAAAGCGTGGTTTTATTCTGATTAATGCTAGATCAGGAAAGACAAAGAGAAGGACACAGAGAAGGTTTGCAGGAAGGGCATAAGGGAAGGTGGAGTCCTCGGGGAGTTGGGGGCTGTTCTCAGGGAGGAGCCATGCCCTATGGTCCTTCTCTCACTCCAGCTAAGAGCAAGTATTTTTTGTAAGAATGCACAATTTAGAGAACTAATGGTAAAACACATCACTGGAGCCAATATCCAATAGGAGTATTCAAGTCTACTGCCATAATAATATATCACAGAATCATAGAATAGCCTGGGGTTGAAAAGGACCACAATGATCATCTAGTTTTAACCCCCTGCTACGTGCAGGGTCACCAACCAGCAGACCAGGCTGCTCAGAGCCTGGTCTATATCTAACAACTGAAACCTGCTACCCCAGATAGCAGAGAAGAATTTTCAAGCAAAAAACAGCCATAGAAAATGCACATAGTGTCTGAAGCCTGGGATATTTCTTGAAGTGAAGAGCCTCTGCCCTGTGTAATTGACTGCAATTTAGATAAAACCAACAAACTACTTCCTAACAAGTACCAGCTCTTTCAGCTGTCCTAAAACGAGGTTAAGAAGATGTAACACACACGTAAGCCTAGTATTTTACCTAAAACTACACTTACCTGATGCTCAGGTGGGCTCTGTTCTCCCATGCTTCTCCTTCTGCATCTCAGTCCCTGTTGGAGGTGTTAAGCACTGTCCTTGCCCACCGCAGGTCCCGCAGTGGTGTGCTGAGCACTGCCTGGCTGCTGGCTGCAGGCACGGTGCAGCTGTGTGCTCCCAGACACACGGACAGCTGGCAGTGCAGCTGGCCCTGCGTGCAGCTGATGAGATGGACGTCAACGTGGGTCACGAAGTGGGGTACTTTGTCCCCTTTGAGAGCTGCTGTACAACAGAAACCATCCTCAGGTTGGTGCGTTTCTCACCCTTAATGCAGACCCTCACTGTAGATCTACAGAATGGTTGGGTTGAAAGGGACCTCAAGGCCTCCAACCCTCATGATGAAGACTGAAAAAGGTGTTCTGCACTTACCTGTTGTAGAGATGCTAATGGGGTAATGCAAGCACCTGTGCAACGCTTCACCATCTCAGCAAACCCCATATCATTCTGCTCTTTCTTTTTCAGTCTTCTAGTGTATGAACACAGGAGTGTTCATAGTTGTAAGAGAAGGTAAAGCTGGAACTTAAAAGCAATCAATGTGTTGACTAACTGAAAAGGATAAAAATCATGGCAAGAAAAGGGTGTATTCAGTAATGAGAAAATGCACTGAGGACTTTTAGAGGAAAATAAAAGTACATAAGAAATGTACTTAATGTATTAAAAATAGGCAGATGATAGCAGCAGCACAGGGATTCAGATTCTGAGCCACTCTGAAAGTTCATCAGGAGTGATTCACAAGATTCCAGCTACTTTCCAGCCACATGAGCATTTCCAGCGCAAAGCACAGCGCTCACCAGCTCCAAAAATCAAGCTCAGCCACTCTTCCCTTTGCATACCCTTTCTCTTTATGGAGACTGTGCAACCCTCACCCTGCAGCACCTCCTCCTGCACCACATGGGAAAGGAGGATGATTCTCATCCATGTGTCAAAACCTTGATCAAGAAGATTCAAGGTCTTATTGAGCAACACAGCAAAAAATAATACCCTTGGAAAAATAAACAACAAGCAAACAAACCTCCGAGTAGCAGGAATCACAGAATGGCATGGGTTGGCAGGGAAGGTCACCTAGTCCCACCTCCTTCATGTAGTTCCATTTCCCTAAATAGTCATAGGAATAGAACTGGGGAGAACATTGTGGTATGAATCAATCCCTCATCTCCATTCTGGCACTGCCATATATGTGTGTGCGTGCGCATAACTTCATTTCCTTAGCTGAAAGTACTACTTCACAGCTCAAGGGTTTGTTACAGCATGCAATATGCTTAGAAGGTTTGGAAGATGAAAAGAAAGGTAAGCTATGATTTTAGGGAGGAATTATTTCTTCTTTTAGCTTGAGTCTCCTGTCCTTTCAACTATAATGCCATTTAGCATCACTGACTTTCACTGAGCTTTCAGACACCTAAAGAATTCAGGTTGTTGAGACTGTGGTAGTCCATAAAACAGACAGTATCTGTTCTTATCAAATCTTTCTTGTTAGAACAGAAAGTGCGAAGCTGTCCTCAAGACCCTGAATTACTTTTGTACAGTCAAACCTGAATATTTCATGAAACTTTGCAGTTTTCCATTTGTATGGCACAGATACTGCACAGATGATATGCTGCAGAGGGAAATGATGTCTGCTCCTCTTCTGAACTCTTATGGAGTTATCATTTTGGATGATGTGCATGAAAGAACTGTTCCCACCGATGTGCTGCTTGGTGTTCTTAAACATGTCTTGAGAGCAAGACCAGCCCTGAGGCTGGTGATACTCACTGCCCCCCACATGTCCAGCAAGCTGCAGGACTTCTGCGGCAGCGTCCCCCTCATCCGAGTGGAAAATGAGCATCAGGCAGAGGTGGTGTATGCCTGCAGCATGCCAAAGGACCATTTTCTGTCTGCACTGAGGCTGCTCTTTGAGCTACACCACACGAAGGAGAAGGGTGACATCGTCATCTTCCTGGCATGCGAGCAAGTGAGTAACCGGCTTCGGTATTTATGGTTTCAATCAAGAAATGATTCTCATCTGTGTTTTCATATAACCTATAAATAAGTTGTTGCAACTCAAGTAAGAGCTCTACCCAAGCACTGCGCCCAGAAGCAGCCACCTCTGGGGATGCAGCCACATCCACAGCTTTGGGTCCAGCTGGAAAGGAGATACCAGTGGGGCACTGGAGTAACTGCCACAGAACTCCCAGGCCTGCCTGTTTTAGCAAACAACCCTTCTCTTTAGACCTAAATCAATGTGGATGCATACATATCCTATATACATGAAGTTTAGTGGCCTGTTCATAACTTCTCATCCTCAGCGTTCCCATACTACACTGATGCTCATCTGTCTTCCCCTGGAGGTTGTTTTGGATATGATTAAATCTAGAGATGAGCATTCAGAAAAATGCACAGGAAAAAAAGACATCTCAGGAAAAAAGCACAGATATTCCCTGCTCTGGTACAGTTGTCAAATTCCCACTTGTATCAACAATCAATTTTGGCTTTATGCTGTAACAGCTATTCTTGTAAGGTTAAAATGCTACAGTTTGATATGCGGTTCAAGTTTATTTTAGAAACGAGTGCTTTATAATCAAATCATATTTATCTTTCATATTAATGAGTAAAATATTAAATCTTTCTCCTGATTACAGGACATTGAGAAAGCCTCCCAAATGATCAGACAGGAACAGTCTAATTCAAATCCTGACCTCGGGGAGCTCATCCCAGTTCCTTTATACCCCACAAGAAATGACTTAATTCCCAAACCAAAACAAGACAAACAGAAATGCTACCAGAAATACAGAAGAAAAGTGCTACTCACCACAAGCTTTGGAGAATCTTTGGTTCAGATTAAGAACATAACCTTTGTCATTGATGTTGGTGTGGAAAGAAGAAAGGTTGGTAACATTAAACAAAACTAGGATGCCCAAAACGAGCCATGTAACAAAGGGAAAGGTACAGATGGGTGCAAATAAGGAATCACATTTTTCCATGCTTTCATAAACCAGATTCTATAATATTTTTCACATTTCAATTATCACAAATAACTTTGATAGACATCAGTGTGTCTTCAGTATCTTTCACGTGGAGCAATATATCATCATTTCTTGGCTGCCTGTTGGTTTAGGAGATTAACCTCACTCCTTGTTTCATTAATTCCTGCGCCAGCAGTGTAATGCCACAGATCACACAACACAGAAGGATGCTCAGACAGAACCACGCGTTTTTAAAGCTGCCTCTGCTCCTTTGGCCTGTCTGCTTCCCTCCAAGTATCTCAAAATGCTGCAATTTACTGAATGAATGAATGAATTCAGTGTCCTCAGCTCTTGTTTTCCACACTATTCTGGGAAGAACTGGTGCAGCTGCAAACCTGGAGTTTATTTATTTTGTTTATTAAAAAACCGATATCGAGTCCTAAAGAACAAGCAACTATGCAGGAATAAATCACTTTGTGTGTTGGAAAGCTGCACTCTGGCTTTGTAGCTGCACTAACACATCCTACTGGGCAAAAGGGATATCCCAGAAATAGGCCAAAGGAACGAGATCAGGGTATCTTCAAATAACCCACTACTGAATCACCCAAACTGAACTTAAGTTCCTACCATTTTCAAGCAGGGATTGTTCATTCTGATGAGCCTTGAGGGTTAGTTCAGGCAGAGGCTTGGGAATTAAACACCACCTCTCATTATCACTGCCAAAAAAAAAAAAAAAAATCTAACACTGTCATTTTAAAGTTTCTCATTTGGGGGTTGTAAAACAACTCAGCCTTAAGTCAAGGGAAAAAAAAAAAAAATAGTCATATCTCTGCAGGAAAGGAACAAAGTCTGATATGCAGCTTTCAATTAGGTTGTGCATAACGCAGTCATTTCTGAAACTACAGCTGTTGTTCCAGGTGATGATTGAAACTAATCTCACTTCCACTTCAGTCTGAAGCCTGAAGCAGAATCCAGAGCTTGGGATGGGAACAAATCAGTTTCAGCACAGCCCTGATGGCTGTCACATCACCTTTATTAATTACACCATTTTTACCCCTTCAACTCAATTACTTTGTCATAACAGCAGAAGCTCAGTCCTCTAATGTTCATTTCTCAGCAAATCAAATGTACATTCAATCCATGTGGCTGGAAGTCAGCTCAGTGCAGGCAAGGTTATGTGCAGAAGGAATTCCCACTGAAGTCTGGCAGGTGGGATATATAATGAATATAAGATTTGTGCCTTGTACTGAAACAGATTTTCTCTTTTTGATTAAAATTCTGCTTAAAGCAGACAAGATCAAATTAGATGACTTGATTAGAAAACTGCCTTATCCAGCCATTATCTGTTCAGAAGCTTCTGGCCATCACCTGGTGCCTGGAAAAGTGAGGGAATCAGCTCCTTAGTTGCATCAAAATAAAAGAACAAAAGCAACAAGGGGAAAAAATAGAACGGGCCTTGTATGTGTTGATGACAGTTCCTGTGTCCTGGGATTCAGTATAAAGACAAAACTCCAGAATTATGGTACAGAATGTTATCAGAGCTGGAATTCTGTCACTGAAAAAAAATAAGCTTTTCTGGTTCTCTTCTTTGTGATACCATTAGATCTATGCCTTATGCTTTAGTAGGGTGCATTTCTTTAGAAAGAACACTTCTCTTAAGATTACATCCACAGAACTACTGCAAAACTTCAGCATCTGTCAATTTATCAGAGAGCAGACTGTTCTTATTTCCATGCTGGTGAAATATGCACTATAAGGAGAAATGGGACTGTTACTACACGTTGTGTACAATAACCTAGACATTCAGTACAGACCATCAATACATTTGTAGTCCTCACTCATCTGATGCTCGCTGTCTCTTTCATTTAAAGGTGTACAATCCTAGAATCAGAGCAGACTCTGTTATAACACAGCCAATCAGCAAAGCCCAAGCAGAGATGCACAAACAGATGCTGAGCACGTCTCCATCAGGTACAGTTACAGCACAACATTCCAACCCATCAGCCTAAACTATTCATAGCATTAACGGGACAATGCTAGAAATGAAAAAACGTAACGTTCCTAAAAACTCTTGCAGGGAAACTCTTCTGTTTGTATCCTGAAGAATTTACATACAAAGAAATGAAACCAGATTTCCCAGCCAAAATACAGGAATCCAACCTAACCAGCATGGTTCTCTTCCTGAAGAGGATGGATATAGCTGGCTTCAGACACTGTGAATTCCTAAGCAGGCCAGGTAACGATGCATTGATTTTCCATCTCATTTACATTAAATTTCTGGTTATTTCAGGTCATTTTTGCCCTGTTATTCACAGTACATTTCTTACTGAAGTACTTGCAATATCCCTGCCACTGCTTTTACCACTTGCTGCTGGGATGGTTCACAGTGCAATAGCCGCCCTTTGAAAAACACTTCCTAGAATGAACCACATGCTCTGAAAAAGATCATAATGCATCTGAATGGAATTTGAATTTTCTGTTTTCTTTAAATCAATATTCCAAGTACCTTCTCATCTAGGTTTCACACTATTTTCCTGAAGCCCACAAAGAAAATTTGTGTCCCATTGTGCAAGTCATCATACAGACACCAAACAAAATATATTCCTTTAATCAAGAGTTTACAACCCAAATAAACCACCTCTGCTACCTCAGAGATGCACGTAAAGGAAATCAGCCTTTACTCTTCTACTGCAAATTTCTAATGAGCCGTTGCTTAAGGACATTACTTGGGTTTATTTTATCAATAAACTTCCAGTACTAGACAGGAAACACTCAGTTTTGAGGCAAGACTGCAAGGGAAGTTGTTGCTGATTTTCTGTTTTATTTTACTGACTTCACATTTGGGGTCCTTTTCCCACAGCAGGGTATTTTCCACTCTGACCTACTGTTATATTTGAGTTGGGGATCATGCGATCTGTTGCTTTTTCACTTATGATGATTTTCCAGTGCCAATAGGAATGTCTAACTGTTCTCCCCTTCCTCATATACATGTGGAATCAGAACCACCGCACGTCCTTTACATGCTGTGCACCCTAATTAATCACAGCAAAGCTTAATTCCCAGCATCGGGCACAGTGCTACACTGTAAGTGGAATTCTTAATTGGATTTTTTTCAGCTTCTCTTTTTTGAGAGAGAGAAACAGGACTATGCACATAAGGATATTTGCAAGGAGATTCAGCTGTTTGATGACATCAGCTGGCACAACTCAAGTAAATGCCATGCACCTGTGGTCTGCAAACTGCAAGGGACTTCTGCAGAAAAGGTGAAGGGAATGGCCACCAGAGTTGCAAAATATGCTCTCTTGTGCAAAGGCTTTTAGCTTCCCCAGAAAGCTTTGTTATCTTTGCAGCAGTTCGTTTGGGTTCATAGAATCCAGTGGATTCTACTAGTTTGCCCACCCTCAGCTAAACATGGCATAAGATCAGCTGGAAGAACACAACAAACGAGAAGACAGGGCAGTATTTCAGCACACTTGTATTTGTCTCAGCTGAGCCAAGTTCAGAGCAACAGATACTAAAACAGACTAGCCATCCTACTGCTCCGCAGCATGGTTTGTCCAGGAGTTGACTACTCTATGGCTCTTCAGAGCCTCAGTTTCCTTCATGCATGTGATTTACCTTTGAGGAAAGGGAGCAAATGCGTTGCAGCCATTCACTCACACACAGAATCAACAAAAGACATGCTTCCCATGCACCATTTCCATTCAGTCAGCCTATTCAAGTTTTGTTTGCAATGGAGATGGGAGGAGAGAGGTGGAATCCTGTCAATCCAGGGTAAATTATTCCTCACCGAAGTGATGCTTTCACTGAGGCAAGATACTAATGTACAGCCATGAACTGGTGAAAATAAAAAATACACTGAAATCCAGTTTTTAAAACAACAAAAAATAGAAAAAAAAACAAGATGCACAAAGAATTTAAAGAGAAGCACTTCTTCAGGCCATTCCCTGCATGCGGAGCAGAGAACACAGGGCAGATAAGCAAAGAAATGACATCAGTAAAACATTTTATTCCTGTTCAACAACAACATGCACAAGATTTTTTTTTCTCCTGCTCTTCCAGGAAAAATAAAAGCTGGGATTAACTCTGACTCATTACTGCATTATGAGAGCAACAAACATGTCAGGCTTACAGCTGCTGCGTTTAATTCATGCTATAATCAAGATGAGCAAATGCAGCAGGCTCGTTACCCTTTTTAGGATTCATGAGCCATACGAAAACGTATCTGGCAGTGCAGTTCTGAAGTGCATTACATGAGTTCCTGTGCCACTGTAATAGTGATGCCTGTGCGTTTTTATCAGTTAATCAGATCTAACTGATTATGGTATTATATAATGGGGAAAAATAACCTTTTTCCTATAGATGGCTGCAATATTACGTGTTTTCCCACATAGCTGGAAAAACCTTATTGGAACTATGGAAATCATATAAGTTAAAAGGCTAAGCTACTTTCATATGAAATGTGTTCAAGAAACATTCAGATGTGGCACTGAAGGAGATGGTTCAGTGGGGCAATATTGGTGGTAGGTGGACAGTTGGACTGGATGATCTCAGAGGCCTTTTCCAACCTTGGTAATTCTTTGAAATCAAGGTGAAAGCAGTTTGCAGTTTCCACATTAGCACAGCATCAGCAGCAACTTTCACATTAAAATACTTGATGGCTATGGATGCCTTGACATTTGAGAGCTGTGCTATTATAACCCCAATAAGGTATTTCTAGAATATCCATAATACTGAGCATTGCATAAGTATGGCTAATTTCATCTTGTTTCAGAGACAAGATGTGTTGCTTTCATTAGAAACAGTCTAAAGCAGTTTTTAAAAGACAAACCATGAAGGTTAGGAGAGCACTTAGTGGCAGATTTATACCCTCAGTTCAGTTCTTCATTCTTTAATTTCTGTATTTAATTGATTAAATAGCATTACACAGCGAATAATGAAAAGCTGGTTGGTCCCTGTGCTGGCTGTCCTGTAGGGACCATCACCAGCTCGTGTGTTGGGACACAAAGAGCAGAAGGGGAAATGGGATTCCTACAAGCTATGAGACTGGAAAAGGGATTTTAAAGACCAATTATAACGTAAAGAAAACTACTATGGAATTGATAGCATAAGAGTGTCATTGCCTGAGCTCCAACTATCTACCAGTTACCCTGGCATCCGTTTCAGCTTTAGCTTCCTAACAGTTACTTCTCTGGAAATAAAGGTCTACCAAAAAACCTACAATGCAATGGAGAGTACAGCAGCATTAGCAGAGTGGCACAACCCTAGGCTGCAGCAAATGAGAACAAGCATCAGTGCAGCAGACACAGAAACAAAGAAAGAAAAACTGCTTACCTTTAGAAGAACTCAGATACACAGGGACCTCCAGAGAGATACCCTTACCTCCACTGCCAGCCCTTAAATGGGGTTTGGGAAGGGGTGGATCCTGGCTCCAGCCCTTCCAATCACTCCAATCAGGGTCATTACATGCACCTGAGCTCCCCTGGGTTGGCCCTGCCTTCCCCCAGGTGCTCAATCACTGTTTCAGGCCATGACTGAGCATTTCCACTACAAAACCTTATCTTAAATCCTCTTAAATGCATTCTTTGTAGAACTTTGGGCAAATTGCTAAATCAGCCACTTCCTGCTGCATCGAGAGTAATACTTCTGTATTCATTTTATCACACAGTAAGGCCTTCAGGTTCTGACCTGCAGGATGAGATACAGCAAAGGCTAAAACTGCAGCTGCCTTTAGAAACAACTGCTCACGTTAATGTTGTGAAAAGCCTGAGGCACTGAGACCACTGGTTAGTCAGCTTGGAACCCTGCATGAACAGTTCCAATGTTATCAATAACATTCAGCTTCTTCTTTGCTTTATAAAGTCCAAGTATGACAATGAGCGGGTGCGTAATTAAGCAAAAGAGCCCAGATTCCTTGAGACAAGCCCTGAGCAACCCAACCTTAAGTGGCCAAAGAACAAAGGCAAGGGAGAGAAAACATGGGATAAGAAAATACCTTTCTCACTTGCAGGGGTGCACAGCTGCTCATGTGCTGGCTCAGCAAAAGCAGCAGCTGGGGAAGCCCCTCTGTTGGCCTTGATGGCAGCAGCAGCCCTACAAACAAGGATGCTTGCTGCTCTAAAGCCATTAAAAGACAATGCAGGCATCCATTCTTTAAAGGACAACTCTCCACATCTAAACATTTGTACTAATTTTATTTATTTAGCTTGTATTTTGTTAAACTGCGCATCAAAGCATGAGGAACTTTCAGGCAAGCTTTTGCTGCCTTTATGAAGTTTTTTTTATTGATTGAGCTTGTGCCTCAAAATGCAGACTAAGCTCTACTCCATGCTGTGCTTTATTACTGTTCCTTCACCTGCTTTATTTACCTTTACTATCTTGGCCTTTCTAGCACAATAAAGCCCAGGAGTTACTTTATTTATTTATTTTTAAAACACTAATAGCAAAATTGGGAAGAAATTTGTGCTTACACATCTCAAGGCAGCTAATTCTTGGGCATAAAAATGCAAATTACTGATGCTATCAGGGGATCGAAAATGACCGCTGTGTAACTGTATACTTCATAACCTACGGCACAAACTGCTTTGGTGACTTCTGGAAATTAGTTTCCCATGATTTCCCTGTAATTACTCCATGTCTGAATGATGACTTTAATCTCCCTGTATTTTCGGTCACTGATAACTGTTTTCTGCCACTTATTGTGCATCAGATGTAACTTTTCATTTCTTTAAACATCCCAAGTATTTTCTTCTTGGATGCTCCAGCTTTGTGAGGGGTCACCTCTGTCAAACTGATTGTTTTTGCCACCAGTCTTCAGTGGGACTGGGGTTTAACTTCACAAAACTGTAGGAAAAAACAGCAAACAGCTCTTCAACTGGAAAAATGGGAAAGAATCTGCAGCAATAGGGGAGCTGTAAATCAAACCAAACCAGCACCCATAAATAATACTGAAATTTACTACTGTAAGATCTGTAATAGAAATCTACCTCTGAAAAGAGCTAGGAGCCATGAGTCATATTGCCCAAGTGCCCACATTTCCACCAAAGCCTCTGATGCTCCAGCAATTACTTTTTGGAGGTTTGGCAATTTCTGCTTGGCTCTCAGGCTCACTTTTCTCATCCTTAACCCACCTCCACTGCAGCTGCCCAGGAAGCTCTCCTGTGTCGGTCTGGTCAGAGGGACCTGCCTTCATCAGCAGATTTCCCAGATGTCTTTCCAAGTTCTTACTCTAATTACTGTTTTGTTCACATATGCTCATAGATATGTTTTCTTACCATTGTGGTTGTGAGGCTCTGAATTCATTTCTGGGTTTTTCCAGTCGAACAATTTGCTGCTGGAAAAAACACCCAGAAAAGTGATGGAAAATAGTGGAGGGGAAAAAAAGAAAGAGAGAGAGAAATTCAGTAGGATTCTTAACGAAAAAGGAGAGCCTCTGTCAGTGTCCTGTGCTGGTACCTGCCACACAGCTGAGAGGTTCAGAAGATCTATTGCAAATGCTGTCTTTTTGTCTCTCGAGGAGTATAACTGATGAGATGTAATGGGAACTGATGAAAAGGGATATTTGTGTCTGTGCATATCAGCCATCTTCTGTATCTGCTGGTCTTGTGGGTTGTTGATTTCGCTCACCCTCATGCATACGAGGAAGATACAGCTATGACTTGGAGGGGTTAGCTTTGTAAGCCAAAAATGACCAAAACTGATGGAGCTGATCCTCAGCAATCTCATACATGAGCTCCCTTCTCGCTGTATGGCCCAAATTCACCCAACTGTCACTTCTTTGTCTTTTTCCCCCTAAGTTTCTCAATCTAATTATGTCCCCAAACTTATTTTTTCAGTCTGTCCACTCTCATTTCTCATGCAGGTTATGAGGAAGTTACAACCTACAATAGAGTAAAATTGAATATTCCCTTTTGTGTGAACAGTGAGAAAGGTGCAGCCATTTGCTAGGGGAAAAAAGAAAAACCAGACATTCCAAATCCTTGCGACTTCTGCCCAACCATTAAAGCAGCACACACAGAAGAAATGTGCATTCTCTGAGCGATTTTGGACGATTTGCAAAACATCAGTCTGCAGTCAGTATTTACTGTTGATAAGAACTGCTCTGATAGACAAAAGATGAAGCCATTTCCAGCCCTATAATCATTACCCACTATCAAATGATGGAGGTTGTGTTCTAGGACATATACAACTGAAACATTATAATGAGAAATAAAGCTTTCCATAAGAAATATACAACTGAAATAATATTTAATCCATTCTCAAGAATTTGAATTCTCTTTCCTTTTTTATTAGCTCCTGAAAGCCTGATGCAAGCTTTAGAGGACCTTGATTACCTAGCAGCCCTGGATAACGACGGAAACCTCTCTGAATTTGGAATCATTATGTCAGAATTTCCCCTGGATCCGCAGCTGTCAAAATCAATTCTGGCTTCTTGTGAATTTGAGTGCGTTGATGAAATGCTCACCATCGCAGCCATGGTAACAGGTACTCCCAACTCATGTCTTGCTGTATGGCCTCTGCCACCTCCAAATCCTTGAACTCTTCCCAAAGCTGTTCACAGGGGCAACCCAAAGGCAAACTTGCATTCTTCATATTCTACTTTTTCACCTGAACGAGTATCTTTGGCTGTTTAAGTCCACACTTTGAGCATGCAACGAAGCACAAGTAACAGATTTGTCAGTAGCACTCCATTTCCACACTTCAGATGTTCCATTAGCTTCTAAACTTGTCACAGAATCACAGAATGGCCTGGGTTGAAAAGGACCTCAAAGATCATCCAGTTCCAACCCCCTGCTGTGTGCAGGGTTGCCAACCAGCAGACCAGGCTGCCCAGAGCCACATCCAGCCTGGCTTTGAATGCCTGCAGGGATGGGGCATCCACAGCCTCCTTGGGCAACCTGCTCCAGAAAGCATACACACAATGTTCCTTCAAAACAAACTTTATCTCATTACATTCACACACATTTGTTACAGACTGGAGCTGTAAATTAGGGGGATTTTCTAATTATAAACAGTACTGAACTGTTGACTCTGCCCACAGTGAATATCCTTGGAACAGAAAGTGGAGCAAAGCCTTAAGCAGTGAGAAAATCATGAATATACAGGAAACCAAGCTGCACTAATCCATCTCCTTACAGCACAAACTGTTTTTACGCCCCAGATGGTTTGATTTTTAGTGAGCAGGCCTTAACATGATGCAATTTTGAAGTAAATAAAACAAACATCAACGGCTGAGCATAGGCATATTTTAGTTTTTGAAAAGCTCAACCATCTCAAAAGATGCACTTAGGAAGCACAGTGTCACAACAGAAGTAGAACTTTAGCACAGAAGGGCAAACCCAGGCATTACGTAAGTACATTTACTTCTTTTCTAAGTTAAACCACACACTTGGATTGTGGATAGATTGGACCAGGCTATTACAAAGCATTTTTGGCATCAGTGTGTGAGAAGGCCACTCACCTTTGGTGCTCATAGTGAAGATTTACTAAACAACAGATTGAAGGAAAAGCCACATAAATATGAATGCAGTGTATTCAGGTCAGCATTAATCCAACGCAGGAAACTGAGAAAAAGAAACACAAACACCAGTGTGGCTACTGCTAGAGGGCCTTGTTGGTGCATGAATTTTAATAACTGTTAGCTTCTGTGTTGTTTTTTTTTCCCTAAGCTCCTAATTGCTTCCTGCATGCACCTTCTGGAACAGAAGAGATTGCTCTTACCTGCTGGAGAAAATTCTCACACCCAGCAGGAGATCATTTTACTCTTATCAATGTCTTCAATGCCTTCAGGGAAGCCAGCACAAACTCCGCAGGCCAGTGTAAGTGCACCCATTTCAGACCAAACAAAGCACGCTGGTAACAAGTTTTTTGTTTGTTTGTTTGTTTGTTCCAAATGGAACAGTCATTGCTGGCATTTGATTCATGAGCACTTTTTGAATGATTCTTTTTAGAACTGTCAAATTTGCAAGAAGAGTCACCTAAGATAGCTGCCACTGCTAATACAACACTGGTTTATTAAATTATTAGAAATAACTGAGGACAGCCTACCTTATCCAACATGGATATGTCAGCAGCTGATTATACTTGTCATTTATGTGCCACTGTACAAAACCAGAAAGATGCTTCCTCCTCCAAGTGCACATAACCCGGGTTTAAGGCATGACATGACATGAACACAGCCTTGAATTCCCAGCAGCCTAACAATCACTAGGTTTTATACCTCATGAATAAAGAAAGGCTTAAGGGAAGAAATTAAAAAGTACAGCTGTCTTCAGAACATTTACCTGTGCTCATGCATCTTGGTCAGGTTCACTCAACTCAGAGTGGTAGATCTGTGTATACTAAATAAAAACTGAAGGTAACGAGACCCATGCTGCCAGGCCAGTTCATCTATCAACTAACTGTCTCTAAACGTCAGAAAATGCTTAAGAACAAAAAAAAAAAAAAAAAAGGTTGTCAGGGACTCTTGAAGAAAGAAGTACAGCTTCTGTGCTCACAGTGCCTTTGTGATGCAGGGCATGGGACTGCTCCGTGTTCAGTAATGCTGAATGCTGGAGAGGTCCAAGAGAAACTGTCCTTTAACAGCATATGATGATGGGCAGCACTACCAATCTGATTTCAGTTCTGTGACCTGGCCTGAAAGCAGAAAAACAGAAAATAGAGTTGCTACTCATCCTGTGCAAAACTATTACTTTTTTACAGACCGAATAAGAGATTTTTATGTCTTGACTCAGAAAGATAGTTAAAATCTGATATTACATAAGGATACCATGTATTGCCCATTCACTTTACAAACAAGAGCAATGAGCCTAAGTGGTCCATATGGCTCTCGACAACAGCATTTTGGACAGCTCTGACAGAGCCACTTGCTCCAACATGCTTTTAATCTATTGCACTGGTCAATGAGCATTTTCCAGAGCAATCTCTCTGTGAGCAGCACCTGTGCTTTAAGCCTAAATACTGTTCTTCCCTCCACAGACTGCGGTAATGAAAAATGGTGCCGTAATTATTTTCTAAGCTGTTCTGCACTGAGGATGGCAGAAATCATCAGAGCTGAACTAGTAGAGATTATGAAGCGTATTGAACTGCCCATTTCAGAACCGGACTTTGGATCACCAGGAAATATACTGAGCATTAAGAAAGCTCTCTTATCTGGTTACTTTATGCAAGTAAGGAAATACTCCGTGCTCATCTTACTGCATTGTTAACTCATAATAGAATTGTTAGCTTATGTAGAATCATTTCACAGAACTATTTGATGCAGATGGTTTCCCTTCAAATACACAGCCTGACATTCCCTCAGCAGCCTCTGGCTTCCCACAGAAATTTGGCTCTCCCCATGCAACTATCTGAACACAAGCTTAGTTTCTATGCATCCTGTACATTCAATTAAGTAATGGATAACCCTTTGTCTTTTCAGATTGCTCGTGATGTAGATGGCTCGGGTAACTACTTAATGCTAACACACAGACAAGTAGCCCAGCTTCATCCTTTTTCATCGTATTATAACACCAGGAGGAGTCCCGAGTGGGTTTTATTCCATGAGTTCAGTATCTCAGAAGACAATTCCATCAGAGTGGTCTCTGAAATATCACCCCATCTGTAAGTTAACTAAGGTGAAACCATTTCTTCATTCATCTCTCTGCCAGAAAAGCAATACTTAAGTCATAAAGTGGGTAAGGAAGCACTTGCATATTGAGAGCAATGCTTGGAGAAGCCAACTTGTGTCTTCTCCTCTCCCTCTCCCTTGTTTTAAAAACAGCTCTCTCCTAGTTCTGCTGAGAAATCATCCCTTGCACAACTAATTCTCTCTGGGCAAGGGTATTAAAAATGAAGTAACATTTTAAACTGGGATAAGAGAGAAGAACAATCTTTGTACCTAGTCAAGCAGGAGGAGTTGGCATCACTGAGGTGGTGAAGAAAGTGGTGTTTGTCTTCATACAAACCAGTAAATATCAGTGGAATAAATCTTCTTTCTTTGTTGCCAGCATTCTTCTGTCACTGCTTATCATTGCTTCATTCCTCTGCTTTTATTCAGAGCACTAACTGCATTAGAGCTCAAAGTTACTAAAAAAAGGAAGAATTGCACCCCTCCGCATCCTCACAACCCTTTTACTGCAAAATAAAACATTTCTTAATCAGCCTTTTTCCTACGGTGAGCCAATCTGTCGAGGTACTGAGTCTCAACGTCTGCTACTGTAACTGTTATCAATAAACCCATTGAAAAAACACCATAAAAGCTGCAGAAGTTTCTTACAAGGTAAAATATAGAGCAAAAATCAAGCAGAAGTTAACACATTTGTGTACTTATAGGTTAATTTAGTTGGGAAGTTTTGTTCCCTGGAAGCTGTTTTCCAGCAAATCTTCTTTCTCGCCACGTTAACACAACCAGACAGCCAAATCATGCCATACCAGGTATTTACAAATTCAGAACAAGTCTTTCATCTGCAAAAGCCTATTTGTACTGACAATATACATTCTACTGTCCTTCCTACTCTATTTCTAATGGTTATAAGAAAGCCTTTTTCCTACTCATATCAAACCAAAAACATGTTCAAATCCAGAAAAATTACTACTTAATGCAATCTGCAGCACTGGGAACTGAACTACAAGTAGTTCACCCCAAATATAATAAGAGGACAACAGGTCCAACAATCCTACTGAAAACATAAATCACTACTACATCTTGTAGACAGGTTTTGGTTTTGAGTTGAAATATCCATTTCGTAGCTGTATACTGCATGTCACTGGTCTTTTTTTTTTTTGATACAAGCCTGATAAAAGCTATACAAAGATTTCAAAATTCAATTAAAAACATAATAATGTTTTCTCTTACTTCCTCAACAGGTTCGTGGAGCTGGCACCTCAGTATTATTTTAGCAATCTTCCTCCTAGTGAAAGTAAGGATATTCTGCAGGAAGTGATCGATCACCTGTCACCTGTTTCAGCCATCAAGGAGAAACAGAAAACTAACAGTGACAACAAAGAAAATGAAAAATACCCCCAAAATCCCACTGAGCAGAGATGTATTATTCAGTGATTTTAGACTGAAATATCATATATTCGATAAATATGAATTGAAACAGTGCATGCTGTATGCATCCCCACCCTAACTCAGGTAATTATTTTGAACTTCCAGAATAAATTTTTTTTTACTGGAAGAAACAGAAAAGCAGCACTTTCATTAACAAAAGAAGTTGCAAGCATTTCTCTTTTGTAACATAACAACGTATGATTTAAATGCAGTTAAAAACATACGGAGTGATTCTTCAAGTTATCTTGTAACACTGGATTTTTATTGACTGCTTAACGATGATACCAAAGTATGTCAAGATACAATATATTAAAACAGTCATTTGATAGATATTTTTACTTGAGTCATCTACTTGTCTTTTAAGCATACAGAGGAAGCTCTGAGCAGTATAAAACCATTAACTCCATGGTACTCTTCTGAAAATATATAGCACTGCATGTCTGCTTTAGAAAAAAACCGTTTAAGGGAAAGTTCATAATGAGAGATAGTCTTTGAGTTTATCCATAATTACATTCATTCCATCAGCTGGAACTACCATGACAGTCCGCCAAGGTTTCATTGGTACATCATCAAAGGACCATCTGCCACCCAAACAGCTGTCACTTTCCTCTTGCACAGAGTAGCTGAACTTCAGAAGAGCATTCTAAGCAACAGAAATAAATGCATGAAGATTAAGCATTTTGATTAGCATAAAGATCATACATAATCTAAACAAAATACAATGGAAACTTATTAGGAAGAAAGTTATTTTCACAGAATCACAGAATGGCCCGGGTTGCAGAGGCCCACAGTGCTCATCCAGTTCCAACCCCCTGCTATGTGCAGGGTCACCAACCAGCAGACCAGGCTGCCCAGAGCCTTGAATGCCTGCAGGGATGGGGCATCCACAACCTCCTTGGCAAAATTTTCTTCCATACCACAGGCCCACTAAAACAACCTACTATTAAAACAACCAACCATTACATTCCTTAAACTATTTGCTTTTCATCCTGTTTGTAAAATTCACATGAAATACTAAAATGATTGCCACTGTTGCAGATTAATGGCATCAGAATAAAAAAAAAAAAAAAAGAAAAACCAGTGCCCCTCTGACTCGTTTTGAAACAGCACCTCATTTTGTGTTATTGCATTAAGAAATGCTGACCTTTAGAAGCTTCTGTGCCCAGTGGTGTTTGTCAGCAGTGTTACAAGTTTCACCCTGGAATAAGAGCAAACCTCTGGATGCTTCTTCAACTAAGCTGGAGCCTGTAATGTTTATTATTTATCTTTTCACTGACATCCACCATATACAGATAGAACAGTCGATTTTTATTAGACAAAAATGCTTGATGGACAGGAAAAATTTGTTTAAGAAATGTTTCTAGTTCTCACATGAACCAGTTTAAAAAAAAATGTGAGCTGAACTCTTAACTATAGGAAATAACATCTTCCCTTTGTGGAGAAAGTTAAGTTCCTGTCTCTCTGTAGGCTTGCTATTTACTAGCAGCATCTCCAGTCTGCAAATTGAATTTTGGAAAAACCATCAAATTAGTTGAGTGGCTTTGCTCAAGAACACACAATTTGAGCAATGGAGGCCCTAAACCTTCAAATAGCTCCAAGTCTGTTGTAACACAACTTCTCTTCAGCTGCCTCAATAAAATTTTAAGGACCAGAATGAAGCACAGCCAATTGACAAGTTCAAAAAGGCACCTGCCCTGGCTTTGGCTGGACGAGAGTCGATTTCCTTCTTACTACTTGGTATGGTTCTGTGTTTTGGATGACAGTAACACTGATAACACACTGATGGTTTATTTGCTGCTGAGCAGTGCTTACACTAAGTTTAGAACTTTCCAGGTTCCCATACTAACCTCCCAGCACGGAGGTGCTCCCAACCCTTTCCCATCGCACTGAGGAAAGTGAGCAAACAGCTCTGAGGCACTGAGCTGCCCACTGGGTTGAACCACAATAGCATCTCCCTGCTTGAATTGGCTCTCAGTGTCTGCCTCGCTGCACTTAATACCATTTTATGGCAATCTAATTAACATTATGTGTGACTGGGGAGGACACAGACTTCAACACTAATTTATTTAGGACATATACATTATTAAGTTCAGACACTCACTTCATCTAAAATCTTTCATTGAAACAGGCTGCCCGTGAAGATGGTGGAGATGCCATTCTTGAAGCTGTTTAAGAGCTGTGTAGATGTGGCTCTTAAGGATACAGTTTAGTGGTGGACTTGGTAGCCTTAATTCAAGTCCTGCTAATAGCTGGACTTGATCTTAAAGATCTTTTCCAACCACAAAAATCACTACCATCTACCTCTCAATGGTTCAGGAAAGGAGTTGTGTTCAATATAAAAAAAAAAACCTTGCTTGTAAGATGGATTTAATTAAAGTTATGCAGCTATCTTTGCAAAAATACCTCTTGAGATTTAAGTGAAACACCTTTTTGAGAGTGTTGCAATGAAAACAAATATCTTAAAGTAATAGAATCATGTATGTTACCTCATAAAAGAACTCCTCCTCTGCATTTGCAAACATTAATTCCTCCTTTTGCCGACTTCTCCCTTCCTTCTTCTTAGAATTCTTTGTGGCTTCTGTAAAGGTCTTGCTGATAAGAAGGTAATAGTGACACTTTCCACACGGTTTGTTTGTTCTCTGTGCCTCCTTTAGCTCTTTCCTGAAGATAAATAAATGTTTACGTGTTCCATTTAATCATGTGTCCACATACACAATTAAAAGCCTCAGCAAGTGTAAATCTCATAACAGATTAGTTTAGTAGACACATTTGTACTACACCCTATTTGTTTTCTGGTGATTTAAAACATAAACTTTGCTTTCCCAGTACTTAAACACTACTTGCACTTTTAAGCAGTAAAAAATAAGGATGCCTTTTCCTCTGCCAACTTTCATCTCCAGAATCTTGCTCAAGGCAAACAAAAAAATCTGTAAAAGTGCAGCTCTCCTGTAAATAAATCACATTATCACTTCCACACGAAGCTATTACTGAACAGACAGAAGATACACTTGCCCACTCTTCTGTTAAATGAGTTGCCATTGCAATGCTCCAAAAACATTAAGACAAAGAGGCTGAGACCTGAATTTGAGTTGTGACAGCTGCATTCCTAGCACTAAATGTCAAAGTCAGGCCTTGAAGCACTTGAGGGGAAAGAAGTTATCTCCATCCAATCACTGCAGCTCTGTAACCAACACAATCTCCTGGTTTCCAGTGTGGCACTAAACTAGTCTAACACAATATATATTGTACAATCAATTCATTTACTTACTGCCATCCCATCTATGATGTAAATCCATGAATTCAGAAGAGATCAGCTAGCCCCTGGCCTACTTCACTTATTTATCTGGAACTTACCAGAACACTGCATATGGTTTTCATGGGCCAGAACTCATCCACCTTAAAAGCCCATCCCTCAAGCCAAATTTCCCATTCCTGAGCCAGACATGAACATATAAGCAGAAATATCCCAGTTGCTTAACATGAGCTTGCTTTTTAAAAAAATTTTTAACTTTTCCTAGGTGAAAATGAAAATAGACTGTAATACAAAGTTAAACTATAATATAGCTACTCCTTTAGAGAAAATCAGCTAAGACAGTATTACAGCACATATTTGTAAGAGTATAGTTAGTATAGAAAGCCCAAGGGTATTTAAAAAAATTAAAGAAACCACAGACTTTATAGATGAAAAGTTTTGTTTTTATGTCTTAGAGTATCAGTTCTCTTAACAAAGTGCTATATAAGAATTCTGAAAAGACATGAAGCAAAAAGTACTGTTCAACTTCATGTTAAACACCAAATAAAACATCAAATAAAACACAATGAAAACCACTTACTGGAGCTGCTGGTGCATGGGCAAAGCAATCTGTGGCGGCACATTAATGAATCTTTCACTCAGAAGCAGACCCACAGGCTTAGTATCATCTTTCAGGAGCTTATCCAGCTGTTCAACTACACACCGTTCGCAGCTCTTCTCACACCGACTCAGAATCAGCTCTTTGATTTGTTCAGCACATTGTGTTCCCTAGAATCAAAAGGTATACTTCCTTTACATTGCACCACAATTATTTACACAAGAAAATCTTCAAAGTGAACTTCAAGGGAGCATCCAACAGTCCTGCAGACAATTTCCTTAAGTGGTCCCTAAAGCACTGTACGATTCCTCTGATATTTACCAGCCCCAAAACTGAGTGCAAACCAAAGTTCTTAACTGACAGGAATGCAGCTGTGACACCAGGACATTTAACAGCAAAATTCAAAAGCTGCACAAGATGGAAGTGCAGAAATGTAAGAGGCTGTCAGCTCAGCTGCCCTGGAAATACTTGTCAGACCAGTCTTAATTCTCTATTTCAATTCTCCGACCTTCAGCAAGTTATGCAGGACTAGATCCAAAAGAAAACTAAGTGATGCAGAACTTCTAAGACCATAATCCTCCTTGGCAGAATTCAGAATTGTGACTCAACTATCTCAGCATGCTGTTCCAGGCAGAAAAGCAGAACACAGCCACACTTACATCTGCCTAGAAGTTAATCAGGAATACCAACCTTCCTTTCAGTTAAGTTTAAGAAGCTTATAAAACCGAAGACTTCATCATCATCAACATCGTCATCATCGCTGCTGTCTTCTAGGACTTCTGCTTGCTGTTTGATGAAAGAAAGAGAAATAATTCACACTGACCATCCATTTCCACTCCTTGTACCAAAATATGTTGTGCTTTTTTCTTTTTTCTTTTTTTTTTTTTCCAGAAGATGCTCTTCAGATGACAACTATGTAGGCAACCTGTGCCAACAAACAACCTACAAATTCTGTTTATGGTTATGAGACTGCCACAACATTGAATGGCTTGGTGTATGCAGAGCCAGCTGTATACAGAGTCAGGTCTTGTACCTTCTACAGCACTATCTTTTGAATGGCATTAACATTTGAATGTTACATTTAACAAGCAGCATCTTGGTACAAAGGATAGCACTATCTTATCAAAATCAATTTTCTTCAGTTTTTATTGCAGGGAGATATACCTGCAAAGTCTAAAAACGTAGAGCTTTAATAGAGTGTAAAAACAAGCACAGCAACCCCCACAGAAAACACTTGGCCAAAGAATAGAGGCTATCACAGAATCACAGAATGGCCAGGGTTGGAAGGGACCTCAAGGATCATGAATCTCCAATCCCCCTGCCACATGCAGGGCCAACAACCTCCTCGTTTAGTACCAGCCCAGGCTGCCCAGGGCCCCATCCAACCTGGCCTTCAACACCTCCAGGGATGGACGGGGCATCCACAGCCTCTCTGGGCAGCTGTTCCAGCACCTCACCACTCTCTCAGTAAAGAACTTCCCCCTGACATCCAACTTAAATCTCCCCTCCCTCAACTTCAAACCATTTCCCCTCGTCCTGCTGTTATCAACCCTTCAAAGAGTTGATTCCCCTCCCCTCTGTAGACTCCCTTTAAGTACTGAAATGCTGCAATGATTCACCCCGCAGCCTTCTTTTCTCCAGACTGAACAAGCCCAGCTCCCTCAGCTTGTCTTCATAGGGGAGGTGCTCCAGTCCCCTGATCATCTTTGTGGCCCTCCTCTGGCACTTATTACCTAAGAATCACATTTACATTGGGCAGAAAAATTCAGGACTCATTTCAGGGTCCATTCCTAAGCCCACAGAATTCTGCAGAGTACTGAGGAAACCACAAGAGGAAACTGGAGGCTATGGATGCCCCATCCCTGCAGGCATTCAAGGCCAGGCTGGATGTGGCTCTGGGCAGCCTGGTCTGCTGGTTGGTGACCCTGCACATAGCAGGGGGTTGGAACTGGATGAGCATTGTGCTCCTTTGCAACCCAGGCCATTCTGTGATTCTATGACTCTATAAATTGCACATGGGGTATTTTTCATCTACATCTATTTCCTGAGATTGCAGGGAAATTATACAGCACTGCTTCTTACTGAGATTAACAGAGAAACTCCTCTATGGTCTTTTCATCATAACTGTTCTATCAGTCCAAAGTTCAAGAAGAAAACTGAAGAGGATTCACATGTGACAAGAAAGCAACCAAAATAATAAACCAACTTCACTGTTTGGTTTAAATCTGGCATGGAAAACATCAGGTCCAACAAGAGAATTATTCCCAAGACAAACAAGCAAGTTATAAACAACACTGAGGACAAGATTCTCTGGAGATACTCAAGCCCTGCCTGGACACCTAATTGTGCGACCTGGTGTAGGGAACCTGCTTTGGCAGGGGGTTGGACTCGATGATCTCTGCAGGTCCCTTCCAGCCCCCAAGATTCTGTGATTTGCTTCCAGAAGCAGATGACTGCATTTCAAATACTTAATTTCCAAAATTCTGTCTTACCTTGATTATGCTTCCAACATGATTCTGCTGTATTAAGATATCGGTCAACTCGGCAGTGTTAACGGGAGCCTTTAGAAACAACTGCAAAATAAAAAGCAGGGATTACAGACGTCTCAGACCTGGTGTCGTGCACAGTGTGTGAGCTGATGGCTCCATTAATGAACCGAAGCATCAGCCCTGCTAAGGGAGAGCACAGCACCTGCTGCAGCAGCTTCTTTATCCCATTGTAGTCGCTGTCTGATATCGAATGCGCCTCGAATTCAACATTCACTTCCTACAAAAAAGCAGAATGCAGAAAATTAAGCATAATTATCTAGAAGCTGCAGTAAAACAGAGCCGGGCTATGGGAAACTCGAAGGTTTGCTCCCCCACCCCGTCTTTTGCAGGGACATTTCTCCTAACATCCAAACGGAACCCAACGCTCACCTCATCGACCCGCTCGTCCTCCTCGGACTCTGAGTCGCCCGATTCCGGCTCCGAATCCGATTCCGAGTCCCGCTCCGGAGCTGCAGGCCGCGCTCTGCGCTTAGCCGGCGTGGCCATACTGCCGCTGTGCGCATGCGCGGCGGAGGCGGAAGGACGCGCGGAGGGAGGGGCGGAGCCGGGCCGGGAGCGGCGCGGGGCAGGTGAGCGGCGGGGGGTGGTGGGCACCGCATGGGGGAGCCGTGCTGGGCGGGTGGGGCTGCTGTCCGCTCCTGCAGGCTGCATGGAACTGCGGGTTACGTTGATGTTTGAACGTGCGCAGTCTGTTCCGTTTAAGGCCCTGCGTGTCGTTAAGTGAGTGCTAATGAAGTCGCTAGGAGAGGACTGAGCCCAGCTGCAGTGCGGGCACGGGGGGGGGGGGGCATGTCAGCGGTGTGTGTGTGTGCCATGTGGGGGGGCTGCCTGCCATTGGGGGTTCGGGTGTGGGGTTGGGTCAGTTGGGTTGGGTCAGTTGAGGTTGGTTGGGTTGGTTAGGTTGGGTTGGGCTGCTTAGGTTCGGTTAAGTTGGTTGGGTTGGTTAGATTGGGTCAGTTAAGGTTGGTTGGATTGGGTCAGGATGGGTTGGGCTGGCTAGGTTGGGTCGAGTTGGGTTGGTTAGGTTGGGTCAGGTCAGGTTGGGTCATGTCTGGTTGGTTGGGTTGGACTGGGTCAGGTTGGGTTGGGTTGAGTTGGGTTGGTCGGGTTGGGTCAGGTTGGGTTGGTTGGGTTGGGTCGAGTCAGGTCATGTTTGGTTGGTTGGGTTAGGCTGGTTGGGTTTGTCAGGTTGGGCTGGGCTAGTTAGGTTGGGTCAAGTTGGGTTGGGCTGGGCTGGTTGGGTTGGGTCATGTTGGGTTGGTTGGGTTGGATTGGGTCAGGTTGTATTGGGCTGGTTGAGTTGGGCTGGTTGGGTTGGGTCATGTTGGGTTAGTTGGGTTGGGCTGGTTAGGTTGGGTTGATTTGGGTTGGTTGGGTTTGTCAGGTTGGGTTGGGCTGGTTAGGTTGGGTCGGTTGGGTTGAGTCAAGTTGGGTTGGTTGGGTCAAATTGGGTTTGTCAGGTTGGGCTGGGTTGCTTAGGTTGGGTCAAGTTGGGTTGGTTGGGTTGGGCTGGTTGGGTTGGGTCAGATTGTGTCGGTCGGGTTGGATTAGGTCAGGTGGGGTTGGTTGGGTTGGTTAGGGCTGCTGGAAGTCGAGAGCTGTATTTGCTCTGGGAGCACTGCTGAAATATAAATGCTGATGTTCAGGGAGAGATTGGAGCAAGATGCATTGACAGAGCTCTTCAGTGAAGCAGTAAAACCCCCTCTGTGGGGATCTGCGCCATATATAGCTGCAGTATGTTGTAGGGATTGGCCTCTGCTCCCAGGTGGCAATAGGATGAGAGGTGATGGCCTTAAGTTGTGCTAGGAGACATTCAGTTTGGGGGTTAGGAACAATTTCTGCTCTAAATGAGTGGTTGGGCACTGGCACAGGCTGTCCTGGGAGTGCGGGTCACCATCCCTGGGGGTGTTTGGGAAACATGGGAATGTGGCACTGAGGGAATGGGCACAGCGGGATGGATGGGTGGCTGGAATTGGACTGGGGGCTCTGAGAGGTCATTTCCAGCCTGAATGATCTGTGAAGGTCTGAGTCCTGCAGCCCCACAGGATTGCCAAGTCAGGGAACTAGTTCTACAGTTGAATTTTGGGAGGTAGACACCTGTATAATAGGAGTTATTATTTAGAAAAATTGCTTGCGTTTAATGGTGTATATATAATGTTATCTGTGAGTTTGGTGGGCTTTTGAAACAGAAGTCATGGCAGCCTCACAGGTAATCTTTCTTTCCTTCTCTGGTTATTAAACCCAGCCATTTGCTAGGAAAGAATATTGGTAAGAAATAGATAGCATCAAAAATCCCAGCCCAGGGTTTTTCAGAGTAGTTGCTTTTCTTTAATATTTTTTAGCATATGTCGGTAGTGTCTTGTAATTCATCTCCATTTCAGTTTATGACATTCCTGTTACGCTTGGCAGTCAATCCTTGCTGTGTGACCCATGCACTTTCTTGCAATAAAAGAGGGGCTGGAGTTATGTTAAAGTTTGATGTGTTTTGCAGCTTTCAGTGGTCACTTAGAAGCAGAAGCAGAAGGACCCATTTCTTTCTTTCTGGAAGCCATCCTCCTTCATAGAAGTAGTTTGCAATTAGTCTGGGGACAACTTTTCCAATGGAAGGGAGTGGGGAACTGGAAATACACACTGTAATCAGCTTTCTGTTTTAATTGAAGGCACAGCGATGGTGAATTTCACTGTTTGATGCTGTGAATGGGAAGCATTTCAGTTATATCTGTAAGCATTAATATTTCCCTGAATGCACAACGTGACCCAAAATTACCCCCTCTCCTGACTTAGGCAATGTGGGCTAAGAGAAACAGCACCGAACTGCTTGTACCTTTGGCCACAAATGAATGCCTTGGGAGCTCTGCTTGCTCCCATGGTTTGTTATCAGAGCTGATTAGATGTTTCCCAAACCCCAGAGTGGCTCATACAAGTGGCTCATACTCTGTGTGTGTTTGTGCTCAAGTCAGAAAATCCGTGGTCCTCTTACTAGCTGTTTGCAAGCCTAATGGTTCGAAATGGTATTCTCTTAGCAGCTGAAGAGCAATCATCACAGAGCAGTTATTGGCATGCATGCAAACAGTGTGCTTGTTTAGTGAGCCAAAAGTGGGAGGCCAACATCGTCCTATAAACTTGGCAGTGTAAAACTTAATTCAGGTTATTCATACCACCTTCTCGTTTGCAGATGTAAACTGAGCACCGCTGGTCTCTGCTCAGTCCATTCGTTGTTCTATATGGAAACATCTTCTGGTTCTTCAGGAGTTTTTGCATTCCTCTCTTGATTAAATGTAATAGCATCTAAAATATGTTCCCATAGTGCTAGTACTTTAAAATACACCACCAGTTACTGAAGCTGCCACGTCTTGTGTGCTTTCTATTAATCATTCAGTAGAAATGCTCGTTGGGCAAGTTGTTGTTGGTAAGGTGTTTGTGTTGGACAGCCATAGGTGTTCCTCAGTAACACCCCAGCTAGTGCCTGGGCCTGCCTTTTCCAGTCCAAAGCTGCCTTTTCTCTTTGGAGAAAAATGTTTAAAAATGTTGGGATGACAAACATTTGCCCAAACAGTCTTTTGGTCTTCACAGAATCACAGAATGGCCAGGGTTGGAAGGGACCTCAAGGATCATGAATCTCCAACCCTCCTGCTGCATGCAGGGCCACCAACCTGCCCATTTAATACTAAACCAGGCTGCCCAGGGCCCCATCCAACCTGGCCTTGAACACCTCTAGGGATGGAGCATCCACAGCCTCTCTGGGCAGCTGTTGCAGCACCTCACCACTCTCTCTGTAAAGAATTTCCCCCTGACATCCAACCTAAATCTCCCCTCCCTCAACTTAAAACCATTTCCCCTCATCCTGCAGTTAGTCTTCAATGAGGCTTTGAGGATTTCAGTGCATTTGGTGCAAACAAACCAATGGTATGTTGGTACTTGTTTTTGTTCTTTTTAAAACTGGTGTGTAAATATAGAAAGGAACACGTGAGTAATTAGGGTTAGTGTGCAATTAGAGATTTCTGTTTGTGTTCAGCTGTTTGTTTGCTTTGTTGCTTGCTATATTTGCCCAAGTGTTGGAATCAGTCATTGAACTCAACACCGGTCAGTATTTAAGGAATGGAGAACCTCCTTTCCTTCTGTGTATGGGCAACAGGTGTGAGCCTGGCCCAGAACAGGTAGAGCAGAATGGGATAAAGCTGTTACAGCCAGAAGCATATTACATGTTACATTGCTGAACGTGACTGCCTTGTAGGGGTTGTTCCTTCTTCTGCAGCGTTCTCCTTGATGACTTTCCTTGTAGCTTCTCCCTTAAGCAGCATTATCTGAAGCCAACATGTTATTTGCTGCTCTTATCAGGGTGAGTTTTCTTTCCCAGAGAACGTGCGTTAGCTGCTTACTCATTGCACAGGAGCCCTGCTCCAGCTCGGGCTGAGCTATTAAAGGCACTGCTGAGCAAAAAAGGCTTCTAGATCTAATTTAGATAAATTCTTTTATTGTATTTCAGAGTTCTTCTGCAATTATTTGATAAACGATGAAGGTTCTGTTACTGAAGGACCCCAAAGACAAAGAGTCGGGACCAGATCCATATGTTAAAGTGAGTAATCTTGAAAAAGTAAATGGTTGTGTCATTTTGCTATTAAATAACAGTATCGTTCTGTTCAGCAAGATAGGTGAACCTAACCAGATTCACTAATGAGTAAGATGCCTTTGTGTTTTAGCTTAGGAAAAATATACTTGCACTGACCTCGTCATTTCTTTGAAACAAGAACTGCTGGAAGTGTATTTCAAGAATTGTGATTATTTTTTTTTCCATAGGAATTAGGATTGTATGGATTTGAAGCAACTTTGATTCCAGTTTTGTCATTTGAATTTGTATCTCTTGAAGACTTGTTTGAAAAGGTAAGTTTGGAGGGATAGCAGTTGCCTTATTTTCAGCAGAGTTCGGGCCATGATTGCCAAGGCGCAGTGTCTTATACTGAGTTAATCATACTGCTGCCTTTTTAGTACCTCGTGTTGTTTTCCCACAAACAGAAGTCTGTCCTGTGATGTTATACACAGTGAGAAGGATGCTGTCTGTACTCCCTAAAGACACAGGGTGGTTACATAGGATGATAAAGCTTACAAGCAGTAGTCACAGGCATTATAGCAAAAAAAAAGGAGGGCTTGTAGCAACTAAAGCTCACCTGAAGTTCACCCTTCCATTGCACCAAAGTTGTGTACCTCATCTCCTAGGGTCAAACTGTGTAATGGCTGTTCCCATTCTTTCTTCAGCTGTTTATTTAGTTCTCCTGTGCTGGAAAACTTTTGTGAGGGAGCCTACCTCGAGTGCCCAACTCCAGCAGCATTTCTCTTTAGTAGGTCTTGCAATGTATCACAGTGTTTACAAGTGACCTGGGAACACTCGTGGGGGTTTTTTTAACCAGTCTTTTAGAGCATGTTTGTGGTCTTATCTGTTTTCTGATCAGGTAGGGGACAAGCAGCAAGCAACCCTCTGTGTTACTGCTTGAAATGGCAGTTGTTTTTTCCTATGTGAGTGTGGAGTATCACATATGTCATTCATCCACCCCTCAGCTCGTGGCAGTGACAGGAAACCTTACCTATTCCTGCAGAGTTTCAGCATTAATATCACACAGGAAAATATCCAGTAGTTGTTATACATTCCTCTTATAAACAATCTGGCTGCTGATAGTAGTAAATAATTGCCCGTTTCTGTTATCTGTTGGTGCTGTTTTGTTGTTCACAAGGTTATAAGCAATTGATCGACTTATTTTTTAACGTATTTGCTCAACTCTTAATGTGCTTCCTACATTTCCTGTTTCCAAGCAGCTTTCTCATCCAGAGCGTTACGGAGGCCTCATTTTCACCAGTCCAAGAGCATTAGAAGCCATCAAAATATGCTTAAAAGAGAACAATAAAAATGAAGGTAAGTGCCCATTCATATTCCTTGTTTTTTCTCTGAAGTTTGTTTTTTTTATTTCACCCATCAGCAGTGTTTGGAGAATGCCTTTAAAAAAATATATATATATTCTACCTTTTTGACATCATAAAGGTCTCATGCTGAATGGAGCTTCCAGGGGTCTGGCTTTTCTGTGCTTTATGCTGCTCTTAGAAATGAAAGCAAAAAGCTCTTGGCATCAGTTACTAATCAGCGTGGGTTTCTTTCTGCAGTCAGTTGTGGTTACATTTGCTGATGCTAAGAATCATAGAATAGAATCACAGAATGGCTTGGGTTGGAAGGGACCTCAAGCATCATCAAGCTCCAACCCCCCTGCTGCATGTAGGGCCACCAACCTCCCATTTAATACCAGCCCAGGCTGCCCAGGGCCCCATCCAACCTGGCCTTGAACACCTCCAGGGATGGATGGGGCATCCACAGCCTCTCTGGGCAGCTGTTCCAGCACCTCACCACTCTTGAGTTCTTCAGAGCTGAGAACTTATTTAACGTATGCGTATTTAACATACAGTCAGATCTACTCTTCTCCCATGTGAGTTGCTTTATAAAGCACTGAAGTGAGCACCAATAGATTTTTCCCCCTTATCATGATCTCAGATTTTCTTTGTTCTTTGAGCCTCCAATTGTAACCCTGCTGGTTGTAATGTTCTATTTGAAATTCCCCACTTTGTGTGTTGAGATCTTTGCAGTGTACTCTTCTTCCCTAGAAGCTTTGCTGCCATTTAAACTTCTAAATTAATGCCAAAGTAGAAATGAACGTAAGCTGCATACGATGTGACATAAGGTGAAGCATGCATTAAGAACACTATTTAACAAAAGCAGCTGAGAACTATTTACTCAAATCAAGCTTTTGAACACATGTTTTTGGCTGCTATTTACACGATGAAAAATACATTAAAAATTCATTCTGTAAATCCAGATTTGCTGAAATGTGTCCTACTGTATTAGTTGTTGGCATTTGCTGTATCCATAGATCTGCACACAAGTCCAAATACTCATTTAGCATTCATATTTTGTTGCCACATGCTTAAACTTAATTTAATGTTTTACAGCGTGGTCAAAATCTCTTAAACAACAGTGGAATACCAAACCAACATACGTGGTAGGAAAGGCTACAGCTTCTCTTGGTAAGCTGCAGTTTAAGGTAGATCAAGTTGGGACTCCAATTTCAGCTCATGTTTCTGTGACTCTGAGTTGTTCTTGAATTCAGTGGAGTTTTCTTACTGTCTTTGCTTATAGTGGAAGAAATTGGCCTTTCTCCACAAGGAGAAAAGAGTGGAAATGCTGAAAAATTAGCTGAATATATTTGCTCAAGTAAGTAACTGAAATCTGCTACTTCCATTAAGCTCATGTACCTTATTTCTTGTATATACAGTCGAGTGTATGCTGAAACAGGGCAGTATATGTGGTCTGTGTCATCTTGTATCTCTGGATTCAGATTCTGGGAATACCAGAATAGCTCTAAAAGGCCATAAACAACATTTTGAAATTCCTATCCAGGATATTAATTCACCTGATATCTTAGACCCAGCAGGCAAATGGTGTTGGTTTTTTTCTTAATTAAAGATCAGAGCTGTAATGATTTGAAATTGCTGCTCGGTCGTAACGTGGAGATGGTTCTGTTTGTGAGCGTGCAGATTGTCAGTGAGCATGGGATGTCCTGGCAGAGCAGCTGGTGCTGGGGATGTCTCACCATCAGCAATTCAGAGTGGATGAGAGGAACTCCTTTCCTCAGCACCAACACGTGGTTTCAGAGGATTCTGTTTTTCTGTACCCAAAGAGAGTGGTTTGGAAGAAGCAGCAGCTTCTTATAGCCACCAGTGGAGAAGAAAATTGATGTTTTACAGCCTTCTCCATAGAATATGTTACACCGAGGGCAGTTTCATACCAGAACACCAGCAGGCTATTGAAATTAACACAGAGCTGTAGCACTGCCATTATCCTTGTGAGAATGACTGCCTTTGAATACCCTTCAGTTTTAATAACCATCCAGCACATTTCAATCATTGGAGGCTGCTTGCTGATAGATGTAATCATACTGGGTGATTTATTGGAGGCTGCCTGCTGATGCTCTCACCCTTTATCAAGTGGTTTGTAAGAACCTCTGTCTTTTTTTTTTATTATTATTTATTTTAACATGATAGGCAAATGAAAGGAACAGCTCTAAATTTTTCTATCATTAGAATTTGTTGTCAGAATAAAACTAAAATCTGCAGCAGTGATAATCCTGTTGTTACTCACGTGCTTTAATGCCACCTTAAGTGGAATTAAAAATAAAGGAATTTACTCCTAATTAAGCAGCCACATTGAGTCTCTTTACAAGGCAAGTAATTTTAGATTTATTGCAATGTAATATTTGTGCCAATTGCTAATATGTGTTGACTCCAAGTAAGGTCTTCCCATTTTGTCTTTGCTGTTCTTCTCTTTGCTTTTCTTCTTTTCATCTTAACATTTTCTCTGTTATTTCCCTTATTTGTAGTAAAGGCAAACTGCACAAGAAGTCTGCTCTTAAGTTCCTGTCCAAAAACATCTGAGCTTCTGGCTGTATTTAGTAATGAAGGATTACTGATTATATGGGTTTCAGTTTACATTGAAGTATACTTTCAGTTTCTTCCATTTCTCATCAAAACAGCCTTTACATTAAATATCTTAATATAATGAGCATTAAACACTCTAAGTTAATACACTCAAAGCAGCCACCGAATGAGATCTGACTTTATTAGTGGCAGTAGCTCCAAAAAGCTGTTGTCTAAGAACAGATAATGGCATTTGTTGCCTTTAATACTGCTTAAAAGCTGAGGTCACAAACCAGAAAGGTCCTTCTTCCCAGATGCAGGCAGTGTAACAGCAATTGAGGTTGGAAGCCAGTTCCTTTTGAAAGACTATGAGGATGTGTGGACGCCCACTTCCAGTCTCCCAGTCTTGGAATTGGAACCATTTTCCCTTGGGCAAGCAAGAAAACACACATGTAGATAGCCTGAAGCTTCCAGCAGAGTATTTCTGTCCTCTTCTCTGTCTGCCTGAAAGTTCTTTCCCTTAGAGAGAGCTGTTGTGTACAGAGTGGGCCTGAAGTTTTAAATATAAGAATTAGGACGATTGTGTTTCTGAGAAGGAAGAGATAACTCACACAGTCCTTGTTTTTCTTTGTAGAACAGCACAGGGAATAGAAATGCAGTTTATCTTTCATGAGATCTTTTTAGTCAATGTATTCGTATTAGTTATGGAATATATTTTAATTTACATGCTAAGTAGCTCTACCTCTGAATTGGGGATGCAGTTGCCTTGTGAATGCTTTCAGTTACCTTAGGGCTGTGTTGGGGGAGAAGCATGCAGCATTCGCAGCAGCATTCAGCATTTGATACCTTTATAGTGGATTAAATGCATCTTTATTAAAAAAGAAGTTAATGACAAGTTTTTGTTTGTGTATTTACAGGAGAGAAACCTCATTCATCATCTCTTCTTTTTCCTTGCGGAGCCCTGAAAAGAGAAGTACTTCCTACAGCACTTAAAGAAAAAGGTTGAACTTCCCTTAGAGCCTCATTGTACTCAGTCTGCTAGGAGACAATTTGTACCTGTTTTGAACCAAATTTGAATGAGAATGGAATTTTCTGTGATGTTCATTGGAGGATGGGAATGCAGCCTTTCACAGAATCATAGAATGGTCTGGGTTGAAAAGGACCACAGTGATCACCTGGTTCCAACCCCCTGCTATGTGCAGGGTCACCAACCAGCAGACCAGGCTGCCCAGAGCCACATCCAGCCCGGCCTTGAATGCCTGCAGGGATGGGGCATCCACAGCCTCCTTGGGCAATCTTTGAGGTTGGGATGCTGCTCACAGCTCCAGGACTTGGTGTAGTGCAGCTCGAGCAAGGTTACTTGCTTTTGTTCATCACCTTTGTCGTCATTCTTGAGAAGGAAGAGAACGTAATCACAGACACGCTGTGAGACATGACAGTGTCCTAATGTGCTTCAAGGTCCTGCAGTTATAAAAGTTCTATTAGATCTTGTATAATACGCATAAAAAGACGTACGAATCCCTCATGTCCTTTTTCTTGTATCTTTTTAACCTGAAATAGTCCTTTTAAAGTGCAAGTGGTACAATAAGGACGTTTTCCTGAAGTAATAGAAATCAATGAAATCCTGTTTGGTTCTGAATGCCTCTTGTGATTGCAGGCATCCCGCTGGAGAGCCTGACTGTGTACCAGACTGCCCAACACGAGCATCTCCAGCAGTCACTGAGCAGCTATTTCTCACAGCAGGTATTGGGTCAAATTGGAATTTCAGAATTTTGGAGGTCTGTGACGTAACCTTAACAAAATACACCTTTCCCTTCCCTTCCAGAGGTTATTTATTAAACAGCTTTATTTTTTAATTGTTGTTGTCACTGTAATGTCTCTGGACAACTTTGCTGTATCCTATGAATCAGAATTCAGTAGTTTTCTGCCCTGCATAGTCTCAGTGTTCCTCCTCTAATTATCCAATTTATGAATATAAATCTAATTTTAAGTGATTTGAATTCCAAGTGACATATGTATTGAGGTACACAAAGGCAAAAAAATCTAGCAAATGTATCTGCTATTATTAAGCAAGGAGCAGTGCATAGCAAAAGATTTGAAGCTAGCAGTAATTGTTTTTATTTTGTCCAGGTTGACTTTCTGAATTTTCCACTGTATCTGTGTTTAATTGTGTTCAAAATGTAGCTTTTCCTTCTTGGGATAGCTTGGCTTGCCTGAGCATGTTGCACCTCTGTTTAATAATCTGTGCTTTAATGTCTTGTTAAATTATATCATTTTAAAGCTAATTTTCAGGAGGCCCTAAAAGGCTCTGGCATGGTACGTAGGCATTTTCATGGAATCATAGAATGGCTTGGGCTGGAAAAGACCTTTAAGATCATGTAATTCCAACCCCTGCTATAGACAGGGACACCTCCCTTTAGCCCAGGTTGCTCACAGCCCATCCAGCCTGGCCTTGGCTGCTTCCAGGGAGGTACATCCACATTCTGAGTTCTTTTTGAGGAACTCCCTACTTGCCGCAATTAGATTTGCTGGTTTCAGTGTGAAGCTATTAAATCTGTTTCTCATGGGCTTTCTAGTTGTTCCTAGCTGATGATATTGGGGTTATCTATTTTGTGCATGGAGAGCTGATACAAAAAAAACCAAGCATTTCAGCACACTGTGAGACATTGAGCAGCGCTGTGCTAAACCATCGTTCTGCTTTCCAGGGGCTCAGGCCAGCTTCCAAATCATGCACAGTAACACAACAGCAGATGTGCTTTGGATACATGTCATGCAGGGTATTTTTCTGCTCAAACAGAAAATCATGATAAAGAAGGCATGTGCTTTGGGTCCAGATCTTGCAGGATTTTCTTTTGGCTCACTTAAGGCCTTACTGTGGGAGAGAAAGCCCTCTCTGTGATCTGCAGCTGTAAGGCATCGCCTCATCTTCGTCATAGCATCTCTGGGTGGGCAGAACTTAGGGTAAAACCACATGAGCTGGGAAACTGAATATGGCCAGAACTGACCTAGGTGGGAATGGATTTAGCGAAATAACTTGCTGAGTTTTCTTGCTAAAGAGGGAAATGAGAAAAATTGCAGTACATTTATCACCAAGTGGGTATGTGACAAAGTATTTGGTTAAAGCCACACCTGAATTTCAGCATTGTGTGGAGGTTTGGCAGATTGCACCACAGAGAGCCCTCTGTTGGCTTAGCATCTGTTTCTCATTTAAAAAAAAAAAACACTTTGTGTCCATATAGAGACATTTAAAGGGGTTGCTGTGAAAGAACTGATGTGCTGCTGGAACTGAGAAACCTCTGCCAACCTCTGCTTACTTTCACACAGGGAATTCCAGCCAGCATCGTGTTCTTCAGTCCATCTGGTGTCAAGTTTTGCCTCCAGCACATTCAGAAGCTTTCTGGTGATTCTGCCAACCACATAAAGGTACCTGCTCTTTTAAAATGGTGAGATGCAATAGGGAGTAAGCCTAGGTTGGGAGACCAAGGGAGCGGAAAGCTGTTATACCCTTTCCAAACCTTCATTTTCTTGTGGGGAATGCCAGGCTCTTTCTGCTTCTTTCTCTGAACAAAACACATTAGGCTGTATCCACTACAAAGTTCTGCAGTCCTGATTTGAGCAACAAATAATGGAGGTTCTAACATCATTCATAATTATGAATATATAACCATGCTTTTCATTGCAACATAAAGAGGAATAAAAATGTCGTGTAGAAGATTTCTGAATCTTCTGTTTACATAAGAAATCATAATTCCCCTGTGATGGCAAAGAAGAATATTAAGCAACTCATTCTTTGAATTCAAATTCACTGAGCTGGTGCTGGCAGCTACTGGTCTTCCAATTGAGGTCTAGTGGGGAAAAAGGCTGATTTTAGTACAGGGAAGGTAAAGCTTTAAAAGTTTGTAATGGTGGGAGAAATCTTTCCTAAGTACTTTCTAAGCAGCCCAGCTGGTAGCTAACTTGAAGTACTAAGGGTGTCCAGTGCAAAATGGTACAACTCAGTGAGCTCAGACATGCAAACTAATTTCTGACAGTGTTAGCCTAGAAAGTAACTAATAAGAGCTGATCCCATGCCTGCTTACACTAATTCCACCTGTAAACATTATCATTGCAGTTTGCTGCTATCGGTCCAACAACTGCTGAAGCCATGGAAGCAGCAGGAATCCCAGTAAGCTGCACTGCAGAGAGTCCCACTCCTCAAGACCTCACTGCTGGGATCCAAAAAGCACTTCGCCCACAGAACTGCATTTTATCTGAGTGAAAGCACAGCATGTGTTTGAGGCTGAGTTGATCTCTACAGAAGGCTTTTTCATTTTGCAGACCCACTGTCCTGCAATGAAGTATTGTTTGGGAATACACAACGCTGTCCTGGCAGCAGCTTGTGAGAGCTGCTGGCATGTAAGTATCTAAGAAATCTAGAATTTGTCTAGCACGTCCTGAAGCTCCTTTTTCTTATGTGTGCGGTGTAAATATATTACCTGAGCAGTCCAACGAAACAAACTGTGAGAGGCTACACTGCATCAGAGTAATATATTGATGTTTTGTGTTCCATGTGTCACCTCAGGTATCACCAAGTGCACAAGGTGAGGTTTCCACTTCTGTGTATAGTCAGTTTCTCCATGCACATCTCTTGTTGTCAAAGAAGATCGTACTTATGTTGAAGTACTTTCTATTGCAAAGCTTATTCATTGTTCTCCTTTTGAAATATTTATATTAAGATGATGATTGTAGATTCTCAGTGGAGTAGGATAATTCTTGTACTGCTGCACTGAGTGAAGCTAACAGGAGGTCAGTTATTGACACATCCTGCAGTACGGAGTCTTAAAAAATAGGTTTTCATTTCTATTTCTGTAGAGAAGGATTTGTAAACAGAGAAATAAACTGGCTTATCATTAATAATGGTATTAGAGTTGTCTGTTTGGATGTGGTTTATACTTTAATTGTTTATCTGTGAAAGGAGAAGTAATCCTATTTAGCACTCATGCTACCTTCAGCCAGTGCTGTGAAATTCATAGAAGATTTAAGTCATAATACACTCAGTTATAATCCTTATGAAAGTCACTCATGTTGTTAGTACAGCACTAAGGTTCATGGAATAACAGAGAAACTCTCCTTTGCTGTAAGTTTCTATTAGCTTAATTCTGAGTGTATGACCTGAATTTCCAATTAGGTAAGCAGCTTTGTACCTAGGATAAGAGTTAAACTGAACCCAATTATGTTAATGTAAACAGAAATAACTTCAAGTCGTGTATGAGGATTCATCAGTCAGACCAGGCACAGTAACACAACCGTTGTGCGTTATGGAGCAGTTCTGTTTCTTGAGATGAAATAGGATCTCAGAAGCCTACTAATTGCTGGAAGATACTATTAAGCAGTGGGAGGAATATTTCATCATTAAAAAAGAACCTCCTGAAGGACACTAGAATCGTTATGTAACTGGATGTAGCTGCAGGACTCTGCATGGACGTTCCCCCAAGAAGAGGAGAATGAATAAGAAGCTGTTGATGACTTTCTCTACCACTGTTTTTTTTTTTTCCCCCTTTAAGGACAACTTTAGTTAAGCTATTGAACATTCAGATACAGCTGAGCAGTGTCATTATAATAGTGTGCAGTACTGTTCATCTCCGCATTCAGAAATAAATCCACAGCAGATTGAGGACTTGGAAGTCAGTTCAAGTCCCCTGCAGGACTGCTCACACCTCTCACAGCTGAAGGAGAAGCTAGTGCCTAGTGGCAGGACAAAAAGGGAGATAGGGTCTGTCAGAGGAGAGAGCAAGGACTGGAAGCTGAAGGCATCCACACGAGCTTGTGTTCCCACACATTACATGGCAAATTCTTTTGTTATCCTAAGCCACATCTAATTATTTGTCTAATTCCTCAGGTCAGGCCCAATTTCTTGTGGAGACACCTACAGAAATATCAGCTTCCATCACCTCCATGTAATATGTACTTAGCAATCTTAATAGGACATGGAGGCAGTGCAAAGTGCTGCGTGACTCCAGCAACGTGGCTGGATTTTGGATTCAGACATATTCATCATGTGTTAACAAACAGAAAATAGGAGTTCTAGAGCTTGGTTCACTGTGCAGCAGCACTTTTTAATGAAATACATTACTAAGAGAAAAGGGAATAGAGTTTCAGCAATGGAGTGGCCTTTTTATTCTTTTCCAGTCAGATCAGCTGATGTACAGGCCTGCTTTAGTTTCATCCATGGAACACTTTCACAGCTGAAACAATCCTTCCCTCAGAGCTCACATGTCCCTGAGCTCTCCCCTCTTCGGGGCTTAGGAATTCATCTTTTTGGAAGGCCTAGATAATATTCTTTGCAATGGGCCCTTGGTTACCAGCCTGTCCCTAGAGCACCACACAAAACTGTTCCCTGCAGACGAGTGTTCAGCTGAGGAACAAACTGCTCTCCCAGCTGCTGGCTTTGCATTGCAAGTCTGCCTGCGGTATCAAGAAGCAAGAAACGTTCTGTTGTCTTATCCAACCACCATAGCATTCTTAAACCAGAGAGGGCTTAACATTTTTATTAGTAAGTCATTTGGCAGATTGCAGACCTGATCCATGTGCCTTGCTGAAATTCTTCAGCTGTGTTTTGTTACAGGAAAGCAAGAAGCAAGCTTCTCCCCAAATCACAGGAACAGACTTCACACAGTAAGAGTTGCAGGGATTACTCTGCAGCCATGTTCTTAGACTGGCTGACAGTCACAGTGCCAAATACTTAAAGCCCAGAGAAGAGAAGCACACATTCACGTGTGTTTTGTGTGTGTGATTCTGAAATCAGCAGGATGCAGGAATGTGTAAGTGGTACTCTGGAGAAAGCACACGTTTGAGCATGGATCTGTGTGGTGCAATGCCAATTAAACACAACCCATGTCATCACTTGTCTCAGGTTGCAGGGGAACCACAGATTACATTCTAGTCTTACAATGTTCTCTGGGACAGACCTTTTAGACTTTACTCTGCAAGTGAAAATTGCACTGAGATAGCCTGCTTTATCAGATCTGATCAGAGGGTTTCAGCAGGATTTCCCCTTAGCAGCAGGAACCTGCCGAGGCCAGCTCCATAGGAAATCCTCTGGCCAAAACCATATCTTTCTACTCTCTGTACCTGAGACTCACTGATCTCAGCAGTCTTGCTTAGTCACCCCTCAGCTCTGAAGAAAAGATTGTCGTGAACACACTTCTCACACCCCTCCACCACTGCCAAATTTCCCGACAATATCGATTTCAAGCACAGTGCTTTTTTACCTTGCTTCAGAAACCTGAGCTGAAAGCTGCAGGGAATTGAACAGCAGGAGAAGCTAGGATAGCACAAGGGGTGGAAGATGTAGTCAGGCCCCAGGTGAAAAGCAGGGAAAGACACCAGAACCCAAGCACCTGCTGTGCCATTTCATACAACTCACTCAATTCAAAAGCAGAAGCAGCAGAAATTGAGACGCACACTAAGACTCTCAGTTTTTACCCCTTCACAAGGCATATTTCTTCTTCCAGGCTTTGTGCTGCATCTGAAAGCTCAGCTTTCTCCTGAAAACAGACTCAAAGATACAAATGTAAAACCACACCAACACTGTTAGGCTAAAGGTTTCTGTCAACTTTTTTCCCCAGGTAAAAACAACATGCCCTGTATAAAAACCACCAAAACTCTCATTTTGCATATGATACTGGCATTAAGAATTACTGCCTCCAAACAGCTTAAGTATTTAATTCAGTACGTGTCTGTGTGTGGAGGGGTTTACACACACACACACACACACACACACAAAAACTGGTAATGTTTAAATGACAATTACACACAATTTCTATCACCTCCTATGAGCTATACTTGTCATTTACAAGAGGAAAAAAATGCAGCATTTATAGTTTTTTTCTTAACTCCCAGTGCTTTTCAAATGGTTCTAGTTCTGTTGAGCAGTTTACCTCGCTGATAGAAGCATAACAAAGAATGCAGTACAACTCATAGGTTTATTTAATAAATATTTATTTAAAAATATGCTTTTATTCACAGTTTCAAGTCTGAAAAAGATAACACTATTCTGGATCAATTCCAACACAGCTAAGATCATTCACCTCCAATTGCAAACAAAATACCAGCAATGGCAAACGCAAGAACCTTGCATCAAAGCAAGAAAGGCACACATTTTGTGCAGAAAAGTGACTAATGAGAGAAACGTATCCACACATTCAACAGAAATCTCCTTGCACCACTTTAAAGTATTTCAATAAAGCTTTGCTTACAAAGTCTATCTCATTAAATATCAAACAGAACAACTGTGAGGTTATATTTCTACGCAAAATGTTTGCATTGCTGCAAAGCCCATTACCTTTAAGAGAAAAATTGTGCTTTTCTCCAAGATAAAAAAAATTATATTTTCAGTTTCTATCCAGAACCCCAACTTTGCATTTCAAACAAAGAAACGCTAATAACCAAACCATGCCAGAGTTATCACACGTTCACAGGGAACTCCTACTCTTTCCCAGGTGTACTGTGTTAACCACATAGGCAGTATATGCTTATCACCTTTGATAAAACCAAATACCACATGGGAAAAAATACCACTGATCCCATGCATTCACAAGGCACTGTTTCTGCTCTTTTGCAGCACTTAAGTCACTGAATTCCACCACCATTGGCTTCACTATTCTGAGACAGCTGCTCCAGAAGGTTTAAGATTACCTCTATTCTCTCTAGCAGGGTCATACTTTTGTTAGCAGTTGCACGCAACAGAAGAGAGTAAACTTGCTTGTTTGTTTTAAGAGTGACTTCTTCTTCATTAACACCCCTAAAAAGGAAATAAATTATATGTTATAACCTGACCACAATATTTTATTCTACAAATACAAACAAGTAAAAGCTGTTAACCTGACCACAATATTTTACTCCACAAATTATCAAAACGATCATCAAACAATAACATTATTTCTTTGAAACCACATAGCTGATGCTTTGATTTGTTAAGTCTTACTTCTTTAGCTCCCATTTCCTGGCATTTCACAGCACTGCAGTCAGAGCCTCTGTTCCTACCGCAGGAAGGATAAGGAGTTCCAAATTTCTTCAACTCCAGTCTGGCCATTTTACTAACTTCACATTGCAAACCTTCCAGTCAGTGTCTCTGTGCCAAATCCCTGTACTTTTATCAGAGTTTGTCTCATCTGATCTGGCTAAAAGCCAACAGACACCTCACTATTCTTGAAATGCTATTTGCTCCTGGGTTTGCCATAGCCCAGCCCTGCTTACCCACTACAGACATTTTCCTGTTCAAGCCTGAAGTCCATGACTTCACCATCTTTAAGTTTCAGACATCTAAATTATTTCTGTATTTTAGAGACTTTTCCATGCCAATAGCTTTACACAGAAGAGCTTTTTGCCAGTCTGCAGTTTAACATCTCATCGATTTTATCCATTTGACAGACATCACTGACAATAATTTATCAAACAAGAGCTGGCCTACTACTTCAGCACTGCCACCCTACATTTAACACTCAAGACTAATAAATAAATGACTTGAATCAGAAGAAAAAAGAAAAGGAAATGCTGCTATTAGCATTACAATTAAATCAAGTGTGCATGCGTGCAAGCAGCAGCCAAGTTAATTGTGAATACTCAGGGAGTTACAAAAAAGGTAAAGCAAATTAAATTCATGACACTTGGCAGAAATCAGATTTAATTATAAAACAGAACAGGTAATCAATAAAAAGCCACTGAAATGCAAAGTATTTCCAGGATAAGTTACAAGAATTCCCAGAGCAAAGTATTAATTTCAATTACTTTTTCCTCTGATTTACACAGCCCAGTTCAGTTGCACTTATGCATTTAATTTCTGGAAGGTAAAACTGATTTCATTCAGTTTTATTGCTAGTCTGCAAGTTTCACTATCAAACATCAGTTTTTCCACATGTTCTGTTCTCTGCCAAAGCACATCTAAGGCCCTGCAAGAGCATCTGGGGGTGCTCATTTCCTCCCTTTTCAGTCTGCCTGTTATTAAAACAGAAGCCAGACGTTTTCTCTTTCTGTAAAGCAGAACTAAGGAGACACACACACCACTTACACAAGGTACCAGAAAGGTTTAACAAAAGGTTAAACAGAAGACAGTGCTAAGCTGAGCCTCAATCCAACATTGTTTAAAGAAGTTTAAATGCAACAGCAGCACTCACATTTCACCTTAGTGTAACCTGTTCCCTATGTGAAATCTTCAGCAGGAAACCTCATTCATGAGAGACTCCATGAAAAGCATTTGTTACACAACACTTAGCCAGATCACAAAATGATGAGAATAGCTGAGTCAGTTACTTGGGGTAGCTGCAAGGTTACATACAAGTTGTGCTTCAATCCTTTGCATTTTACATATTCAGATTGCCACCTTGTGGGAGCTTTTCTGTAAGTGAACACACCTAACAACGTACCTAAACCACTGCTAGAAAGGCACACAGGCTTTCTTTCAGTCTCATCATTTCCCACTTAGCAGACTCCTACCAGCAAGCAACTTACTATGCAAGATTATTCCATTTCACAACTTTCTGAAGCAAAACAGCAGTTAGCATCAGCACTGTTTCAAAGTGACAAACACTTAACTTCCAGAAATAGTTCTCTAATGCCTCATTTTCATAAATTAACTTTGTTACAATAGAAAAAACAACTGTATGCCACTGTAACCTCTACAATCACCACATCTGCTATTAAAGGGGGGGGGGGGGAAGTGTCCTCTGGATCCTAAAAACAATACACACATTCATACTTAACCAATTGAAAGAACAACAATATAAGGAATTAGACTGTCACAGCAAATCACAGCAGTAGCAAGACAGAAGACTGCTTCTTAGCTCACTCCATCAGGCATTAGAAAGCTAATGCCAACAGGCATCTTCCCCTTACATCCTTCTGCTTACAGCACTACTGGTCTACTTATGTTTACACTGAAGAATTGTGTGTGCTTACCTATGCTGTCACTAGTACATTTTATTATCACGATAGATCTAATCACCAGTAGTACACAACAATTTTCCCCCTCACTAACTTTTAAGTGTCCTGCCACAGATGAAGACTGATGCCAATAAAACAAAGGACCCTTAACATAGTGAACAATTACATTTTAAATTACTGTATAGAGTCAGCACAGCGACAAGTACGACAGCTGGTTACAGCAGTACAAGTCAAGCCATTCTGTTCAAATGATGCCCATGAAAGTATATTCTGTAAAGGATAAGCTAGCTATCACAGAGCATGATGAAGCATCCACGATTCATAACTGTACTGTGCTTCTCAAATAACTATTATAAGCTTATTTCTTATTTGAAAAGAATTAGTCCAATTTTGTCCACTCAGTCCTGGAATCCTATCAGCAAATGAGGGGAAAAAACTGCTACAAAGTGAAGGTCACTCCCTCAATTACACCTAAAAACCACCAGCTTCAGATGACCAATGGTCACCTCAACTCCTTCTCCACACAGAAGTCTGCTCCAGAAAGGAATAAACATCACACAACCTTGCATTCATAAGAGTACATAGTTTGTACAGACTTACATATCCAAATCACATTTATGCATGCATAGCAAGATTTAGCTTACCCAGTTTTCTTTTTTGTCGAAGTTAACAATTTAATAGATTGAAGGAGAAGGAATGACATTCTAGACTCAAAAATACTAAGCAGTTTCATTACTTCTTCCTTGTTAAAGGCAGTGGAGGACTCATTAGGTGATATACTCTCAGCATTACTCTCACCCTTGCTTATCTACAAAAAGAGAAACACAGGGAAACATGACACTTGACTCCACAATTAGAAGAATGGTCCTCAGGTCAGATGAGCCATACTTTACAGGCTAGTTTACTCTTTACAGGAGTGGCACCAATATTACAATTACTGTGACTTCATGGTTATGAGGCCTCAGTAATTACTTTGTAGTCAGACTGCACACAAGTTATGACAAGTGCTTATGTTAAATATATGCACTGCAATATTTAATCATAAAAAAACAGGAAAATGCAGACTTGAATAGTCAATCTGTCACTCAAATTGTTAGAAATTTTGTAAATTTCAGCAGCATTTAATAAAGACGGACAAAAGCGCTCTGAATACAGAGATCTGAGCACAAAAAAAAAAGGAAGACAATTCTTGGAGAAATTTCTAGTTCTGAAGTGCTGGGGGAAGAGGTGAAACTTTTGACACCACTCAGAGAAAGGCAAGTTCTAAATTAAGTTTTCTCATCCACTTCCACATAAAGGCCGGAAGTGAATTGCAGAAGGTTCCATTTCTGTTCAGTTTAACTAAGTTGACTGAGAAGTAGACAAGCAAAAACTTAATTGCCAACTGACCACTTTTATATGAATGCACAAGATTTGTGGGAGCAATCAAATAACTTGATTTTCATTTACCTGCTCACTCTCTGCTGCAAGTTCTTTTCTGATAAGCTGGAACGCACACTTGGTTTTAGCCATTATATCCAGGGCCCCAAACAATGTCTTTAACTTCCCAGCACTGCTGTTCTGACCTGAAGAGGGGAAAAAAAAAATAATAATCAAGGACACTATTAACAACTCATTCTGGATTGCACTTTTATCTCCATCCAATGATTTCAGGAGTTCATGTGAAGTGTATACCATCCTAGGCAACTGAGGAACAGTATGATAAAAATGCCTTTCTTCTTCCAAAGGGGACTGTATTCTGAGAAGTGTGTTACTCCTACTCAAATAAAGTTATTTAGAAAGGAAATAAAACAGTTAACAGCATTTTAGAAGACTATTGTAGGAAGACAGACTTACTTGCCATCTGGAATTCTGCAAATGCCACTCTTTCCAATTGCACACGGAGGAGCTCACAGGGTGCATCCTTTAAGAGCTGAAAGAGTCTTACTGCTTTACTGTAATGAAGATCAGCAAGTATTCGATGTTGTTTCCTCAAATGCTCATCACCAACCTGAGCTCAGAGTAGGGTACATAGTAAATGCCAGACAATTAATACGTTCTGAAAGCATTCATTAGAAAAAATGCTTATAGAAAAGAAGAGGTACAAACAATGGTTCTTCATCTCACCCCAAAATGGTTCAACTAAACCAACCGAGCACACTTACAGAATTCATCACTATCCTAGCTATGAATATACAGTAACTTCAATGATAATATTAACAAATTCATGTTAAGTAGAACCAGAAACCACCACCCTCCAACACACCCCAAGAAGAAACATGCAAGTCTGCACTCAAGCATTAATTAATCATTAGCAGATAGCCTCCTAATAGAATGTCAGCAGAAATATCAGGAGAGTCACTTAGAAGCAAAATCAAACTGAAAATATTTATCATCAATATGATTATGTGAAACTACCTAGAACAGACTAAACCATAAAGCCAAAACACTCTGTAAAGGACTAGGCTGATGCACAGGAATGACTCAAAACTGCACCACGAAGGTTCCGACTGGATTTTAGGAAAATAATCCTTATCTTGAAGGTGGACACACACTAAAAAAGCCTTCCTAACGAGGTGGCTGATGCTCTGTGCATGTCAGTGTTCAAGAGACATTTGGACAGTGCCCTTACAGTTGCACTTTAACTTACACCTAGCCCTGAAGTGCTCAGGCAGTTGGTCTAGATCTCTGAAGGTCCTTCCAAATGAACTATTCTATGCACAAATAACTGCACTTCACACTGACTTAAATACAAGTCAGCTCGCATTTCCCAGTTAAGTCATTTTAAATAAACATATTCCAACTACAGTTAAGAAGATAAATTTCAGCCTTTACAAATATTACACGTTAAACGTGGAAGCTATATAGAAAAACCAACAGTTTGTGTTAGTACCTGGTTTCTGAGGCAACTGTGATACATTGAAGCAAGTCTGTGGTGGATGGTTGCAGCACGATACTGGCAGAGAGGCTGCCGTGGAGACACTGTATCAACATCACAGTACTTCAAAGACTTCATCATGGCTTCGCTGACCTCCTTCTCTATCTACAAGAAGAAAGAAAACCATTCAGTGGTGTTCCAGTTTGAAAGTAATCACATAACATGGACTTGGAAGGGTTACATGTGTTTTTACAATACAAGACTGAAAATCTTTATATAACTAACCATTTTATGATTTGCAATAGCTACCTTAAGCTTTCATTAGATTACAAAGATCTTATACAAGCTATTCCAATTCAACTTGGCTTGCTGTTCCATTATTCAAGAAAACAGCTTATGTTAGTGGATGCCACAAATCCTCTCCATTACCTGTTCCTGAGCCTTCCTAGATAACGGAGCATAATCCTGCTGTAGAGTTGCCATAGTGAAATAAGTGGTAGACAGCTCCCAGTTCACAGAATCCCAAACAGCTGGATGCATCTCTCTCTTGCCAAGGGATCTTAGTGCTTTCAGATAGTAGTCAATAGCCTACAGATTATAAAATATAAGATATATATATAAGCAGTAACAATACATTCATAACAACTAAAAATTCATTTCTTTTTACTTGTGCTGAAAGGAAGCATTTCCAAATACCTTTGCTGCTTCACCAATATTTTTCTTATACTCATTCTGATCAGAATTTTAGTCTTGACTTACCCATCAGAACAAAACAAAGTTTCAAAGGACACACTGGCCCTAGGTAACTTTTTATTCCCAAATGTACTAACAGAAGAAAGCACTGATTCTAAGCATCTGCTTTATTCTACATAATGAACGCGATTGAAAACCATTATCTTGGGGCAAAAGTTCAGTGCTAGCTAATTTACTTAATTTTTACACACTCAAAAGGAAGCATTCAGGTATGCCATACTTTCCATTACATTTAACTAACACGAAGCCAGAAGTTACGCAGCCCCTTATCAATCTTGCCAACTGCTGCACCAAGATAAAGCACCAACTCCTCCATCCCAGCACCCTCATTATTTAAAGGATTCTAAGCTGTTCACATAAATTATGTGTTAAAAAGTAGAATAGGGTATGGGACACTGTAAAAAGTAGTGTGTTACCTTATTATAATAAAGGGCCTCTTCTGGAGAAAATTCTCTTTTGAAGTCACCTTCAGTTGCACAGTGAGCTTGAGCACAAATTCGCATGAGCCTTCCTGTGTTGCACAGCAGGAGAGCAGCATTGGTGGCATCATCAATTGACTCGAAGTTCTGAATGCCTTTTTCAAAGCAAGAGAAGCTTTTCTTCCACAGTTGCTGCTCTGTTGTTGATACGTTCTTACTCACTGAAGTTAAAACAAGGCTTTCCATTAATGCAAATTCTTCAAGGACACCAAACAAATGTTTGTTTCTTGTACTACATTTTCCTCACAGATTTCTAAAGATGCCCTTTTAGAATTTAAATGTGGTAAAATATTCTGAACACCCAAATTCATGGAAAATAGTAGCAAAACAAATGAAAATCTGTTAATATCTGAAGCATATTATTGCACATAGCATACATCACAAAGAACTGTGATAACATGGCACACCCAAGAAAGAAATCAGAAGTACAATTAAGAAGTACTTCTCCCCCCTTTCTGGTTCAGGATATTAGTTACTTCTTTGAACTGGGTGAATGAAACAAAAAACGATTTTCGCAGACAAGCAAAATTTAGCATTAAGGCTGTTATTCTGGCTCAATAGCAGTTCTACAAAAACGTGGAAATGAGGAACAGCCATCAAACTAAAATCTAACCCACAATTCTTCAACCATTATTTAGACTAACACAGCAAGTATTTAGGAAACTGGAGCTGCTTACACTGAACCATCAGCATCAACTTAGTTTTAGCTTTAATAACTAGTGCTTCTAGATAAGACACTGTCTTCTTTTAAAAAAATAAAGAAAAGCACTACATTTAGAAAAACAGCCTTTCCCCCCCCCCTTTCTTTCCTGGGCATTCAACACACTTCAAGCAAATTTCTCCACATCTATGGCTTCCACTATTCAGCTTAGGCTGAATTAAAACAGTGCACAAGTCATAGTAGTCTGCTCTAGATTACTTACAATGGACATTACAGTTGCACTGTTTTTCTAAAAATGATACTTACTACAAAGTTATTTAAGCGTCATCTTAACATTCAGAATTGGTCAAGACTTCCTTCACAAATTAGTGAACATAATCATTTTTCTAGATCAATGGAACAGCACACAGAAAGAAGCAAAACAAGAATGCTTACCCACTCTCTCAGTCTGCACAGCAGCAGCCTGATTCATGTAAAATACTCCAATTTCATTCCTGATATTACCCATCCTCTTCAGCACCTGTATATGCTGCTCAGGATTTTGCTTCTTCAAGTTACTGAAAAGTAAGATTTCATAAGCTGCTTCGTAACATTTGCAGCTGACTGAAAGTTGGCATTCCAAGTCCGTAGATAAGTCAGTAGCCCAGGCAAACACTAAAAAAAAAAAAACAACCCCAAAAAAACAGAATGTCTCCATGTCAAATAGCATTTCCAAGTAAATCCAAGCCTCTGATAGTACAGAGGTCACCCAGTAAGATGACCAAGGATAAAACCCTCCTCAGAATGATCACACAGTTCTCACACACAAGCAGAATCTACCCAGGACACAAACAACTAATGCCTTCAGCTCATTTACAACTGCAGGCATGTCATACATTATTTTGATAACTCATTGTGTCTGTCATAAGCAAAAGGTGTTTTCTCTGATTAAAACAGAAATAGGCATAACCAACTCTCCCCTCTGGAAGCAATACTGCTGCATTAATTAGAGGAAGCACAGCAAAGTGACTTATGCCTGTCATATAGACAAATTACAACAGTTACCTTATACCTGTGCCATACCTTGGCAGCTGGATTCTCTATGAAGGCTGTGCAGTATTTCCTGATCTTCCTTTGTCTGGTAGTTATATTCTTCAAGGTACGCTGCTCTGTTGTTGGCATTTTGAGCGAGCATTAATTGGATATCTCCACAAAGCGTTAAGCACTGACAAAGAAATACTAACACCTCAGGAAGCATGCTGGCAGAGAGACAGCAGTAGGTGTCTAAAAGAAAAGAATCCCATGGGTGAAGGAGAAGGAAGGAGAGAATGACAATTCTTAAGTTTTGACACAGACTGACAGCATAATTGGTTTTATGTTATTTCCCACATTTATTCCGTGTATCCAGACAACACATGCTCTTAAGAGAGTAACTAACCTGTTTTAAAATCACACTTATTCTACACAGTTGATGGCTTAGGAGTAGTGACTACTTTCTTAAATATGTGCATCAACTCTGATGATTACAAATGCTAGTCTCAGATTTCTAACTTTAATCCTGAAATGCAGTTTTGCCCGGTTGACTTGAGTGAGATACAGTCCGAAATAACCAAATTTTCAAGCACTGCAGTTTACATTTAAGTCCTCCCAAGACTGAAAGTCTACACATACTGATGCTTTCTGTTGAGATCAAGCATTCTTGCTTTGTAAGGGCTTTACCACCCTCATCCTACAAGCCATCCAACTCAAATCCTACAAACATGGAAACAAAACAGCAGTACTAAAACTGTAAGCATACACCATTTTCTGATTACTTAATATCCTGAACAGCCCATTTTCTCTCTTCCACCCCTCTCACTTTTTTTGGATGTAATTCATTTTAGAGGTGTATCTAATTCAGCTGACACTTTGGGTGAACATTTAAATGAAAAGTGAATCACCAGGTATTTCCAGAAAATCAGCATCTGTTTGCAATGACAGTACTAAGAACACAGAAGGTTACCCCTGTGTTGCCACTAGGACTGAATGCTCCCAGCTTCAGTGCTCTGAAATTTCAAGTCTGTGATCTGAGTTTTCCCACCCCATCAAAATGGTAGTAGCCTTCTACCCAAATGGTGATGAGTTATTCTTACTACCTCCTTCTCCCCAGAAGGATGAGCTAGACACTTAGTTTAACTAAATACGCAGGCATATGATTTGTCACTGCATGCCACTAAGGTAAATCATGCATATAAGTATTTGATACTGTGAAATGTGTCAATATAGAAGTGACAACTCCAGTAACTTACCATGGCACTGTAAAGCCAGCTTGATGTATCGTAACGCTCTCCCATATTTCTGTAGAATCATAGCAGCATCAGACAGGACATAATAAGCCTTTGATGATTTCAGAATGAGCTGGAGTTTCATTTTATATTGCCACGATCCAGGAATCATTCCTGACTGACTGGAATGCTTATCCTTCTGAAATGAGCCCACTGTAACAAACAAAACCTCCTTGGTAAATCTCATTTCCATAAAATACACCAGAGGTCTGAACCAATTTCAGCAGACACACAGAATGTAAATAGCCACATTACAGCTCTGCACACTAGAGTATGCCAATTTGCTCAGTACTATGTTTTTCATCTACAAAATGGACCCAACATTTGGAACCTTCCCACTTATCTCACCTGAATGCCTTGTATCTGAATACAAAGAGTACAGTGCCAATGCAGCTAAACTCCAACATTCTCAACAGCTTCTGAAATGCAGGTGCAACAACCAGGACTACTCTCCTTTTGGTAGCAGGGTTGATTTGTGATCAGTTCTGCCAAATTCTTATATTTGTTTTATTTCTGTATTAACTGCCTCAAACTGAGGAATTGTCCAGCACTACAGGAACTGGATAATCTAATCATTCCTGCAAATAAGACCAAAGACTTTCTCACAACAGTTCCAAGATAATCATCAGCATAAGATCATGGTTCTGCCTTCGATGCTGCAGTGATTATGGAAGCAGAAAGCAGCTGCTTAGGAATTCAAGCACGTCAGAAGTTCTGATGCCAAAGGATAGAATTTTGTTGTCCTGACCAGGAGGGTTGAAGCAGAATAAGCAGCACATATTGTGAGAAGCACAAAGAATTGAGGCTTGTGCTTACAGCTGGACCTACAAGACCTGACTTGCAAACTGACAATCCTTACTGAGTGCTAGAAAAACTGCACATTCTTTAAGATAAAAGGAATTAAAGGAACAGAATACTCATACTGAATGCACATAACATTCAGAAGTGGTTCTTTTCAAGTTAAAAGAGTACTTGCCTTTTCAGTATGTACGTAAACATACACCAGAGAAACTCCATAATCTGCACTACAAAAAAACACTACAAAAAGCCGTACTTGGAAATCTAAAGTTTCTCCCTTAAGCTTGAGTTACTTTTCTCTAAGTTGAATTCAATCACTATGACCCAAATGAGTAGCACCATTGCTATTTTAAGGAAGAACTGCAGTGCAGATCCAGAAATCAAGTAAAGTCTCTTTTGAGATCTGCGCAATATTTATCTCCCACTTTCCAAGAAACTCATGCTTCTAAATAAAAAAGCAAGCAGCTGCAATGTGTCATCAGCTCCAAAGAGCAAAGGCAGAAGACAGAGTCTGGCTGAATCACAGCTGAAATCAGCACACTGTTCTTGTTGAGCTGACCTCAATATAATTTTGCAGCAGATCTCCATACAAACGAATCACACACTCCATATTAACAGTACTGTCCAGAATTTCTGGGAGCTCACCACAGTGCAACTTTCTAATAGAGACATTATATTATGTGGTCAAGTATCTGATAAAAAAACTAGGAAAATATTAATATATCTCCAGTTCACTGACATTCATGAGAGTCATAGAAGTGGAAGACAATCACTTAATTGCTCTGATGCTCAAATCAAAACTGATTCTGCTCATTTAAGGATTTAAATGAGAAAAGGAGGAAATAGGAAAGATTGAGGAATTGCAAAAATATAATCCATTTTCTTTCTGACATTTGCACAATTGAAATCCTACAAAGGACTCATCACCTTGCAGAACACTGCTAATTTCAGAATAGGAATCCTTCCTATTCCCTTTTATGAGACTCCAGAGCAACATGAAGTAGACACAAGCTTCTGGTCTTCAAGTATCTAAACATAGTAAAAACACCTGTCTTTCCTGCTTTCTTCCATGATTTAGAGCTATAGGAAAAAATTAACATTGAAATCCTGTTTAACTTCATGGTATATATGACTGTAACTGTAATGCATTTGTAAATGTAATATCCAGCAGTAAACACGAGGGGAAATCTGTCAGAAGTGAAAAGCTCTTTCACAAAGCTTCTGAATCACACACACAAAAAAGGAGACTGCAAAACTAAACAAATTTAAAAAACCACCACACAATAACAACAAAAACAAACCCAACACACTCCCCACAAACAACTTACAGCACTCCTCACACCACATCCAAAGCACAAACTACTAAGCCCTTGTGGAAATCATGTGAAAGGTACAACTAAATAAGGTTTCAGTAGCATTATGCGTTTACTAACAAAAGATGCTCTGATGTGCAAAATATCCCAAATACACTATTCATATTTAAAGAGGAACAGACTATGGCCTCCAGTTTTGTTTCTATGCTGTGTATTTTCTCTTGCTTATACAACAGCATAATTAGCAACACACAAGTATGCTGTTTTGTCAATCAAAATGAAGCGCAGCAGTTTGCTGGTACTGGAAATGTCTTATTTGCACAACAACACAACTTACTTTTGTCTAAAAATAAGGCCATCTGTTTTTCCAGGCACTCGGGACCACCACTGGTGGATTCATCCTCATATTTCAATGGGATTGGTGTGCTGGGGTCAGCAGCAGGAAGGTCACTCTCTTTTTTAACACTGCTGTCAACAGACTTCAAGCCCTGCAAGAAGAATTGCCTCAACTCACTTTCAAATCGATACTCCACAAATATACAACACATGAGGAACTGTACAGTAGCTGAAGTACCATTACAGGTTTGATAGTGAACTCACCTCCAGGACGTAGCTAAGCACAAGCCTGCAACGTTCTTCAGCACCATGGCAGACAGGAAAAGCACAACTAGGCTTGATTGAGGGCATAGCAGGGAAAAATAACAAAAACAGAAGAAAGAAGTTCAAAGTATTTTGTACTTTAGCTATAAGAAACAAAAGATTGCAAGAAAAAAAGCTTGATAACAAAACATTTGATCTCCACATTGAAAAGGATCATGGTATTTATTTCTATTGTTTCAGACAGCAATTCATACCTGGTCATCACTACAGGATTTAATTTAACACTATACTTGGTCTCTCAGTAAGCTTAAAGAGAAGGAGGAAGAACAGATATTTCTACACCTTAACAGTAATTACAAAAGCACACACAGACTGTTTGCAGTGCAGACCCACAAAAGCTATTTAGTCAGTGCAAGAGCTATTTAGTCAAAGCAGCACTTCACCTTTGAAGGACTTAATAGCTTAGGGCTGGGTTGGTTTTTTTTGTTCGTGTTTGTGGTCATTTACAGTTCTCAAACACGGCTACAGCAGCAGTACTTATTCCTGTCACAACAGCAGATCTATTTTTTTTCATAGAGGACCTCAAATTCTATGAACAGCTAATGAAAAAGCTGACTGAAGCATGAGCAGAGAAAAAAAACAAAAATGAAAACCCACAACTAAAAAAGAGAAAGCACATGATGACAAGAAAACTAACAGTCAACTGAATTTTGCAGTATCAATTGAAACTTTCAAGAAATTCCTTAAACAAAAACCCATAACTTTACTTACACGTATTCGATGAACAGACTTGTATTTTTCTGGTACTGACAACTCTCCTACAGATTTTATTATAGCCACTGCTTTGTTGTCATCTGGTGGATCAGAACTGTTACTGTAAGAACCGTTTTCATCACTGTCTGGCATTTCTTCCTCTTCTTCACTATAACTTTCATCAGAATTTCCATTTATAGGGAAGTCTGTATTGTCTTCTTTTTTAGGCTCATCTAACTGAAAGAGCTCTGACAGCATGAAGTTTGCTGAAGCAATAATCTTTTCAAAAAAGGAAAAAAGAAGAACCAGTGATTCATTTCCATGTAAAAATTTTCTTTTGAAAGGCAACAGCAATATACTTTCACTTAGAATAAGGAGCAAACAGTACATACAAATAGATATTTGATAATCTGCAAGTACAGCCTGTATTCTCACCTTGCCTGAGCACAGAATGTTTAAACAATATTTAAGAAACAAGTCAAAGGAGATGGCCAGCTAACCACTGTATGTGCAAACAGAGCAGGCAGTCAAGCTCACCCACATTTGTTTTTACCCACCTTATAGACGCAAATGAATTATAAACCTCTACAAACTTCTAGAAAGCAACCTACCCTTCTGCCTTCCACCAATCTAAAATTTGTTTTAGAAGACAGCCCTTTCAGGGCCTTTGCCTCTTGTTTTGCAGAAGAGGACAAAGGTAAGAATTAGGAAGTAGGGCCACCCTGTCCCATACCTTTCTTTCACTCATAAAGAAGGGCAGTGGCTGATCACTCTTTTCTTCTTTTGAGTGCCATTTTAAGAACCTTTTTTCACATCTTTTCTGTTTTGGCTATAGTTTGGGAGAAAACATAATCTGCTTTCCAGAGTAGCTCCCACCTCCACTTTTCCCCAGCAGAGTTAAGCATTCAGAGGTCTGCATTTCATTTCTTCCTGCTGTTTTGGTTTATTTATTTGCATGCTTCAGTATTATCAACATATTTTGAAACTCTGACCATGTATAATTATGAAATACTAAATATTGGGCACTTAAAAGCTATCCTATAGCAGCAGCAAGATTCAGCTACATAGCACATCAGGACAAATCCAAGGCACACTGGTGATGAACTAAGATTCTGTGATCTAAAACTAGCACTGCTTCCTCACCCTTAGGTTTATCTTTTACAAAGAAATAAGTCTTGAGGCAAGAGGTACCAACGCTCAAACTAATTTCTTCCTTAAGTCTGCTGTAGTACTCAAGTCTGCATACTTCACTCCATAACCTCCTACCTCCTCCCTCAAGACAGAGAACATAAACACCTGAAACGCAGTGGGGCCAAGACTGCTTTACTGAACTTCTCTGCAATGACACCTAAGATTAACACAGCAAGATGAGAAATATTATATGTATTCTATATAAACATTTTTTCCTCCCATTTTAAGAAGTGTTTGCAGAAAGGCTTATTAATGAACAAACACATCTGATAATTATGCCAGCAAAAAAAAAAAAAACCAAAAGCATTTCTTACATCAAGGTTTAATATTTCTACCACAAGTTTACTTGAAGCTTGAAATCTTGCTCAGAGAGCAGTCATATTCCTATCACAAGAGGAATTTTGAGACTCAGGGATGAGTCATACTGTCATCAAATTTGCTAGGAAATTTGGGTCAGATCCAGTGAAAAACAAACTAAAACAGACCACATACTGCATTAAAGTGACCTGCTTTTAGGCATCTGGCTCTTGAACTAGAATCAGCTATTTTAAGTTGGAACTAGTTGGAACTCATCTGTGGAACTAGATGATCCTAAAGATCTCCTCCAACCCAAACCATTCTGTGTTGAATGTTTATGCTCCACCTTAAGTTACTGACTCCACATCTCAATGCTTATACAAACGCTAAGTAATAGCTTTAAGGCTTCAAGTTTTGGATTTAGGTGCCTAAGTAGGAAGGGTTCTGACAACCAAGAAAACTTCTCCATGGTCTTTACACAAAGATACAAGAACACAATGCTCTTACTTGAGGATGTCTGCCATTGTCCAGTAACTTAAGACAATTCAGAAGCAACGTTCTAATAGTGCCATAGTGTTTCTTGTTCTGGTTTTTCTTCAGCATCATATTGCAAGCAACTCTAAGAGAAGAAGTTGAAAAAACTAGTGACTTTTTTTGTGCTACATGAAAAAAAGCTTTAAGCAAGATCACCACAAATGAAGGCTTTCCAAATGTTTTAACAGGTCTACAAGACTTAGTGAGAACACAGTTTGCACAAAGAAATAACAGGATTTACAACATAAGTTATTTAAAAACTCACTTGTATAGAAGAATTGCCACTGGCATTGTAAAAGGGTTTTGGTATTTGTCTTCTGTTTCTTCACAAAGGGTGGTTAGGTCATAGAGTTTTACTATATCACTCCCACTTGCTGAAAGGCAAGACTTTTTATTAAGCAGCATGACATAAACTGAGAAAAGATTTATGTTAATCTAAGTTTACTTACCCTTAAATAACCAGTATGTATGTCCTTCTTTGGTGCAATTTGATTTCAAAAAAGATAAGATATTTTGAGCAATATCTTTTATCACTTTGGTAGAGAAATTAGAGTTCTCCAAATTGGGAATATCTTCAGTCTTGATCATTTCGTATTTCTGCAAGGAATATATTTTAAAACAAGGTCAAGAGGGTTTTTTGCCACTATCACACAAATCTACAAATCAGAATCTCTATTATCTACATAAAGAAATCATCTACTACTACAGTGTCAAAATTCAGTTATTTCTATGATATACTTTAAGATTTTTATTGAGTGGTATTATCAAATTATGCCTGCTTTTAAAGAAGATCCACTGCTAAGAGAAACTTATGACTGAGTAAATAGAGAACAAAAGAAGCAGTGCAAAATCTACCTACAACATCAGTGAAACTTAGTCAGCAACTGTCTGCTGCCAATTGCAAGTGATAAATCCAGCCAGTATCTGCAGGCTCTTGAATTGTTTCTTAATTGAAACAAGAGGCACGCACCACACATTTTAAAGATGCAAGAAACTGGTGCATTTCTGCAGCCATATTCTTTCATTTTTTTGTCTCGGTACATCTGAGTAAACAGAAATCTTACATGCAGGGAAGGAAGAAAGAACAGATATTTTTAGATGACTGTTGCAAGCTGTGTAGATATTTCTCATTTTGCAAAGCAGATTTTGTAATCTTTTTGTCAGAGCAGTAAGATTCGAAAGATCTTTTACAGCTGCAACAGTTTTAGTAGAGAATGATTGATGGACTAGGCACAAACAGTCAGGCTTACCTGAACAATTCCATTAACATGAAAGCACATCACAAGCTCTGGTACGTTGCATATTAAGTTGTCCAACCAATAGTCAATTCCTGTTAACACATTTATTGGCTTGTTGTTATCCCTAGAAACAAATATTCCTGGTGTTATTTAAGTCTTTGTTTACTCTTCAGAAAATAAGTGATGTTTACTAATGGGATTTAGACTTGAGTCACCTTACTGGATGGCACTGAAACACTTACTTGTTAATTGTTATATTCTGTAGAGGCAAACAATGGAATACATTCACATTTCCTCAGCAGTTTGAGTTTTTGCCTACACTGACACCAAACCATGAACAAGATTCACACACCACCCTATTACCAGAATAGTAAGTGCTGTTCTAAAAGGCTATTCTGAAGTTCTGAAGTAATGGCAGCACTGGCAGCACCTAATTATAGCACAAGCCTTCTCCTAGACTTTCCAAAATTCCTTTCAAAGCAAAACACTTAATTTCTAGATGCATCTTAAGATGACAAATACGTCAAACAAGTTTCAAGTCTTTGCTCATTCTCTGCCAGTGCATAGGCAGGAACAGAGAGCCCCGTAACCAAGTAATCAGCAAAGTACTAATGAACAGAAAACAGAGCACAATTGCTATAAAAATAAATTCTAAATACTTATGAAGTGCCTAACATGCAGTTAGTGAAATTCAGAATTCCATCACGAGAAATATGACTGCCATCCTTTATTAAAATACAAATACAGAAAAGTTACAGACTAATTTAATGGTATCTTAACACTTAAATGCACATTGAAGACTCACAAAAGGCTGCAGACAGCCACTGCTTTCAAATAAAGATTCAGATAGATAGAAGAAGCAGCAGAACATCTCAAGTTTCAGTGCATAAGGACTCTGGGACTTAACTATGGGACTTCCTGAATTCCAGGATTTTATAATGCCATTGCCACTTAAGTCTGAAGCACAAATTTGATTGTTTAAACTGCATGTAAGTATTAAGAGTCAACCAAAAACTTGCAGATAGCTAAATAGGAAAGCAAAGCAATAAGTCAAAGGCTGGCATACGCAATCAATTCACCTGAGACGTAAGCTCACAGCAGGGTATCTCCCACCTCCAAATATAGGCATATTTGATCCTACTAACATGTGGATATCTTCAAAGGTCCACAAGATGTTACGAACAAAGTCATTTTTAAGTCCCTTCATTAAGAGAAAAAATTGGTCTATAAATCACCATTATAAACACATTTCTCTGTGACTATCTGCAGAATTACAAGAAAGCAAGATGCAAAAGCAGCAAATAAAAGACAGCACAAAATGAACTATGCTATGCATTCATGTTAACTTAAAGGACTGAGATCACAGATGCCACACAAGCTACTTCTACAGGAGATTTAAGTTTCTTTCTCGGCTCCAATTTAGACCAAATTTTAATGTGTCTGATTAAATTGGGGAAGTTGTGTTTGAGCTCAAATTTGACATATAGCATACCTGACTGTTTTCCCCGTCATTGAACAAAGTAGTCAGGTTTTGTTCTTTGGGGGCTGAGGCCACATGCCCCACTATATATGAGGGTTCAAGAGGCACATTTCCCTGTGAAGAGCACAAGGATAAGGAGTGATTCCACTGCTGAGGTAACTTAGGCCATAGAAAAGAGTTATATGTTTATATTCTGAATGACAAAAGCATAGAAGACAAGAACTTTTACCTTCACCATATTAAAACATATATAAAAATATATATAAAAATATAAAAGCCTCCAGTCAGCAACTAGAATGTTTCTTCTGCTACAGCTAGTTCCAAAAATGTTGTACTTCATTTCTTATATCCTCATAATCTTCAGGAAGAAAGATTTTCCAGGAACACTTTGTTCCCCAAGAGTCAGGACCAGATTATCAACCTCTAGACCATAAACCTACTATCTCAATGTCTTATTTTATTTATAAATAAGAAAAAAACCCAACACCTTAACAAATGCACAACAGCTTCTTTGCAGAGTGATTTGGCAGTAATTACTCAAGAAAATGAGAAAGGAGTAACTCTTTTTCTAAGAGCATTCAAGAACTGAATTATACCTCCGCTTTAAAATGTTACCGTAGCAGAACACATGAACTTATGATGTGATGGTCAACATAGGTAAGAAACATAAGTTAGCATTTGGCATACTAATTACCACCACTGTTTAGAATAAAGGTAATCCAGACTGTAGACTGAATACAGTATTTTTCATCCTCTCAGAAACTTCATTAATTCCTGTACAGCAATACTTCAAGACCGCTAGGATTAATTTTCATAAACAAGACCAGTCACCCTGGATTAGAGCCTAATAATAATAGTAGTTTGTTGTATAATTAACATTGCTCCCTTCTATTTGTTTTACCCCAAAGCAAGCATTTGTACACATTGCTTAACTGTTTTGCAAACATTTTCATAGATTCTTATCTTCCTCTTCACCAGTAAATTCAAGGCCACCACAGAAATTCCATGGTAATTAAAAAAAGCAGCTCAAAACCATAAGTTTCTACACACACCAGCCAAATATCAAGTTTGCTTACTTTCAGGTGAAGTCACAGATAACCAAAAGTTTTTTCTTTCAAAAAACGTATGTGCATTTCTGGACACTGTAATACTAAATAAGAAAATCACTTTCAAAGTTCTGAGCACTGAAACATTGGCATGAGTTGAAATGCACGTGCTGCCAAGTAACTGTAACTGTTCATGTCTTTGTGACACGATGAGTATAATGGCAGCACCTTTGAAAACCTAATACAGACAACATTTTGTTTGGAATACATATATTTCCTACAAAAACTAACACACCATTTAAATGTACTAACCTGATTAGAGGCACCTGGATCTTCAGATAATGAAGAAGGCATTTCAAAAGGAGCTGGCCAGGAGGCCCTTCCTGCTTCATCGCTCTCACCTGGAACAGCACCCTCCTCGTGCTGTTTTGAACTGGAAGGAACAGGCTGAGCAGCTCCATCACCATTAATGCTGACAAAATATTAACAAGTTTACAATACAGAATCCTCCATAGAATTTTTAAGTTTGTTTTGATTCATCAGTCTCAGAGAACAGCTTAGCTAATATGCTAGAAGAATGCTACAAGGACAAGTTTTACTGTATTGTGGGAGGCATCAGTATACTTTGCACATAAGCAAAATCCATTTTTGAGAAGGAATATTGACGGAAGTTAAGCTATGCTACTTAATTTTACACTTTCACATACAGCAACTCAATAAAAACACATTCATGTTATTTCATGATGTCATCTCTCAAATTCCTCCATGTAAGGATAAAGCAGTAGTTAAGACAGACAAATTCTAACGTTCACTTCAAAATAATAAACTGGCCAGAAGTTGGTGTAGAATTCAAGATTCATGCAGACATAAGGTTACCTGTAATACAAAAATTTGGAAAGGATAGCCTTCTGGTACCAATGCTCTTTACTCTTCTTTTTTCTTTGCCACTTCTGATCAATTAGCCTTTGATAAAACTCCTTCAGCCACGTCCAGTCCCCTGTCTAGTCAATATAATATGAAATCAACATCAGGGTGCACTTGCAAACTAAGCAAAGTACCTCATTACCTTATGAACTTATCAACTACAACATCAAAAACAAACTCCAATAAACTCTTGGTTATTTACTGAAAAGATATCACCTAAAAAGTTACATTTCAACAAAGTCAACTTCTCATTAAAAAGTCACAAAGAGACTGCACAGTAACAATAAATTAGTTAAATTAATAAAATTGCATAGCAATATGGAGGCAGTTACAGAAAAAATAAATGTAGAATTTTAATCCCACAATACCATGAATATAAAGACATCAGATTCTCTGTCACAGTTTGTGATTAAACCAATTGCTGCAGCATATACTTCACATACATCATTTGTACTAGCAGACAGATAGATCTCAGGAACTTTGATATATGCTTTCTCACTGGCTACACTACTCTCAAAATAATGCATTTTGACCATATAGTATACATCACAAAAGGAAAGTTAACCTGAGATGATCTCATGAAGAGTTCTTGAATATCCAGTTCATCCAACAAGAGCGTCCTCCCAATGCGATGTACTGCCATGCTCACATGTGACTTGCTGTAAGGTATCTTCAGCAGTTTTTTAATGTTCTTGTAGGAGAAAAGAAAACAGAGATTATTTTCCATATAATTAAACATCATTGTAAAACAGAATTCTTAGAAAACTGGACACAAAGGATACATTCTTAACATTGGAAAGGCATGGCCAGAAAAAGAAAATTTCTGTCTCTATAAGGTTTTAAGACCATCTCTCAAGAAGTTGCATTTGCTGAGGTCAGGTATGAGAACGTGAACAACAGTAACAAAAAAAAAAAATCACTGGCAAATGACAGTGTCAAGTCACCAGTATAAACTGTGTACTGCATTTAAACATTATCTCTTGGATCATCATAACCAAGTACCACCAAAAGTGACTAAGAAAAAGGAAGTTTATGGTTTGGAGTTGAAAGTTTTATCTTCACCACAAAAATAACAATTTGTCAGGCACCCAGAGGGCACCAGGACAGAGCTCTTATCTGTCCTGTCAGAGCAGTTATCTGTCCAAGATAAACACATAAGAGAATATGCATCTTCCTTCTTCTGAATCAGCTTATCTGAATTATGCATAGCTGTTTCAGTAGATTTTTGCTTTCCCTCAATAAACACAAAGATGACAGGAAACAGGACAGCAGTTTATGGGAAGGTTTATACAAGGCATCTGAACGATAAAACTTAAAAGTTATACAAACCTCTGAATCAGACACAACATCCACATCATTTCCAATAGAGTCAATGAAGTCATATGCCATTCCAAAGCTATAGAGAAAATAGTTCAAGTCATTAATTACAGAGGGACATGAAATAACTTGCCCTGCAAAGCAAGGAATTGCTCCGAAAGCTTTTTCAGAATTAAAAAAACAGACTCTAGCTACATGTTACTAGATATAATGAGACCTAAGGCTAGTTAACAGAACAGTTCTGACACAAGTTCTTCAAAGATATTATTGAAAAAGTTGATACTCAAGTTCAAAATACGCCATAAAGCAATTTGTGATTTGTTGAAATCAAAAAATCCTAAGTATTAAACAAGTTGTCCTGCTGTTGTCTGTTTATCACCTAAAATTTGATTATGGGGATTTAAACAAAGACCCTCAGCAAACTGCTAAATTTCACTAGCTAGTTGATTTACTGTGAATTTGCTTGCTCAGCAGAGGATTTAAAACCCTTATTCCTAAACATTCTGAACTCACCTCATTCAACTATTTTGCAAGCACACATGCATAAAGGTAACACCACTTTTTGGGTTTGTCCCTAGTTTTTCCCTTTTGTGTTCACTTCTGACATGGCTACAAAGCTTTTTCCTGCTACTAGTTAGCCAGTTCCAATTTATAAAGATCCAGAACTACCGCAATTTTGCTCCTTGACTGCCTAAGAAAACCACACTTCTACCACTTTCAGCCTCTGCCAAAAGCAGAGTGGCTAGCTCAAGCAGACAAGTTTAATCTTGACAAATTTGATTTTAATAGCCAGCCTGAGAAGGACACGAAGACACAAAGTCAGCATCACTGCCTCATGGAAGCTGTCATTACATACTTGAAAAAATAAAGTCCATCAGCATTAAGAGCATCATTAATCATTTACAAAGGAGACAGCATAAAGGCAGAAACCAAGGATGGAAAAGTAGGAGTGATACCTCGCTGTTACAGAAAAAAATTTAATGAACTTCGACCTTCTATTGGATTTAGTATTAAAGATCTGGGAAAAAACCAACAGAGCCTGCTGTAGGTACCTCGAGAACGGCGTGCTTTTCTTGTTGTTGCCCAGAACAGTCGTGCCTGCAGGTCCCAGCTTGGCACTTTCACGTAACCAATTTGCAGGCGGCAGCTTCAGGTCCGTCTTCTCCTGCAGCCAGGCAAAGGCTGCTTGCGGTGGGGCTGAGGAGTATTTCACCACAGCGCTGCTCTTCACCTCATTGCCTCCAAGGAACAGCACCGAGCCCTGTTTTTCAAAGGGAAATCGGTTTCTGTGGCTTTAAAGGCAAAGGACGACCCGTCCTGCTAAGCCCTTTCAGCGCGAGTGACACAAGCAGCAAAACACGCCGCTGCAGCTACACGGAAAGCTTTGAACTGACACACTTAAAAGGAGAAACGGACCCACGGCGTATCATTTAGGTAATTAAAACGCACTTAAATGTAAGGATGAGAACACTGCCTGCAATTACTGCTTAATCACAACGAACGCGTTCCTGCCTCTCGCCAGGCCAGCAGCGGCACCGCCTTCCTCACACAGCGGCGCTCGCACCTGTGCGGGAACCCGCAGAACCCCCGGGCCGCGCTCGCCCCAGCCGTCACCTGCTTGGTCTCCTCCGCGTCTCCCCTCAGAGAGGCGGCGGCCCCGAGGCCGCAGAGCTCCGCCATCTTCCGCCCGCTCCCTGCGGCGGTAACGGCAGCGGCGGGGGCAAGGGGCCGCCAGCGCCCCGCGGCGCCTCACGTGACGCTCTCACGTGACGCTACGTGACGTCACGACGGCGCCGGCACTTCTCGCGTGCTTTCCTGTGAAGTCCCAGAGGGCGCGGAAGGCGGGGAGAAAAGGAATCGGCCAATGGGAGAGCGTGGGGGCGGGGCCTGAGGGCAGGGCGGGACCGCGGCGCTGATGGGCGGGAAAGGAGCGGGGTGGGCGGTGCCTGAGGGCGGGCTGAGGGCGCGAAGTGCTGAGCGTCCGTCTGTAGGCTGGCAATGTGGTTGTGCGAGTCTTGTTTTTCTTACAAACCAAGCGAAACCTCTCCAGCTTTGCATATTTTTAGTGGTACAAAGCACACCTCTCAGTAACAATAATACAGTAAATTTGTGTGGAAACACATGCGTACAATCTATTGAGGAGAGAGCACCTTTATTATATTCCTTTAGAGCCTCTGTGGTTTTAGGGTGGGAAGTTTCTAAGTTTCATCCTTAAACTTCTTGATTTCGACTTTATCCATACCTCGCTTGAAAACAGCACTGAAAGCAAAACTGTTGCATACCTTCAGGAAAAAGAAAACAGCTGCCAGCAGGTGCTTCAAACCACAGCGCTGTTTGTTTGAGCTGGAAATAAGGGGCCTGGAGTTACTGAATCTGAAATGACGTGGAAAGGAATGAGAACAAACTGTAGTTTTTGTTCTCTGTTGGTCACATTATCCTTCTCATTTCTGTCACTGACTTCCTCAGTCTGAACAGCGGTGTGATTTGTCTCTGCAGCTCCCCGAGCTGATGCTGGCACACGCAGACATCAGTGCAGCTCGTTAGACTCAAGGCTGAGAGGACAATGCAATCGCCTGAGCCTTTCAGAAGGTGTTGATCCCACAGTGTGCTTGCAGCTTTGGTTATTTGTTTTCTCCACCAAAATTGCATTATCTGGAACAGCTTATTTTTCATAAGCCAAGTTTACATTCACCTCTGTAAATCATTGTAGAAGTTGCTTGCTTTTGTGCTTAAAAGTAACTTACAGCGTGGCATCATTAATAATAACATCCAAAGTATCGCTCTTACCTATTATCACAACTTCAGTGGACACCTAGAGAGACAAAGTAGGTCATTCAGAAGAAAGCCTTGAGAAGTGGCAGCATGGCAGCTAGTGTTCCCAAATATCATTACATGTGTCTGATAGTAAGATGGAGAACTCGATTTCCTGCGGGAACTTTGTAATTTCTTTCAGAATAAATGGCTGTGACTGTCTGAATCATTCATACTTAACCAATGCAAGTACCATAATTTCTCTCATTTCATTTGCCAGCTATAGCATCTGATTCCCACCCACTTTATCCTTGAATGTCAATATGCTGGAAAGCAGGCCGGTGCCAGAGCCATTTCAGTGTCATCTTCTTGACAGTCTCTCAAGGTCCGGGAGGCAAAGTCCTGCTTTGTGCTTAATTTTGTGAGTTTGGCCTTGGCTACAGCCCTTCCTTGAGATAAGCAAGGCTTTAGTCTCTCTGCCTCAGTTTTTCTTTCTGTGAAAGAAGCCTTACATTTTGCCTTGTTCTCCATTTCTTCAGAAATATATTACAGAACCTTATGTGTACAGAAACGTTTGCTACGTTCAGCTTCGAGACTGCATTGGGAACAGGAAAGAACACACCAAGACTTCTAAGGACTGCACATGGATGCCACTGTGCAGATCATCACCATGTTGCAAAGCCACTGCCACACAGCATAGTACCTACATCTCAATCCCTTCACAGACCCTTCCCTGCTGTTGTCCCTGACCTGTGCCCAATGGTCCCATTCCTTCACAGACTCATCCCTACTCTTCTCCTTGACCCATGCCCAGTGGTGCAGAGCTGGCAATTACATCGCATAGATATTTGCAGGTCAGTCCTCAGCCTTGAAGGGAAAAAAAATTTTCTAGCGATATCAGCTTTTTTATAAGGAAATACAGGTTGAATATTTAAGATATGCATATGTGTAAAGCAATATTGAAAAGAGTGTGACACTGCATCTTAGAAATAATGCACACTTGGTGCCATGTGTGATTTTTCCCCAAGTGACTGCCCTTTCTTCAGATATACCATTCACACTGTGTTATCAAAGTGACTGAAGAATTAATGAATCATTTTAAATCAAACTCTGTTTCTTTCTCATTTGAGGGCAGACTCAGTAGTGCTCCTTGTTTTTCCAAGCACAGTGGTCCAGTGAGAGCAGCGTTTTCTTTGCTCATCTGTTGATCTTAATGAAACACCAGAACTACTTCACAACAGTCTCACCAAAGGCAAAGGCAGAAGACTCAAAAGACGACTTTAATGAATTTTCACAAAATCTACTTGGATGCAATTGCTGAAAAAGTAGATGTTGCAATACAGAAACACCAGCCACAGCAAAAATACCTGTAAAAAGCAAAATAATCACCGTTGTCAATCGACTTCTGAACTTAAGATACAATATCCCGCAAGCTTTACCCAGTGCAGAGTGTTTGCTACAAGGAGATGCAATCTCCAGTCACTTGCCAGTGGGCAGCTCCCCACTGCTCTGGGCAGAGCAGGACAGGATGGCATGGAACAGTGCTCAGAAGGCATTTTGTGTGAGTTTCTTCCCCACACTCTCTCCAAGGAACTGTGGGGCCTAAGGATATGATACCTGTGTGAGGGAGACAAACACCCTCCATGGCAACCAGTGTTCTGGTTCTGGAGGGGGAAAGGCTCAGAGCTGCCAGGGCTGGCAGCCGGCGCAGAGCCATGCCCAAGGGCAGGTGGCCAAACCGCAACACAGAGAGCGCCGGCACCTGGGTAAGGGCAGGGAAGGGCAGCAGGAGGGGCTGCTGTGGGGCTGCTGATCACACAGGGATTCTTTACCCTTAATCTGTGGAAAAGTGATGTGATGAGGGTGAAGTTGTCCTTTAGTCAGAGAGCTCTCGGGCTGCCCTCAGCCACACCGACACTTGCAGGGGAAGCAAGGGTTTTCTTTGCTATGAGAATGGTGAGGTGCTGGAACAGCTGCCCAGAGAGGCTGTGGATGCTCTGTCCATCCCTGGAGGTGTTCAAGGCCAGGTTGGATGGAGCCCTGGGCAGCCTGGTCTAGTATTAGATATGGAGGTTGGTGGCCCTGCGTGTGGCAGGGGGTTGGAGATTCATAATGCTTGAGGTCCCTTCCAACCCTGGCCATTCTGTGATACTGTGATTCTTTGTGTTCCCGACGTTTGTAAGGGAAAAATTGCACAGTTAGTGTGCATTCTTCCACAGTTAGTTTTCCAGCAATGCTAGTGGTCTCTTCCTTAATATTTAGCCCTGATTGATTATCTTTGAGTGCTGCCAGCTGACGTTTCCTCCAGCTGCTGCCCTGCCAGCTCCATCAGCATCCCAGATCCTGACTGGCAGTACTGGAGGTGTTCCTTCTCTCGGGCCTAAAACTTAGCTGAGTCCCTAAAAACCTTTATGCTTTTAAATCTACTGTTATACAGACAGCATGGGAAAAAAGGAAGAAAAAAAAAAAGGGCTCTATAGCATAAATGTTTTTACTAGACTGTGTATCATTAAACAAACAATTCCCAGCAAGTTCTTGGAGGAATCGTGGTGTTTGTTGTATGTGGAAGGGTTGTGCTGTGCGTGGGACGCTCCTCGTGCTTCTGCCAAGGGCCGCTAGGGGCTGCTCCAATACAAATAATACAAAAGAACAACTGGGAAAACAGAATTTTACCCACATTTCTGATGGGATTGCTTTATAACAACGATCGCCATTTCCATTCTTTTGCAGTTTGCTCATGTTGGAGAATGCCAGGGCCAGCTGGAGTCCACCACGCATTCCGCGCAGAGGCAGGGCCAGGACCTGCAGGCAGCACGGAGCGCGGAAGATCGGCTGCCAGCCGTGTTCCGGGCAAGGGAACAGGTGGGTGGCTGTGCACATGCAGCCTGTGACAGGCAGGCTGTTTGCGAAGCACCATTTGCTAAGTTATAAAGAAGAGACTTGTATTTGTGGTAGTTACAGCAGGCTGGCAGACTCTGTGCCTCAGGGAGTGAAATGATGGCCAGCTGTGCTGAGGAAGGAATGTATTTTGCTGTTACACAGTTATAATTTGGGATACTCAAAGTCCTGCTGCTCTCCAGCATCAGTTCCTTTTCCCTTGTGTTAGTTATTATAGCTGCTTGAGACCTGCCTGTATGCCAGAATGTACTGTGGCTGACTTCAGTCCAAAATCTGTGTGTAAGGTAGCAGGTAGCCCTTTAAAAGCATTTCAGTCACATTTATCTGTTCTGGTTTTTTTTTTTTTGTTTTGTTTTTTGTTTTGTTTTGTTTTTTGTTTTTTTGTTTTTGGTTTTTTTTTTTCCCAGAAACTCAGCATTTTTCATTTTTTATTAAATTAAATTTTCCTCTTCTGTTTGGAGGTGAATATCACAGTAAGAAAAATGAAAACCACATTCCTCAATGTTAAAAATCACTATAGCATTTACAGAAAAAAAAAAAAAAAAAAAAAAAAAAACAACCAAAACCCAGATTCCTTGCATGACAGGAAAATGATGTTTGAGGAAGTACAGGGGTCTTCTGATGGTCCAGAGGGGTGTTTGGTGTTTCACTTTTTAGCTCTTTTAAAAAATATTGCAATTATATATAATAAACTTAAATAAATATATTAAATTTTGCATTTGTCCTTTTTTTTTTTTAAATAAAACTTGTTCCATTTTACAGTCTGGATGAACACTGTTAAAAAATGAGATTATAAATTAGTTATGTGATTAATACCTCTTCCACTTCTCCTGCAACAAGCAGTGTACATGACATTCAGTACATAAATCACAGATTAATTCAGTTTTGAGGTCCCTTTTGTAGTTCATTTTAATTAGCTTTGGGCTTGCTAGTGAATAAAACAGGGCAATCCTGACATATATCTTACATTTTGCTGTTTGTAGGCAGTATGTAGCATTTCTCATTTGAAAATTCACACTTTTATATTAATCATGTGTATGTTCAACAAGCCCAGGGAGCACGAATCTTCTCCATGATTTCATGAGAAATAAAAAACATTAGAACCTACAGGGGGTCCGGTCCATTTTGTCCCAATAAAATTATGTGCAAATTAAGATCTAACATAGGAGAATGACTTCTGTGTTAGAGTGTAGGCAGCTGCAATTTCAGCATCTGCCAGAATATAAGAACTAAGACTAGTAGAATTCCAAACAAGTTATGAAAATTCATGTTTTTTCCTATTGTTTCTTTCTTTTTTTTTTTCAGAGTGCAGTGAACAACAACTTCCCATTTTCTTCTCATGACAACAGACACTGTCTACAGAATGTAGGAGAGTATTTTGATTTTGTAAGTACCCAGCACTAACAAGGATCAGAAAGCTCAGTATACTGATCAGGCATAATTTCAATAAATTTCCTGCAAGCTGCAGAGTGTAAAAGTCGGGCTCCGTCTCTCTGTGTTTGGACACACAAGGGATAGTTTTGAAGATTCAGATTTTGTAGTCTCGATTTCCTTACTGCAGTCTAAACATCAAATTATTAACCTAATTGTTTGGGTTTCTCTGAAGATTAGTTTAGCCAAGTGTAGCTGAATAGCTTTGAGTAGATAGTATGCTAGAGAACCACAAAGAGTGAGTGGTTTGTTAGTAGTGATGGATGGTAAGTCAACATATTTCCCGTTATACATGCAACCAGAAATGTTCTTACAGGCAAGTCTGGCAATATTATTTTTAACTTGCTAAAGATCAACCATGAGTTTAACAGCTTCGTTAGCTTCCCAGTGGGGTAGTGACTGTTACAAGCTTCATCTGTGAAACTGTGATCGAAAGTCATATGTTTACATGGCTTTTTCTTTCAATCTTTTTTCTAGGGTTTGGGCCGAAGGAAGGTGGAACCACAGAGAAGGCAGCAGAACTCACAGAACTTTTTCCAGTGGGCTTCTGAATCAGTTAGAAGGAGCGAAGATGGTTTAACCATTTATCAAACATCGTTTGTGAAAGACAAAAGCCCATTCTCTAGGCAGTACCCAAAGCACTTCTCAGAAAAATCTTGCACTGACAAAGCCTGTTCCTCAGAATGAAAACAACGTGCAGCCAAATAAATCATCTTAATTATAATACCATCTTTGTAGCACTGATTTATCATCATCAGAGCCTTTTCTGGAGATCTCAACTACTTGTCACTCAAACGATGAAATAAACACATGTAAAGTGAATAAAGTGGTAATACAGCTGAGAGTTCATTAAATCAGCATTCCTGAGTTACTCTGAAGACTTGCTTTGCTCAAAAAATGCAGTGAAGAAGAGCATTATGAAGAAAAGCATGATGGTACATACTTTCAGAAATACGTGTATTACGAATACAGAGGTAGGGACTGTATTTGTGTTATTTGATACTGGTTGATGGTGATCTTCATACAAAAGCCCCTTCAACTTCAGGATCAATGGTGTCACTGTACTTCATGCATCTGACAGCATCTGTGTTGACAGAAGTGTATAATGGAACTGAATCACTGCAGCAGGGAACCAAAACTGCATGTTCAGGTATGAGATAAACTTTTCTGAAAGGTTGTATGGATATGAATGTGTGTTACTTGCAGTGAGGGAAACTAGATAACAGAATCTGAGAGTTATTGCAGCGCAAAATGGTAATTTTGGAAAATATGAGTGTATGTGTGTATGTATGTGTTGTTCATAGCAGTAAGGCAAAAAGAAAAAAAGCTGAAGCTGAAAGTGGAAGTCTCTGAAATGTTGAGGTTGAGGTGGGCTAGCTTTGAAAAGAACTGATGGTTTTGTAGTTACGTGTCCCTCAGGAAGTGGAGTCAGAACCAATCCTTCAAACATGCTGCTCCCAAGATACTGACTGACTTTAGGGTATGAGAAGGATTGGAGTCAGACCTCCAAATAATGTGTTTTCCTTTTCTGGATCATTTCCATTAATACCAATAAAAGAATAAACAGAACTGTGTATCTTAAAACATGCTATAAATAAGCCTGTTGCTATGCAAAATGTTTTCTTTGTTTATGAGATAAATGGAAAAATAAACCTAAATGCTTAGAATTTCCTGCACTGTAAGAGATGCCATGAAAATGAGCTACATTAAGAAATGCTTTCTGCTCTTCAGTGGATACATCTTTTTGAATTGGCATGCAATGGGTGACAATTCTGTGTTCCATCAAAATAGATTGCATTAGAATATTTCCCCAAAAGTAGCAATTTTTGATGCACATGCTGAAATAACATACTTCTTTTATATGAAGTTCCCTTTACTAAAGTTCTTAGGGTGCAGCAAAACATGCAGAAGTGCAAAACCTCATCGAACAATGTAAAAACAGATAAAAAGCCAAGTAACATAGTGCTATTAAAAGGAATTATTTTCTCTCAAAGTAAAGGCAGCCTGCCTGACAACACTGCAGTCAGAATTTCCAGAGCTTTAGCCAACAATTTCATCTCCAAAGTGATTCAAAACTAAAGTGTGTGCCAATCACATGGTAAATGAAGTACCCCATGCTGTCTGGCATACTCAAGAGGGCAATCTTGGACCTCCATCAGAAGGAAGAAACACATTCTTTGCTACATTGGTAATGTTTATCCGTGGTTTAACATTACAACTGGATACGGTGAAATAAATTGCTGTGTTTGTTATGTCTTAAAACACCGGTAGGAAGATTCCAGATTACTTTTATTTTTCCACATCTTTTTCTCATGTTTTGAGTCAAACACGGATTTGTTTTAGAATTAAGTGCAGATTCATTTAGGTACACGTTCTCAGTGATACTGTGATAAAGATTTTGGAGGAGAAACTGTTGGACTTATGAAACCTCTATACAAATCAAAGAGCAGTGTGCTGGATTGAACAACACTGGTGCTTCCCACGTGCCAAACGCTCTGGCTGCATTTCTCCAGTAAATAACATGAAACACAACACATCACATTCTGAGCTGAACGATAAAAGCCTCAGATAAATTCTCAGAAAGTCATAGCCTTGCATAGTTGGGGTAAAATCATTAATTTTATTTCACCTTGTCATAATAACGTCTCTGAGAAGAAATCCCTGCTGAGTTAAAATATGTTTTCAACATGATTTCTTTGCTTCTTGGGGGATGGGGGAGAGTGTAGGAGGGCTGCTAACTCCCATAAAGGTTTCCCAGTCAGCACAGGAAAGCCCTGGCTGGTAGCTAATTAGGATCAGATGGGTGGAGGTAGGCTCAGCACAATGAGCACACTATAGGTTAGCTCAGCCAGATACTATTCTGGAGAAGCAGAGGGTATGCTTGAAATGATGCTGATAAATACAGGCTTTTTTGTCCCTCTTTTGGAGGAAAACAAAAAAAAGTCAGTTTCTTGCAAAATTTTCAACAAGCTGTTTACAAGCCATAACCCCTGTACAGAACCAGCAGGCTTCTACTACAGTCCTTTCAAATAAGCAGCTGTCCTAACCCTTTTTTGTTGTTGTTTCTCCTCAGCCAGCATCAGATTAGGGGCTGCCTATACAACATTCTTAAAGCATCTCTTTCACATTAATTTGAAGTTTATTTCAGTATGTTAGCTAATACACACAATTCAAGTGACATTTATCAACCAAGTTTAAACCAAGGGGATAGGCAGATGGCTCCAGGTTCCTTTGGTTGAATGAGTTGATACCTGAACCTGGCAATGGTCAAGTACTGATTAACTAATAGGTCTGAGTTGAAGAGCAGCAACTTTGTTCCCTACCTCTTTCCATGTTCAGATACAAGGGAGTCTGTTTCTCAAATACCATCATTTAACTGTATTGGATTATGGTCTTATGTTTGTATCCGGATGGTTGTATCCACATGATTAAGTGTTTCTTTTTTCTTCCTTTCTTTCTTTTTTTTTTTTCTGCCCTGTTTGCTGATTACTAGATCTGAGAAATGCTGCTTTCACTTGGACCACACAGCCTTCTGGTAAGCTTGATGCCAGCCTTTTTCTATCATTATTTCACTTAGAAAATGAATGCTGTAGCCTGTGAAATACAGTCATTTTGATTCCGATATGTGAGCCACTGATGTGCTGTGGCAGCAGATGAGTTTGTGTTTGGTTCAGTATGAAGCAATGTATGAATGTGGTGTATTTGTTTGCTTGCTGCCTAAAGAAGCTCAAGGAAAGCAGATGCTCGATTCCTGAATCCCTCACCCTGTGTGGCAGGTTAGATAGAAGGTGGAGTGGTGCTGCTTGCGGAGTTGGTAATTCAGTGGGGATGCAGCAGCTTGGCTTCTAAGTCATCAGCTGCTAATCCAATCACTCTGTGTTCATAATCAAATCACTTCATGTAGCTCAAATGGGCTTTCTTAGAGCGTGCTCTCAAGGTTGGTTGAAGTGATGTAAATGTACTCAAGATGAGTGTTTTTGCTTCCCCGGGCTGTACAGTTAAGCAGTAGCAATACTGTTGGAGATCTGTAAAAAAAAATAAATAAATAAAAATGGTGCTTTTTGTTTACAGTGATACAGTTGAAGAAGTACAGTGTTTTTATTGTGGATGATATTGAACTTCTGTAAATGTCCTTACATTGGTTTAACTTTTCCCTGACCAAGCAAAATATTGGTCTATCTGTATGATGATGTTAATGTTGAACCAAAAGTACAGATCTCTTGTCAAGTAGAACAGTGCTGGCTGATGAGAATTAATATTTCTGAAGTGGGATCTTTGGATAAGGTATCTCTATATTTAATAGAGTCTTTGCAAATTCATGTTTTGTTCTTTAACTTCCCTCTGTCACTGCTGTGTTATGAGCTATAGGTGACAAAAGCTGAGACCCACTCTGAGATGGGAAAGGACAACACAGGGCTGCCTCATCCCAAACATGCCTGCTTCCCTGACAAAGTATTGAACCAATGAGATGCTAAATTATTATCTCTGGAATATGAATTAAAAAGAAGGGAAACAATCCTAACTGACCCTATTTTGAATGTATGGCAACAGTGGGTGTGAATGAACCATTAAAGCACCCAATTTATGATTCAATCAGGCAACTGTGTAGCTTCTATGAAACGCACGTTATCAGGTTGCTGTCTTGTCTAATCCCAGTCTGTTGTACTTATGTATAGTCTCCTGAAAGTGAAGTATCTCAGATTATCCTTTCTGAAATATTTCTGCGTACAGAAGGGATCCTAGTTTGGGATTAGTCCTATTGGTCTGAAATGACCTAAGAAGTGTTTCTTAGAGGAGATCTGAGGGAGATGTGTAGTGCAGCTTCCAACTGAGGCCAGACTGGTGCCAGCAGAGGATTAGCTCAGCCGTGGCTTTGTGGATCTGAGCTCAGCAAGGGTGAAGCTTGCACAACCTCTCCAGGTTCCCTGCTACTGCACTGCAGTGCAGTCCTAACGAACGGCATTTTCCTACCCTGAAGTTTTGTGACCACAGCCTCCTAGCATATCACTGGCACTACCAGAAAGAGTTTGGCTGCATCATTTTTGTGACTGCTCTGAAGTTGCTGCAGGTTGCCCATTGCCTTCTCTTTCCTAGACCAAACGAGCCCGTTTTTTCTCAGCTTCCCCTTGCAAGTTGTGCACCTCTGACCATCTTAGTTGCCCTTTGCTGGATCCTGCTCTATTTGTCTGCAGCCCAAAACAGCGTTCTAGGTTCAGCCTTCTTTGCTCAGAGAATAATAATATTTCTCAGCCTGCTAATGGGAAGTGGTTCTCAAAGCCTTGATCTCTCTTAAAGCCTTTGAGTTGAAATAATCTTTGGAAAGCCTGTTAAGCAGGTCTTTTGTTTTTAAAATGTGAACTTGCAACTTCTTTTCTTTCTGTAGAGGATATGTAGCTATTTCTGCATGCACCAAAAGTGGAAATTATGTAGCACTTTCAGAGAGAATATATTTAAACTTCCATTAATCTACTGGTGGATGCCAGACACTGAAGTCCCAGAAGACTTCCACAGATACTTAAAATGCTGCATCTGAAGAAGTCCAACATGACTTATCTTGACAGCGCCAAGCACAAACCTTTGTAAGGAAAGAGCCACAAATTAATTGTTCGCATGTCATCTCATCAAGAGGAATGCTCAAACACATCAAGTTTTACAGTAGGTGCGTAAAGAGCAGCTATTATCACAGCTTTTTGCAAGAGCTTAATTACTGCGACACCCATTTGAAATAAGTTCTATTCTTTCCTCTGTTGTTGCACTGTTTGAGGCAGAAAGTTGTGGCTTAATATGTGGTGGTGCAAGTTTTCTTTGCTTTCCTCTTGCTGAACCTCTCTCATATGTATGTAATGTTTAGCCATCCGTTAGATCAACACGAGAACATTCATGTGTGCACACGGATGAGCGCAGTGATCCAACCCCAGGGTCAGGACATCCCCTGGGAGAGGGGCTGCCTGAGTCAAGGTCCTTGTATGGATTTAAAATTTGAAATAAACATTGATTGAAGCAAGGACTGGAACTTGGGTCAGTCTCCTTGCAGATGGGTGACCTAGAGAAAGCCTATGTTTTTTTTCAAGCCCAATTGATATTTAACTATTTAGTTCAAAATGTAGCAGGCTTGGTAAGAGGGGTATAGAATGGTCTCCTCTCCAAACTACTCAAAACATTTTATAAATACTGAACAATTTTAGGATGTTTTTCTTGTTATGGAATCTGTAGAAACAGTAAAACGCCAATCATAAACCAGTGCACTAATAGTAATTAATTAATTCTTACAGAGGCACCTCAAAGAATTTAAGTGGCAGTATGCATTTCACAGATGACTTAATTGCTGTGCTGAGGTTGATGTCTCAAAGACAGCAGCAAGGCCACGGCTCTGAACAGTCAGAACTCAACTCCCAGGCTCTTGCTGTGAGCAGCCCTCCTTTCCCTGTGCACGGGTTTGCTGTGCTGTGCTGTTGGTCTGTGTATTATTTTAAGAAACGAGAGGCTGACCATATGCTTTTATGATTGCTTTCAATATTCTATGGAATGAGGCAAGCTGCATCACTTGTAGGATGCTATTTCCTAACAGAGCTGTATTCTAAATTTAAATGAACACACTTTCCCTCTCACATTCCTCCCCTGTCCCCGCCAATAAAGATTACATTTAGATTGTCCAAAATGTTCTGATGCTTACCAACGGCAATGCCTTCTGTGTGAACAGGCCAACAGAAGTAGCAAGTACTGTGCTCAGAAGTAAATTCTTGTGGGATCGGGGTCTATAATGCTAACCAGACATTATGGCCTCAAATGGCATTTTAGGCATGCATTAATGACCCTAAGCGACAGACCTTCTCATCTTATTGCTTAATTAATCAATGGCCCAGTGGCACATTGGCAGTGCTCTTTTTCAAGCTGTGCCTCCCCTCAGATGGTAATCAGATGGTATATGGCTGTATCTACTTATGGCAAAGTCAAAACCCAATAAATAAAGTTTAATTTCCTGATTCCCCTGGGATATAGTGATTCTTTTCAACAATGCTTCTTCAGTTGAGTTGAAATTAAAAAACAGCATGATCAACATATTGCATAATATTTCATGGATGGAGTTAAGTACCAGGTTTAAAGACTTTGTTGTTGTAAAAAAAAATAAAGGCCTGGAGGGGGGAAAAGACTGTTGATAGGGAAGCAAAATATTTGCCATCAAAATACCTAATCTTACTTTGTTAGTGGTGCTAAAATTTACACTGCTAGCTTTTAAGCATTGCTGTGAAGGTCTTCTGTGCATGGGATGTATTAATTTTCATTCTAAATTAATATTACTCTCATTTGAATAGAATTAATGTTTAATCAGAAAAATATTTTTGTAGCATGCGATACAGTTAGGTTCCATAGGAGGGCAGATGTGTTGAATGGCTTTGTTTTGAAATGTAAGTTTTGCTTTAGTTTAAGATTTATTGGAGTGATTTTAATGATTGCATTTCTACCGGTCTCGCTGGGCTCTGAATCATGTCAGCAAAATGCAACTACTTGATTCATACACAGACAGAGACAACTAAGTTTCATGCCTTCATGGATTTAAACTCCCTTTTCTAGCTGTTCATTTTTGATACTTCTGAATTTCAAGTTCATTTAATCTGTGGTTATTTTGTTTTGCCTTTGGAAGCCAATAATCTGAGCAACTTACTTTAACAAGAATGACAACATTCAGCAAATTAACAAAATTTGTTCTTTAATTTATTACTAAGATTTAATTCAACTTTTTGTGACATTTTTAGCTCGAAGCTTTCAATAGGAGCTAATTTATGCTACAGTTTTCTTTACACTTGAAGTTAAATTCAGCCTTAAATACAGAAGAGCTTTAACCTCTAGGTTAACTAGTTTCTCATGAAATCTGGAATTTGAATTCTGTTCAGTCTTGTGTAGAGAGTGGAAAAATGGATAGAATTGTTTAGTTAAAAAAAGGGTATGTACTTCCATGGCTCAGATAATCTCTTCTTGCAGAGAGATGGGAAGGGAACCCACTGCTGTGAGGGGATCCCCAAACACCAGGTTTGTCTTGTGGTCTCCACCAATGGGCTGTCAGATCCAGAAACAGCCTGGAAAGTAGGTGTGAGCTCTCTGGGCTGTTTGCTTGGCTCTATTCCCAGCACTGAGCATCATAAAGGCAGACTGCTACTGAGGTCTTAAGCAGAGACTGTCCTGCTTTCCTCTGTTACCACGTAATGGTTGTAGAATGAAGGTTATCAATGGGTAATATTGCTGCTGCTGAAAAGGGAGAAAAATTTCCAACATCTCCAACTGGAAGAGTAAGATGAATGTTTTATCTATCGTGTATAACTAAGTCCCTGAAGCAAAGGCAGGCTTATTAAACAGTGAAGACATTAAGAGGCACTATTTCTAAGACAATTGCATGCAAACTGAGACAGGTACAGGTGGCATCCTGACCCTTCTTTGTGTTCAGCTGACTTCAGCTCTTCCATTTGGGAATGGCCAAGTCTCTCTCCAAATGCACCCCAGCATCTGCAGGTGGGATGCAGACAGATTTGCTTTGATGTTGGTTGAGAACTGCTTCATGCTGCAGCAAATATTCTTAGCTCATAGGAGGAGGATGTAGCACAATGATCTTCTGTTCTCTCCAGACCAACAAGCCGCAGAAGGAGCACCTTAAGGAGGAAACTCCTCCTCACCTTCCTTCTCATCTGTTCTCTGGCTGCTGTTGTACTTTATGTAGATTCTATTCTTACAGCCAGAGGAGAAATGAGAAGCTAATGGGACAGCTGCTACAAGGGTGAAGGTGCTGCCAAAACCTCAAAGAGCAATGCTTAGATCAGAATGCTGACTGTTCAGTTAGCTTTTCTTGATGTGTGGGTGTCTCCTTGGGTAAATTCAGAACGACCTCAGCCTGCTCTCCAGCATACGATCTGAACATTGGTATCTAACATGGCGAAAATCTATCTGACTCCTGATTTCCATAGTGAGCTGTACGTAAGAAGCTTGTCTTCAGATTTTCTTTGCACTGTTATATGTATTTAAAGCTTTTTTTTTTTTTTTCTGTATAATGAAAGCTTCTCTCTCATTTTTCTTAATGGCATTACTGTTGGTTAGCATGCCAACAAAAAAACAAACTCTTTTCTAGCCAGCTACGTTTTGCTACTTCTTCCCTCTGTCTCCCCACTCCCTTTTACTCCCCCCAGTAGAATTTTTGCAATACATTTCTAGAAATAACATATGCACTCTGACACAAAACCGTGTCTCCAGCAGTAACAATAAATTAGACACTGTGGGAATTTAAGCTTGTTCTTTTGTCCAAGGTGAGGCAGTGAAGTCGTTGGTAATGAAGAATAAAACAAATGTTATGCAGCATTTTTGTGTTAAGCACTGTTCCCCACATTATCCCCTGTATAAAAGAGAATGTTTGAGGAGCTTTGTTACTATCACACTCGGACAAAACACATGAGAATATCCTCTTATTTGCATAACAGGGATTTCCTGAACTACAAACTGTTCAGATGTGCCTCAGCTCCCTCAAGCCTTGCTACCTCACAAGACATGGCATAGTTTGATCGTTAATCAAAACAAAGCCCAAATCAATAAACATAATCAAGGCTCTCTGATTCCAGTATGTAAATACTCTGCGTATTGATGAAATGTTTCTGAATCTAAAATAGTTTTGCTTTTTTCCTCCTCTCGAAAGTCCCTTAGCCTTTTAATTTTAATATTTTATGCACTGCTATACAAACAATGTAAGACTTCGTCCATGTATCAGAGATAACAAGTTAGAAGATGGATGCTCCAAATACTTTTCATTCACTTTGTCAACTTCACAGCACTTTATGCATTTGCATGACTGGTAATTGCTTGACCTGTAAAGGCCCAACTTTGCACATGGTGAAAGCAATTGCTCTGCCATGCACTTTCTTGCTATAGGATCAGAGCTCAAACTGTCAGGATTCTTGGTCCTGTGCCAGGGCCAGTGGTTACTGTGCAGAAATCAGTTGTTTCTTATGTGCAGGGCAATGGAGATGTTGCGTAAGGAGGGGACAGAAGTGCTGCTCATCAGGACAGGTTTGTGCCCTTGGTGTGTGACTGGGAGTGATGCCAGGGCACTGTTGAGGGGAGGTACAGATCCCTGGTCTAAATCTGATAGGAGCGCTGATCTTCTCACACGTTAATGGGTCATGCAAGTAATTATTGCTGTATGCTTAGTGCTGTCCTGTATGGATTATTGTATGTCCTACTATGGATTAAGAGTGCTGAGGTGCTGGAACAGGCTGTCCAGAGAGGCTGTGGATGTTCCATCCCTAGAGGTGTTCAAGGCCAGGTTGGATGGGGCCCTGGGCAGCCTGGTCTAGTATTAAATGTGAAGGTTGGTGGCCCTGCATGTGGCAGGGGGGTTGGAGATTCATGATCCTTGAGGTCCCTTCCAACCCTGGCCGTTCTGTGATTCTGTGATTATAATTCCTTATCAAAGATAGACATGCTGTGATGCAGGGATTGTTACAGTCCGAAGATGCATCCAAAAATAAACATTTTGACAAAAAATTCACTGATTTCGTAAGTTTTAGAGATATTCATAGAATCATATAATGGTTTGGACTGGAAGGGATCTCTAAGATTACCTAGTTCAAACCCCTCCCAATACACCTCTCACTAGACCAGGCTGCTCACAGCCCCATCCAGCCTGGTCTTGAATGCCTCCAGAGAGGGGGCATCCACAGCCTCACTGGGCAACCTGTTCCAGTGTCTTCCAGTTTAAAGCCATTTCCCCTTATCCTGATGCTACATACCCTTATAAAATGTCCATCCCCAGCATTCTTTTAGGCCCCCTTCAGATACTGGAAAATCTGCTGTAATGTCCCCCAGAGCCTTCTCTTTTCCAGGCTGAAGCTCATGTTGAGTCTTTCATCAACTGACACCCCAAATCCTTCAACTCAGGGTTGCTCTCAAGCCATTCTCTGGCCAACCTGTATTTGTTCCTGGGATTGCCCATACTCATGTGCAGAACCTTGCACTTGGCCTTGTTAAACTTAATGAGGTTGGCACAGACCTGTTCAGGTCCCTCTGGATGGTATCCCTTCCCTCTAGCACCTCAATTGCTACACTCAGCTTGGTGTCATCTGCAAACTTGCTGAGGGTGAACTGCTTTAGTTAAGTTTCAATTCATGGCTCACATTAATTCTGCGAGTTCCTTTAATCTGAATTAAGTGAGCTGAAATGGGGTGAATCATATCAGCAACTTTTCTTCTATATTATGAAGCTGCACGCACCCATAGCAAGTGTAAAACAGACCCAAGAAACAAGAACAGCAGCAATGAAAGGATTAAAATGAAATTCTGTGAAGGCCAAAGTTAAAGGAAACGAAGGACAAAACAGATCAGTGGTGGAAAAGCCAGGCTGCAATTAAGTTGAAAAAGTTCCTTGTTTGCTAGTCAAATAATAAGCTGTGTCAGAGCTTAGAATTGGCTATTCTGGTGTAATTGCATCTCTTGTGTATCTGTGGGACTCTGCTAAGCACAGGCACGATCCTCTCGTGAGTCATCTCTCCAGAGCTGATTTATTAACAATGTGAAAAGTTTAAAGGTGTGATGTTTATTTTATATCATAATAAAATAAATGTGGCAGTGGCTGTAGATTCGGAAACATGGATTGCAAACTGAGAGAGTCTTTGAGCCTTATTAATTTGCTGTGGATGGGTTTCACAATGGACATGTATTTTTGCCAAGTCATGCTAATTTACATTTGCTCACTGCTTGTTCTCACAGCAAACATGTAAAAAAGTATTTGCTATGCCTTTGACAGGAATGAGTGCTCACATGGAAAGAAGAGAGAGGTCCTGCCTCTCTAGCCGTTGTCCCGATGGATGGAAGCAGCCCCACAAAAGTCAGCAGGATGATATGATTTTATACAGATAATATAGATAGATTTAGACATAACATATATCTATATAATATATAGAGCTACACCTAGATCTATCTCTGTATTTAAAGCTGAGGGATGTAGTGAGCTCCTCAGAAAGTCAGGAACTTGCTGCCTTGAGTTTGCCACAAGGATGGCTAAGTGAAATGCTGTTCTGCTTTTTAGTAGATTCTTCAGTGATCTGATCTGAACCTTTTCCTTTAGTCACAGTATAGAGTTTTAAATGCTATGGCAATTGCCTGTGCTAAGGGATGAATTTGGCAAAGGGAAGAACAAAGGTTTCTGCAGCAATGGGTCGATGATCAAGAGCAGTCAGTGTTGGAAGCCAGAACATCTTCTGTTGTAGGGAAGCTTGCTTTCTTACTTAAACTGCTTTCCTGCTGCTTCATAGTGCTTGATTCATATTTACCTACCTGTCTGTGTTTTAACCATGCCATTTTTTAGAGGACAGCAGTCTGGCAGCAAGCAGTGCACTCGGTCAGGATCACTGTGCTCTGGAGTGTGGTGAGGTATCTCCTTCCCTGCTCAGTTTCCTGAGACAGAAAAGAGTGAGGGCTGTTTATCTTTCTTTTGACCTTGGCTCACACAGTCTGGGGTGGGACTTAACCCCTGCCCTTTTCCTTCCTCCTCTTGGTAATGGTGCATTGCTGCTGGGCTGCAAGTTTAGTGGTCTGTTTGCTTCACCCAGTCTTGCTTATTACGTTATGGGTAGTCTTCTAAGCGTGTTTGTTGTTTATTTTAACAGTAATTCATTATTCTTGTAGGTCTAAGGATAATGAGTAATTGTGACCTGATGCATTCTACACTTCTACACCACAACTGTTCACACTTGGTTATTTTCAAAAGTCAGAAAGAAAAAAATCATCAGCTAAACCGGGAAAAACAAACTGCATAGCCTGTCTGGTTTTGGCAGGGATGGTAGAGAAAAATAAAACTGTAGCCGTTTTCCTATTGCTTGTGAAAGGTATTCAAATAAATAAGAAACTGGAGTGGTGATGTGAGTGATTAATATTTGTAATGCTCTTGGGTTTCTTTGGCTCAAACTTTCTGAAAAAGGGTGGAGTATTTGCATTAATCACAAGCAAGGATATTCATCTCCAGGGCTGTCAGCCAGCCAAGCACCTCTTCTCATCGTTGCATTTGAAAAGGAAGGAATAAAAACAAATTACCTGGTGGCCCTCAGGCGCAGGGGATAACAAGCTGTGGGGTGAAGGAAAAGCCATCTTCTGGTCCAGCTATGAGGACTGTTAAGTTTTTAACATCAGTACACTGCAACTCAACGGACTGTTGTTCAGGGGATTTATTAATCTCTAGCTAGATGGAATACCACTTACATTTAGACTAACACAACATTTTGTGTTTTTAAAATATTTTCCATATGAGACTTCTGAAGTGCATGGGAGAGAATGAACGGACCTCTTGCTGCCCTGGTGAGGTATAACTTAACTTGGCTTGGATAGGATTAGAACCAAGGAGTCCCCATTGCCCTTATCTCCTTATCCTACTCTCAGCATTCTCACGACCTTTTTGGGAGAAGTTTTGCAAAAGTTCTGTTGAGCAGAGGACATTTTTTTTCTGTGTTCTCTGTTCTATTGCACACTGTTAGTCTGTTTTAAATAAGCTCTGCGGTGCAGTCATTTAAGGAAATGAAGATATTTCATAGCACGCTTAGCATTTGCATTTGAATATAGGCCACCCTGCTGTTTGATTAAACTGGAGTTTAAGAAAACTGTAAGAATTGAGGTTCATAGGCAGTGCAGTTCTTCACACTCAGATTGCAAAGGTTGTTGGAGGAAGAAAAAATGATAATATCCTTGGAAGTACATGACTAATGAGAATATATATAGCACTTCTGAGACAGCTCAAATATATAATTATTGTGAGGATTTCACAGACACATAAATATAATGATCTTCAGCTAAGTAAATTACTACCTACCAATGAAATAAATATGGTCCCTTCAGAATTTGAAATAATTCAGTACTGTAGGTGGTGGGAAATGATTCACCTTAGCTGTTATCTCTGGAACAGTAATATAGAAATATATCTGCCAGTACGGTTACATTTACATTGTTCTTCATATCCTGTGGAGCTTGTCAGAAGATCTGTGGTCCCCGCTGGCTTCCACCCCCTTATTTTGATAAGGCTCTGCACAGCATGGCTCAACAATGGGTTGGAGCAGCTAATATTGTTTACCACAGTAGGCATCTCAGCCATAATATTTTTCCAAGAAACACTGATGTGTTTAAAGGTCAGGTTGATACTGATTTGACTGCTTAACATGAATTCATTTCTCTAGGAGTAGAAGAGTGCACATGCCTTGGGATAAAGGTTAAACTGTTGTTTATGCACTCAATAGGTGGAAAACACCGGGCTTTAATACACAAACCCTAATAACCTATTCTGGTCAGTCAGGGAAATGCAGTGCTTTACATTTAAATGAAAGCTTAGAGTGCACAGGCTTTGCTGATTATTGCTATGGAAGAAAACTTACCAAAAAGTTCAGAAGGATCAGGCAGCTGCAGCCAGTTTGTTTCTGGTCGCTGAAGTTCAGACTACAACCAGGGCGTTTGGCAGCACTGCTACAATGGAATTTGGCTGCCTCTGGTGAAGGGTCACTGCATGGCCACTCCTGCTGTGTTAAGGGGAGCAGAAGGAAGGAGCACGAGGTGCCAGGCTTGCATGTTTGGCTTTGCTGCTCTGGGCATCCTTACTGTGCTGTGCTGGGGGAGGCCTGCCGCCCTCCTCACCCCCGAGCCAACTGTAGCCCTGTGGAAGACTAATGTGCTTCCCAAAGTACCAACTGGGGCAGCTGGATGCCTCTGCAGCAGACCAGCACCAGCAATGGAAGATGTATTTAAGGAACTCAGGCTTACTAATCAGCACTGATAAGCATTCAACTTCTGCCTTTAACTTTGCCTTATAAAATCGTTAGTTCATTTCACTGTTTGTCTTTACTTTTTGCTGATCCATGTGGGTTGCAAACTGCTTGATTGCCTCAGAGCCCACCCAGAATTATTCTCACTGAAGTATCATGTAAAGGTTTTAAAGGGCTGTTGTTTTTAATTTTTGCAGAATTTGTGTTTGCAAAGACTCCAATCCTTGCATGGCAGCTCAGATCACTTCTTTGATTGTGTTTCCAGCAGGATGTTCTGACACCTTGACCATCCTGGCATTTGCTTTGAGAACAGATGGAGAAAGCAGTCCACAAGACGCCTGTTGGCCCAAAAGCAAAGAATCTAGCAGTGCCATGAGCGGATTGCTGGCTGACATGAACAGCACAGGATGCTGCATTTGATTAGCTTCGCTTTCACAAGAAAGACCCACTGTATTGTTTTGAAGAATGTATTTGGTTGTTTCAACAAACTTAAAAATCCCCCATAGCTACGTAAATAGAACATTCAAGTGTAATGGCTGCAATGTCAGGGACAAAAAACTTCACAAAATGTTTTGTCTACAGATCACATTTGATCCTGAAGCTCTATCAGTTCGGAAAAACTTCTGGATTTCTTTCTTTTTTTTTTTTTCTTCAGAAGACAGACATCTCTGGAAATCCCACAAGTGGATTTCTTACTTAGCAAACAGAGCTTGACTGCATTTCAGTTTGATATTTTAGCTTACAAACACTTGTGTCAAAGATTCTGGCTTGAATCCTGGAATTATTTCAGATGCGATGGTGCGATAACACAAAAAAAAAACCCACCTCTCCAGGATTTCCTGCCTGCCTCTTACTTCTGCCAGGCTGCTACTGCTGAGCAGGGAAAGTTGAAAAGCAAACACTGTATTCCTGGGGTTCCTTATGGGAAAACAATTGCCATGGATGCTGTGCAAGGAAACGTCCGTAGTGTTTTAAATAGAAAAGCATGGCAAATACAAAGAAAAGGGTCACATTAGGAAAAATAGCACAGGACTGGCAGTGGGAACTTCAGTTTTCTCCCTGTAGCATGTTTTTCTTCTTCCAGCCCTGCTCCCCGCAGCAAGGCTGAGTCCCACCTATTTCCTCTCCTCAGTATTAATCATTCCTCCACATTGGTATCTTCAAACTGCTTTCTTGGAAAACCATCTCTCTGACTTCCTGGTAAGTGGTGCCTTACCACTAACACGTTGAGCTCTTGTGACAGCCTTGTTAGATTAATTCCAGATATGTGTTTTACAAGGGCAAGTCCATGTTTCTTAAACATTTTAATGAGTATTTAAAAATACTGTCAAGAATAGATATTGTATCTAATATCTACTGTTGTTGGCCTTTTAAGAATCAAAATGAACGCTGACATTTGGTTGTTATTTTAGAAGTATAATCCTACAGATTTCTGTGGAAATCAAAAAATTGAAGAACGATATAAATACATTCCATGTTAAGGCTGTTTCAAAACAGGAAGAACAGCTTAATCAGTTAGAGAGATTCCAGGTTTTCTTCTCTTGTTCAATAGTAAGTAACAGATATTCACCAATAAATGTTAGTTTCACATGCTAGTTGAATGAGGTAAAGGGCACAATTAGATTCTCTTATTATTAGTGACTTTTCTAACATCCTTGCCACCATGGCAAGCATTCTCAAGTCATACATTAAGTGAAATAACCGACACCTGTCAGACTTTTCTTGTCTCTTCATATCAAAATTTGTTTATCCCCTTCACAATCTGAAGTGATATAGCCTTGCTTAGGTGATTTTTTATATGTATATGTAAGCATGACATATAGTCACCAGGCAAAGAAATCACATACTGCGTACTAAAAGAAGACCACAACATGTGTGATGAATTTTGGGGTCTGGAATTAATGATCAAAACAATAGGCTGAGTAATACCTGGAACCTGAATACCTCCTAGCTTTGCATCTCTTGCTAACAGGAATACATAAGATTGCTGGACTGACTCTCTCTTCAATGGAAACTTAGCGAGTGTAATGGTTTGAGAAGATATGCAACTGGGCGTCATATTGTATTCTTAGAGGTTGAGTCATAATATTGTACAGCTACACTGAAACTGCCTCAAAATGAACTAAAAAACTTTGCACTTTCTCAGAAATAGTACAATACAAACAGTTACAAGCTGGGCAAGTTTAAGCTCTGTTTAATAGTAAAAGCAAAACAAACATTGGAGGGGATTGAAAGCAAGTGAAAAGAAAGCGATTCTTAATAACAGAATCAGGCAGGAGCTGTAGACACCTTCATATTAAAAAAGGCAATTAATATTTATTTCATATCAAAGCAGAGCTCTAATTAGGGCCGTGCTTTTCCCATCCCCCAGGGAAATAATCAGATGAGTGAATCTCATCTGGAAAGTTCACGTATGGCAATGAGAAGCTCATCATGAAGAAAAACCAGGAGAGAACCTGGGCGACCTGATGAGATGTTCAGCCTATCTCATAGACTTTGCTCTCTAATGGGGTTTGAAAGACCTAGTATTAGTGAATTTATTTTCTTGGATTTCTGGTGACACTTTCTAAAAGGCCATGATTATATATAGCTCAGTCACTTGTCAGTGTCTTTTCATTAATGTGCCTAAAGAATCTTAATTGCTCAATCAGAATAGCAGATTTTTCCTCTGATGGTAAAGTTTAAGAGGTTATTCAAGCCAAAGAGAGAAAATGGAAATCCTGCCCAAATTGATCCGATAGAAGGAGCAAACTATTACAGGAAAAGTCAAGCGGGAGGAAGAAGGAAATTGAAAAGTAAATAACTGAAGATAGAAAGATAAACAAGAAATGATTTCAAATGTACCAAAAGTAGTGGAGGAGTAGGGGACTGCAGCAGTGCTGGGTATTGGTGTCAATAACATGATGCTGTTGAGATAAGGCAAAAAATTGAAAATCAACAGGTAAGTTAAGCTAAATGGCTTCCAACATTTAAATGTTGGAAATGTGAAATAAAACGTGGTCTCTTGTACAGCTTACAGCATTGTGTTATGAGAGCTCAGTAAAAACTGTGTGTGGCTTTAAGTGAAATATCCAAGTAATTAAGTAAGCCTGTGTTTGGTATGGGGAAACAACTTGAAATGATAAGTGGGAATGATACGAAATTTTGTGCTAATGAAAAATCGCTTTCCCTCTTTCCCACTCTCTCCCTTTTGTTTTGTTTTTGACCAAGTCTTGTCTGTATGTGTGCCAAAGCAGTGTGTTTTCCATTGCAAAATGCCAATGCTTGTCAGACCTTGCAGTAGCACCATCAAGGTCCTCTCCATGGAAAAATGAATCTTTGGGTTTTCAATGAAAAAATCACATCTCTATCTTAAAAGATTTTAAAGATTTTCTTGGGAATAATTCCTGTTCCCAGCCAGATGTAAGCCTAACTGCATTAGAAGGTATCTGTGGAAAAATACAGCTGCTTTGGAAATTATTCCTTTCTGGTTTAGCAGAGGTTTGGGTTTTATCTTTTCTTGTTATGGTTAACTTATTGAGAGAATGAACTCAGACTTTGAAATGTCTGTGATAAATTGACAAAACAATGACATTTTCAAAGAGAAAACTAAATTTCCTTTTATTTTTGTAACTCCTTCCTAAGCTGAAAAAAATCACATTGTCAGCTTTACTTTTTATTTTTTTCAAGGCAGATATATATCCCAAAGATTCACATTGCATCTCATTCAATCTCTTAACATTCAGAATAAGGTGTGAATGAAAAACATACAGATGAAACCAGCTGGTTAATTGCTGTAGGCTAGAGAGGCTGATGAGACTTGGAGGAAACCCACATACATCAGTGTTGGGCATCATAAAAGAACTGAAATTAGGTGTTGCATTAAAGCACACTTAAAGAAGTCATTAGAAATAACCTCAGAGATATAACACACAGATAGCTTCCACATTAATTCCAAATGCTCTAGAGAAAGAAGAGCAGATAACCCTTCAGAAGTACAACTTTCACTTGGTAAATGTTAGACTGTTCGAAGCAATGCATAAAAGTAGAGCTGAGCCATTATAATGCCTTATTCTGAATTGCTTCGTTTCTGACCAACCTGTATCAGAAAACATTTTGTGGAAACAGAAGTTTACATATTGTTGCAGCTCTGGGAAAACTTCCCCGAAGAATTCCAATAATAAATAACAAACTCAAGTAAACAAAACGTCTTCAAAAGAATTCAAATAAAACTTGGTAAATTTAGTAAAAGAACCATGTGATTCTCTTGGCATTTTCCTTTGTGGGTGTGCACATGCTTAAACTTCTTCAAACTGAATCTTTGGTCTTTTATAGATTGTATCATGCTTTGAGGTATTTGTGTGACGAAAGTCCAATAGTTGCATTTTTTTCTTTCTCTATATGCTCTGTTTGCTATTTCAGGTGTAACTGAAAGATGCAGGTTGTCTTCTAGAAGTGTAATGCTATTAAATCAGCAGCAAGACATCTGATGTGGTTTGCCACTGTTCTTAGAAATAATTAGGCTGTGTAGTGGAGTCAGCCTCAGTGGAATACAGGTATCTCTGTAACCTTGAAGGCTTAAGTCTTAATTACACAATGGCAGTAGTCACTTCAGCACTTCAGTCCATTTTGCTGGATGTTGACATTACTAAATTATCTCATGTTCTAAATGCAAAGTAGCTGATTTTTCCTAAATGTATTTCTTGGCAACCAAAAGACAAATTGGTCTGGTTCCATTTTTAAGAAGGGCTTTGTCCTTTAATGGTCCTTACATTAATCCTGCTAATTCCACCTGAGAGGACGACACTTTTAGAAAGCATAGAACAAAATCAGGCTTGGTATTGCTCACATGCATTTACAAATATTCTGTTCCTACTTGCAGAGAAAAGAGATTTCTACAGTTATTGAAGAAAAGAGATATAAATAGATTAATGCCATTACAGAGCAGCCTTTCTGCAGTTGAATTTAATGGTAGAGATTTAGATGAAGTAAAGGATATTTTGGCTTAGAAGGATGCAAGTTCATTTCCAGAAGAGCTCAATCCCTTAAGTTAGGTAATGGGGATTTATTTATTTATAGGGATAGATCTTAAGACATTTTAATATATATCTATTTTGTCTCCACCCACATTCCTTAGTCTGTCTTAATTCTCGGACTTTGGAACAGGAGACTGTTAGCAACTTGTTTTATCTAATAAGCCTGTGAGGTGTTTGGGGATCTACATCCCATTGTCTCTCTTCCTTTTTGTATGGCAAATGTTCAGGCGCAGTACTTTAGTGACTGAGTTCAACAGGTGTGCTGTTTAGGGGGAGGAAGAGCAGAGCCCAAGTCTGTCCACAGGGTCTCTAAATCAGCCATCTCATGGCATTTTACAAATATTACTTTGGAGAAAAGTGCTCCTTTAAAAAAAGGGAAATGGTAGCACAAGAACTCTTTAGAATCCAAAGCCACAAGGTGCTGGTGCCAGCAGCTGGACTGGGTGCTCCCACACCTTCTGATGCATCACTTTCCCCTCTCTTCCTGCAAACACAAAGGTATCTCACCTACTTCAGCCTGCACCAGCTTGTAGTTAAAGCAAGGGTTCTCACCCACTCTGCTTGCAGGGAAAGGAGGCTGTGTAGTACGAAGTTTAGCAAGTTTCCCAGTAGATGGTGCTGCAGTAAACTTTTGTTTAACTCAACCCATCCCTTGGGAGGTACAAAGGGGGCAGTTTGTACATATAAACAGTCTTAAGATGTGGATGTTTATCACAGTTTTCCTTTTCCCAAGAAGGCCTTTCAAACTGAAATATACTCAGCAAAAGAAAACCAGCCTTTATGTAGTGTAGCATAGAGTGTGTTCACTGCTATAATTTTAGCCTCTCATGCCAATTAATTGATAAAACAGTGCAAAAAGTTACTCAGGAATATACTAGCTCCATCATTTCAGATCAGAAAGACATAAATCTCGATGCTTTCAAAGAATGACTTCCTTTGCTGGAAGAAAGAAAGTTCCATAAAAAGAAATGAAATCAATATTAACAAACTATGCATAAGTCTGTGGTAGTGCCACAGGAAAAAAAGTTTCACTTTGTTACCTTTGTGCTACAAAGTACAAAAGGAAGCAGAGTCCTTGAAGGGCATCCGTACACACAGCCCTCCTATCTCATTTCTCTGAGGTTAATTATTTGTAGCTTTTCTTTGATTCCAGGCTAAGACAATGAGGTCCGTGACACTAGAACAGTCTCTCTTCCTGAGTTCCTTTTTTTTTTCTGAAAATTTACTTGGAAATTAAGATGTTCATCTTGGTCACAGAAGTAATAAAGATGAAAGGGGTTCTAAAATCCTGGCTCAAGAATTGAATTTTCAGTTCAGTATTTGAATCTCTCGCTTAAAATCCAGGATGGTCAATGGAGATATTAACACCACCACCACCAAGAGCACATCACATTTAAGACAGGGCAGGTTTAGGCTGTGGATGCCCCATGCCTGAAGGCATTCAAGGCCAGGCTGGATGTGGCTCTGGGCAGCCTGGTCTGGTGCTTGGTGACCCTGCACATAGCAGGGGGTTGGAACTGGATGAGCATTGAGGTCCTTTGCAACCCAGGCCATTCTGTGATTCTATGATTCTATCCAGTTCCTCCACTGGCTTTCAAGAATGATGGATTTGGAACAGAAAAGTATGTAACAGTAGATATTAGTGGCACTTCCGTCTGACTTTAATAATTATTGTAGATAAAGTCAACACAATATCCTAATTTGCTAATTTTAACTGAATATTGCTAAGATCCCATCATACCTCTCTTTGAACAAACCTATCAGAAAGTGAGCTGGGCATCCCAAAATCTCAAATACCATGTATTGTCTAACTCCAAAAAACAGTTTGCAAAAAACTTTTCTGTTTATATGAGCCTGAAGGTATCCAAGTCTTTAAATGCTTGTTTCTTATCTTTGCTTGTTAACTGCTGAGAATCTTCCCTGATCTGAATATGAGCTTTGGCAAGACCAAGAAAAAGCTCCACACATAACTCAGATCTGGTCTCTCAAAAAGATTTAGAGCTGTAGCTGAGGAAGGATGGAAAGGCAGCAGAAGGAAGGAAGTGGTCTGAACCCAAAATGTCTTGCAAATAGCTGTGCTCGGAGTACTTGTACAAATAAATGGTACTTGTATAAATAAATGTTATGTGTTACATAAATAGCGAGTGATGTATGTTCCATTTCCTCCTTTGGATAGGGATATTCAGATCTTGTCTCTCAAGTGAATTATTTGAGTTACAGAGGGATGGGTCAGGAGCATTACTCAGCTGTCCTGTTCAAAAGCTGTTAGTCCCATGGACACTAGTGAAAGTGGGAGTCTTTAACCCAGAGTGCAGGGCACTTGCTGGAAAGATGGAATCTGTCTTCAGCCCAGTGAATGGCTTGATACACAGAAGAGAGATAATCTAAAGGCAATCTAAAACCTGTTCTATATTGAGTTGCTCTCCCTCTGAAAAGATATCAGATCTATTAATCCCCATTTCAGACCTTAACGCATTTATCGAGGAATCTCTACTTGTGCATTTATCTGATTTCTGTACTATTTTCAATGTAGAGCTCTGTCTTCTTATGGTCTTCTGTCATAGTTTGATCAGACCAAGAATACAGAAAGCTCTTGGACAGGATGAGTGCTGGCAGCTAACTTCCCACTGTTGTGTGTGTTTGCAGCACAGCTGAATTAGCCTCCAACCAGGGCAGTGGGAGCTGGAAAGCTCCAGTTTCAGGCAATCCCATGTGAGAAGTGCATAGACAGAAATGGCTTTGGTTTATTCCATGGAAAGACCAGGTGATTTAATCTGAACAGGGATTTTTTAACAACAGATGTGTTTTGGAAGCATTGCTTGAAAGGTGGAAGGTAGAGGGTTGGTTGTTACTGTTTGTCTGGGCTGTGGATAGGAGAGACTTTAGAAAGAATGGCAGAATAGATGTAATGATATTGATTTTCATACAGTCTGTACTCTGCATCTACTTCTGGAAGATGATAAAAATGGGTCTCATTTCCCATAGTTGTGATTAAATACCTGTCCTGTGGCTGCATTTCTGGTGTCAAAATTGACTAAATGTATTTTACATTGCTTTTATTGCAACTGGCAAGTGAGCAAGTCGCTAATAGTTACAGAGCTGTTGTGTAATCAAAGCTAATCCTTACCCATGGTAAGAATCAGAGTCAAAAGCCTATAATCCTACCGTAGGCTACATTCCTCTGAAGGTTTCCTCTTAATATTTCTTGTTTTGTTGCTCCTTGTGAACTGTTCTCTTTATTTTTAGATTAAGTTCTTGACCTAAAATTTGTATTGTTATTTTTTTTTGAGTTATTTCCCACAGGGAATGTGTTCTCTGAGTTTGCCTTGGTGCCCTCTTGATTGCCTAGCAGTCTGCCGTTGTGTCTTCAAAGACAATCACGCTGCTGGCAGTGCTAACACATTTCATTGCATTGCTCACATTCCAGGTTTTTAGATTCCTGCTTTATTTCTGAGTCTCAGCTTTTATTTAATAAAGCAAGAGGAAGCAAAATCTTTGTGGCTATGGAGAAAAGTCTGCTGTAAAAGCCTATAAAACAGAGGTGGGGGGTGAGGAGGGGAGAACTTCAGACTCACTCCTCTGTTGGTGCAGACCTATTCCAGAAGTTTTGAACAGCTAGGAATCTTGGCAAAGCCGTGCCTATGCTGAAGTGGAACACTTTCTGTGCCATTTTTTTCTTCTTTCTTTCTGATATCTGCACATCTCTGCTGGACTGAGCCAGGTAGCACTTGAGATCCAGCCCTGGACTAGTGGCCTTTACCACTGATGTGCTTGGCACAGTGTGATTTTTTCCCCCATGAAGGAACCAGATTGGCTGTACCACGTGGTGTAGTGATGTAAAGTGAAGGTCAGCACCTTTGGAAGTGCCCAGGTGAAGTTTGAGCTTGGTAAGTACAGATGGACCATAGAATCACAGAATCATAGAATTGCTCAGCTTGGAAAAGACCTTAAATATCATCAAGTCCAACCGCAGCCTAATGATACTACCCTAACTCTAACAACCCTCCGCTAAATCATGTCCCCAAGAAATAGCTCTAGACAGCATTGAAAGACCAATGTCAGGCTTTGGGAAATCCCCTAGAGGTTGTTTTTCTTTCCTGTTTTCCTTTCTCCCATCTGTTTTTCCTCCAAACTTCTTAGAGTTGCTCATCTTCTTTTTTCTTTTTGAAACTTCACGTATTTCCCGGAAATACAGTATTGGGTGTTGAACAACACTGAGAGGAATCATAAATCCCTGCCTCAACAAATAGTAACCATCATGTAAAACAAAGAAGCTTCAGAAGCTTTTTTTTTTCTGCCCAAAATATAAAATGGGAAAATCAGAGGAAGAATACAACGTTGATGAATGCTGAACTGAATAAGTAAATTTTGTAGATGGACATTCATTGGTGATTAATTTGATCAGAAAACAAGATTTATGATCAGTTTTCAATCTACTCATACTTGTTTCAACTGTTTTAAAATGATTGAACTGGTTTAAAATGATTTCATTACATATTAAAGTTATTAAATGCTAATGGAACTGAGATCAGTATCTATTTGGAGCTGGTTTCTTTTCCAGTTGTTTTAAGTGGAGAATAGAAAATTATCTACGACATTTTGAGCTCATTAGAGCTTCAGGTGCAAAACATTCAGTGCCAAACTCGTTCTTTCACTTGCAACAATCCACATTTCATAAACATTTGCCTCATGGTCTGGAAATTTAATTACTACCATTAATTGTTACCACTGAGCAACAATTTCCCACTGCTTGTCTTTCCCTAACACAGCACATGTACTGAACTCTGTGTTTAGTGTAGAAATTAAGTAGGAAACTTCCTATGGAGTTCCAGACAGGTAACTTGGATTCATCTGTTCATTAGAAACCTCCTGAAATACTGCATGCAGTCGTATGCTGCCTCCTCTGTTTCCTGATCAACTATGGTAGTGAAGTGTGAAACCAGAATCACTTGATGTGCTGTGTCTGAAGTCACAGGGAATTGAAATAAAAAGCAGTATTGTTTAGCAAATAGTGCCTATTTCTCGTCATCAGCAAAAATAGATTTTTGCTTTTAGAATTTTGAATGGCTGCCAGTAGACAACCATGAATGAAGAGTTTCTACACAATGCAAAGTATTTGTTTTATTGGTAGGAACTGTCTGTTTGGGAATACGTAGAATCACAGAATCAGAAAGGTTGGAAAAGACCACTATGATTGTCAAGTCCAACCATCGACCCATCAGTACTGTGCCCACTGTACCGTGTCCAATGTAGTTTCACTTGAAGCTTTATTCTAAATTACTTTTAAATGTAAAGAACTCTACAGGACGAGAGACACTCAAGGCAGTGGGATTGATTTTATGGAAAGATTGTGTTGTATCTACGTGTGGAAGCTGACTGGCTTCAGAAGCTATTAGCCATCGCTATTCTGTCTGTGGTTTGGAATGAACAAAATGGTCATTAAGGGTTCCTCAAAATTCTGTTATTTTGAGATCAAGCAGTAACCTGATGAAGTTTGATCTCATACAAACCCAGGCTCATACCACTCAAGTAAGATAAAGATTCTTACCAGGATGTTTTGTCAGACTCAGTAGCTTCAGCAGCACTGACATCAGAGGGAAGATGCCGTGGATGAGTATAATGAAAGGCAAAAGACGACTGAACAGGAAGAACATGTCAGCATGTATTATATACAGGGACAAACGGCTTTCTAAAATCAATAGTCTACTTTGTTTCCCACAGGTATGTGAGTGAAAGGACCAAAAAGAGTTAATATGCGTTTGGTCTCTGTTAGCATCAGATAATAAAAATTGAATCATTGAATGTGATGGTGAGTTTCCACCAGAGCAATTAATTGCTTCATCTTTCACATGCATACATTTTCTGAATTGCAACAAGTAAAGCCTGTGGTTTGGAATTGCCCCCTTAATGTAAATAGATTTTTTTTTTAATCTAAACCTGAGTTGCATATAATTCGTGTCTTTTGCCAGCAGAGGTGCTTTGATGCAATAAACATCCTCTTCCTGCTATCAGGAGCTTGGCCTTGTGATCTGTGTTCAGCTTGTAGCTGTCTTGCTCTCGTGTAGCTTGTGATAGGAATTGGTATTTACTCACTGCATGCCAAGGGAAACATGGAGATCCAGCAGGAAAGGACAGAAGCTCTGCCTGAGACTCCGTAGCCTTTTACACACATTCTGTGGTGCCGAGCAGCGTCTTCCTCTCTTCCAGCTCTCAAGAACTGACTGAAGAGTAATTCTGTATTTAAACTAAATAGGCGTTTTAAACTGGCTGGGCCACTTTATCTGTCAACATTTGTGCCTCCTGTCAACCTGCTAAACCTTGCCCTCGGATGAATTCCTCTTAACCATCGCATTTGCAGAAAGTAGATGGCCCATATGCTGCTTCCAGCAAATCTGTTGCTTCCTTGAAGCCAGAAAGGGTCATTAGATATAGGTTAGTCTTGCATGGAACAAACACTCCAGGATTTCACCTGGCTATCTTGTTTTGGAGTGCAATCATTTTTCTTTTTCATTTAGGAGGAAGAATCTGAGTTCCATTTATTAAAACAGCCTTTGTTCTCGTGTAGGAGGAGAATACAGTCACAGATAATCTTTATCTCTCAGTCTCTTGGTATTTCAGAAAAGCAGCTATCTTGAGGGCGAGCTTTCAACTAGAAAAGGGAAAAAAACAACAATGTTCTTTTCCTCATGCAATTTCATTTTTAATTTTCAGATAATTAGAAAAGATGGACAAATATTAATTGAAAAAGGTTGCATGTTTGTGCGAATAATCTTTAAGTAAATTATAGGTGTTTTTTATTAACAAAATGTTCAAAGTGCCTCAATTGACGAATATGTTTAGCTTGAATGTATGATAAAGTGAACAAATCATCAAAGCTGATGGAGAATGAGAGATTGTTCTTTTTGCAGAGGATGCACACAAACTACAGCTACCGATGGAAGTGCCTGGCTATCAGAACAAGCAGATTAATCTATGCAGAAGCACTGTGCTCAGTGCAGGAGGAAAAGTTTCGGTAACAATGACAGCATTGTTGGGAAAAATGCAGCACCCCATCTGCTGAGGACGTGTGACTGAGTCATACACCGACATCCACAGGAGAGCTGTGCATCCTGCAGAGCAATCTGGTATTCAGCTGAGAGGAGGTCTGAGCTCGGGACAGGCTGAACCTGCCTTCTGAACACCTTTCTAATGGGGAAAAGAAAAAAAAAAGACACTTAAGAAAGATTTTCAAATAAAAAGTTCCCACTTGTTCAGCTGACGGGGTGACCTTTCCAGAGACTCTTACAAATTTCTACCCTCTGAGTCTTTGGTTTGAAATATGAATTTGAAAAGGAGGGGAGGTAGAAGGGGAGTGTGTCATTTCTTCTGGTATTTTGTTTCCAGCTCTATCCTTTGATCTCTGCAGCAGTGTAGTTCAGACAATCTGTAGGAATATTGCTAAACCAAGTTATTTTGTTATATTTTACTTCAGCCATTTGTCAGCATATGCCATAAAAATTATAGTTTTCTCTCTTGATCTTTATCAGAGATTGCTGTTTCTCTTTGATGTCTCCCTCCTTATTTGACATTTGGGTCTGGTTTCCCATTTAATTATCTAACTCTCTATTGCTATTCTAGTTTAAAAGTTCACTGCAGTATTTTACTCCTCCTGTTTCTGTCCATTTCTCTGGGCTCCAGCTGAGGCACAAGTAAGGACGAGGGCAGTCACCACGTTGGGAGCTCGGTGCCCAAACCTGCCTGTGAACAGAGAGGAGCATGCCTTGGGCTGCAAATTTAAACCTCATTTTGGGCCCTCCTGCGTCAAGATTTCCAGGGAAATTCCAATTTCCACTCTTTAATTAAATGAAAAACTTAGAGCATTTCAGGTAGATTTTAAAGACGCTCATAGGACAAGGGGGAATGGTTTTAAATTGAGACGGGGAGGTTTAGGTTGGATATTAGGAGGAAGTTTTTCACACAGAGGGTGGTGAGGCACTGGAACAGGTTGCCCAAGGAGGCTGTGGATGCCCCATGCCTGGAGGCATTCAAGGCCAGGCTGGATGTGGCTCTGGGCAGCCTGGTCTGCTGGTTGGCGACCAGCACATAGCAGAGGGTTGGAACTGGATGAGCTTTGTGGTCCTTTGCAACCCAGGCCATTCTATGATTCTGTGATTTTGTGATTCTCAAATTCTGGGACAGTGCTGATCTGTTGGAGAGCCAGTGTTCAGTGTGAGTCAGCAGACATTAAGTGGCTTTTTTGTGCACTGTTGCAGAAAGCTGTCTTGTAATAGCTGGGAGCTGATTTAGGACACCTGGCTCTTGGGATTGTTCAGAAAGCCATAGGCCAAGCATTGAACAAGGTGGGAATGACCAAAGGAAGAACAAGGATTTCATCTGCATAGCTATGTGAATGTGAAATACTAAGGATTAAAGAAGCTGCATTCCTTGCAACCTGTCCTCTGTGATGGATAGAGAAGTGCAGGTGAACATGTGGTGGTCATGGCATGCCGATGATGTGATGGAATTGTGGTAAATGCCTGCAGGGTCAGCAAATGGAACAGGGGAGTTTTAACTTCATGTAGAACAAAGTGTGTTGGAGGGTGGAAGTCTGGGACTGCTCTTGCTCTGGGGAAAGGGCAAGTAAAAAAAACCTCTCTATGAGTGCTCCAAGATAAAAGATGACAGTATTTATATTGATTATTATGAAGAACAGTACTGAGGCCATGTACAGCTAGAAGGTAGCCCTGCCATATGAACAAGGGGTCTTCAGTGCAGGATGTGGGCTCCATCTGGCAGGCTCAGAGTTATTTATCCACTGGGACCCTCTGCTGAGCTTTGCAGCCTGAGTATACTGTGCTTCTGCCTGGGCAACCTCCTCCCTGCCTCCACTTTGGCAGCCAGACAGAAATGGTGGATGGGAATACTAGGTTGGATCAAACCATTCTATTTTTAACTTTTTGGCTTTTTCTCCCCTTTTCAAATGGAATCTTTGAATGCAAAGAGGAAACTGGGGAAGTGAATGTCTGGAAAGAAGCAGGTTCAACATCCTTTTGGAGTCGTATTTGGAAATGCATAGAGAATTTTTTTATGCATTCGCACTGTATCTTTTCTATTATGGAAGTACTTAAAATATGATGAAGCAGGAGAGAATGAAAGTGACATCCTGGCATAATCAGAATTATCTAGTTGTAAAAGACCTACAAAACCACCAAGTCCAACCATCCTCCCTAGTCCTTCGCTAAACCATGTCCCTTGTTCCATGTCCACAAGTCTTTGCAACACCTCCAGGGATGGGGTGTCCATCATCACCACCCTGGGCAGCCCATCCTAATCCCTAACCACTCTTTCCATGAAGAAATTCTTCCTGATAGCCAGTCTAAACCTTCCATGGTACAACTTGAGGCCATTTGCTTGTGACCTGTCACTTGTCACCTGAAATAGCAACTCCAGCCAAAAAGTATTTTCTGCTCTTTGCATTGGAATGGCTTATTTTCATATACCAGACAAGGCACTTCCCAGAAGATGGTTCTGGAAAATACAATTCTGTGGAGACAAGTGAAAAACATTCTCTTGCCTTTGGCTTCCCTGGCCATCTTGAAGGTAATAAACTGGAGCAGCCTCCTAAGGGAAGAGAGGGAAGCCTTGCTGACAGCAAGCCACTTAGCATTAGGCTGGACAAAGCTGTATGAGATATCCTTCAGGGAGCTTGTTTTCAGTAATATTTTCTTTTCCTTGGTGTAATTCTGTTTGTGTTGTAACTTTCTGCATGTATAAAAGGCCTCATTTCTAATGGACAGGGACAATAATACACTGATGGTGTAGGCAAACGCATTTATTACTTAGCACCTCAAAAGGCAGGGAATTTGAGCATTGGGGATCTCCAAGTACCGAGCACTCTGTTTTCCCACTTAGGGTCAAATTTAACATCAGCACAGTGCTAAGTCCTTTCTTCCTGATACCCCTTGCACACAAATCCTTTGCAATTGGATTTTTTATGGGGAAGAAGGTGCTTGTGGTGACATCCAGATCCCCACGCTGCGTTCTCATGGGTCTCTCAGCTTGCTCAAACAGCCCTTGCATCCCAAGCACAGAAGAGGAGTTTGTGTCTGATTTGTCGCCGTGCTTCTCTCTGAAAGACCATTGCTAATATCTTTGTAAGTTTCTTTTCAAAGTTATCGTGGGGAGAAAAAAGAGAGCTAAAGCACTAATTACTTGACATGTTCGGAAGAACAGCGGCAGAAAAACAAAGAAACTTAATCTGGGATACACAAAGAAGAAGTGCTGGGGGAGGTATGGTGTAGCCATAATGAGAAACTGCAAGATTGACGGGAAAAAGATGGGACAGGCAGCAGAGTATAAATAGTAGCTGCAGTTTATTTGTAACTTTCATTTTTAGGTGGGGATGATTGACACATGGATGGGCTGGATGAAGGTAACCTCCCTGATCTTTAACTTGCAGGTCACATGGAGAAAACTTTGAGAAAATACTCCAACATGTAGATGTCAAATTGAGTGACAGCCGCGTGTGAGGTGAATTGCATTTACTGGCTTTTTTACATGCATCACTTCACAGAAATGATGGCTGCCATTTGAACAAAAAGACATCCTTCCCAACCGGGGTCAACAAACTGACAGTGCCCACCCATTAATAGAAAACACTGTCATTTAAAATAAAATGCTACGGAGAAAACTTCAAAAATCTATTAGCCAACACAGCGAATAGTATCGGTTTATGCCCATGAATTACTGTATACCGTTCCAGTGTTAATGTACAGCACAGTGTGTGGTACAATTTTCATCTGTAACAATATATATAGAATGCCATATGGCTGACAGCATGTACTACACATGTCAGCCTCTTCTGTTTTCTAGCTCTGTACTTCTTACTCGCTTCTGTCTAATTATCTTGTTCTGGTGAGGAAAGGGAGAGGAAATAATAGAAGTCAATGAGGATTGAAAAACCAAGGGCAACAAATAGTGCCAGTTACTTAATTCCAGTGTTAATGTGTTCCTGCAATATTTCCTAAAAGATGCAAATGGACAGCGGTTGTGTGAGGGGAGTGTGGTGCTGGAATAAAGGCTCTATCTGTGGCACTTCAAAGGAGGGAAAAAAAGAAAAAGGAAAGAAAGAACCCAAATGAGAAAGAACAGCCCATGCTTTACATTGTCCACTTAGGTTGTTTAATTATAAGCATCATTTTTTCCAGCTGCTAGAATGTGCCTGCATTGCTGCCGACTTGGATCTCTCTCCCTACAAATAATACCTGGATTTTTATTTTCAGGAAGCAAAACAGCACTGAAAAGACCTGCTGCAAAATTGAACCCCAAGATCAGGAATGGTCTGAGGAGCTCCTCAGAAGTTAAATCCTGAATTAAAGTTTATTGGAGGCTTTTCGTATTGTTTAAAGGTCAAAGCACCAAGATTTGAGATTTGTCTTCAGGGATTTACTCTTGCCTCGTCTGTCAGTCATCCTCCCTCCCTTAAAGGCCAGAGGCAATTGCCAGAGCCCCCTCCTCACCATGCTTGCTTTTTATTGAGCAGTTCTGTCCAGAGAAAGATGTCCAAGGGTGGAAGCTCCCACCTATCTGGGGTGGACACGGGCACAGAGGAGGAAAGGGGAGTGGCACCTGCTTGTAAATGCCCTGAGTGGGGCAGCAGTACTTTCCCTGCTCTGCTCCTGAGGCAGTGACAGAGCTCAGGTTTACTGAGGACATCACAGGGTGCCGGGGTGTTGTTGAGTTTTCACCCAGTTACAGCACACAGGAGTGTATTTGCCTTCAAATTTCAGGCTGCAAAAAGCTGTGGGGTTTTTAAACAGATGCTGAGGAAATCTCTTGCAGTAGCCTTTGAAGAAAGGCAGATTCTACTTAGGCAGTGAGATGAGTTTATGTTTCACATTTAAGGGTGACTCATCAAGGTCACCCCTTGTGCTGCCCAGAGATGACAGGGATGGGGCAGTTGGACACAGGGCTGCTGCAGCCCCAGGCGTTGCATTTCTTACAGGGCTGTAAAGCAAACCAGTTCTTCCCTGGTTAGAAGTGATTGGTTGGTCCAACGCAGGCTTAAAATAGTAACATTTTTGGATCATTAACTTTTAGTAGCTGCTGCTTTTGAAATGAAGCTCAGTGCCATGCTGAAAAATCAATATAGTTAGAAATGAATTATAAATTTCGTTGGAAAAAGCAAATGGCAGAAACAACTGGCTTGGTGCACTTTTAGGGTGGCAGATGCTAAATTGTACTAGTTAACATTGGTCTGTGCATATAAAACCTTCCTGAGTTACAGACATAAAGTGAACTCAATTTTTAACACACGTGGCACGGGCTTCCAAGCAGGTGTAAAATGCTCTGCCCATGAACGGGGTGCCCTGAGCTGCCCTGAGGAGGTACCTACAGTCTGTACACTTGGGATGTTCCAAAACTGGGCATTCTTTGACCAGGAAGGCAATTTTTCCTTAATGTTTTCAACAGCAAAATGGTTTTTATTGTACAGATCTCATTGAAAATTCAGGAAGCAGCCAAAGTTAACAGCACTCTGCTCTGTTGTGTGAGGATCCCTTGCCATATTTTCTCTTAAACCTAATTAAACATGACTATCCATTTAGGAATAGAACCCTTAGTATCATTTTCCAAAAGTTTTCTTAATTCAGTATATTATCACTTTATGCTGACATTTTTCTCAGTGCCAGTGTCATCTCTGCAAAGCTCACAGCACAACTGCAGCTGGAATTTCCTCCTCCCAGTGGTGTTGGTTCCTCCTTTGAGTTGTCTTGGAATTTGTATCACTTCCAAGTACATGATATTTCATTAGCACACATTTCTTCTCGTTCGTAATTTTGTTGATTGTGTCAGACTCCTTCTGTACAAATTCCATGGTAATTATGAGGAAGAAGCATGTTCCACGCTCCCATTTTGGTCTGAAACCTGTTTCAGCAAATGGCATGCAATTCCTCTCTCCCAGCTTTAAAGCGGAGATTCAATTTTCACACCAGAGGTGTCTGAAATTCCAAAATAGGGGTGTAGTGAAGTGAGGCAGAAATAGAAAACTTTTTTTGCACAGAAAATATGAATATTTAATACAATTGAAAGAAGTTGAAACTCTTCAGCAAGCACTCCAGATTGGTTTCCCCATTGAACATGACTTCGGTGGGATTGGAGATTGTCCTCAAGCACTACAGAGGCTGCAGCCCCTGTCTCAGCCTCTGTTCAACAGGATTCTCCTGCATCCTGCTAACTGCAAATACTCAGGAATCTTGAAAGGGCAAGGCAGAGAGAGAAAGGTTTCTTAGGGATGGAAGGAGCTGTAGTTCTAGGTTTGTTTTTTTTTAATTAAAAATTAAAATGATGTTGCAAAGTTGACGAAGAAGTTACAACAGCACTGTTGTAAATATTTGACTGGGGGCAGAAAAATGGGATCAGAGTGGCCCAGGGGCTGTGGGAAAAAGTCTCCTGTATGTGCTCCCTTGAGGACACAATACATCAACCTTGGCTCTATTTTCCTATTTTCACCCCTAAAACACTGACAACTTTGAAGAGTCAAAGCATCAACCATTTGAGTCTGAGCATTTTATTAAATAGCCACACTGTTACATACATGTTTTTAAAAATGTTTGCAATGAATTAAATTCATCTCTTTCAGCCACAGCCATCGAGATTCAGCCCTCCCAGAGTGGACAATTGACAAAGATGAAGTATGAATGGAAAAAATAGTTAACTTGTCCATGACAAATTACAGGATCAAGTTCTACTGTGTTTCATTAGTACAATCCACAGTGCTTCAGTTATTTGATCATCATTTCTCTGGCTTCCTACCAGGGCAGCGTACACAGCAGAGTACACCATGCTCTAATGTCTGTCAGACTGATCAAACCGAGTATTCCCGTGGTATTGAATCAATTATTTTTATGACATCTTGAAAGTACTTCCGAGCCAGGCTCCCCGCGAGGCAGGAGGACGAGGCAGCTGTCTCAAGCAGAGATGGGCAGGCACAGCCCCTACGCCTCCCTGTGCAAGATCCTGTGGGGAGACCAAGGAAGGAGGAGCAGGGTGAGGGGATTTACAACAGGCTCTGCAGGACCCCTGCTTCCTGTTCTTCTGGTCCAGATGCTTGTTGCCTATTTTTCTTTCTGCTCCTCATTGAGTTGTCCCAGACACAACTCTGGCCACAGACTTTGCTCCAATTTCCAGGACATCCATATTCAGTGTTTTCAGTACTGCTGGACAACCTGTGGTGGTTAGGATGACATCTATGGTCATTGCATTGGCACTTTGTGGCCACAATATCACAATAAACTGAGCTGACAAAACAAGTACTTCCAGCACCTCTCCTGAAGCTCACACGCACACCTCTTGTAGCTAGAGCTAAGTGTTATCTACTTAAGCACTCCCTCCTTGTTGTTGATCTCCCAGCTTTCTCCTTCCCTTTGCTGTAGGCAGGCATTGCAGAATATCTCTCTTTCTGTATGATGAAATGACCGTATGCATTGGAGCTTGGTCTAGGGCTTTCTTCTGGGTAAAAGTAATCATTAATTCTAATGATGTTAGTGGTTTGGGTCCCATTTCTGAGTCGTAGTTTTGCAAACACTTATATTCTTAGCATGAAAGGCTCAGAATAAATGTGAGGCATCATCTGTAATGGGTATGAATGGCTCACTTATTGAAAATGGTGTGAGTGATTAGCTTTGGCTGTCTGGTCATTAATTTTGGTCACAGACACTTAGAAGAAAGCAAAAAGCCTGCAGGGAAATCACAGCAATGCTCCGCCAGGAAAGACATTCCTGCTTCCTCTGCTCTGCTCTCTGGTAGCTGTGGTTTTTCTCACTCCCCTTACTTGTAGTGAGCTTCTATAAGGACAGATTCTAGTGAAGTGGCCTTTATGCACTTGTTATTTGTATATATATATAGATGTATAGAGCATATATAGATCTCAGTGGCCTCCTCTGCTACTGCCAAGATACTTTCCTAGGGTCTGTATTTCTATTTCACCCCTCGAAAGACACATGCCTCTTCTGGGACAGCTGTTGTCTTTGTGCTTCCAGTTCCCTATACCCCAGTGCTACCATATTTCTACCCTTTCCCTTAGCTTTAAATCTGCTATTGCAGTTACTTATGGTCATATTTCCAACTTTGCATATCTGCCTGCACAGTGGGAAAGACAGTTCCCAGAGCAAGTGCTGCATTAAAAGCTTTTTGGCATCCAGATGTGTATTTGTTCCTTTCCCATGCCGTGCATGTGCTGTCTCACAGCCATACATCAACAAGTGTGGGCAGGTAGGCTGCCATATGGTGATGTTGTTTCATTCCTGGCACTGAAGAGAGGCTTTGCAGTGAGAAGGAACCAACATTGCTACTACATCTGCAGCGTTATAGAGACCTCTGTAAAGCTGTTGGTGGTTCTGTTCTGTGCTTCAGTGCTGACTGCCTTGCAGATGGACAGTTTGCTGTGCATCTCAGCCACAAGCATGGCTGAAAGCATCCTGCTGAGGGAGCATATGTATGCAACATAGTGTTGATTAAGCACATGGCTCCTGGGCAGGTGTGTTAAGGGAAGAGCTCAGTCTGTAAACCAAGGCTTATATAGATGTGCTGTCCTCAGTCCTGCTCTCTGTTGGATTGCTCTTCCAGAATGGCCTTGGGCTGCATGGAGGGGACGCAGAGATCTCTCTGCTTCCTGGCCGTGCCTTATTCTGCATTCTTAAGACTTCAGAAAACATTTAATCCATTTTATTCTAGTGAAATGAAATTTAGATACACAATTAAGAAAAATGTCTCCCATGGGGTTTCCTGCAGCCCTGACTTCCTCCCTGCTATTCACTGCCCATGGTATCTTGAAATTTTAGGAAGTATCTATAGGTTCAGAAGCCATAAAGGGGAACTTCTAGCTCTTTGAATTACTTTATCGTCCTTCTTCTATCTGTAACATATGCTAAATAATGCTGTTAAATTTGGCTTTGATTTTTATTGTTTTACAGCTTTGTATCATTTATAATCTTGGCTAATCCTTGTTTGTCTTAATCATTATTTAGGACAAAATATTAAAAAATATCTGGCAGTTCTAGGACTTTTTTGTGAGTTGCACTTGAGTGTTCCAGACTTGTTCTTTGCAGCAGTGCAGAACACCTTACCTCCACTGTAGACTAACAGGACTCACAAAACAAAGCAAGCTGCCCACTGTGTGAAGCAGGTGATGCTTCTTTCCCACCAGGAGCTCCGGGTGCAGCAGTCGTCCCAGACCATAAACACAGGGATTCACAAGGCACCTACCTGCAGACGAAAGACCTCACCTACAAAACCTGCTGTCCATTGGCAAGACTTCCATGGTAGAGTTGAGTATTTTATGCCATGGATATAGACTGGAAGTTGGCATCTGCCTTCATCAACTAGAGGCTAGATGCTTCGACTGTGTTATTTGGACCGCTGTATTGTAAGGTGTGTCAATTTGGATTGCCTGTTGCAAAGCAGATAGATACAGTAGATCGTCCCAAAGATCAAAGTGTGTCTCTAGGGCAGCCAATAAATTAATGGAGATTATAAATGAGGGCACAGTCATTGATGTCTTGAGAGCTCAGCTCAAGAGATCAGAGAGTGTTCTTTCCCCTTTTCTGTTCGTCTCTTTCTAGAATAGATTACTTTTTTTACACTTAAAAGCAATATTCATGGACTTCATAAGAGCAAGTATTTCAGTAGGACATGCTCTGATCACATCACTCCCTGTTGTATATGGTCCTATTATGGACCGATGCCTCCCTTTAATACAGAGTCATGGAGACTGATGTCGGTGATGTGTGTTTGGGGAATCGTATCACTTAACTAATTTCATCATATTTTATAGCAAGTACAGCCTCTGTAGGAACTTTTTTGGTAGAATGGGAGCTCTTTGAAGCTCTTTTATGAGGTGCAATGAGTGTATGATGCAGAATAAAAGCAAATTAGAGAACGCTTTACTATCTTGGAAGAGGAGATTATGGCTATGGTGGGGAAAAGTAAATATAAAACAAATAACCCAATGCCAAAAATTGCAAATAAAAAACCAAGAATAAACATCCATTTCAGGAAGGGATTTGAAGTTAACTTTTAATATCCAAGCTGGGAGATAAGTCAGAATTGTGTCTTTGTGCAGCGAATGAAACAGAGCTCTCGTTTACTGTAACAAATCTAGTCTGCGTATTGTAAGAACAGCATCAATCTGAAACACTTTAAAACTTGCTTTAGAAGTTTCTTTGTATTCTGTGAAATGAGAAACAAACACAAAAGAAGACGAACAAAAATCACAAAATAAACAAAAAACCCCACAGTTTTCTGAACCACTCCACTTGAGAGAAATGCTTGATATGGAAGCGCAGAAACAACTGATGAGGATTACATTATGAAACACTGAGAGGGCTATCTGGTGTCAGTGGAGAGAGCAGTGTTAGATTTTCAGATGTGACTTCGATGCATTCATCCTGTGTTCTGTTACAGGAAGCTTTTGCTGTCACTCGGGCGGATCTGAGCAATCGAACACAGGTGGGAGATGGCTGGTGGAAGCAGAGGCTCAGGCTGCACTGTGAAATGCCACGAGCAGATCAGCTGGCAGTGCTTTTCCATCTGTCTGTCTGTCCCATCTGTGCTGAGCATCTCAAACAAGATTGCTGTGAGTCATTAGATTGCCCTTGGTCAGCAAAGATAGTTGCTGGTAGAAATACACTGCCTTTTCCTTCAGGGCTGCTCTGTACCGAGTTCCCCTCAGTTCAGTAAGACAGACTGCTTTACCTTTCCAAGGACAGAAATGGCAGCTCCATTGGTCTTAATTCTCACTTAACTGAGGATTGGCCATCAGCATAATACTCCACAGGCTGCCAGGTAGAGGAAACACACTTTTGATCTGCTAGATATCAATGGACACCTGCTGAAGCCCATGGATAAACAGCCTAAGGTGTCACCAGCCGTCAGCTCTGTTTCCATGTGAGTGCGGATCCATTTTTCTTACTTCATCCAAGCCACTGACTCAAAGGAAGCCAAAGATGTCCCAAAGATGCTCTAAAGCCCAATTTGATTGAAAACTGCTAGCTGAAACACCATGTCAGAAGCAACTCCTTGCCTACAAACAGCTTTGCCAAAATGGGATGCTGTGGTACACTGCTGGAATGCTTCACTCCTCACAGGAGGGCCTTGCAACGTGCTTTGACTTTTGTCATCTCTTGCTGTGACCGGGAGCACTAAGCAGAACTGGAAGTACCAGCAAGGCAGTGGATGTGGTTCTGTAGATCAGCGTGTTTTGGACTGGCTCCAAGTCACAAATGCCTGTAACTGGAACAACGCTATAAGTTTTAGGTGTCTGCTGACTATTCTAGCTGACATGGGAAAAATTGATGTGAAAGCTGACGAAGCAACGGTGTGCCATTGAGGACATGAACATTTTGAAAATCCAATCTGTTAGAAATCCCTACTGATAGCCATTGCAGTGGTGAGTTGCATAAAGTAAATAGCCAGCCATAAATAAAATGATGGAGGCTTTGTTTGCCATGCACTATCACCCAACTTAGATGAGTGATATATCACAACGTGACATGTACCATGCTGTCCGGAGCGCATCGCTCGTGCAACATTTTCCTAAGGGCTTAGCACTGAGAGCTTCATTTTGGTGAGCATTTGAAGCTGTAACATCTGCTGAGAACTGTAGCAAAAGTGATGTTATTGGTTTGTACAGAAGGAAATTCCTACCATTGGTGTGAATTCCTTTGGAATTTGCTTTCCCTGTCTGGACGCAGAGGATTTAATGAGTGATAAAATACCAAGAGCAGGTCTGATTATTGATGCTTTTTCATGCAGAGAGATGTGGGCTGTTTGGGGATTTTTTCATTTGAAACGTAGCACCTATTTTCAAAGAGCATTCTCAGATTTGTCACTATAGTGTTGTGCTTTCCTACCTATCCTTACAAAATACTTGTATTTTTTTCCAATACCTAATGTGATCGTTTTCTTACTGTCAGGTGGTACCAACTTGGACAACATCTGCTGCTGCTTTTCGTGCTGCTTACACACCGAGCACCTTAATTTCCTCTGTCTTTGTTCAGGGGTCTTGATTACCCACTCTGGTAGTTACACAGTGTAACTGTTTGCTTTATTGTTAAGACCCAGCTGAAGACAAGCCAGGGTGAATAGCTGATGCAGTGTAAACACGTGTGACTAATCCGTCTGATATGGTTCTGTTTTGTCTTTAATATTCTGGGCTGAAAGATAATGTCTGAGTGTGCCTGGAAGAAAAAGGGGTGGGAAGGGGCAGGAAGCAGTTTCCTTTGGGCGTGAAGACTGATCTTGAAAGACTATCGGGTGATAAGCTGGGGTCTGAGCCACTCCTTAAAATGGGTTCAGCTCTTGGGGTTTGGGGGAGTGACTGTCTCAGTTAACCTTGCAGGTTTGGGTGCTTAGACAGCTAAATGACCCATTTTCTGTTTCAGTGCAGGAGAAAGAATACAATTAAACAGTTCAGCTTTCAAAATATGAAAAAAACAAAGGGTATCAGCCTGCCCAGAAGGTGGTGGTGCTCATCCCTGCAGACATCCAAGGTCAAGGGATGGGCTCTGAGCACTGATGGAGCTGTAGTGTCCCTGTGCACTGCAGGGGGTTGGACCAGACGGCCTTCAGAGATCCCTTCTAACTCAAACCATTCTATGACTCTATGCTATCTGTCCCTGTGTGCTGCAGTGTAACTGTGAGACGATCCTAGCAGAGATATGTGCACTGACTTGGTTTCTCCATCACTGCTCCTCTTGTTCTCAGTGCTTAGTTTGGGCAGGAAGGCGTGTGTGTGAAAGGCACGTTGCACGTGGTTGTTTGCACTGAGGAAGGGCATCGACTCAGTGACAAAACACCGGGCCTCAGGAATGTAGGTGCTAAGCATTACTGCTCCATTCTAATAGTGTACTGTGAGAAATGAGAATTTAGAGCTGAGTCAACCCTGACAGAACTGCTTTCTTTTGGAGAATACCATTTCACATAAGTTTCCCTTGGTACTTGGGGAAGAGGTTGAGTTTCAGAGGGAATAAGAACCATGACTACAGACTACTTTGTCTCAGTGCAGAGTTGTGCACCCTCAGCTGGTCACAGACATGGAGCCATGAGGCCGGGCAGAATGCAGGCAGCCCACCACCCTCGGGCCTTGTCCCTCTGTGTTGAAGGCAATCCTGCGATTGCCATGGCAACCAGCAGCCCAGATTTGGGGTCCTCATTACTGGGGCCGGGCCGGCAGCTGGGCTGCCATGCGCTGTGCTGACAGCCAGGCGTGCTTTTATGATGCTCAGGTGATTTTTGGCCCTCTCCAGGCCGAGCTGTGGAAAACGTGGGGGTAGCAGGACAGATGGCAGCATAAATAAATATCGCCAATATGTCTAATGTGCACACGTCTCCTGAAAGGTGCAAACCAACCGCGCTCAGCTTTATCAGCTCTGGTGATTTTAAACAAAGCATAAATAAAGGATAAAAGAGTACCACTGAGCTGATGAGGGTATTTAAAAAAAAATATTTAAGTAGCTGATTTTAAGAGCAAATAGAATCATAGAATCATAGATTGAACTTGAGGCTTATAGCAGACCTCATAAAATGTCGCACAGGTCTAAGTAATTGAAGTTCTCTTATCTTGATAGATAGTCATTAAAATTCAACGAAGCGGGGCCCAGATGGCTCTAACCCCCACATCAAGCTCTGCAGCAGGTAACATCAGCAGCATGATCCCTGCTAATTCTTAGGCAGCAGTGCAGTGCTGCAGCCACCCTCCAGTTCGGCTCTCAGCACCGTTCCCTGAGCTGGGGTTTTGTTTTATTAGTGCAAATGGAACTCTGTAGAATGAGCCTAAGCTAAAGCTAAACTTGGCCCCCAAACCACTCTTGAATAACATACAGTCTGTTTGATGTGATAATGATTGCAAGCATTTCATGTTCTTCGTAGTTCACCTGTTTTGAGTTAGAGTGGAAGAAAGCAGTAGGTCAGTAAAGTCAGAATGTAATTACATGCTTTCTGTGATAATATTTTGCATAATTTTGTGTTGGTTTTGTTTCTTCCGTTATTGCCTAGGTAAAGTAGAAAAACGGCGGTGTGTAGTTCTCATTCACCTTTTTAAGGTAAACAAAATAGGTTGTGCCACTGATGAATGACTGCCCCTATGATGACAGGTAGTTACCTAGGGTATATTCATGGTTTTGATCATTTCAAAAGGACGAAGAGAACAAGGAAAATTCTGAACAGCATAGAGTAAGCACGTTAGAAACCTTGAGAGATCAAAACTGGTGTATCTCAACAAGAGCTGAAAACAGTGATACTGTCATCCAGGTGCTTTACTCTCACTGTGAAAGGAAATGACAGATGCCTCAGACTCTATATTATAATTTGTAGATACTAAACAGAGAACCTCAATTAACCACAAGTAAAGCAATTATTAATATTGGCCGGAGTCCATTCTGCCCAGGGTCTCAGACAGCAATCCAGTCCAGTTGGCTTCCCAGGGCTCTCTGACCTGCGAGGCATCTAAATTCATTCAGTAATTCCCCACATCATTTGAAATCGCTCTGGGCCCTTAACCTTATAGCCAGGACTGGATTCTTTGTTCTGTGTTTTGAGGTTTTTTTGAGCATTGATGGTGTCATGTAAAATGGGCATGTGCTGTAGGATGCGTGGACCAAAATCCAAGGGTTTCTGCCTGCCCAGCTGGTGCAAGATGCTGGGCAGCACTGACATTTTGTCTGAGCTCCCCTGGCTGCCTTGTGAGCCATGTGTGCCTGCCGGCAGCGTAGGAAGAAAGGCAGAGTGCTTTCAGTCTGGTTATTTCCTGGAGGGACTATTTTCTTGGGAGGTCAATTCAATTGCCCTTAATGCCTACAACACAGAGTCACCCACTTTACAGTGCGCTCTTTCATTCGTAGATCAGCATGCAGAAGCAGAGCCCACTGCTGCTTATCTGTCTGATGAGCACCCCAGAGATGGAGGCACGGAGATGGCCTGGGACCATGGTGGACAGTAGCACCTGATGTATCCTGTTGCTTCCCTATAGCCTCTAAGAAACACACACAGGCATCTTCTCGTGAAAAGGAAACCCACTGGGGGCCTAATAAATATAAAAACCATCCTCAAGAAAGGCTTTGTTTGCAAATAGCTGGGGAATGGGATGACTTTTCTGACCACCCTAGAAGAGAAGACACCGCCCAGAGAGCGGGATGAGGTTAGTCTTATGTTAAACTTCAGCAGATTGGATTACTCTCTAGGGGCACTTAAATTTTGTATATAGCCACTGGGAAGAAGGAAATGCATCCATAAAATGGATTGGATTGATCTCTGTGATTCTTCAGCTTTTCTGTTAACTACCTTAAAGATGAGGCCATTCCATGAGATGAACATCACTGCCCTTCAGTGCAGGTACCCGAAGCCTCCATCAGACAGTGCTTGAGATGAGCAGTCCGAGGGACTGTCAGATTATCCCCTTTACAGTAATCATTTCAGATGCTCCCAGCCATTTTAGGAATACAATCTGTTCTATGCATGGAAAATTGGACCCTTTCCTTTTTTTTGGCAGGTTTATTTTCTCATTCACCATCTTATTTCTTTTGTGCATCTAGAATTCAAAATAAATAAGTGGCTTTATATTGCTCCTGATTGAGGGTACTTGTTATGCAGCTAATTTTATTTTATCCTTTGAAAAGAAAAATGATACAAATACCTTTTTTTGAATGTGTGAATAAGATGAGCGGAAAGAATCTAAATTTAATGGCCAAATCTGGGTTGCCTTTCTGCTGTAGTAAACTCAAGGGATTCTGCCTAAGTAACTAATGTGCACAGAATCAAGCTTTAAATGTGGCCGTTTTACCTGAGAGAGCCAAAGGACTTCCTTAATGGCACTCGTCATGAATCCTGCACAAGAGAGAGAGAATGCTGCTATGTATGCAGATAATATGTGATCATAAACTGCGAGTAACTGTGTGATAAAAATGACTTTTGGTTGCCAGCACAACCCATAAGAGCTCCAGGATAGCTACTGGGGCATTTCTGTAGCCAGAGTGCTGCAGAGCATCCCGATAAACTGCCTCTCTTGGGCCAAGTTTTGTTTTTTCCAGGTCGAGCACAAAATGTTTGTGACACATGCCTGTCAGGACCACTCACCTCTGCTTTGCAGGTAATTTCTAACAGTGTAGCTGGTGAGTGTGAAAAAATGCACTGCAGCCTTGACTCTGATGGAGCAGAATTATGCTCTGAGTCACAGATAGAGCATCTTAATTGTTGGTCTGTACGACAAATATCCAAAATGACGTTATGTAAGAAAAGGAGAAATCTTATTGCTAATGACTCGTTAGTCAGTGACGTGGTTAGAATAGGGCAGAGGCTGTCCGTTCCTCACATAACTCCTACTGATGTTTAATAACTGATAATAACATTATTCATTTCTTATAGTATGGGTGCTTGGCTAACATAAATATTTGTTTTGTGTAATTAAAATGAATTAATGTATTCCCAAAAAACATGTATTAATTTTAAACGACTCTTAGTAAAACCAATTAAACAACAAGTAATTGTTTTAGTTTGTATCAGTAGTTTTAAATTGGCTTTTTAAATTGAGAAGCAAAATATAGGACAGCAAACGCACCTGTGTTACTAATTAAGCAGCCCACATTGAAAACTAACAAACAAACAAGAACACTTTGAAATAATAACGAGTGAATTCCAATTCAGTGTGCGTTTTAGTATTTGTTGTACCCTCAGATAATGCCTAAATCTCATCAACTTCAGTGAGCCTTCAGCAGTGAGCAGACATTACAAAATGTCAGCAAGTACTGCAGGACTGTGCTGAAGCATTGAGGCCCACAATGGCAGTCCTATGGGAGTCAGCAGTTACATTAGCACAGAAGAAAGTAAGCTGCTGTGGTAACCTTTAATTTCTTTTCCCACACCCTTACACAAATTCAGTTTCATCAAGAGCTTTAAAGCAGGTATTCAGACAGGTGTGACTGGCAGACATCAGTCCCCCTGTTTCCCCAGAGCCAGCTGGAGACACTCCATCCTCCATGGCCCATTTAGTTGGGAAGAATGTTTCTTGGTTCTGTGAGACACCCAGTTCATGTTATAGAGGAAAGCCTGTGTTAGATACAGCTTGTGCCAGTGGGAAGAACCATCTTCTCAATCTCTTGAAACACAAGCATGTTTGCATGCTGAGAACAGAAACTTCACTTGTTCTACAGTAGCAATGACTGTTGGTTTTTTTTTTTTACCAGAAACAAAAAATGTGCTCATTTAAAAAATAATGAAATTATTCAGTTCAAAATATTCTGCAAAGCCATCCCAGCCTTCTTTTTCTTTCTATATTTACAAAGTAATAGAGGTCCATTTTTCTCCTCTCTTGCAAACTCAATGGTGATGCTAATTAGCCACATAAGAAACAAGGTGTGACTAATTCAGACACCTGGAATACCCCTGCAATTACAGGGAGAGAGTTTTAAGGTGAAACTCCCAAACTCCTTTGGGAATGGTGGGGGATGGGATCTGGGAAAGGAGCAGACTATGCAGGAGGTCTCTGCTGGCTAATGTGCTGGTTTGAGCATCTGCTCCCTACGCTCATTTTGTGCTGCAGTGATTTTGACTTGGGTAGAAAGGAGTTAAAGCCAGATTCAGGCTGAATTTAGTCTTTGCAGAACTTGTGTGACTGTTCATTTCGATACTGGCCCAAGGCTAACCTTGATCCGCTTGCACATCCCATGGGAAAGGTGTCAGCCTCTTGGCCAAGTCCCTTTGTGAGCCAGTGTGCTATCAAATGGACTGTGACTATCAAAACCTCATTAGCAGCATCACTTGGAGTTATCTGTACACAAATACTGGTGAATTAGGAGGTAAATGTATTCTTCAGCAACTGCATAATTTTACAGATTCATTTCCAAGCAGTAGCATACTTTAAAAATTAATCTCTTTTAAATGAAATGTTCATTTAAAAATGATGTTTAATGAGATCTAATGCATCCTGAGATGCTGGCAGGAGAAGGTTTGTTCTGCAGCTGATCCTAACAAAGGAGGGTGGGGAGGTAATTAACTAAGACGATCAAACTTTCATTAGTACTAATAAAGCCTGCAAGTTAAAATGTTTTGATGCAAACAACTGCTATTTATGTTTCAAAACACCATTCTTTTCTCTCAGCACATCTCTTAAAGATACTTTCTTGTGTGGGTTTCTAGTAGACGCTACATGTAATAGATTTCTTGGAAATAGAGTTTAACCATTAAACATGAGGACATATGTCATTATTTTCTTCGGTTAAGTGCCTGAAGGTGAAGCTGAGTGAATTCATTGCATTAAGAAAGGTAATTATCAGATAATCCTGATTGCCAATATTCTTCTAGCTCCAACAAAAACTGATGGTGGCACAATCTGTGTACGCAAACATCTCATTTTTTCCTTTATGACTTTGATTTAGGTTTGACAGCAGTATATAGTGATGTTGTTTTTGCATTTTCCTTACAATATTTCTGCTGTATTTATCATCTTTTTTTTTTCTTGCTCATTCCCACAAATTACACTTCTTTTACCAACTCTTTTTCCTTAAGTAATAATTTTACGGTCAAATGGATTGCTGTGCATTAAGGGCTGGAGGGAAAAAAATTGGCAAATTTTCCAGTAACAGATTTTTTTTCTTCCTTTCTGAAAGCTGAGGTGTAAGTTTGTCACAGCTTTCACAAATCTTCTTTCTCAGCAGTCATGCATCAAAGGCTTAGAACTGCAAATGAATTATTTTGATTACTGCTGCCCTGGGATGATCTCCAGGGATGGGAGGTGGAAGGCTTAGCTGCTGTCCAGTCTTGCTGGGCCAAATCCTGCTCCCAAGGAGTAAGGCACTGGGATGTTTGCCACTGGTTTCAGTGGGGAAGAATTTAGCTCACAGAGAGGAGACATTTTCATTAAAAAAAAAAAAAAAATTATGCTCTCATTGCACATAGTAGTTGACTTCCCCAGTTTTATAAAACTTAACATTCTTCCTCCTTATACAATGCCATTATTTAGGTAAATGGAGAAGACAAAATGAAGAATGCCTATGGAGAAATAAATAATAATAATAAAAAAAAACTGAAGTAAAAAAAATATTTCATGATACATTTACATCATCAGAGCCACCTTTTCCTTCACCCTCTGCTTTTGTCTGATCCTTACGAGACTGTCTGCCACCTCGCCATGGGAAGGACCTAAAGATGATGGCAGGGATAGAACTAGCCTGAACCTCCCCAGAATAATCTAAACTGAACAGACTCTCAATTTCTGTGACATTTTTTAATCAGTTCAACAAATTCCATGCTAGAAGACATACATTTCTATTTAATTACAGTTGTTCTGTGGTGTTTCTCAACTGATGGAAAAGAAGGGACAGGAGTAGCTTCTGGCACTGGAAGACTCTGTGTATCTGTCTCCATCTTTCATCCAGTAGAGTTCTAACCAACAGAGGTTACCTTTCTTGTGCTTGTCCTCTGGATCCTAAGGAGGCTCCTTCCTTCCTTCCAAAGCAATCTTCCAACAAACCAGTGTCTTTTTATCCCAGGGTATCCATTCTGGCAAATAACCTCCTCATCAGTACCAGGTGTTTGGAGCCAGTCTCTGTGCCACTGTTAGGTGCATGGCTCTCAGAAGATGCTCCCAAAAACCTCTCTTAACTTTCCTGCCCTGCTGTGCTCCTTCTGGATGGTCTGCAAAAGCTCAGACAAATTCCAGGAGCTGGGAATCCCCAAGGGAGGTTGTGTCTTAGCTCACAGTGCATTGATGGAAAATGTCAAATGACCAGTAAGCGTTGCTATGTTTATACTGCAGCAACAGTAAACTTGCCAGATAGCATGAAGGCAAAGTTTCTTCCAAAAAGGGCATATAAAATAGGTATTTTATTTTAATTAGAGTAATTATTCATGGGACTCCAGATGCTGTTAAAAAAGAAAGAAGAAAAACCTCTGCCTGACAATGAATAGCAGCATAAATTGTCTGTGTCAGAAGTGCAGGATGGATGCGCTGATCAATATATCTCTCTAGTTTTATCAAATAATGTTGATAGCTATTGCTGCCAATACTCCCATGGAAATAATGTAATAAAAGATTATTGTCTTTCTATGACTTTAAAAAAAAACAACATTCATTAGAATTATATCCTTCTGAAAGTTGTCTGAAAAAAAAACGCTATGAAAAGGACTCCCTGCTGTACTAAATTCTATAGGCTTTAGAGGAAATTCCATAGAGCTGTATTACATTTCTATAGATTTAATTCCTGCTCATTTCTATGTTTTTTTTTTTTTTTTTTTTTTCTGGGAGGACACACGTGAGAGATTTAATGTTCTATTTGTATATGCATTAGTATTCAGCAGTTTTCATTCTGTTTTTGTTTGTGAGCTACCTAAAAGCTTTCCACTAGCAGACATGGGATCTTGTGCCTTCAGAAGCTCAGTGACCACGGACTTGGCTGCCTTCTGCAGGAATTAGGAGTCAGCAGAGCCCAGTGGCTCTCTGGACTGAGAGAGAGTTGAGAACTGCTGCTTGCTTTCTTTGCTCCACACCAACCATGCATAGAGAACACAACCACCACTCACTGTGTTGTAAGTGGTTGAGGATAGCTGCCTCTATGTTCTACACTTTGAACACATTACTGTAATCAACACCACCGTCATTTATTAATTTACAGAGATTCACATCTGCTTTTCCATAGTGAACATTGGGCTAGAATTATTCCCTCAAGTATGAAAACAGGAGCAGCTTCAAACCATAAGTAGTGTCACTGCCATGGTTTGATCAGCGTTGGATTCATTAAAATACGAGAATCAATGGAACTTGATTTTTCAAAGACTAACATTTCGCCCACGTTTGGGTTTTGGAAAGCAGAAGAGCTGCTATAGTACTGCCTGCAGTTAGATTTGCTTAACTGGCAGTGCTGTTTGTTGTTGTCTCCTTCTCTGTGAGCAACCAGACAACTCAGATACGAAAGTGCTATTGCTGGCTCTGAGAAAAGCCACCTGTGAGTTATATATATATAGGGGAAGGAGCAGAGGCTTTAAATTATCCTGATGCAGAACAATTCTCGAGGCGGGACAGACTTTGTTATGCTGTAGGAACTTTGCAAGTCCCCATGAATCAGAGCATTTGAAATCTTATGGAACAGGTTCAGAACTGTCAACAAGGTCTATTCAATATTGAATATGCTTGCACATTCAATAGCGGAGAGGAAAATCCAGTGTTTGCCAAAAGAATGTGAAAAGGACTGATAAAACAAGTAGAAATCAGTTCTTTCAACTCCGGGAGTTTTTGTTCCTTTTTTTTTTTAATTTTTAAAAAGTAAAAAGAAATAAACACAAAAGCTGCAGTTGACAGTGTCTCTGTGACAGCACTTTTGTAACCATTTAAGCAAAACAATGCAAAGCAGCTTGCTGGAGGATGCTGGCAGAACATACTGTAGCCTTCAAACTTCGCACAGACTGCTGAGAAATGAAATGTTTGACTGAGAAGCTGATGTGGGTTTGGCAACATTGCTAAATTGATAGTGCAAAAAAAAAAAAGGATTCTGCTTCAACCATCTGCAGCAGTAACCGGGATCAGCTCTTTGTCTAATAGCATCTGCAGCCTTTGGTCCACCTCTGTCTCACCAGAGCAGATTAATTGCAGGGAAGCGGTCCAGCTCATATACCTGGAAGGATCAAAGTGTGAGCTTCCCTTCAGGTTTAATTACAAATATGAAACTCCTCTTTGGTCTTGTCTTGTTCTGGTTGGGAGAAACGCTGCTTAGTGGTTGGGCTTGGGTTGGGGGCTGCTGTAATGGGACTGTAATGCCTCGGGTTTTTGTATACCCCAATAAGGAAGAGACGGGAGAGGCTTTAAGATAGGGCTTCCAGGGCTGCTTGTGCATTTGGTCACAAAGCTGGGATTTCCTGCTATTTATGAATTGAAAATGAGGCTGATGTGCGCATGTGGCCTTTGACAATGCACTCAGGTCTCCTGCTCAGACTCGGAGTTTTTTTCCTATCTCTGCACAAATGCTTGAGCTCTGTGGTGTGCCAGAGCCCTGATATCCCTGCATCCTGTCTCTGGCAATGGTCAGTGCAGGGAAAATGCAAGAAATGCCTGCATGGCACGTGATGGATGAGCCAGGCCAATTCAGAGCATTTCTTCCCAGCACTCTTACATTGTGAGTGAGATTAAGCCCAATAGTAGAAAGCTGTATATCAACAAAACAAATGAAAAAAAAAACCACATTTATTTTCAGGTAACCAAAGAGTGATCTCTTGTGGAGTTTTCCTTCCTTACCTTAGCTCCTTTATCATTTTCAATATGAGAAGTATGAGAAGGGGTAGATCTAGTACTGATGTTGGACAGTTTAAGCAGAGAGGAAGTTTCCCAGCCCAAAGACTTGAGCATCTGTGTTATGAGGTTTAGGCACTGAGAGCATTTGGTTGACAAACTTTGATATGAAAAATTTTGCAGGAAGCCTCTGGTAAGCATAAAAGTTTTGTCACACCAGCGTTTCAGTTCTGCAATGCATAGGAGAGAAACTGGAGGACGATTCCCACTATTCTCTAAATATCATCAGTGAAAATAATTTCATGTGATGAGCGTCTGCGGCTGAGGAGACATTGCATTGCACATTGCCATTATCAGCTTAATCCTCCTCTGTGTCCATCCATTTGAATTCCATTCCCAGTCTGCCTTCAGGCACGTTACACACAATTAATAAATCATCTTCAGCAATTCCATTTTTTCCATATAAGTAATTTTGGCTGAATGATGTTCGAACAGGGGGGCAGCGCTATTGTACTAACCGAATATATTTGTAGTGTGCTGGATATACAAAGCCTTTATTTCTTACTTGGACGAAGCTGCAATCCTGATAGACCTGTGCCTGCAAGAAGAGAGCCATGCCTTGATCTAGCAGATCGGTTCTCACTCGAGTAATGAATGTGTCTGCAGTGCAGGTGGGGACCGCAACGCCAGTTCTCCAGCACGGGCAGCCTGAAGGCAGCATCACATCGTAAATCTCTTCCAGTTCACCCCTTTGTCTGCTGGCTGCTACTGGGAGCTGGGTGTGGGTGGGAGGCAGTGGGTGTGCAGCTCTCTGCCCTCACAGCCCCACCAGGGGCTCAGTGAGAAGGTGGGGTTCTGCCAGAGCTCTGCATCAGAAAGTAGGGGCAGCTCAGCAGCAGTGATGAAGTGACACGATTTTCTGCGTAGCTCCTCAAGATTGAGTCCTTAATGCTAACAAATACCCCTTCCATTTTTACCCATATTACCTAGAATTCAGGCTGTGTGTCTATATAAACAGCTCTGGTGAGTCCAAGCTGCAGTCATAACTTGCAACAAATTATACCTTTAGAAATCCAGGGATGCTGTTTGCTGATTTTACCTTTTTTAAAGCCCTAAATAAGGAAATACATTTTCTTGAAATGGCCTGACCCCGAGGGAGGCATATAAATGCACTGGCCTCAAAGGAGGTGACCCCAACTCTTGTGACTTGTAATTAAGAGCCTCTCATCGAAATTGCTAGGAGTGTCTGCTCATTCTGGCTGTCACTTGTTTTTACTCCAGCTGGCTAACAAGAAAAAAGCAGTTTTCTTGCAGGTTTTTATCTGGAAAAATCACAGCAACCTGTTGTGACTTGTATGGATTTGTGAGAGAAATTATAGCAATGTTTCGATGCGGAGCACAAGTGGTAATACTTCTGCCATTGGCATCCAGTGGAGAAGGCAGTGATAACTTCACCAGGAGAGGAATTAGATAAAGTAATCAGCAATAAATAATTTTGCTCTGGGCTGTAAATCACTTCAGCATTCTTTGCAGCATTTTGTCTTCCTCGCTGGCCTCTGGAGGCTCAGCTGCCTTCCCTGTGCTTGGCACACTGTTGTGTCTCTCCCCTAATGAGCAGTCCAAGCAGGAGAGCAGGTGGGAAGGTACTGAAATTCAGCTCTGAGTTTTTGTAATTGAAATTCTCATTTTTAGTTTCGCTTCCCAGAAACCTGCCAGCTGGTTTGCCTACCAAAGGGCCTGGCACCTACAAAGGGCTGCCTGGGGAGCTGTGGGTCACCATCCCTGGAGGTGTTCCAGAGCAGTGGGGATGTGGCACTGAGGGACGTGGGCAGAGGGCATGGTGGGGGTGGGTTGGAGGTGGGCTGGGGGATCTGAGAGGTCTTTTCCAGCCTTCCTGATTCTATGGTTCTATAATGCTGTGGTTTGGGCGTTATTGCTAAGTAATGAGGCTGAGGAATGGTTGCAGAAACAGCAAGATATGATTCAATGAAAAGCATTCTGAAAATCGGGAATGTCATTTTATTTTTTAAAACATTTACAGTTTTGAAAAAACCCACACCTAAAACTAGATATATATATTTTTGCTTTTAGCAGACATAGTGCTCACACAATTCCAATGCTGTCCCGACTCTTGTATCATACATGTGTTACTTCTTATTACTTCTGTACAGCATTTGAAAGCATCAACTATATTACCACTTCTTTATCGTAAGGAATTCCTTACAGTACTTGAAGAGAGCATACAAACAGTAGGGGGAATGGCTTTTTAGGAGGCTGGATAGTGATAGGACAAGGAGTGTATGGGTTTAAACTGAGACAGGGGAGGTTTAGGTTGGATATGAGGAGGAAGTTTTTCACACAGAGGGTGGTGAGGCACTGGAACAGGTTGCCCAAGGAGGCTGTGGATGCCCCATCCCTGCAGGCATTCAAGGCCAGGCTGGATGTGGCTCTGGGCAGCCTGGTCTGCTGGTTGGTGACCTGCACATAGCAGGGGGCCGGAACTGGATGAGCATTGAGGTCCTTTGCAACCCAGGCCATTCTGTGATTCTATGATTCTATGAAAAGAGACCCCTCCTATACAGATAAGAATATTTCAGGACATTCCATATTGTCTGCTTTTTTTTTCTCATGACCAAGAAGCTGTGCCTGGCTGGTTGTTTCTGCAGCAGAGCAATAGAGGAGCCAGCAGAAGAAGCCCTACCTTGCAAGCCCAGTGGTGCAAGGTGCAGCCAGCTGTGTAGAGCCATCCAGGAAAAGCATTGCGTCCCCTGCCAACGTGCTGCAGGTGTGTGGGGAGCTTCCCGTGGGCATCTCTCATTAGTTGAGGCAGCATGGTCAGTGTGAGCCTGGCTGCAATGCCGCCCACTGGCCTGGGCCCGCCGTGCCCCGCAGCTCTGCCCAGGCTCCTGCCCTGCCCTCAGCACTTGCTTTTCCATAGATATATTTGTGCTTCACACTTGGCTACACCTCCCCTGGATACGAACGTGAAGCTGTACGTTTTCCAACTCCTCATGTGGCACGCCTTGCCGTTAGCTCATTCTTTCTGCTGGATAGAACTTCAGTACATTAAAAAAAGGATTAGTATGTGCAAGCACAAAAAAAAATCGGAATACTGTAGAGCACTTAATTGGCCAACTGCCGTCAAGCATTTCAGCTTGCATCTTCCCAGCGACTTGCACCGTATTGTTAGAGGAGAATAAATCGTTTGACACAACCAGGTTTTAGAAAAATATGTGAAAACCGCTCAGGCAAAAAATCAGTTGAAATGTATGAAATTTTCCATCTGAGCGCTCTCTGCTAAGAGAAAATATTTCAGCGAGGTGCAATATTTAATCTTGTTTTCAAATAAATAGTTTGCTATATCAAATCGCTCAGGGTGTGATTTTTTAAAACGCCATGTAATTTTATTTCAGTTTTAAGGTTTGCACCAAGAAGAGCCAGCAAACGTTGGTGTTAGGAATAATCCTGCTGCAGTTGGGTTGTATACAGCACATGCACAAGTTTAAATCTCCAAAACAGATGGAAATTTGCAGATGTGGCTAACGCAGAGCTTGCTTTTATACAAAGCTTTCCCACCCCATAACCCATACGAGATGCTTTCCCTTGTTTGTAGTGTAGGCAGCTGAAGGTTTGCCCCGCAGGAGGAAGGAGGGATCAAGGCACTGCTGGGCACATCAGCAGGGACACCTGAGGTCCCTCTGAGCACCTCACTGCTGGGGATGGATGAAGGACCACTTCTGCAGAAGGTCAGTGTGTGTAGAGGTTTTCTTACAGACTCTGCTTCTTGGGCAGAGATTTAACTATAAAAAAAAAAGCAGCACGTCCTACCTGAAGGATAGAGCATTTTGCTAATTAAGTAATTAAAACTCTAGGGGTTTTGCAGCACATACGGGCATGTAGCACAAGTTATGGCTCATTAAAGTCCTGATCCTGAAAGCTGCTGAGAACAGGAGACATTTCAGTGAGCGGAGCAATCTTTTGCTCTGAACTTTTATGATCCATAGGAAAACAGTACTGTATCTGACATCTGTATGTGGCCAATACAGTGAAACAGTAAGTGGCTCCACAGGCATTCTCTTAATTGTTAGCTGTCATATTGTGACTAAATTAGGCATTAAATTAAGGTTCAAGAGAGATTAAATTGTGACCTGAGGTGTAGTAAAGTCATACTAAGCAATTAAATATAAAACCCGTTGTTTATGGGAATAAAAAGAAGAACTCGTGTTGCTTTATTTGTAGGATTCAATTTGTTCTTCTTAGGATAGATTAAGAAAATACAAAAGTAACTTCTGAATGTGTATGGTTTGTGTTTATTCTCTCAAAGGAACAGTAAATGGAGGAGCTTCTGGGTTCCAAAAGCTTTCCCATGACCCTCCAGCTGCTTCTGCAACACTCCCCTCTGGCCCCAGGTAGCAATCAGGGGCCTCATTAAGAAAACCCCTGTGCACAGCTGGCTGCCTTCAGTTCCGTGGATCTTAGAAGTTGTATTTATTTGATTTGGTACTTTTTTTTCCCCTGTATATATAGGAAAATGTTTGTTTTCTTTGGTTTGGCAGCTTTATTTTGTTTGGTTTTATCATTGCTTTGAGGACTTTACTATCAAGTGTGTTTTCTGGTCCCTTTGCAGGCAGGTTAGTATATGCACGAGGCTCAGTTCTCCTTAATGGCTAAAAAAAGGATGGTCCCAGACCATCAGGGCAGGAGCACTAACAGAAAGGCTGTGCCTATGTGAGCGCTGCAGCTGAAGATCCAACACTTTCCATTTTCTTTTCTTCTGAGGCTGAATATGACATAGATAAGGAATGCGGCATGAACTTCAATGATCAAAACACATAGTGGACTTTAATCCTTTAGATGCTGTCAGAAGAAAACTGGACAACTTTGGATGAAGTTGGTACTTAATTGAGCAATGTCTACTCTGGAATAGATCTGGGAGGTTTCTGGTTCCCTGTCTGTGCTCAGCTCATTGGACCACATTTCCTCGCTGCCTCAAATAAGCAGTTCTACAGCTTGCTTGTTTAAAGCCCTTTTGTTCCTCTTCCTCTACTTCTTATTTATAAGAACATTAAATTAAGCATTTGCTTTAAATTAAATCATGTAACCTCGTAGTATACTTTCCACTTCAGCAAGTATTATTAAATAAACCTTGTCATATAAACAATTAAAGAGCAAATTCAGGCATATTCTAGACATCGAGCACTGAACATATGCAAGCAAATGTAATTGTATACATAGCAAAATAAATGATGAAATTAGATAATTAAAGACCATACCCAAGCACACGGCCATCACACAAGAGCTGATACATAAGAAATCCATGAGACCAGATCTCAAACTGCAGACCTGAGCAGATGATGCTGTGCCTCGCACAGCAAAAACCTCCTGCATGCTATGGGCATGAAATAGCTTAATTACAATTCATTTAGGAAAATTAGGCTGTGCATTACTCAGAGATCTGAAAGCAGTATGGGCGTTTGAAGAGCAGGCATCGATCCCATCCTCAGTAAATGGGGGAGAACTCTGGGGGTCTGATGGGGGGATGCTGACCACGGCTGTGGGTCCTCAGGGCTTGGAATGAGAATGTGGTAATTTTTGTCAGTTTCTGAGTCCAATCTTGGGCTAATCTGTTCTTTTTGCAAATCCAAGATCTTGTGGCATTGGAAATTGGAGCAAAATTGAATAAATTTTGCAGAATTCTTGGGTGGTGAATGACATGCACCTTTTTCCTTCAGGTCTGTCGATCATGCTTCCATTGGATCTAAACTCACTTGCTCTGCTTTTCACTTGATCAAAATTGTAAACTTCGTGTATTGTGTTTCTCTGGGTTGGTTTCTGCAGACTTAGGTAACACTATTTTATTCTTCCTACATTGAGACTGAATTGCATGCCATTCTCATAAAGGTTTTGAGGCTAAATGCTCCAACATTCCTGCTGCTTGTAGTATATTTTTTTCTCTGCTGTTTCCTCACTGACCTTTTTTAAGAGTGACTTTGGGCTCCCTGTTCTGTTTGCAAGAGACTTCTGCATTTCACCACTCCACGGTGGCTCCTGGTAAGTATTCCCCTTGATGTGCTCCTGTCCTCCCAGCCTTTCCTCCTCCCACACGGCATGCTGTTCCCTTTCTTTTGCTTCCACACCACGACTGCTTCCCAGCAGCCCAGTGCTGGGAGCTGGTTTCCCTTTGGCATGTAAATAAAGCTACACTTCTCCCAGTAAGGAGCTCTGTCTGGCATTGTGTGCCAGTAACGCTCATCCACACAGCGATGAGTTCAAGTTCCACATTGTGTGCAGGGTACTTTCTTTTGCAATAGGGAAGGTGCTCACACTGCAATTAGTCCTCTCCTTCCCTCCTTGCCAGCCTTTTGTAACTCTGTCTTTGCTAGTTTCTCATCTCTCCAGACCAAACCTCAAGGTAACTTTTTGGAATCCATTTAATGTGACTGTCCTCCCATCCTCCAGCTCTGCATAAAATTAGCCTGTCCTGCAGCTGCCACTGTAAATGATGTGGCATTAGAGCAATATTTGGAAAGATGTGTCTGGAGTTCACTATTCTGGTCAGATGAGTGGGGAACATGCTTTCGCATTTTAATTTGAAATTCAGTGAATATTTTGAATGCCACAGCATGTCTATAACATTATTTAAAAGATCCTGTGCACTCAGGCATGTAATGATTGACATTGGCTGTAACTTGATGCAATGTTGCACTGTTTTAATTCTTTTCGGGGCAGTGTTATCTTTGATCACTTCGCATTCACTGGAAAAATCCCACAATTGCAATCCCACATTATGTTTCAGTGAGGATGCCAAGTTCTCTCTGGTACGTAGCTATTCAAGGCACTTTGTCCACCCTCAGGCTGCTCATTAAAGTGATGGCAGTTTCTATTTTAATGAATAAGGTAGAGTGCAAATTCCCAACTTCATTCACAGACCTTGAATGGTAAAAAGGAGCGGGCTCTTTTTTCAGTTCCCAACTTCTTTGTTTTCTTGGAAATTGTGTAAATGTGTTCATAACTATGGCCGTCACTCCGTGTGCATGCAAAAAACATCCAAGTTACAAGCTTTTAGCTCGTGTCTATGGCTTAGATCGCTTAAAACTTCATTCTGCAGACGGTTCCCCGCTCCATATTTCATTTCTAGACACAGTTCTGTGTCCAGATTGTGAGATGTAAGAGTAGGAAGACGTCTTGCTTGGGAGGCTTAGTTCTCTCTTTGATTCTCTTATTCCCCCACTAGTGCTCGGTACTGTGCCAGAAAGTCTCAGTGCAAAAATATCATTTCTTGCTAGCAGTGACTGCCATTTAAGAGACTGCAGTTGCCCACAGTTGCACAGCAGAAACACGAAAGCTGCTGCACATTTCTTCCACGGCTAAAATAGAGCACTTTAAGGTAAAGCAACAGTGTGTGGGAATGAGACGTGTTCTCAGAGCTGACAGTCTGCAGCCCTTCCTCTGGGCTCTGCTGCTGCTTGCTTTGCCACGAACCCCCTTCCTTCTGAGGACCAACCAGCTGCCCATTGCCCAAAGTCTGGGAAGAGATGTGGCTGCCAAGGTGATGATTTGAAGTGGTGCTGAATTGCTCCTTGGAGCTGGATTGAGGAGTGCATGGGCTGTTTGCTGAGCCCACATTTACTGGGCTCTGCATTGCCCCTACAATCACTATTTTTCCTTTTTTTTCAACATGTATTTGTTTTCATGGATTTTTCTTACCAGAGGACCTAGGGGGTACACAGAGAAGATAATCCAGAAAAAAAAAAAACCTTTCTTCTTTCCAGTTCCATTGAGTCACTTGCACACCGTGGAAGCCTTCACCTCCTTCCTGAGGGTTTGGGACTCCACAGCTCCCAAGAGCAATAATTTTCTCCTGATCATGGTGTTTGGGTAAAACCCATGCTTGGCTGTGAAACGTGACTTACACAGGCACATCTGAGTCAATAATCTCAAATAATGAACCCAATTGGTGGGATTCCCCCCACGTTTTCACCATGTCATTAGCTACCATGCAAAATGATCTTTACTTCAGGCATAGATACTGCAATGCCTTTATGATCTGGGGTGAGCAGTGGTTGCTGTGTACCCAGATGTGCCGTGCCACCACAACGCCATTTGCTCCAGCCGCACTGCAGACCCCTTGCATAACACTTTGGCTGTCCCTTGGGAGGCTTCTCATGATGAAACACGATCCCTGGCTCGGCTTCAAATCTGCTGGTATTAAAAATTAAATAATAGTTGGAGGTGGTTATTTTTCTGTAGCGGTAGCTCAGGGGATCCGACAAAGGCAACCACTCTGTGGCCTTTTTCTCTTGAGCGTCCTCAGCACAAAGATTTTGTGTTCGGAATTTTAAATTACAAGTGGATGATTTTCTGTGTAGTGCAATAGATATTGCTCTCTTTCCTAGATCTGCACAAATGGCACAAACCGAATAAGCCCAGGAGGCTTAAACAAATAACCAACGCATAGGTGTGCAGAACTTGAGCTTTTTAAAGAGCAAACACATCATCGCAAGGACCGCGGTCTTAGCAGTATATCACCCCTAACATGCAAAACAGGTAGATCATTGAATTTGAAAAAAAGATGTAATTGCACCTCAAGGGCAAATAAATTCCTCCTTGCTGCTTGGGTTGGTCGCATTCCTTCCTGGAGCTGAGGCATCAGGACCAGTTGTGCTGAACGACACTTGAGCTAGTAGGGAAAACACATCCTGCAGTATTTGATGCTCTTGCTGGGCTTCTAGTGTAACATGAGAGAAATCATAGTCACGCCATTGCTGGGGTGGGGTAGGATTAGAGCCCTGTGTTGGTCCCCTCTGTGCCACGCAGCTCTCTCCACTTTCTACGTCTCCATTAATGGTTTTCAAAAGCTGTGGGCGAAAGGAGTATCAAAATGCCTTGGCCATGTTCTGTTTCTCAATCTTTTTACTGCAGGATTATATATACCTTGTTTCTATTTGATTTTGTTTGCTTTGTTTCCCTACATCCTCCGCTGGCTTTTAGTACGACAGAATAATTTTAGTTGTACTTTCTTGCCATGCTCTGTGCTAATCTGCTGATTTTTGCAGCCACAGCGTTGCCAGTCAGCGCTGCAGTCTACAGCCTTTCTCCTTTACTGGGTTTTTAGCAGGGTATTTTATTGCCTGTCGTTACCATTCATTGTGGCTTTATGCGCTGTGCTCACTGCTCATGCCTCCTCCTGGGCTGTGTCACCAGGAGCTCGTGAGCATCCCATCCACAGCTCTGCCTGCTTCTCCTAACATCGCTGGCCGCGAAACGTTCAATTCCTCATAAAAGTGCTGTAAGTTTGGGGAGCCTTGGGACCTGTCAAGTGTTTGGTGTTGTACTAATGGAATGCCGGAGGAAATTTCAGTGTTTCATTCAAATGCCAGTTTAAGTAATGATTATTTACTAAGAACGTGTTAAATTTCTTATAGCCTGCTTATGAGCATTTCTCAATTTTTACTTACTTGTCAGTGCCCCCTTCCTGGAAGCATTCAAGGCCAAGATGGATGGGGCTTGCAGCAACCTGGTGTACAGCAAGGTGTCCCAGCCTATAGCAGGGGTTGGAACTAGGTGATCTTAATGGTCCCTTCCAACCCAAACCATTCTATGATTCTGTGATTAACAGCACATGGATGTGGGCCAACCCCAAACCTTTATCTGCATTTCCTCAAAGCTTTGGTGGCTCATGTAAAGCAGAACTTGACTTTAAATAAAATTAAGGTGAAATCACCCTGGGTGATTTCTTTTCTTTTAGTAGCTTGCATAATTGCGGATACTTTCTTCTAGTCTGAGTTGTTTTGGGGATGGTTAAATCAAATCCTTGGGAAAATATTTAAGCTATATCAAAGTAGGGGTTTATTACCAAAAACCAAATGCAGCAATAAAAAACAACAACCAAAACTTTTTAATCCAGATAATGCCTAACACAATGTTTGTCGCCCACAGATACATGGGCAAGTGTTACCCATCAGCCCATCAGTATTGCCTCTGGTCACAGAGAAGTACAGCTGAGGCCGGCAGGCAAAAGGCAGCCTGAGGTTGCCTGTGCTGTGCTGCTTTTTCAGTGCTGCTGTCTGGTTTGTAGCTGGACTTAAACAGAGATATGTGTGTATGAATAAGAGCATGCATAAATCTTTGCCTGACTCTACTCAGCAAAAGGAAAATGGATTGTTTCCTGGAGCAACACCTGCATGTTTTTATCAGCATTTTTGAAATAAATAAGTCATTCACTCTGAACTTTGTAGTGAGACAATTTATGTCTTTAGAATGTAGTGTTCTTCTGAAGCAAGCCAGTGTGTGGAATAGGGAGCATGGGAGCAGCCTGCTGAGTGCCCCCTCCCTGCACTGCCCTGGCTGCAGTGAGATCACCTGCAAGTCAGCTCCTGGTGCTGCAAACAGACATCCTACACAGCCCGACCTCCGTGGGAGCCGAGTGCTCAACTGGACCTCGAGTACTCATCTGTCTGAGCTTTCCCTTATTCATTCTACAAATGAAACCGGTTGTAATGTAAATTGTAGAATGAATCTTTCTGTGGCTTAAGATCCTGTAACTTAAACCTCCTAGGCTGCTTATCTGCCTTCTGCCACCTACCTACAGTTTATCCAGTGCACTCGGCATCCTTGATTGTTCCTTGCATATAAATTTCAATCATACCCACAGGGTACCTCTGTTCTATAATAGCTTGCATTGTGAGCAATTTAGCAGGAGAACCGTTCTGCCCAAACAGTGAGTGAGACATTTGCTATTGGGAAAAGCAAAACCCTTGGGAAGTGCCATGCATATTCCTATCATAACTCCGTAATAAGGCAATTGTATTGAAATTAAAATAGAGATTGAGAGATTTATCTCCCCTTTCAGTCACACGGTATCACAGAGCTGTCCGGGAGCTCTAAGCAAAGCAATCCAACATATGCAAAATCAGCTGTCTCAGGAAGTCGGGCGGATTGGCTAACGATCGCTTGATACCTTCTACAAAAGTCATTAAAATTCTTCCTTATCTCAACAGAATAACTTTGCACTGTACTAATCTTATTACACCCCAGTCATTCTGTCTCTCTGCCAGTCAGGTTGTGCACAACGGCTGCTCTGTGATTCTGTGGCTGCCTCATCCCACTAATGCATGGCCCCGAGGCAGCCCCTTGCACAGCTTTCTGGAGCATTGCAGGTGCTGCTGCTGGAGCTCCCCTGCAGGAGGAAGAACTGGAAATGGTCACTGGTAGGGTGTTCACATACACTACAAACCTCAAGGTTAACTGAAGACCTGAGTAAGACATAAAGTCTGTGGCGTAGCAATGCTTTGAAAGAGAGGGAGTAGTAAACTCTGTCTTCCACTTGCACTCACATTTTCTGTCCTTGATATTAGAGAAGAGAAAACATGGACAGAATCATAGAATCACGAGGTTGGAAAAGACCTCCAAGATCATCCAGTCTAACCATCCACCTACCACCAGTATTTCCCACTAACCCAATACCTCAGTACAATATCTATGTGTTCCTTGAACAGCTCCAGGGTCGGTTTCTCCACCCCCCTTCCCAGCCCATTCTAGCACCCAATTACTCTCTTGGAGAAAAAATATTTCCAGACATCCAACCTGAATTTCCTCTGCCACAACTTGAGACATTCCCTCTCGTCCTATCACTAGTTAGAGAGCAGAGGCCAACCCCACACTTCACCATAAGCTCCATGCAGGCAGTCAGAGAGAGTGAAAAAAAAGAGTGAAAAAAACACAACATCCATATTGTTTTTAATTAAAAGAGACTTGTAAGTGTCAACGTGATTTAGCAGCCCTCACCATGCAGCAGCACTGTCAGAAGGAAGGCAGCCTGCCCTCATCACTGAGGGGGACAGCAGGAGCTTTCTTAGGGTGGTGTAAGCTAAGGAAGTCTCATGAAAGTCCTCCAAAACCTGAGAGATGTATTCACTGGTTCCTACTGCTATTAGAAATCAACAAGAAGGATTATGCTTAAAATCTATTGCTAGTGATTTCCTTTAATAAAGTTAAGGAGATTTCTCTCCGTAATACTCATCATGTGCTTCCTGAAGTTCATTCTATTATTGTCCTCTCTAGTACTTCCACAATGTCTCCTTATTATTTATGGAAAAGGGAGTTCTGGTCTGAAATACGTCAGAGAGCATTTAGGGAGGAAGTAGAGGCTGGGATACCCTGCTAAGGCGGGGGGAGAGCATGGCAAATGTCCTGGGCAGGTCAGCAATAGAGGGACAGTGCACAGCTAACTTGTTGTAACAATCCTTTCCAGTCTGACCTGTTTTCATATCAAAGTGAAAATCCAAGCAAAATATGAAATACGTCTTCGTGTTAAAACTAGAAGTGGTTCACTATGAAATAAAAAGTCTGAATTTGAAGCAGACAATGCCAAAATCAAGGAGGAGATTCCAGGGAATGGTAGTCTCCTTTTTCCTAGCATCTTTGACAGGAAATTCCCACAGCACAGGACTTTGATCATCCAAAGGCCTCCAAATTAGGGTGCTTCCATAAGAGATCAGTTACCAGCTCAAATCAGCATTATAAATTCAGTTTGGACCAACCACTCTAAGGTAAGTGTACTTACTGGGAAGCTCTGGAGCACTTCTCTGCAGCCAATCTGCCTTGTGAAACTGGGAGAACAGTAGAAATTTCCACATTGTAGAAAATACGTGGAGAAAGTGAGGGTGGATTTATGGCCTGATGGCAGGGCATTTGCTCAGGATAAACCTGAAGGCCTGCCTCTTTCCAGCTTCATAAAGATGCATTAACATTAACACATTGAGATGATGTCTCAGAAAATCTGTAGAGTGCTCTGTGCACATTCCTTATACAACCAGCCCTCCCAATAAAGCCCAGAACAGCCCTTCCCAATGCTGCTCCTTCTGATATTACCACCCTGTATTCACTGCCCTCAGGGTGAGGTTCCTGAGCTCAGTTGGAGCAGCCTGCAGGGACAGACCTTCATGCTTTTACTGTGTGCCTCCACTCAGGGACTTTCTGAAACTATTCTCCAGCTTCCCTTCACCTTCTGCAGAAAAATAGGATAATGCCCTTTGTCTTAACCTATACATTTAGAGACAGGGATGATTTCAGCATGATTTTCAAAGCCAAACTGTAAAGGAAGATGGGTTTCTTATTTTTTAAGCTCTCATTAGCAGTAATCCCTCTGCACACAAATGAGGCTGAAGTCTCAGCGTGAAGCATCATGAAATTGAGCAGCAAGAGAAAGTCCATATCTGGAGACGTTAGTGTCTAATTGTGAAAAAATACAACATCTACAGTGGGAATTTGGACCTGAATTGGCTCCTAGAGCAACCAGTAACAGCTAGGCCCTGTGCTGGGAGCCACAGCCTGTATGGATCTGTAGCTGTTCTTGCAGGCATCTCAGAGTGCTCCACGCCTGCTTGTTTCTTTCCCTACCAGGTAGAACAGGCAATATTTCTTATCTCTGCCTTTAACCAGCTCTAATCTGCTTCTGTGGAAATCAGTGGCAAAACTCCTGGCTTCAGTGAAGCACAAGCACAGCCAAAGTGTGCTATAAACACAAGGCAGCTGTAATTACATTTGCTTGCTCGCTGCACAGTGTCTGTGCAGAACTTTCCCTTTGTCCCAGGAGCGACACTTTGTCCTCAAATCAATACAATCGATACCTTTATAAAAGATTTGCTGATGTTTGGGTGACACATAAAATTAGATCCTGTGATGAACAGCGCTGTGATGTGCCAGCTTTGCTGCATTACTGTGCATCAGGCCCTTCCTTCCTCGCCCACTTACAAGTAACTGTAGCTGGCAATAATGAAGACTAAAAATTACAGTTAAAAGAATAATGTCTTCCAGAAATAAACTGCAAACTGCTCCTATTTTGCTCCCACCTAAGCACTAGGTGTCATTTCCAAATGGGCTTCAACTGCAATTGTAGACGTGCCACAACACCTGAGGAGTTTCTATTCCAGCTTTTGTGGGCTCTGGAAGTATTCAGGGACAGAGGAGCTCACAAATGGGGTTGCTTTCCATTCTGACTGGGTTGTTTCTACTGTGTAGGTTAATTAGACTTATTTTCCAACTTCTAAACTTTTGTAGCATCTTACTGCACTTTCATAGATTTTCCTCTCAGCAGATTGTGTTTCACTGTGCAGTGTCTCTGCATTAATTTATTATCACATGTTCTTCTCATTCTGCTGTCCTGTTGGGGGCTGGCGAGGTGGCACAGGGACAGGGATTGCTTGGGGAGCTCCTGCAAGGAGCCATGCTCAGGGCTTTGTCACAGCAGAATCTGGCTTTGTTTCTCTTGTTGTAAATTGGAGTGGAAGATCCTTATCACAACTTCATAGCTAGAACTGCAGGCCAGCATGGCCGTGTGAAACACTGCTTAGTTTGGCTTTGAGTATACTTGCACATAATTAAATCTCTGACCTGAAGCAGTCCTTTTGTTTTGAAAGAACTAAGTGTTTCTTTAAGAACTATGTCATATTTAATTTCATCTCATCACAGCAGTGCCCCACTGAGTGTAAACAAGAAAGAAAGAAGGCAATTTCATTTGCTTCTGTTCTGCATGAAAATGAATCGAATGTAAAAAAATTGAGGTTTTTTTTTTAAATTCAGTTCTGTAACATCAGAAGAAACAAATAGACCTGTGAAATGTGTGCTGACCTTCACTGGAAAAAGTCTTTTAGAAAACATACATATGCAAGGGTTTATATTTGTTCATCTTTCTATACAGACGTGCAAACTTCTGCATTCTTCGTGATAGAGACTCGGAGGTAGAAGCAGAGAGAAAAGCTGAGGGATTTGCTGTAGCAAGGCTTCAGACCAACCTGTGTACGGGTGGTTCTCAGCAGGTGCTGTTCATCAGACTTAACAAATACGTTTCTTTGAAGTAAAATTCTTGCTGCTGTTCACGGTACAGGGAGGCAGCAGTTAGGGCATTCACTCATTTAATTATCCTACACGTGTGTTAAAAAGGGCAGGGATACTTCATTTAGCAGAACTCAGTGCTTAACAAAACTCTGAGTTCCTCCATAAGATATTTTTGTCTTGTTAAACACTCATTTCCCCCTTCCTACCTGCAAACGGCACAGAAGGACTCAGAGAACTCAATATCCTTATGGTTCCTATGACAATGGAATACCTCCTCTTGTTCCATCTGGGCTCAATTAGCATTTTTGTGTTCTTACTGAAAAGCCTGAGATGAGAGTTCAGCTAATGAAGTAATTAGGAAATACCCACCTCTTTCTTTGACTGCCTTGGGGGAATTTGCCAACACACAACAGCGTGGTGCCCCTGTCTGCACTGTCACCTGCTGGGTGCTATGGACAGACAGGGGGAGTGCTGTGCTGTGCAGGGGGCTTGCACTGATACACGTGCTACAGAAAGCACTCTGCTGCTTCAGTGTCATATCGACACGTCAGCGTGAGGAACTGCTGTGCAAAGAACTAATGTGTCATCCTTTCTGCTCCATCGAGGCCATGGCTGGTTTCCATCCCTCGGTAAATCCAGGAACGGGGAGATGAAGGTGCGTGCCCAAAGCAGGTGGGAGCAGCATGTCAGTGAGATTTCCCACACGAAGGGCTCTCGCCCAACACCATTCCCACCTTCAGCCCCGGGGGGGTATGGATCCATCCTAAGAACGATGTCTGGGTTGCCCTATGGGACGGAGCCTCGCTGCCGTCCTTCTGACCAGCACACAGCCATGGCACATTTCATACCTCACTGCAAACACTGGAATTACACGCTTTAGCTGAAAGACAGCCAAAATGTCTGAAAGGCTCATTGTTTCCCAAGTAATATTTTCAATACGAATTGAGCTGAATGGTTCTTGAAAACAATTGTGTATTAAACTCCAGCAAATACAGACGCAGCCCCGGCCCACACAGGCTAGCATGAGCAGCAGCGTGACCCCAGGAAAGCACAATGAAAGGCTCTATTTTTGTGAGCGCTGCTGACCTTGCGTGTCTGTTGGAGAACTGTTCAATCTCCTGTTCAGGATGTATAAAATTAATATACCTAAGGGGGAGGATGTTATTAGGAGTTAGCTCGGAAATGCTACAGGAAATGCTGCGGATAGATGGCTGAAATTACCCTGTAGACATTGTTCAAGCAGATCTGTGTTTAAAATTAAACTTGCAAGAAAACCTTTCTACCAGTTAGTCACCAACAAAATAAGTATCTATTGATTGTATCTCCGTTTGTTACGTCTTAATAAAAGAACGGGTTTTAAAACTACATAAAAGAACAAGGGGGGAAGAGCGTTAGAAGTGTTATTAACATATTAAAAGATAACCACAATGGATATAATAAAATGCATTATTCACGAGGCATGATAGCAAAACTCAGTGAGAGTGTCTTTGCCCCTGTAAGTTCTTAACATCACTGAAAAGAATTATCTCTCTTCATCTATTTTCTGCTGCACGGCTTTACCTCAAAAGCCATACATTATTCCCCCAATCTATTTCATTGAGTGAGATAATTATCTATGCATGGATGCTTTAGCATGAAAGACATCTCCCAGGAAGTACAACTTTCCCGTTTATTTATTTCTTTTAAACAAAGGGGCTAAAAGAAAGGTGTGTGGGGGAAGGAAATAAGGATCGGTGCCTAAAACATAGCTAATGACATGCTAATGTGCACAAATGAATATTGAAAGAACTCAAACATCGCTTTGAAATTAATTATACCACTCCCTTTGTCCTGTAGAAATGGGAGATTAAAACCTGTACAGCGATGTTTACTATGTTTAATTTTCAATTGTTTCTTTGATGTAACAGATAGAAAGGTTTGCACCTGCAAAGCAAAAAGGCTGTGAACAGATTGCAAACATTCTGCAAACACTTCATCAAGAATTTCAGTTGTCAGCCTTCCCGAGCACAAGGGAGCCTTGATGATATCTTTGTGTGCCTTTGACTCCTTTTGATTAATAAATGCAAACAAATTTCGCTCAGTAACCTCTGGTTGCAATCTATGCATGACAATTAGGGACAACCTCTGGTGAAGGGATGCGCTGAAGGCTGCTCCCCCTTCCTCTCCCACACAATAAATAGTTGACGTTTAATGCTTTTTGACAATTAGAGAATGAAATCTTTTGTACTTGTGCAGGCCTGGCTACCGTTCATTAGTCTGTTCCCAGCGATGAAAGATCAGTGTTTGTTGGGGTATTACAGCACTTTGGGTGAACAAGCTTTTTTTTCCTCCTTTTCTTTTGCTGATGCTGCTTCGCCACGTTATGGAGGCTTGGAGTGCAAATACTGCTTTCTCTGCTGAACAATGATGTGTGTTGCACCAGCATGACAGATCTCAGAGGGAGCAACTGGAAACTTGCATGGAGCACTGAGTGTTGGTTCACCTTGTGGGTCCACCTCAGAAATAGGACTAAAACTGTTAAATGGAAAGTGCCTGCAAGCCTGGGCAAGCAGCAGCACCTGTCTGCATTTACTCCTGTGCTTTTGGAGTAAAAAGAATGGGAAATAACAACGTTACAGATGGGTAAGGCAAATATAATCCAAGTATGACCCCAAAAACGAGTGGCTCAACAACCAAACCTCTTGGAAAGCCAGCTGTAAAAGCTGCTCTGGCCTCACGTGGCAGCAATGCTCCAGCTGCTCAGATGGGGTAGGACGAACACGTGTGTCTAATTGGAGACCCTGCTGCGGGTCTGGAAATGGCACATGCAGTACCTGTGCTTGGGATCTGGGGGACAAGGGATGAACGGTGTCGTCAGCAGGGAGAGCCTGGCTGGAGGGTCTCAGCTGCAGGCAGGACTTCACGTGCTATTTGTAGAGAAATTGTAATTAAAAGCTTATATTAAATTAATCAAGTCATTTTTAAAAGAGGATATAAATGGCAAATATAATAAAAAACCAGTTCTTGTCCTCTGGTACCGCACGCCTTGCTAACCTGATATCTTTCTCTGATAGGGTAACTGATTTTCTTGACAAAGCAAATGCAATAGGGCTCATCTTTATGGACATCAGTGAAGCATTTGATATAGCACCACATGGGAAATTATCAGTGGCTCTGGAGGCAGCGGAGATTAGTGGGAAAAGGGAAAGGTTGATAAGGAACAAGCAACAGGTGGAATGAAAACGGATAGCATTCAAAGGAAAGGCAGCGAGTCGGAAGGAGGTCACCCCCAGAAGTCCCCAAAGACCGGTCCTGACACTGCCTTGTTTCATATTTCCACAAATGACCTTGGGCAGGAGGCCCCACTAACATACTTTGCAAATGGAACAGCATTAGAAGCATCATCAGCACCATCAGGATCTTGCTAGGTTGCGTGCAAGGAATTTAGGATGGGAAAAGCACAAAGTGGATAAGCTCTTCTCATCCACCTCCCTTCAACCCCGTGCATGGTTGTTTTGGGCCTCTTTCACAACGACACAGGACATCACAGAGGATGTGATGCCAGATGCCATCTCAGTGCCAGAGATACACCTGGCTGCTGCCGGGCTGTGCCACAGCAGCTGCAGCCATCCTGCAGCATCACAGCAGGGCAGGTGCTGCATCCCACGTGCTGCGCAGCGCCGCGTGCAGTCTGCCCTCCCAACCTCTGCGCTTTCCTTTTTATTTCATTTTTTTTTTTTTTTTTAATGGAAGCATGAGTTAGGAGGATTGGTGCCTGTAACATTTGCCAGACGTTGCATGGAAGTGGTAACACATGCTGAGAGCCTTGTATATCTCACAGATGTTTAAAATAATCCTAGCTCTAATAACTCACCGTGTTTTCCTACCTTCCAGTACCTTCCAGGTTAAAATAGCTCTATTCTCTGCTACTTGGTAGGGATTAAGAGAAATTAGATTGACATTTTACATCAAAGATATTTTAAGTTACAAATGACCTCAAGAAACTCATAATTTTCTGAAGGTGAAGCATCATTAGTTGCCCAAGTTCTATAAATCTGCAATGATGAGTCTTTGGGAATCCATACGTTTGAACCAGTTCTTCCCTGGGCAGAACTGAAGATTTAGCAGAGAGAGTTTTCCCCAGTTGTTGGAGGTGATGAGGGGGAAGAGCGGACATAGACTGAGGTTTGTCAGCACCAGTCTCACCAGGACGGGTCCTGAGTCCCTCCCAGGTCACTGCTCACCACCCTGCTGCCTAAAACCATCAGCGCATCAGTGCACTTTTCTTCCTGTTTTTTGGGCACGAAATATTTTATATAACTGATGAAAAGAATTCAGAAGTTAAAAGCGTCCTTCATTTTAGTTGCCCCTTTAGCTGTTACTGACCCCCTCAGCCTCCACCCATAGCCTTTGTGTCGTAGCATCTGTTCACAGCAGGAAGGTGCTGACAGGAGCTGCTGGTGCCTGGGCACTACAAGGAGCAGAGCACAGAGCAGGAGTGGTGCCCAGCATGACACAGCAATGGGCCAGGAGCTGCAGGACCACCATGGGGTTTGCCTTCATGCAGTTCATGTGTACGGTCCTTATGTGCAGCTCTTAATAATACCCAGCTAATACGGTTGGGGCAGATCTATTTATTCTCTGTTATTCAATACCCAAGTAACTACAGCTGGGGCATTTAATGAGTTCTTTAGAAAAAATCTGCCATGAGCCACACATTCTCGCATATCTCAAGCTTTATTTCATTCACTTAATGGACTCCAGCCTATGCTCTGGTAGTTAAAAATCTTCCATTACTATCACTCCAGCATTTTTACTGCTTTTTTTTATTTGCTCAATCATTTCACAGTCCAGTTGCTCAGTTGTGGTCAGGTGGGCTATAAAATATTCCTGTAACAAGTTCAATCTCTGCACCATCTCCGGCCTCCATCTATAATGACTTTGCACCATTGTGAGTTTCTCCCAAATCACCGCTTTCAAAAACTAACAAATCTTCCTCTCCAGACAAACACACATCCCAAACACATCCCTCACTTTCCCAGCGACTCCGAAACAGCAATAGCACTTAATACACTTGGTTGTTCTGTCCCACTTGGCAGGATTTCATTTAGAATGATCTAAATTAGAATAAATGAGAATTTTGCGGTAGCTGAGCACCAATTCACCCAGCTGCATGCCTGTACTCTTGGCTATTCTCAGGACTGTTGTTCCACAATCCTATTTTCCTTTGCATCTCTTCATCCCCATTTAGAGTGGCTGGGGGGTGGCACCACTGCTGGTGCTGGGCATCCTTGAGCACCCTTGTGGGGAATGTGTGCTTTGCAGGGGCATGAGCTGTTGGCTCCAGTCCTGCCCCAGTCCCAAAATCTGCCCTGCCGATCCTGCTCTGTGGAATAACACAAGTCCAAGACATGCATAATAAGAGTTTCAGGGGAGGTTCAGATTGGATATTAGGAAAAATTTCTTCTTAGAAAGAGTGGTGAGGCATTAGCACAGGCTGCCCAGAATGTGGTGGAGTCACCGTCCTTGGAGGTGTTCAAGAAACTCTTAGATGTGGTACTAAGGAACATGGTTTAGTGGGGAAATGTTGGTAGTAGGTGAATGGTTGGACTGGATGATCTTGGAGATCTTTTCCAACCTTGGAAATCCAAGGGAATCCAACCTTGGTGATTCTATGATTCTATGAGGTGGGGGAGTCCCTGTCCCTGGAGGGAACCATGGAGATGTGGCACTGAGGGACATGGTCAGTGGACATGGTGGGAGTGGGTTGAAGGTGGACTTAGGGATCATAGAAATCTTTTCCAGCCTTAATGATTCTGTGAGGGTTATCATTCATGACACAACCCAAAGGTATGGAGCTGACAGCAGATTTGGGGACTTTCAGGAGGTTCTTGTTTGCTCCATGAGCTCTGAGCCTCTGGGTATTCCCCGTTGAGGTGTGAGAAGACATTTCTTTTAATGGAAACAGATTCCCATGTACTCACGTGAGATAAAAATCAGGAGATTTATAAACCATATACTGAGGAGCATAATGAAGCTGTGGCTGTGGGTTTCTGCCATGAAGCTCATGAGGGGAAGCAGTATCCAGTGCCCTGGAAGCTGAGGGACGTGGCACTGTGCCTGCTCCTGCCCTGCAGCACCACTGACACCAGAAAGAGCATGCTGCAAGGCTGCACCTTTCTGCAACAGCTGCAATCCCAGTGAGGAGGACAGTGGAGCCACCAAGTCTCTAAGCCCACAGAAATCTTGAATAAGGCAAGTTACTCTGCTCCGTGCCTTGCATTCAGATACTCCCCTGAGCCAGACCCTGCATCAGGCTGGCAGCTCCTTCAGGGCTGCCTCATTGATTTACCTGGGGCTGTAATTCGGAGCAGGGTTACCATACCCATGGGGTTATGTGGTTCGCTGCCCCAGCCTGGCTCACCTGGCTGCCTCCAAGCTGTTCTCTGTGGCTCCTTCCAGTCCTGTCCCACAGGCAAACATCCTCCCTGCTCCATTACGCATCTTGTACCTCTCCTGGAAGCAATACCTATAGAAGTCAGCGCTTTGGTGATTTATGTAATTAAAATATGATGAATCAAGCCATTAACATTCACCAGCGTTGGTACACATGTTCACAAGCACACAACTTGTCTCCAACTGCGCCTGCCCCATCATCCCGCAATGACCTTGTTTTATTGCTTCAGCTTTTACTCCGTATCAGAAAATTATGAATAGCGGAACAAACTGAAGAGTGGAATTAAAAACAAGAGCGCCTGGTATATTTTTCTGCTTGTATTTACTTTGTCACTTCAAAATGACAGCCTTGAAATTCCTGCGTGATCTTCAGCGTGTTCCGAAAATGACAGCTACCATAATTCAAATTTACTGCCGTATTTTTTTTTTACTAGTAATGAAGTTGTAAATGCAGCATTTCTTTCATTACCTATTCATTAAAGATATGACATGAAAACAGAGTTACCATGGAAATGGCTCTGTGAATTCTGAGTACATAATAAGAATTTCATTGTTTACACTACAGCATAGATAACTGATGGGTGTTGTTGTTGCTGGTAAAGTCTTATTTAGCCTCGGGAATGCTTGTAAGGGGAAAAAGGTTATGCAATTGGTCTTCTGCTAAGTGCCTGCACACAGGCAGAGCTCTGTGAAGCCATCAGTGCAAAAGAGTTTTGTGATGAAAAGGAGTGAATACGCAGCGAGCTTTACATCTCTGAGCATCGTTTAGAGCTGAATATTTAAACATTCAGAACAGAGATAGCCTCGTTTTGTTAATAGTCTCATTGCAGGTCTAATGCATACATCTCTCATATCAATAAATTTGCATAAGTAAAACTTAGTTCTCACACCTAACGTGAAAACAATAGGTTTCAGTAGCATCAAAGTGTCAAATTTGATTATAACAACATCAACAGCGGGGAAAAATGTGAAGGTGCTACAGGTCTTGTTTTTGTAGCAAGACCTGCAATTTAAAATGAGCTAATGGACATCAGGAGAGCGTCTTCTGCCACTGTAACACAGGCTGTACTTTTGTGCTGGACTGCTCATGTGAAAAGCATTGGTTCTATACATGGTTCTGTACATCACAGGACTGGGAATATTGTTAAATAACGCAATGCCATGTGGGCACTTCGTCAGCGGAGGTCAAAGTGATGGTAAACATCACTTACAGTACAAAGTTTCTAATCCAGTCCCACACAGCTCTCCAGAACCACACCAAAAAGGCTTGTGCCCTGCTAAGGATAAACGAATCTGGCTCCTCGTTTGTGCCACAACCTCTGAATGCCTACTTTTCACTTGAAAATTTGTTTGTTCTAGGGAATGAGCCACAAAGGGAAGTGTTACAGATGCTGCGCTACAAGATAGAGATGGTATCTCCTTTGTGCCTTAAATAAATATCTAGCTGATCTCAGTTCTAAACAACAGAAGACAGGCACCTGCACAAAGATGGGAAGGCTGAATGGCGCTGAGCATGCCCTGACATCAGCATGAAGATTCCTGGTGGCAACGAATGCCCCGAATGGAGCTGTTTGATTTGCACCAGCACTCCACAGCCCCAGAGTCATTTAGACGAGGCAGCGCTAATCACTCCTCATTGCAGCTGATTGGCAGAATCACACTAATGACATCCCTGAAGCCGCCTTCGTGCTCATCCTGCAGGATCCTTTGCAGGAGAAGCAGTTCCTCCAATCCCTCCCAGTGCCAGCAATGAGCGCTCCGTCTTCCTGCTCCCTGCCCTGTGCGGGCAGCCCACACTGGCTTTGATTTCAGTATATTTGGTAAGTTCAGGGAATAATCAGAGATGGTAGCTGTCAGACATAAGCACTTAAAGCAATGAGGCTGCAAAGAGCATCAGGTGGGTCACCTGTGTGCCCAAAGCAGCTCGCGGTGTCTCCCACGAGCTTCCCGCTGTAGTGCAGCGATAACCCCATTAAATCTGTCTTTATGAATAATTTGATACTGCCAGCAGTCTGAGGGGCAGCCACAGACCTCAGTTATTGCATAGTATTAATAATAATTTTCTAGACGAGGATTAGAGTATTATTCCTCAACGTATCTGAAACTACTTCAGGAGAGATTCAGGCAGTGTAGGCACTGTGTGCCACTGCTGCACGATTCACAATAACTCAGGACTGCCCTGGAGACTACACTTCATCCCATTGAGCAGGAAAAGCTGGATAAAATACAGAGATGCTCTCCTGCTCTCTGCAAGTTCTTTGCAGAGACAGTGGTGAGATGCTGGAACAGCTGCCCAGAGAGGTTGTGGATGCCCTGTCCCTAGAGGTGTTCAAGGCCAGGTTGGATGAGGCCCTGGATGTGGAGGTTGGTGGCCCTGCATGTGGCAGGGGGGTTGGAACTTCATGATCCTTGAGGTCCCTTCCAACCCTGACCATTCTGTGATTCTATGATTCTGTGCTCCTGGTGAGAACTATCATCCTCCTGTTGTTAGGAGGGATCCTGCTGTGCACCTGTGGCTCTCGGTGCCCATCACAGAATCACAGAATCACAGAATCACAGAATCACAGAAACACCAAGGTTGGCAAAGACCTACAAGATCATCCAGTCCAACCATCCGCCTATCACCAATAGTTCTCACTAAAGAGATCGCACCTCTCTTGCTGCATGCAGAGATGTGCTGCAGCTTCAGCTCAGCTCAGTCAAGCTTTTCACATCTTGCTGTCGATTACCCAATGAAATGTTGCTCAGAGTTTTGGAGCTGCTGAGTTTAATGATCTCGATAGTGTTTTAACTTTGCAGAGCATCTGCACCCCAGGTGAAATCACTGTGCTTTGCTGGTTGAATCACTACTGCAATGGAGCAAAAGAGAAGTATTGTGGTCTTCCCTTCTGCTGGAAGCAGCAGCCTGTGTTCTCCTTCTCATAAAGTGTTATCAGACACGAAGCAAACGGGAAGATTAAAAAGGAGAAATACTTTAACAATCAGTGGACTGCTCATCATCTTAAATGCAAAGCCTTGTGCAGCAGGCTACATTTCAGCCCTAAATTGCTCGTTCAGCTCTTGTTTTATTTTAACATGTAATTCTTTCAAGTACTGTAAACCACTTTTACTGGTTCTACACAGCAAATTCTTCTGATTAGAAACAAAACCAGAAAGACAAAGCATTCTTCATCCACCTCCTGAGAGGACCAGTATGCCCTGCATGCTCCTCATTGCAGAAAACTTACTCTGGGATGGATAGATGAGACCAGAGCTGTATGAATAACATTTCACATTTCACTGTATGTTGCAGTTTGGGTTTTCCAGGCTCATTTTCTACACAGCAGGGACCATTTGCACATAATATCCTTGCTGCTGGACTGCGACCATTTATGCTACATAAAGTTAAGCAGCTGTTAGAGAGCCCTCAGCAATGGAGTTTTATGAAAGAAGTGCTGACACACTTTTAATTGGAGCATCAGATGCCACGGGAGCAGAAGTACTTTGTGTATCTTGTTTTGCAGCTTGCAGTGCCCAACATATAGGAAATGACCAGCTTTATTTTTAATGCATATTATAGCTTATTTCCAACTGTTGAGTTGTGGGGACCAGGAGCCTTGCTTGCTCTTAAAGATGTTATTAGAAATTTGAGGAAATTGATTATCTAAAGAGCAGGCAGGTTCTTACAGCTTGGGGATAAACACAATTCCTTGCTGCCAGGATGGTTTGGGTGGTTTTTTTTCTAACATTTATTAAACCTGCAAGGAAACGTTCTGGCTAAAAGCAGTGTTGGCCATTTTCTGAGTGCCGTATGTCTCTTACAGAAAAATTCATTATAATAACAGAGTGACTGGGCTGACTGTATTTGTGTAAGACAACGCTCTCTGGAGATACCAGAGGGGTAACACAATAAATGCACAACATCCTGATAGAAATAAAGGTATTGATCTGATGGATGTTGCAGCCAAAGGACTACATGTTGTCAGGGTGTAATGAAATCTTGTTGTTTGGGCTTCAGAGCCATTGCACTGCTGATCACTGTGATCAGAAATTACATCTGATGCTTTAGAAGATGCCATCAGCCTCCTTGTTTTTTTTTTTTTCTTCTGTCTCATCCAAATGTTCATTTTTGTCTCAAAATATTCCACAGAATAGTGGAAATAAAGGTTTTCCCTCCTGCTTTTGTCCTGTTTGACAGGAGCTGAGGTGGTGGTTCATCAGTGCAGTAAATCTGGCATGAAAACTCCTGATACTGAATCCAAAATGCCTCAGGCAAATGATGCAAAATGCTGATTCAATACAAACCGACTCTAATAGTTCAAATTTATTTGAAATTTGTTGATAGATTATAGCATAATGTTTTTTGTTTTTTGTTTTAGGGTTGGTTTGTTTTTTTTTTTTTTTTTTTTTTCTGAATCAGATATTATCTGTGCTCCCACAGATAAAGCTGACATTAAAAAGCATAAAAACAGCATGAACTTCATGGCATCTAGTTTAGCTTCTCGAAGACAAGTGTGGCCACGAGCCCACTGCTATTGCAGGGCAGCTGTACAGGAGAACCTCGGCATCAAACAAAATATATGACAGAGAGAAGGGGTTGTGGAGGGACATCAGGTGCCCCCTCCATTCCTGCACAGCCTCTCAGATGATGCCCGTGGTGCAGTGCAGCTCCCATTATCCCAAGAGCATCACTTCCCCTGGCTTTCCTTCCTCGCTCCTACACGTGAGCTTGGTTTCTATGTGGCTCTATCTGCAGCTACGCCCAATTGCACGGTTTGGACATAGATGAATGACTGCCTGAAAGTTTCAGAGGGAAAAGACCATCCTTAGCTGCTGCTGGTGTCTTCCTCCCCTCCCAGCCTTGCTTTATTAGCACATGAGTGTCCTTCGCTGCTATTTCACTTGAAATCAATCTCCTCAGCACTGATTGCTGTGTCAGATTCCCCTCTGTAGGCAAGCTTGCCGAACACTTTTATCGTGCAGCCCGCAGGCAGACGGTCCCACAAAGAACTCTCTGGATTGATCTCAAGGTCACAGGTCCTAATAGCTTCTCAGGATGGCTGCACGCTCTGTCACACATTTACTTTGAACTCAATCTTGCTTTGGAATTAAAGCTCGCTCGGCTTTAGCACTGGGCCTTTGGTAAAAGATGCTGTTGCTTGTAAAGGACTACTCTGCAGGTTCCTCTGGAGCTTGTTGCTTGTCTGAGGAGAGAGTCCTGGCACCAGGAAAATTCTGAAGTCAGGCACCTGTCTCAGCCTTCTGAAAACAAGAAAACAAACAGCGTGGTTTTCATCCATCAGCATAAATAAATGTAAGCATGACTTCTCCTGAGTTCCATCCTGAATCCCAGAGTGGCTGAGGTTGGCAGGACCAGAGGAGCCTCTCTGGGCAGCGCTTGCGATCGTCATTTAATTATGATTGTCAGTTAATGCTGTACTGCTTTTGTTTGTGGATTTTGAATGTCCTTGGATCAATTCACTTCTGCAGAATGCGTCTTTCTTTGGAGGCACCACTACAGTTTTAAAAATAGGAAGTGTTTAAACCTCTTACATGTCCTCGAGTGGATTAAAAGATCAAGGCCTGGTGCAGATTTGCCAACGAGCTTCACATGGATGCAGTAAAGTACCGAAGCTGGACTTTTTGTGTGGTCCTTCACCAGATCCCCTGGTTCACAGATGGCAGGGCCTTCACTAAAGCCAATCTCATGTATGGAGTGACTGAGTTCTGGGCAGCTGCTGGCATCCCCAGGGGAACTGGTGGCTTACTGGGGTGTCCCTCTATCATGACTTTCTCCCCCACCCCTCTTCTAATTTGGTGTAATTTGTTTCTCTTTGTCCTACATGCCTTTGTTCAAGCCCACTTGTGATTATCTCAATACACGTAACAGTAGGTTGTCCATCTGCTTTATCATACATCTTTGTTACTACTTCTTACGTGTGTAACTGTCAGATAAAGGAAAATAGGAAACATTTATCTCTGGAGTCCTTTAAGATACTCTTATTGTTTTATTACACATAGAGCATTATCTTCTTGTTGTTTAGGGTCATTTTAAGATACAGTGCACCTCACCTTCACGTTCTGCACATTGCAGGCTTTTGTGTGTGACCTTTCAACGGTAATAAAGAGAGAAGTTTCAAGATCACTTCCACTTCTGCTCTGTATTTTTCATCTTGAGCCACGCTCTTCCCGTTTATGGCAAGATAATTTTCATAGCAACCACTTTTCATACAACATCATGCAAATGAAAGTTGTACTGCATCGTCCCCAAACCGCTCTCACCGAGTTGAGTAGTAGCCGTAATGGAAATGTTGCAAGAAGAAAGTGTGAGGTGGAGGATGGGGAAGGAGAGGCTGCTGGGGTGTGAGAGGTGAGAGATGTTGTAGAGATGCTGTACAGCAAGGCAGAAGAATGACAGATGGAGGATGGCTGCAAGTGGTGTAGAAAGCAAGTGGTAAATGGAGACTTTGAACGTCACATGTTCTGGGTTTGCTGACCAAGATGCAGGGAACACTCACTTAGTTTAAGGCATTACCAAATAATTCAATATTAAATTTTCATCAAAATGAGAACGAACAAGAATTATGTTCAGATTGACTGAATGCTTTGATCAAGATAAGGGGAACAGGTTATATATTTTTCAAGTTTAGCACAAACGCTGGTGTGAGTCCATTCCCATTGTGCCAGGCATGCTGCCACTCTAAAAGAACACACAAACTCACCCATGGAGGTCATGGTAGATAGGTTAAGGTATTGAACATACTGTGTAGACATGTAGATATGGCAACCAAGGCTTCCTTCTGGATAGGAGAAGAAAAGAAATCCTTTCTAAGATTGCTCCTGGGGCACTTCTAGACACAAAAGTCCATGAGAAGACTCCTATTACCTTCCACTCCCTTCTCCTGGAGAACTGCTGTATTAACACTCACAGTAAGAGTTCTCACAGAGGAAACGTGAGTTATAAGCCCTAATGCAAAACACATCAGACACTCAGTAGTTAAACTTACAGGTAAATAGTGTGTTTTAGAAGAAGGTTGGGGTGGGAAAATTAGCAGGAGGGCATGTCAGACCTACAAGCATAATGTAATCCCTTTGTGCATTTGCAGCACAGTACTGTCTTTAGTTAACACGTCCACGTGCTGTTTTCTCCAAAGAGCTCTGAATACACAGACCTGATTGCAAGGGCAAATCCCATCTTGCTTTTCAATACCAGCAGTGCTACTGGAGCTGTTTCTCACTGACTTTGCAGGCACTGTTGCAGCTAGAGTCTTTTCCCATGTTTGATATATTAATCTAAAATGCAAAATACTTTCCAGTGTACTTTGTAATTCTACCTATTCAGTTCAAAACCAATTTACTCATTTAAAATTGTGGATGCTTAGAAATGGCCTTGCGCCTTGCTTGACCTATTTAGCTTTTTACATTCCCTCTACATTAGAAGATGCTAATTGCCATACCTCTTAAAACACAGCGGGATACCTTTAACATTTTCTCTGGAGGTACCTAAATTGTGAAGTCTCTGGAGGCCTCAACTCTTCTGCATCAAAGAGAAAGAGAACCTGAGGTGATGTCGGCTCTCTGTCTAAAGTAACTCATCAAGGTACCTGCACTGCAGTGCAACAGGCCTAACCCCCAGCCCAGGGATGGCTCAGAATAATGGGAAAGCGACTTTTCCCCAGCACACTGCTGCATGCCAGCTAGCCTGGGGTAACAATCCGTGGAGGCACTCCTGATCTATGTCCTTTCCAAGGCAGCATCTTGCTGTAGGTTAGCGTAAAGCCAATGAGGGCTCAGTTAACGCAAATTATGGTGTATGTGATGTGCACTCGGAGTGTGCAGATAGACCAGCTGATGTATGGTAACTTACTTACCTGATGTAATTTGTTGTTTGTGTGCCTGAGCCCTTGTAGTCTACAGTAATGAGGTTTTAAAAAGATGGATGCTACCTCAGCTCCAAGGTCTGTTGGAAAAGTTGTGTATTTATTTCTGATGTCTCTTTCCACAGCAGAGCCGGTGTTTATCAACAAGTCATCATCACTGCTCGCCAGCTCTCAGCTGCATTCGGCTGCATTTGGCCCATGTACAGCAGCCATCCTTTTATTCACCAATGACTTTGATGTATTTTAGGAGAGAAATGCAAATGTTAGGAATCTGAGCATTCTAGTGTTTGTATATATGCCAGATTTTGCATGTTTAATTGACACAAAGTGTGCTGCTATTAGGAGGCAGGTAGCTGACTGAGTGTCAGACCTGTAACTGATGTGGTTTGTTCTTTGGACCTTTGTTGGTGCTCTGTATGCACATCCCAGTGCTTGGTGAATGCCCTGTCCCTGCGTTTGGCACAGGCGTGTCCTTCAGAGAGCTCCTCAAGGAAGATGGAGACATCCAAATCCCACATCTTCAGCCTAAGTTCAAACCTCATGAAGTTTGAAATGTACTCCACTGTGATCATATAATACCCATTCATGGATTGAAAGGGCAAGACATCCAAACTAGTCCCTTTAGGAACAGTTTCCACTACTGGAATGTGCAGTTACAATGAATGTCTTCCATAATTTATCTAGCAGCATGTTGTTCTTCACTGTTCTTTAAACTCAGCCTTTCTGCATCTGCAGTACGAAGGAGTCGAAGTGACTACACAATGGACTGAACACATGCTTGGGATGTTTCATTCTAAAAATCTGGGTTTTTCAAATTATTTACACTTCAGACTGAAAAAATAGCAACATTACTATAGCATTAGATTAAATTTCCCCAGGTTAATGGGCTCAGTGTCAGGAATGAATAATCACAAGTGCGTTGCCAATGGAGAGACCATAAAGGCACGTTCCTTTCACAATATATTGTACTGCATGAATATATTAAAATATTTTCCCAGTGTAAAAAGAACGGAAATAGCCTTTTGTTTTCCCCTTTTCACAGCAAATGCTCCTGTCATTCCTGGCATAATGAATTTCTTGAATCAGTACCAGCCAGTTTTTATCCTTTCTTCAAGACCCAGAGGCCACTGGAAAAATCTTTCACATGGCTACACTTGCTGAATATATTTAGCCAGTAAATTATTTGTCTTCTGAAGTAGAAGAACCAATACTCATTTATGTTCTAAAAATGGTTTGTTTAACTTACTTTATGAGTTAGGTCTGCAAAAGTAGCAAAGCCAAGGGACATTTAATTAAGTTATATTTGCTTTTTCATGATCTTTTAGCTTTAGATTATAAATCTCAAATCAATGAGTACTTAATTTCCTCATATAGCATTAAAAGTAATTGCTTCATAAATTCGTTTTAGTAATCCAAATATTTGCACAGAATGCAGCACAAAGAAGTTGTTTCCTTGATGAGGCTTCTCACTTCCCTTATCCCTGTTGGAAACAATTGGAGTTTGCTCATTTGGGGTCCAGTTCTTTATGCTGCAGAAGGCTCTGAATACCACTGGTGGTGACGCTATTAAATATCGATGTCATGCAGATTTAATTTTTTTGTCATTGATTTCCTTGGCACTTGAATTACAGTGAACTTCTCTCTAAACTTCTGGCAAACAGAATCCCGTGAGTGTGTCCAGAATCCTGTGCAGAGCCCTACAGCAGCCAGTAGTTGCAGATACTTCTGCTTCCTTTCCAAAATGCGAGTCCAGATGTGAAATATGTGTTCAGGTCTTTGTGTATTAGATATTGCGCTCTTGGAGCCGAGTTTCCATGTAGCAACATGGAGCAGAGAAATTCTTCCTGCATCACTCACTGCGGCAATGTCCCATTTGTGTAGGGAACCAGATGTTCAAGAACTTACTCATGAACCATCCCAATGCACTCAGATTGAGAAGTACGTATAATGCATGTATGTATTGAGTCCTGCTTGATTCTAATTACTTGTTAGCGAGCGTTGTTATTTTTCCCAAATAGGTGATTATTTTACTGTGTTGTGGGCAGTATGCTGAAAATCGTGGCCATTTAAAAAAAAACCAACAAACACAGCACAAAACGTTGCAATGGTCTGACCCACATGCAGCTCCACGTGAGTGCTTTTCAATTAAAGGCTTCTGATTATGTTTTCTGATCGAAAGAGGAAAAAGCTGCCAGCGGCTGTTGTCAGGAAAGGGTCGTCTTTCCAAGTTGCTGCAAGGCTCAGGTGCTGCCTGTTGCCACACCGTGAGCAGCTCCCAGGTGGGCTGCACTGCACTTTGCATCGCTTCTGCAGCCACAGGGCTGAAAGTTGTGGAGGTAACACTGCGGAGGACTGGAGCCCATGAGAAACAGCTGAACTCCAGCATCATCTGCTTTGTGGTGATCCTCTGGCATGAAAAGACGGAGCGCATCCCAAAAGGCAGCCGAGCAGTGGGAGGCACACCTGAGATCCACCTGGCGGGATCCACTTGGAGCTGATGCAGCACTTCCTGAGATGTGCACAGTGTCACACAGTTTTCTCTGGCTGGGCTCGCAGGAGCTGCTGCAGGCATTCCTGTGCAACAGACAAAATCTCCAGCAGAACGAGCAGCAGTCTGGTCAAAGTGAAGGGGAATTGAGGAGGAGGATGCAGAGGAGGAGGAAGGTGAGAGCGGCGTGGCCATCATTTCCTTGTGCCTGGAAAAGGCTTTACAAAGGCAGTGCTTTATTTCTTTAACACAGACGTGGGTGGTGAGGAGGGGTTGGAGAAAGAGGCCTGGGGTTAGAAGCAACTGTTATATTGGAGGAAGATCTCCATTGGAGTGCAATGGAATAATCAAGATTTATTTATAAAATATTGCTATTAAATAAACATTACAGAAACTTTTGAATATCAAGCTTATTTATAGCTTTAGGCGTGAAAACCCACATTAGTATGTTGAATTATACGAGTTCACTGCTGCCTGCTAGCTGACAGCACGTCAAATTATTTGCAAATATTTTCTGGAACAGTAACCTTGAAGGATGCCAGCACCATTCAGCGTAACCTTATCATGAGACGGGAACCGAGTGATGAGATGAGGACTGAGGATACAGAGTTTTTAGCAGCAAGCGACCTCTGACTCGCTGCCTAAAAACAGAGTGCACGTGGTACCTCCCTCGGCTGAAGAAGATGCTTTTTTGTCTCTGACATTTGCACTGATTCTGTGCACGGGGTTTGGAAGATGGTGTGAGTGATGTCTAGATGAGAAACTGCTCTGGGCAGGAATTTGAGAGTACATTAGTCACATTTAAGTGGGTTTATCTCCTCCAGCCTGCAATACCAAGCTTCTGTGAAAATTATGTAATCATTTTAACAAAGTGTTCTGTAATTGACATGAAAAAGGCAAAGGAAAATAAAAATGAATTTCTCCGTAAGCAGGAAGGTTCATTCATTTTAACTGCAGTCTGCAAGAGGGAAAAGGGGAAAAACATCCCAAATGCAGGCTTTTTATGGAAATTGTGGCCTCGTTGAAATTATAAGCTTTCTGCTATTTAAATGAATAATGTTCCCTAACACAGACTATTTTCTCATTTAAAAGTCTGTTGGGGTATAATTTCATCCTTTTACTGTCTGCTGTGTTTTAACTTACAGCAGCCTGACTAAATATTGTATTTTCCATCCATCAAAAATCGTCGGTCTAGTTTGTGCAACAAGCATTTGTTGCTCAATTAGAGGGCTCTGACGCTGAAATGCAGCGTTCTCCACCAAAGCATAGAAGGCACTTGTCACGTGCAGAGCAGGTGGCACAAAAATGCCCGTTTTGTTGCCTGGCAATATCCAGCAACCCTGCCGCCCACCTTGGTGCACGGGGAGCAGTGGGAGGGCAGATAGGAGCCCAAGGCCCTGCTCGTGTCTGCTGGGCAGGATTCAGGGAGACAGCTCAGGTGCCAGGATACCCGTCCTCCCCAAAAGGGAAGGGCCGAGGGGATGGCAGGATGCATCTCCAGCCCAACCTGCAACGGCCACCAAAGCCCATCCAAGCCCTGGTGGTACACTGATTGGACTGGAGGGCTTCTATGAGTGCAGAGCATCTTCACACCAGCAAATTCAGCCCTTCCATCTCACAAGCAGGGATTTACACATCCTGCGTGCTCCCAGATCTGCAGTCACAGCTCCCAAACCTGCTCTAGAAATAATGAGATGTGAGTAAATACACGCACTCGGCTTTCTTTGCCTTCCAAGATATTTAGGATGCACTTGGGTCACATCTTTGTGTTTTTATCCGTAGCTCTGGTGACTTGTCATCACTTTATAGCTGTTATTAAAACAAGTGCTGAGGTTCTCATGTACTCACCTGGCCAGGAGCTGGCTCTCTGAGGAGCATACCATGGGGCTCATGGTAACATCACGGGAGCAGCAACTTGCAGCATAAATTACCTGCAATCACCAAATCTGCTGAGGGCATCTTCATTAAGCAGAAGGACAGAGTCATGAAAGATATTTTATGACAAACAAAAACTATCTTGCCTCAAAGATGGAGTTAACCTTGACGATTTAGTGTGAGTCTTCTAAGGAGCAATAAAAGTGCTTGCCTACTTTATGTTGGCCTGTCTGTGCTTTAGATGCTGGTGCTGATGCACGCTCTGTCCATTCTTATGATGTTTCCAGTGTTGAGGCCAAGTGGTGCATGCAGTTTTTACATACAGGGGACTACAGCTCTGGCACCTCTGTTAGAGCAAGGCAGGAGCTCCCAGCCTGGTTCTGCTGGGGGCAGAACTTCATGGTGGTCTCACCATACAGGAAGCCTCAGATCCTGGTGACTCAGAAAGAAAACAACTGGAATCAAAACATCTGTTGAAAAAAGCACTTAAATGTAGGATTGGTATTTGGGGGCCATCATTAGCAACGTTCAAGCTTGAGTTTGCTCTGCATTGAAGACATGGGCATTGTGGAAAAAAATGTTCTTTTTAGTCCTTCTGTGCATTTTCTCCCCCACAAAACCCTTCCCAGCTCATGATTTTTTTTTGTTTTTAGAAAGAAGGAAAAAACCCACAGCTGCAAATGGCCGTGGTGGACGTGGTGCCACTTTGAGAGGGCTTTCCAAGCAGCTTCACAAAATGCTCCTCCCAGCATCTTATATGGTCTCGTACAGTGTGTGGACAACCACTTGCTAAGAAAACTGAAATCTTTGTCATCTACTTGGGCTGACAATCCCTACGTACATAGGACTAGGGAAGAGCAGCAGAAAATCAGTTGCACCAAGAGATAGGACTGGGGCAGTTGGGAAACAAGAGCAGAGCAAGAGCACAGAGGCTGCACAAAGCACTGCCAGCACCAGAGTGGTTTCTCTACATTGAGTTTTCATCACAGCTCTGACCAAATCCCTCCCAGCCAGAGCTGCTGTCCCTGGAATACCCTCCCCATCCTTCCCAGGGCTGCTAAGCAATGGAGTGCCTGCTCATGTCAGGTTTGTTTAGTATGGTCCTGGTGCTCTGGGAGATGTTTCTGATTTGCTGTGTCTCTGCAGACTGCAGGTAGCCAACCTGGATAACACATGAACCCCTCTGGAGCTGGACAAACCCTGCTGCTGTTCTTGCCCCTGAGGTTTCACGTTGCTGAGCAGATACAGTGGGTGACTGACCTCGTTAGCTTGGCCCTAATTGCTCACATTTTGGTGTGACAGTGGTCTCATCTTGCCAATGCCATTGGTGTGACCAAATGTCATCTGGGTGCTCCTCAGACAAGGGGAGGTAATTGCCTTTAAATGGCCACAACACATAGCTTAATGGTATTTATTGAGTTCCAGCCTGAAATCTTACTCTGCTTTTGCTTATTGTCATTGCTCCCAGCAGTTTGTTTCACCTCTTATCTCACTAATATGAAGTTTGAATAAAGCCTCTTAAGAAGCAGCCCAAGTACGTGATGAATAGCAGCCTTAGGAGGCCACAACCGAGTCCTTTCATTTTTGCCTTCTTTATTTTCTATTGTTTGTACTTAAGGATACATTATAGGGTTTATGGGCCAAATTCATCCTATTCAAATGAAGTTACCTCAGAGACACGCTTGGCTCTGTTGCTTAAAAAAAAATAGATAATCCCAAACAGCAGGATAATTTTATGACCGCTAATTACATTTGTTGCTATGCAAGCTAAGATAATGATAAGAGTAATCGTATCTCATGCTTCAGGGCATACGCTCATCACCTGTGGACGTCAGGAAGGAATTTTTCTCCCCATGTACAGAACTGTTCAATTAACGAGATGTATTGTGGTGGGTTTGTTTTCTTTCTGTTTTCTTCCTCTGAAGCATCATCTATTAGCTGCAGCCGGAATAGGTACAACAGATTAGATTAACAGGCAGTCTGATCCAATATGGGTATTCCTAAATCCCCATCCTGGTAGGTGAAATCAGCGGAGAAAAAAAGAATATGCAATACTCTGTGATTTGGAAACAGATAGTGTTTGAAATCTGAATTTCCACCTGTAACCAAAGTCATGAACGCAGCAGCACTGAGCTTTCAGCTACAGGTCACATACAAACCAGTGCCACGAGTGTCCCTGTGTGAGCAAACTATGTGAGCTCCTCTCTTTTGACTCTGTGAGTAGCATCTGCATTCAACACCACTGTGTCCCGAGGATTATGTTTGTGGCTACCCGTCACGTTGCATTAGAATAGCCAGCCTCAGCCAGAAAAGCAATTGAAAGGCATTGGAAATCTGCCTCGCTGCCCACATCCAGGGAATAAGCTCTCTGATAATCCTAATAGAGAAGATCAAATTTGCCAAGAAAATAGAAGAGATTGTTTGTATTTTGCTCCATTCTCTTCAACTATCTTTCTGCTCCTTACAAGACTTAATCAACAGCTAATAAACCTCAGCTTCTCTGTGCACAACAGAGTATTGTCTTTCTCGTACTTGTGTTGGGACTGGGATTTATCTGTTATTGACTTCATCCCTTTCCCGGCCTTCCCTTTTGTTTGGGCCCCATTCCCCTTTTCTCACTAGTGCCTGCTTTATTTTTATCTCCAGTAAAGCAGCTCTGCCATTTAATTAGTAGATTGGCCTCTACCTGAAGCTAAATGAAATGTAATCTCCCGTCGACCTGCGTGCGAGGTGGCAAATCCATGTCTGAAAGGTTTCAACGTTTGTCTTTGCTCATTCTGGGACAAAATGAGAAAACTCCTTGTTTAGTTTCACAGAGAATATTCTGGAAACAAAACGGTTTGGGATCTGTCAAAACTTGTTGGGTTTTTGTTTTATGTTTGAAGCATGGAAATGAACTGAACAAAAAGATACCGTTTCAAAGCAAGTCACAGCTCTGCATTAATTCCAGTGGCTTGGGGCAGTGAAAAACCCAATAGTACGGTATTCAGATAGAGCTTTTGATGGCAGATGAGAAGATGGACTCCTCAAAACCTAAACCAGCTCTGTTTTTTGATACCACACCTCAACACTACACCAGTGAGAAGCCCCCTCCCACGGTGCTCAGCATCCCTAAGCTCTGCACCAGCATCACCTGGATAAGTGCTCTTGATTCCTTTGGAGAAGAAAGGCATCACCTCCTAATTGAATAGCACAGGTCAGTGTAAGCTGTGACAGCTTATTTTCATCGACGAGCCCGCATTGCACAAACACTTATCTGTCAGCATTCAGCTGCTTTCGTTCCAGGCAAAATGACTTGCTTACTGTCCAATCTGGCGTGCTGGCAGTGCAGGAATGCTAACAGCCAGCTCTTTGTGTTCACCTGCAGCTTTATTCCCTTCATCAGTAATTGCTAAAAAGACAAGGGAAATTTTTTATACGTTGATTCTGGAATTATATCACAGCAGTGCTTTTCTTTGATCGATATTGCTCAATGTTTTCTGTAGCTTGGAACAGCATAAAAATTATGCTCTTGAAAATTATACAAATGCCTCAGCCTAACTCGACTAATTCCAGAAACTACTGTCATGACAAGTCATGCTCATCAGATTCCTTGCTAGTTGTCCAAAAATAGTTGATGAAACTATCGTGCTTCCATCAAAAGCAATGACAAAATTCTCACTCCCATTGGGAACTTAACATTGCAGGGTACTATCAGCGAAGACTTATTAGGACATTGAGGGAAATTTGTCCTTGGCTGAGACTTTCCCATCTAAAAATTCTTTCACAAAGAAATCATTTGAATGAGTTAATGCAAGCATTGACCCAATGGTTTTATCCATGTAGTTTCAGATCCGCAGCATCATAAATGCAGATGCTCACAGGGCTTTGTCACAGGAAGATGCTGTCAGTCTGATCCGAGCTGTAGGCTGCTGAGGCTGAGTGTGGCCAGGAGTGCAACTCAACCCGAAGAGCTCAGCTGCAAAGGATGAATGCCCATCTCTTTGTGTTGTTCTCCAAGCTCAAAACAACAGGAGCTCCATACAGTTCCCCTTACCTTTTGCAGTAATTCTGATCAAAAACACTGTATTTGACCCAGCTCTTGTTTTTAGGATTGCACTGCAAGTAGAGAACACGGAGTTAGTTGTGGCACATGGAGGAAGAGAAGCAATTAGAACAGTTAGGAGGGAAGAGTGAATATGGGCCTGGGAGTGAGGTGACTGATAGAAAACACCAAAGAAAAATGAATCTACCTCTGCAACAAGAGCTAAGAGATCATGGGGGACTTCAAGGAAGTGGAAGGTGGCAAGAACAGCAGGAGCAGTTGACTTCAGTGTAAGAATTTAAGCAGAATTTCAGAAGAGGAATGGAAGGAAAGCAAAGAGGAGAAAGACAGCTCGCAGACTTTGGTTTCAAAGGGGAAGGAAAAAGAGTGAATTTAGCACTAGAAAGAGAAAATAAAAGAGCCAAGTGGGAGAGCCAAAGTGCAGGGGAAGTAGAGGAGTTGGGACTAAGGTGACACTGAAGTTACAGGTCTTTGAAGTGGGAAGGCCAGTACAGCTACCAGCCCTGACAAAGAAAGTCTGTCAGGAGGAAGGAAAGCAGCTTTGTTCCAGAGAAACCAGATCTGAGATAACAGCAAGACATTAAGGATGAAAAGAGAGCTGAGGGAGAGCTGGAGCTGAGAGAGAAAAGAAAAGAGTAAATTGGACAATGTAGAAGGAGGCCTTGGGATCGTTAGCATTAAACCCTGACTTCTCAGGAGAGTTCGCACTGAAGCAGTGACTGCATCCTTTTTTATTTTATTTTATTTTATTTTATTTTATTTTATTTTATTTTATTTTATTTTATTTTATCTGGTGATTAAGAGCAAAGATAGGATGAGAGATAAGGCTACTTATCTACTCTAGCTACAAGGAAAGCTGTTCTGTTTGTCCAGCTCCATCATCAGACACCGAGGAGCAGCAAAAATGCTGGAACAGCACTAGATTGCATAGAAAAGGAAAATCATACAAAATAAAAAATAATCTATATATAATCTACAATTTACATGTGGCAACAAACCAACGCCTGAAGAGCAGCTGGGAGCATCCGTTTTCTTCTTCTCCTACATGGGAAGTGCCAGTGCCCAGATTCAGGCAGCACTGTGGATGCTGACATGCTAAATGGTAATTGCTGGGCACTGGGCTCCTGCGTACACCCACATGTATTACATTCTGATGTTTAATGTTCACAAACCATTAGATACATGTATATTTATGGTTTGATAATCAGCTGTCATTAACAGATGAGTAAACAACATAATGTTCATATTTAGGAGGAATATGCAAACTAAAGAGAAATTGCCAACTCCTAAGAACATTTATTTTCTCTACACTTAATGGGGGGGAAAGGAGGAGGAAATACTCTGTCTGTAAATTAATTATGGGATATTGGCAATGCCTCCACTACTGTGTGACTGTAATTATCTCATCTCTGTGCGTGGGACTGCACTCATGCACCCCCAGCGATTCACATCCATGAGAATTAAGAATCAGTGCACAAATCCAAAGTCAGTTTCCTGTCTCTCTGAGCTGGAAGATCACAGCACTCACCATCTTTCCAACCGCTGCTGAGCTGGTGTGGTGAGGCTGCTGCTCTGCTCTCCTCTTGTGAATCAAATGCATTTCAGACTTTGGGAGTGAATGGGAGCTTCTCCCTATGCAAGCATTAGTGTAAGCAAAGCTCTTTGACTTAGATGGGGCTTTCATGCTATTTTGCAGACCTATGTTACCTTATGGCTCTGTTAAGGACAGAAAAGACCATAAAAACAAATTCTCAGCCCCTCCACTAATGTCCCAGAGGTCCAATGTACGGGTCACTCCCCGGTGATGTCCTTAACAGTCCTTGACAGTGCTTTTCATACAAAGTCACTAAGTAAAAGGTATCATTATGCTATTTGTATGGGTGAGGGAAACTGAGGCACACAGCAGGATGGGACTGACCAAAGGGAGAGGTGAAAGAAGTAGGGAAATTTAGGAAGGGTGAGGTCTGGAAAGAACGGATCTGCAACAAGGAGAAGACACTTGGCAGGGCGTCCTGCTGGAAGTGAAACTGGGAACAGAGTCCAGTTTCTGACTGTTGCTTCCCTGCTCTCCTACCAGTCAAGCCACATGCTTGCAGAATGGTGCACACATTCACAGTGCATGGGGAGATGTGACAAATAGCAGATTTGCATTAACAGTAGTTTCCTGGACAATGTAACCCACTTTCCCCTTAGCTGATTCTTCCTCTGCTTTATAAAATTAGAACATTTTGCAATCCATTTTATAAATGAATGCAGATCTTGTACAGATGCAACACTTTGGCATGTTATCACACTGCGTTTCGGTGTGGGACAGCAGAGCTGCTCCAGCTGCTCCACATCAGCGCCTGCAGCAGAACCAAACCCACTAAGCTGGTGCTGCCTCCTGCCCACAGCCAGGCTTATTGGGGAGGATTATCTCCTTGTTCAGGGGTAATTTTCTCAAATAAATGGGTCAAAGCCTGGGCTGGCTCCTCTCCTGCAGCCCTGCTGAGTTCAGTGGCTGAGCTCAGAGCACAGCCTGCTTCCTTGTTCCCAGCTCAGTCCTTGGGCTGCGGCTGAATAACGAGAAGTGGCAGGTGAAGCCGAAGGTTTTGGCTTTGTTTTTTCGAGGGAAGGGATGAGTGCAGCAGAACAACATATGGTGTGCTGCTTGGCTAAAAATGAGCTAGTGGGAAACTCTTGCTTCGTCTCTGGCTCTGTGCAACCACATGCACTAACGTAGCGGTGTAACTATTAATCTAATAAACTGCTAATATTTATTATTAATTGAACCGTTTAATCTAACAGTGGATTAGGGGAAGGAAAATGTAGGATTTAATGACTGCTGATTGATATAAATTTTAACAGTGTAACGTGAATTGTGTTTCTGCTGCTGATAAATACTGTGTGAATGGGAGAGACTGCTCAAGCAAATCTTGCCCTGGCTACTGAGAGGCAATTTTTCGCTGTTGTTTTAGTGAGTGCTGTAAGACTTAACTCCAAAAGATGAGGTCACTGTTTATCACCAGTGGTTTATTATACTAACTGCAAAGAAAGTGGATGTTAGTAATGTCTGCTTAATGTTAGAGGTCATCATGCATCTAAAGTAGACCGCTGAATGGATGGTATAGCACTGCTGTGATAAACTGAAGTGCAGGATAATAAACCGTAATTATTGTGCACTTCTAACCAAATCCCCTGTGTTGCCTGCAAATCCGCCTTGGCCAGGGCTATCTCCAGCCCACCCACTGTTCAGAGCAGCTCCAAATTCCTCGTCTTCTGTCACAAAAAGCAAGCATGCACCAAAATCTTACAGGAGACAGACATCTGTTTCGTGCTAGGTCTTCTTTCCCAGGCACTGTTGCATCAGAGCTCAGGGATGTTCCTGTTTGGATGAGAGATGCATTAGCTCTGCTACCTTTCAAGCCTTTGCAGTCAAGCAGTTTTCCCACGGGGAAATTACTGGAAGAGCCCAAACTTCCTAATGGGACACAATCTCGCTCTAAGCTCTTGGAGGACCTAAATCTTAGACTTTATCATTGTGACATTATGGCTTTAGAGAAGCTATTTTTAGAGGTTTCTTTAAAATTTGATCAGTTATAATTTTCCTTTCCATACAAGCTCTGTAGCTAAGACAATAACTCTTGGAGCATGGCAGGTCACTTTCTAAGTGGAGGATACAGAGAATACTCCTAATTAAAAACACTCTCTCAAACATTTGCAAAATAACGCTTGATTTTGTTGCTGTTGTTACACATGGAAGTATGGTGTCGTGATGAGGCTCACAGGGATGTGAACCTGCCTGTGTTAATGTAGCAGTTCCAAATGCCATGCTGAGAAATGCTGATGCCATCTTACAGGTATGATGGCAAGTGTATATTGCTCTCAGCTATCCTACCTTACACCTCTGGGGGGCCCTTTTTTAGAAGAAAGAGTCTGGTTCAGACTATGTCTGGTGGTTGGTGACCCTGCCCACGGCAGGGGGTTGAAACTAGATGATCTCTGAGATCCTTTTCAACCCAGGCCATTCTATGATTCTGTGATTCTACGTTTTCTGGCTCTGGCAGGAGCACGAAAGTCTCCTGCACACCAAAGTTTGCTCTCTGTTCTGCAGCTGAAGGAAATATGCCCTGTGCTTCTGCTATGATGCCTGAGAGGATGCCTGAGAGAAACCAGGAAGCCTCTCTTCCTCTACCTGGGAAGCCTATCTTTTTTTCATCTACTTCTAGTAAGTGTGCAGAGAGGAAATATGTTTCTTACCCACGTGGCCTCTGGAGGTCAAGGGAAGAGAAGAAACAAAGAGCTGAGAGGTAAATTGAGAACAAAACAAAGAATTGCTGTGGCACTTAAAACAGGGTGGAAGGAAAGAAAGAGAACAGCGTCAAGAAAGAGATGACCTCATGGCTTGTTTACCTGCTTGAGATAGAAATGGCAGAGGTTTGGGCAGGAGTCACCATGCAAGCCTGCCTTTGTCAGGAGCTCCATTGATGAAGCTGCAGGATGGCTGGGTCACAACGCTGATGCAGCTGCACTGACTGACATTTCCCACAGTTACTCCACACCTTCTGCCCCCAGACTCCCAAGAATTTGGAAGACAAGGCAGCTAAGACAGTTCAGGGCCATGGAAAATGTGAAGTGGAAGGGTTCGCCAGCAGGGCGGATATCTAGAAAGACAATACGGAGAGAGCTAAAGCAGATGAAAGCTCTGTAAAAAATGACCAACATTTGAACGTGGAAATGTGAAAATGGAAAGACTTGGTGAAGTGTCCTCTGTTACAAGCAGTAGCTGTTCAGTTGTGTTGTGATCTCCAGGGAACATGAGACACGGGGCTGCTGGCTGCTACTGAAGGTGTCGAATGCTGAAAGCGGGCTGACTGTGGCTCTGCTTGGGGCCAGTCTCTTCCCATCTGCAGCACAAGCTCATGCCCCTCGTGTCTTCTCCACCCACGGAAACTGTCAGCTATGGGCTCTGGTGAGGTGCTGATGCCTCCCAGCCCCTCATGAAACACGCTGGTTCACCCTGCAGCACTCATTTCTTCTTCTTTCTCTGAGTGCTGCTTGGGATGTCAGGCTGCTCCCACGTTTGCTTGTTCTCATGCCCAGCCACAGAGTGGGGCCATAAAAATTTACTTCCTTCTTTACATCCACTCAGCAATTTTAAGAAGGAAAGTGGGGAAAAAAAAACAACAAACAAACAACCAAAGAATCAATGCTTGCATTTAATAGTTAAGCATAAAAGTCATTCTTAAACAATATTTTTATTTCACTTTTAATGAGAGGCCAGAAATACCAGTGCTGTGTTTCTAAGGCCCATAAGGTGTTAGTACTCTTGTTATCTCTGATGTTCACGGTCTCCCAAATGCCATTTTTGCTGGGCATTTTTTTTTGTCAGCACAGAATGGCAAATGCCTGGACTGGGATTCCTTGGAATGAATAAAAGATTTATAGCGGAAATTCTACAAGCAATATCTTGTTATAATACATTTTTGTGCTAACTGCAGGTGACAAGTGATTGCTCAAACTTGTTCCTGCAGCTACCAGGTTTTCCTCTTTAATTCTATATTAGTTCTACAGAAAAAAAATATGAAATACAAGGAGAGCTGTCCTTTCATTTATTTTATCTTGCCTCTATAGGAATATTTTCATGGTAAATTCAATATACTTTGTTCAAAATATAAATGGAATGTTCAATATATTTTTAACTCGAGCACTGTTTAAACATTAAAATCCTCCCTTGCAAATGCCACTGTGATTGAGGTTCAAGACTTCGGCGGTGCTTAATGATTTACTGAGAGGAAAAAGGGACAGTTTTGTAGATAGGGTTTGGATTCAGAGGACGGCAGCAATGTAGGCACGGGGAGGAGAACCACAGGTGGGCATTAACACAGGCAGGATGGTGCTATCTAAAAGAGTTTGAACTGTTTTTTGTACATAATGTTTTTGGCTTGGGGATATTTTGGGGCAATGAGGAGAGGGGCTGGGAGCATCTGTGTGTATTCGCGCAGCTATTGCCTATGCGAAGTTTTGAGGCAGCACGTGGGCTAGGAATTAAAAAATCTTTAAGTGAAAGAGGAAACCACGACGCAGTCTGAGACTGCTGATGCGCTGCTCCATATTGTGGTCTGTCTGTATTTCCACTGCAAACCAGGACGGACCGCTGCACACAAACAGTGCAGACAAACGGCCGCGATGCACCCAGGCTCTGTATTTCACTCTGAGCAGAGGTTACTACCAAACGTTCCCAACAACCTCCACAGCAGTCAATTTATAGCGAGCTCTATCCAGACCAGATTTTCATCTAGTCCATGTCTACTTTGGCAGTTTACGTCCTGAAGGATGACTATGCATCCCCTTCAGCCCTTTTTTCACTCAAACGTAAACACAGGATGTTAGTTTTACTACATCTTTTCCAAGCTCACACAGGATTTTATTTAGCTCCTGTATGGGAAGAAAATGAGAGGAAGAGAGAAGCCAGCTTGGTTCCATGGGATAAAAACAACCTGGAGGAGCACTTGGAAAAGGACATGGAATGGGCTGAGGGGATCCCGGCTCTGTGCTCTGCCGGCTCCAGGGAGCATCTCTGCTGTGTGCTGGAAAAGCACTTTCCAATTCAATATATAAGTTCTTTACTGAGATTGCCAAAGGTGCCCATTTGGGTATCGGTGATGGTCTGTGTGTGGATGGCTGCTTACCAAAATCTGCATTGATAACACCTGCTGTGTCTGTCAGCTTTTATTGCTACCAGATGTAATTGGATTTAAGCAGTGGCACAGGAGGATGAGGCAATCTGCCTCTTAAAATGTGATCAGCAGCGACTCCTGAGCCTTGGTCCAGCCTTTGTTAATCGTCCTGCCTGTGTTGAGATTCCTGGCTTTCTTTTGGCTATCTCATTCTCATTTAGTCCCACCTGCTTGTTTCACAGAGACAACTTGCATCTCCATTTGTTTGCATTTTCTCTTCTTTTTCATTCTTCTTTCCAAATCCCGTACCAAAATGTTCTCTGAGCAGAAGTACTCCAAGAGCCATTAGCTTTTCCTTGCTAGCCTGGTGTAGACACAGCAGCTTCTGTTGTAATTCCACCTTGTAATTCCTAAAAGCAGGGCTCATTTGCTGTACACATTTATTGGTTCATAGCCAGAATCGAACTCTGCGTATGTTTATTGTGCTGTGACAGTCACTGATTATTAAAGCAGTAGGTTCTGTGGCAGCTTGGCTCAGCATCCTCAGGATGGTATGGATTTGCTGTAGGTAGACTCAGACAAGGACTCAGATTCTCGATTTCCACATTGCACTGCATCTCCTAAGTTGCATTTGGGGACAAGAAGCAGGCAAAGAGCACTGGGTTGGTAGTGCTCACTTGGCTCACTAAGAAGGCTGCAGAACCATTTTTCCAAAGCAACAAATGCCACTGTGTCGATCTTGGTTTCATCCCTTTTGTGAATCTGCAGTTTTGTCAGCATTGCAAATAGGGAAAACCACCCATACCTTCACTTCAGTCCCAGATCAGTCTTTGTGCATGCAATGAGAGCTATGCGAGGGCTTGCCTGCAGAGAAGCCACTGCATTGAGCCACATTCACAGGCAGCATCTTAAAGGCCGCTCTGCTGAGGTCCTGGGCAGCTCTGTCTTGCCATTCAATGAGATATCAACCTGCTTTCTCCTCAGGCAGGTGATTCAGAATAGATCACAATAACTTCGTGGTGGATATTTCTCTATTTGTCTGACTTCAAATTGAGGCTGAAAGTGCTGCTGGAAATACGCTTTAGCCAAAGATTGTTTAGGTCAATTGTTCCTTCTGGTATTAAAGTTATGAATCATCTTGGCACTAAGGTGTGACCTTTCCTCTTTACGCTATTATGTCACCAAAAAGAAGGCAGAAATGGAAATAGGAAGATGATTGCAATAAATTTCTTACCACTGATATAATGTCTCATGCACTGGAGCATCGTACTCATAAACCTCATCTTTGCTGGCACGGATCCACGTACAACTTTGTTTCCACTAACAAAATCCTTCGCTTTTTTCCGTCACAACTTTCTCAACATCATAAACCACCTGCTGGAATGAGCCCTCCGAAGTGACAGAGCAGAGATTTCCACCCAAAACCGATCCACGCTGTCCAAAAAACTGCACTCCCAACAGTGCACAGTCCCCATGGGAACGACCCTTCCAAACATAACATTTGGATGTTGTTTGGCCAAGGCTGATAGGGAATAAAAGCATTTGAAAAATCTAAGTGTAGGTAGCAGCGAGGGAATAAATGTCAATTCTTGATCTGTATCTACCTTGGAAACAGTTAAATTCATGGAGCAGCATCTCAGTGCAGTTATTTACTACATTTCTAATCTCTCACTAAAAAAAGATTTTCCCCTACAGTAAAAACTCTTGAAATTAAATTTGACACATTTGAGTCTGAAATAAACTCTATTTCAAATAAAATTGTATCTTTGGAACAATATACATCAAAATACAGAAGAAAATTGCAGGGAGATTATGATAGGATTAAGCTATTTCCTGCGCAGAGCGATAGCACAGCACTGCTGTCAGGAGCACTTCTCCCAGCTAATGCATTTGTTCCCCATAAAGCACAGCTCGTGGAGGATGCTGTTCCCTCTTTAACCTGCCAAGTGGAGTGCTGTTAAAAAAAATATGTGGCTGATAGGAGTTTGGCACTCGCAGTTTCAGCTTATTAGAGTTTCATTGAGTTCAGGTGGACTGCGTTACTCTGGGCTGGGCCCCACAGCTGAAGAGCAGCCCCAGGGAGAGCTGTGGGCTTTTGGAGTGGGAAAGGTGTCTCAGCCAGCTCTGCGAGAGCACTTCTCTTGGTATGAACAGTAAGGGGAGAGTTGTGGGGCTTAGAGTTGTGGAATCACAGAGTATCCCAGATTGGGAAGGGCGTGTAAGGATCATCAAGTCCTAGCTCCATGCAGCATTACCCCATGGTTCATCACATCCAGCTCCTCTGCTAAGAAGAGCACACCATCACCTTCCTTCCATGCTTCTTCTCAGGTGTGCTGTGTGCAGATCTGCTGTGTGCTGGGGTTTCATACAGGACAGGTGCCTCCTCCATCTTGCTAACCACAAGGGGTTGCACAGCATCCCGCTCCTGGTGTCTGTCCATCAGCAAAGCACATGTGTGAACGGTAACAGGTAGCTTGATTTTCAAAGAATCTGGTAGCCTTCGTGCAGCCCAACACCTCATCTGTAACCCATGGCATGCAGAAAATGGCCAGCTTTGTAACAGCAACTCTCATCAGTGTTTCAGACCTCAGCGTTATTTCCCTCTAACCTTTCTAAATGAAGACAAATATCACAGTTTCTTGTCCATAGGAGGGCTGGCCCTGTGAAGCTGTGCTGTCTCCAACCTGTGCTGCTGTGCTGACAGAGGCTGTTGGCATTGGTGCATGGGAGGTTCCCCAGTGTGGCCGCATTGGTGCACAGTGCATTCTGCCTGCAATGGCAGTGTTCCATCATCAGCCCGGCTTTCAGTTATTAATAAGAATTGGACTTTCTTCTAAGAAGTGAAAAAAAGTGATTCATGTTGAAGTGTTGAAATCCCTATGCTGTCTTTGCTTGCAAAATGTCAATATTTTGTGATGTTTTATTTTTTTGATAGCGTTATACATATGGTGCACCATTCCGCTATGATCAAAACCAGAGAACTGCAGCATTTTCTGATAAAAGGAAAAGAACCAAAGCATGCTTACTGTAATTTCTTCTTAGCTGGTTTTAGGAGACTATGAATTTTTGTATCGTGATTTCATGTACTTTCTTTTTCTTTTTTTTTAATACGTATTTATCATCTGATTCCTGTGTTTCACCCAATCAAAAAAAAAAATGCAGTCATTAGTTTTCAGGATTAAAGTCAGAATTAATTCTAACTGAGACCGCATTGCATCGCTCAGTGTGGCACAATTCCTGGACCTCTCTGGTAGCACTTCCAGGACCTGTTTCCGACAGCCCTGACCCAGCATGTGATCTGAGCAGGCACGTGGTCCTGCTGTGGTCAGCCAGCATGGTGGGAGTTGGGCTCAGGACTCTCTTCTCAGCCCAACGGTGGCCCTGGCAGCAATACTGGGAGGTAGAAACACCATCCAACTGCTTGTGGATGGGGGTGGTCAGCATCCTTCCCAGCAAGGACTGGCATGCCTACAGTAGGCAGTGTCCAAGAGGAGTTGGTGCCAGCAGGCTCAAGCTGTTCTGCAGACACAGGGTGGGGATGAGGGAGGGCGGTCAGCTGAGGCTGGAGGCTCTGCACGAGGTTGGCATCAGCTACAACCAGCTCTTGGTTTCTCTGTACTTCAGAGCACCTCTCTTGCTATACACTTGCTTTGACATGTGAGCGCACCTCAGTGTGCTTCTGCAGCATGAAATTAGGAGGAGGATCAGGGACACAGTGGCTCAGTTAAAAATGAAGCTTGCTCTTGGTGTGTGCCAAAGGCCACCCTAACCAGCCATTTGTAAATGGGCACCTGAGTGCTCTGACTGGGGACTCAAACACATCTGAGTGTAAAAGCTGAGCTTATCGGTCCCTTACTGTTGTGTTTAAGCCATTCTGAGCCCTTCTAAAAGGCTAGTGGGTCTTGTAAACTCCACCACAATGAGACGGGTGAATTACAAAAGCAGGGACCTGGGAGCATTTTATGCTCTTTGATGGATTCTTTGTTATTTTTTAACAGTAAAATTGAGGCTTAATTATATTTACCAATATAGTCACACTATGTGATTGGACTACGTCCTCAGATTAAAACGTTGCTGAATTCCAGCATCACCGTTCAGCATCTGACAGCCTGGATCTCTGTTGCTGTTGATATACTCAATGAGCTTTACCTAATATCTATCCCAAAGGAAAGCAATCCCTGCCCCATGGAATTTACTTTCTAAGGAAAGCTATATTTTGAATGTAACATTTGCTGAATTAATTAAATCCTGTTTTAGATCGGATCAAATAATCTTCCAGTTGCAGTAAATCTGTTGTGAAAATAGTTATGGTGCTTCAGGGTCAAAGTCCAACCTTCTAGAGCTGGTTCACCTGAAGGAGTTGGTGAGGCTGATGAGTACATCAAGAGGCACCCAATATCTTCTCTGTAACAGCAATCAGCAGAGGATGTTTGGAGAAGGAGGACTGGAAGAAGAGCAAGCACAGATTCATACGCCCATTGGAATATCCTCCTAGCTCCTAGGTCATTGTAGGGCCTTCTGCAGCACTACCATTACAAGTTATAATCCTACATCAATTATCTTCATAACCTGCAGGCAAGAAGTCATCTGTTTTCCATTTCTTTGTTATGTTTTAGTAGAGAGAGAGCCAAGCAACCAACAGTATCCTGCAGACAGAAGGTGCTATTGGACTGCTGTGCTGTGCAGACACCTGGTGCACATTGCAGCTGCAAATGCTCCAAAGAAATGAGCACTGCAGCCCTTTCAGGGCAGCAGGTGTTTATTGCCTCCATCTTTACGCAGAAGTGCAGCACTGCTAGCCATTAGCATGTGCCCTGAGCCCTGCGTGTGCTTGTCAGACTGTCATTTCTTGTGCCATTCACATCCCGGTAGTATTGATGTACTTAGGAGCAGTGTATTAAGAGGCATGACTAATCTTTCTGATGCTTTCTTTGTCCTGTCCTCCCCTGTGTAAGCAGAGCGGTGTTTTATTTGGAAAGGCTTTGTTTCTGTTGCTGATGTAAGGCTGCCCAGCCTGTCTGACTGAGATGTGAGCTCAGAAGCACGCCTTGCACTGTTAGCGGAAGGTGTTCAGCTTTGCGATCGCTGTTATTTCCTGCGGGAGCTGCCTGTCACAATTATCTATCACAGCATTATGTAGTGACTTGAAAAGATACTGTACGTGGGACTGGGGGTGTTACGGGGCTGGAACCTCAGTGGCCTTTCAGCAGAAATCGTTTGGGAAAAGATCACGTTTAAATATACCTGAGTGCAGATCAGAGCGAGCTGCTTATCTTCTTCCATACAAATCACTGCTGTGTAATTAGGTGGAATTAAGCTTCCCCAGTTCCAGGTTAGGATTCGGTATCCCAGATTTACATATGGAAATCCCAAGCTGTGGAGAATCCACTATCCAACATCTTATGGGAAAAAATAATACTGATTTCCCGATGTCCTCAAAGTTGCCTGCTCAGCCAATTACACAACCCCAAGTAATAGGGCGTATTAATGAAGACAGAGACAGAACAGGATGGAGAGCAAAGTCGCCAGCTGATGTCGTAAAAGATTCCCATCAATACACAGAGGAGCACCAAGCAGTTTGCCCAACGCCTGTGCAAAGCAGGAGATTGTGTGCAGTAATGAGTGACCAGGAGCAGAGCCTCACCTTAAAGTCATACATTTACCTAATTAGTTATTAACAGATCAATTCTAATTTTCAGCTCTGTTCCCTCTGTGCTGATTTGTGTGGATGCACACTTGCAGTAAGAAGGCTGAAGATGAAGCTTTTACGCTCACGGTCAGAGGAAAGAAGAAGCACTGACCAAGTGTGGGTCAGCCCCAGTGTGGGGTGCCGTGGCCAGGTGGAGAGGAGGAGAGCTGTTACCAGCACAGAGGGGATATCAGAGCAGGGCTTAATCCCGACCAAAATATCTGCAGTTATCAGCTGTTTATTGAACAGGCCCAGCAGCTGGATGAAAGTGAGACAAACCAGAAGAACAGCAAGGATAAAAACCACGAGCACTGATAAGGCAAAGTAGGTGATGGATGCCGGAGGAGCGCTTTCCCACGTACGCGGCTCCCAGCAGCAGGAGCAAAGCAGAGAGGGAGAGCGATCATCTGAAGGAACAGAGGTGATTGAAAGTATAGCCGCCTTGTCACACACCACAATATTGTTAACACGTCTCCTTAAAGCCCTTGTGCAAAGACTCGAGGCTGGGAGGCCGCTTGCTGAAGCTGCAGTGTGCCTCCTGTAACGGAGCCAGCTTGTTAATACAGAGATCTATAAATGCTGGCAGGCTCTGTCCGTTTTCCAGTGGAGAGATGTCTACATCCTAAAATCCGTGGCAGTTCCGGGCTGGCAGCAAAATGGGTGAGGAGATGGATGTGGAGCTGGTGCAGAGGCAGCTCCGTCTCAACTGGCTGCTCGGTGAGGAGGTGGGAGGAAGCCTTTGTCCTGCTGACTGATTACCTGTGTGTAACAACAGGCTTCGGTCTCCAGAGCTATCAATCTGCACTCTTTCACCAGCATTAAATTAACCGGGGAGGAATCTGAGAGTACGTCTGGAGAATATAGAGGAAAAGTTCAAAAGTTGAACATGCTGCTGAGCTGCCTGCTTGCTGCAGTGAGAAGGAGAATAGCTTGTGTAGGAGCACAGCCTGTGAGAGCCACCTGTTGCAAAGGAGTTAAAGAAAGGAAGCGAAATGTTGCTGCTCTTTCTGAAGCTAACTTAATTTTTTTTAACCTGACTACCAATATAGGAATGTATGATCCAAATGCTAATGCAAAACTTGTCAGATTTCTACTTTTTAGCAACAACGTACCACGAAGGGGAGATGTTTCAAGTCAGAATTTGTAATAGTTGGTAGAGCAGAAGAAAGGTACAGAGAATTCAGTAGAATCTCTGCTCTTGATTTGCTGAATCAGGATAAAATACTACATTGGCAAAGTATTGGTTTTGTTAATTAAATATGAACTCCGTTCCTTTCTGGAGGAGCTGGTAATGGGATTTTTCCAGAGCTTCTGCTTTGAAACAAACATGAAGAAATTCATGTGAAACACATGATGGACTCCATTGGCAATTGATATGCCCTCCATCAACTGGAGCCTAATAATCCTATACTATTTATGCAGAATTCCAATGAAATGGGTCTTTAAAAATGAGTCTGGTGAGCTTAATTTTACACCAATTTCCTTATCTCGGAAATTATTCTGTTTTAATTAAAGATGCTGTGAGTTTGCACTCTGCAAATAGAGAATGCACACATCCCTTATTTTGTGTAGATTTTCACAGATACGTGAAAGCTTTGTTATATTCTGTCATACAAAGGATATCCGTATCGGACATCAGAGTACAGACACTAGAGCACTGGATGCTCACATTAACTATTTAGCAAGGCAAAGGATGCTTTGGAAATCCTGCAGTCTAGACAACTGGAAGAGGAAATCAAACCCACGCAGGATGAAGAGACGTAGCTGTGGTCAGAGAGTGGATTTGTGGTTGGACTGAGAATGGATGCAAGGTGCTGCCCTCCTGCTCCACGCTGCTCTGTGCTGGGCTGCATGAGGAGCACCTCAGTCCTTGGGGGCAGGTGCCTTTCTTCTAATTTCTTAATTTGTACATCAGCAATTTGTCCATTTGGGGTCCTGTGGGGAAAAAAAAAAAAAGAAGTAGCAGCAACTCTTAGAGGTGTGGTTTTGTAATATCAGGAAAAGCCATAAAACGGTTCTTTCATTTTAACATTACCGTTGATAAATGTGTTCTGATGGACTACGCGGTTTCTCATTCATGGAGATATTCAGTCCATTCCTTTAATGGTTGGTGCTGCACAACTCAGTTTTAATATCAATAATGAACAATTTGGATGGCATTCAGATTCCAGATCTGCCAAAAAAATTTGCTACACGTCAGGATTTATTGAGTACAATACCACGAGGTTGCCAAAGAGGCTGGAGTTCCTTCAGCAGAAAAGTAAACAGATGGTCCCAGGAAAGTGAACACATTCTTAAACACTGAATTGCATTTGGACAGAACGAAGTCACATCTGCCAGAGCTTGCTGGCCAGAAGTATGGCGGAAGGGAGCCATCAGAAACTAATGTGACATTCTTCAAGCTCTTTCACTTAATATTGATATTACTAATCTAATAGGAATGTTCCAGAACTGCCAGGTGTCCTTTTGGTTGGCCAGTTTGGGGAAGGAGACATGATTAACAGTTAGTAACTGGATACACATATGCACCACAGTCTGAAGTGTTCATTGCTAAATATATCCTTTTAGATCATCCATGTCCACCTGGCCCGGAGCTAAAGTGGTAGATGCTCCTCATTGCAAATAATTTGGTTCTGATTTCTGCCACCAGAAGTCCAAAGATAATCTTGCAAATACAGACATTCCTCTGAAGGACTGGCTTTGACAGGAAGCACCAGGCATGGGCACACATTGCACAGAGGTTCTGGAGATCTTCTGAGGCTTAGCAGTGTCAGGAGCTCAGGATCAGGTTCAGGAGATGTAAGGAGTAGGATATGTTAGGAAGTACATAGATTAGATTTTATGGATGTTAATGTATTTGTGTGGTACTTTGTAAATATAGTCTGCAGTGTAGGGGAAAAGACTGCCTTGTTCTTTAGCTGCTTTAATCAGCAGAGTGGGAAATCACTCAGGGCAGTACTGTATGTGGGGAAGGCTAATCCTCTGACTCAAGCAAAGGTTTCAGAGATGCAGGAAAAAGCTGTAGCTCTTGGTTAAGCTTTTGTTTTGCTCTTTGCTAAATCTGCTCTATGGCTCAAATTCCCATAGTAAAACTCACCTCTTAGGGCTCTTACAGAACTTAATTCAGCTAAAATATGAAACACGTGCTGTAGGAGTGCACTATGTGGACATCAGTGCAAATGACAGGAAGAAATCACATCCTGGCTTTAGCCCTCAGTGCCATATTCCTTGGGATTAAGTGTCTTCACCCATGGTAATGCTGATCACTGCTGGTTCCTTATCTTCCTCTTCATGGAAGTGTCCCTGCTGCCCAGCAGGAATCTCAGCCTTGTACATCTCAGCCTCATTTAACCTCTCTCATCATTCTAAGGAGGAGCAGCATCTACACTGCAGTCAAAACACAGAGTTTCCAAGTGGAACCTCTCGCAAACTGGGCTCAATGAGGCCTTTCATCCTTTAGCTCCAGACCCTACAGGGACAAATGCAGCTTAAACCAACGGAGCAAAAACTCCCACTGCTGTTGCACAGGGTAGCTGGCGTGGTGCTCATCACCTTCCCACATCAGTACCCAGGTAACTCGCTTCCAGCGCCCAGGGGATGAAATCTTTTGGTCAGCCATCTGTGTGCATACTGGGAAACAGGTGAGATTGTCCAGCCTCTGTTTGCCCAGGAAGTCTGATAAGATCACAACAGTCCTTTCTGGCTGCAAAGCCTACGAATACCCCTCTGTGCTTACTGGTGTGTTTCGTGTGCACGTGGTGAACCTGTTTCATCTCTGCTTTAACTCTGCCATCATCAGTGAGTAACACCGAGGGTAAATTTGGCCTTGCCACCGTGTTTTGTACTGTAATTCACTTCCTCCTTTGTTTAACACTTTTGGCAGCTTAATGTATTGTAAGTGCTGCGTATGTATAAAACGCATCTCTTTGAGCAAAGGAAAATATGCTAATATGCATATTCCTACTTTGTCTCTTTCTTGTTACCCGTTCATCAATCACAAAGAATGTTTGTGACACTTATTAAAGGGAATGAGTAGATAAAAGCACATGACTTTCATTTATGAGACCCTGATAAGTTGGGAATACAAAGAATCTTACCAAAGGGAGTCAGTGTGTACTAATGGGGAGAACAAAGAGCCGAGAATGAAAAAGATGTTGAATGTGTATCCCAGCTCTATTAACTCCCTTTGTGATCTTGGGCAACAGAGCTCTTCCCTGTACTTTCCACATGCGACCAGCTCCAATCTGAAGGCTGTGCTTCGCTGAATATCATTAGGCCAATCGTTCTTTTAAATACAATTCTTCTGTGCTGTCAGCTTTTAATTGCTACCAGTCAAAAAGCCAGATTACAATCCTGTAGCCTGGATCTGGAATATTATGGGTTATTTTTCAGTTGGTTGCAGTTTCGAAAGAGAAGCAAATCCCAAAGGCTGTGAGTAATACCGATCTGTGGTTGGTTTTTTTCCCCCTTTCCTCGTGTGTTTGGATTGAGTGGCAAATCTGCAAATCTTTATTCCACCTGGCTGCATCCTTTAAACTGAGCAGCCTGCTCTTTGGTTGAAAACTGCAGCCTGAACTAAAGAAAACCCTGGAAATACCCAGAGAAGGAGTATTGATCCAGCGGGTGGAGGTTGTCAGAGCAGATGAGTTCCTTGCTCCCTGGGAGCATCCTTCAGTGTGGTGCAGGGAGGGCCGAAGAGCCACAGCCTCAAAGAGGGCTCTCAGGTGGCCACAGGAAGCTCCTGCTATGCTTACTTCAACTTTTCTGTTTCTTATTTTCTAAACTCTTCCCTTTTGGTTAGGAAAAAAAAATATATTTTAAAGGTAGGAAGCTAGAGAGAAGCCTGCAGTGAACGTACTCAGGAATGGTGAATTTTGAGAGGTTTTTTTTTTATAACAAACAAGTTCAAAATCCATTTAAAGACCTGATTGTTAATAAATGAAAACAGTAATTTCTGTGCTTACCAGCAGTGCAGGAGGTACTTTTACTGGGTAAAAGCAAAGCAAAAGTTTGGCATGGGTTCAGTAATAGTAAAAGAGCAACTATAAAGAGTTAATTATCTCTGATCCCTAAAGGAAGTATATCTTTCCTATCATCATTGAGGGCCCTTTGTAGTGCAGTGTTGGGAAAAACACAACATTTTGGCTGAAAGCCCAACACCTGGCCTGGGAATAATGTTTTACAGTGGCCAAAGACCATCAGCTTCTACCAGATAGAGTGCTACTAATGTGAAATCAGTGCTGAAGTTACCTCATTAGTAGTGCCACAAGTAAACTCCGCAGCAGTCTTTTATGGAAAAAAGAAAGACAGGAGGCTCAGAGTCATGATGTTTGCCTTGCTTTGATCTTTAAATAAAAGTGTCAGTGTTGTTTCCTATAGTAAAAAAGATATGGCTGTTGTTGGCATGAGCCCTCTTTGTCAATCCCTCTCCCTGCAAAAATAATAATTAAAAAACCTACGGACTTTTATCTGGGTTAAAAAGAGGAAAATTAGGAAGGAAAAAAAAAAAGTGGAAATATTTGGTAGAGATGTGGTACACGTGTGCATAAGGCAAAGAGGTTTAAGGCAGCCTGGCTTCCCCAGGCTGGGAGGGCTGAGAATAAAAACCTGCAAGGTCCTTTATGAAGATAGAGGCATATTTTTTCTGTTTTCTGGCTCATCTTATTGGCATTACCTGGAGAGCAGTCAACCTGCAGTGTTCTCTTTCACCTCGCACCACTGCATGGCCCTACTGGAGTTTGACCAAGGGTCTGGTTGGGCTGTGTGCTCTGAGCCCTGACTTGAGCTCCTCAGTTTGCTGTGGTAAAAAGCCAAGGAAAGCAGCTGATATCTTTAAAAGAAGGTCAGGGAATTGATGAACGACTTCTGTAGTCCTTTAATTTGCTAGAAAATTAATACTCTTTTAAAAGCAATTGAATTTATCCAAAAATCCAAACTGCTGAGAAGATTTTGCAAACCTAGCAAACCATTCCTAAAACAGATTTTTTTTTGTTTGTTTTGTTTTGCAGGGATTTGGCTTACCTTCATTCAGATATTCACGTCAGAAAGCAAGGCTGCTATTTATTATGTATGCCATCCAACAAGTCCCTTCCATCCCTTAATAACTGTGTCACAGCACCTCTTTCAGATGCTTGATGGTGTGACGCCAGAGGTTAATTGGTTATGGAAATGGCTGCTAATGTTAGAAGGAAGAGGGTAATATCTTCCCTGAGAGGGAGGAAGATGTGGCAGTGGCTCATGAGCGGCATCATCCCCAGGGGATGGTCGTCCCACCTCATCACAGGATGCTCTCCATCCACACTGATGCCAGGGCTGGGTGAGGTCTGTGTGAGGGCAGGGCAGAGCTTTGTGCCAGGTTTTCTGGCCTCATATCCTTTCTATACTCCACTCCTGCCTGGCATCAAATTGTCATACTTAGGAGATGATGGAGCGACTGATCCTTATGGTGTCTGATAAGGATGTATGTTTAGGATCTGCTCTGCATGACTTCCAGAGCCAGTTCTTCTATAGCCTAAGTCCTACTAATGGCCACAAACGGCAGCCAGGTGTGAATGTTTAGGCCATAGAAGGGTTTGGATGTGTTTCTGCTTCTTTGGTACTTGTGTTTCCTAGGGGATGTGCTCCCCCTGCTAGGCTGCTTGTTGGAGTAACATAGGGCTGTAACTTTTTCATTAGGGATGGAGTAAAGTATGTATTACCAAGATATATATATCTTCTCTTAAATTCACCTGTTGTGGTTTAAATCAGCACCCAAAGTGCAGCAAGTACCAGTGTACCAACACGGTGATTCTGTATTTTCAAATTTCCCTTCATAATGGATACTTTAATTCAGCAAAGGAAGAGTTAACAATCTCCATAGGCATAAACTCTTATGTTTATAACACTCACCAAAAGCTTTTGACTCAGGATAATATTTACAGGAATGCTTCTGAGCTGCATCGTGCTTCTAATGCTTGCAAGGTTTCCCAACTACTTTTCCGGCAGCTCTTCTGATGGAGAGAGTCCAGAGGGAAGGATGGAGCTGAGCCTGCAGTGCTGCCCCTGACGTAGCGGTGACACTGCAGCATCTCCTCGCTGCCCTGCCAGGTGTCCTCAAACCCTCAGGACTAAAAGCAATGGAGCGAAATGGATTTGCATCAACCAAGGATCAGGCCCCCAGCACGCACTCCATTACCTGGAGGCACCAACATCTTTAGTCCTGGCACCACAAGAACATTACCTACCTGTAGCAGCTCAATTTATGCACTCTCCAGTACCTCTGAGTTGCTTTACAACCTTGAAAATCCCCTGACAACAAATATTCCCTGTTAGCATACGCTGGCAAGAAAGCCATGTAGCCACACCAATTAAGATTGAACATTTCATGCCTCTATGGTATTTCTTTTAATTGAGGTGCTGTCTATCTTTGTAGCTAGGTTTGTTTTTATTGAAGCAAAAACATACCCTTTCAGATGAGCCGCCCGGTCTATCGGAGCTGACATTTAGTGGAAAAACAAAGTGCAGGCATGAGAAGGTTACGAGAACTGGCACATGCTTTAGCCCAGATTAGCCCACAACAGAACTCGACTCGTCTAGTTTTACTTCCAGAAAAATCCTTCTGTCAGTAAATTTTGTGCTGCTTGTAAGCAGAGTAGGAGGCCAGAGCAATACTGTTACTCGACAGCTGCAGAAAATACAGGCTTGGGAGTTGTTCTCTCACATCCCCTCCAGAACTGATGTAAGAGGCCAGGACTGGTTACGTGTACAAGCTCAGTGGTTAAATCTGTCGCAGTTTCACATTTTTGTGCCAAAGTGCAGTGTGGGGCCTGATGCTGGCAGCTTGGTGCTGGCCCCTCTCCATTTCCAAGTGCAGTCCCCACTGCTGTCCCCACTGTGGGAGGAGCTGGAGGCTGCCATGAGGCCTCCCCTCAACCTCCTCTGCTCCGGGCCAAACAAACCAAAGGTCCTCAGCTGCTCCTCATGCATCTTGCCCTCCGTACCCTTCCCCATCTTTGTTGCCCTCTGTTGGATGCTCTCTAATAGTTTATCTCCTTCGCATACTGTGACACCCAAGACTGCACACAGCACAGATGTCCAAATAACACTAAATTAATTTGCAACTTAGTCTTGTGCAGTAGCGATCTGATCAAAGTCCAGATGAACCCCTAAGGAAGACTTTTTCTGGCACGTGTTATTTATATCAGCCACCAGCTGAAGGTCGAGGCTCAGCACTGCCCAAAGACAAAGAGACTGTCCCGACCCCAAGCAAGTCGTGGCATGATTTTGTGTTGAGCTAAAGCAGGCAGGAGTCAAATGGAATTAACAGGATGGAAACCAAGGGGTAAGAGGGCTTGCAAGAGGCACTGCACAGAGTGGAGACTGGGGAGAAACTAGAAAAGAGCTGATGGACGTTTTTCTGCAAATGAAGGAGTCATAATCCCATGGGTTCAAAGCTATCATCACTAAGCAGCTTAGTATTTCTGTGTTTGAAAGGGATGGCAGCAGCTGATCTCAGTTGCCTGAAGAGTGAGGCATGGTGGGCTTTGAGCATCCACAGTGCTCTGGTGGAAGGGAAGGGCTGGTATGGCCAGGGTTGGCCTGCAGGCACCAGGGAAGGAAGCAGAAGGGATCCTGGTCTGCTCAGCCAGGGAGCACAGGTGCAGTCACATCAGTCCAGCAAAGGTTTTTAGAACATTTTGCTTCTGTAAAAACTAAAGTTGGAGTGTTTGGTTTTCATACATTCATAATTATTTGCTGGTCAATTTTAGGGCTGAAATATTTAAGCCAAATAGTTGGATGAAAAGCTTTTCTCTGCAGCTCAGTGCCTTTATCTCACTGTTCATAGACCCAACTCAAAATTCTTTACTCTTAACATCATCATCTGTTGTCATAGAAACTATTGCAATTCATAAGTACTCTAAATGACTGCAACTTCATTGAATGGCAAGGGATCAAGATGGACCGTGATGGGGGAACACTCTGAACAGGTAGATCTATCAACAGTGACTGACAGGGAGAAGTATTTAGTACTTCAACAATGCAACGTGTGCAGCATTCATTTTTATGCTAACAAATGCATAGAAAAGTATTTACTGAACCTTTTGTTTATTTGGTGTACACTTTGCAAGGAAGTATTCAAGCCATGAGGCTCTTTGCTTTCCTTATACAAACCCTTGCAGTCCGGTCCTGAAGCAGTTATGCTGGAATTTGGGGATGGAATTTCTTTATGAGAGAGGGGCCTTACATTCCTTAATTCTTAAGTTTATGTTTATTTACACCTTGCTAACAAAGGAGTCATTCATAAGCATAGTTATCTGTGGCTGAGAAAAATAGCACGTCACCTCTGGCAATTGTGCCATCACAGATCTTCACACCAGTGAAACCACATTTACCAAACCCAGGATGCTTCAGCAGCTTATACACTTCCAGTCAGTTTGCATACGTCTATCTGAAGCATGTACTGTTCCCAAAAAGCAGAACAGAAGGTCAGTTACAAGTTACCGGCTTTTTTTTTTTTTCCCCTTGCCACAAAATGCCAGAAGAGCTTCAACTTGAAGCCTGAAGAAACTGTTATTCCTGCATCATCTCAGTGGAATGCAAAGCTCAGACAGGTCCTTAGGATGTGTAAATGTCACAGAGATTCAGTTTTGCAGAGAAGTCATTGACACTCCAGTGACAGCACAGCAGTATTTTGCTTCTGGTTCAGTACAAATTACAGACAACTTGACATAAGAGACCTTAGAATGCAAAAGCAGACTGAAATCTTACATGATCAGCTGACTTCCCCTATTTACAAAAACACAGCTTTCATTTATACATCTCTGCAGGGACAAATGGATGGAATGGAATTGGAATGGGGAACAAGCCAGGGAAGTTTCGGAGTTGTATGATACTGCTCCGTGCTGAAACCTGTGAAATGTGGCTGTGATTTGCCTTTGCAAGACGCTGCATGGAGATGTTACCAGCGTATTCTTAGAGCTCTAATGTTTAGCCTTTACTCTCTGAATCCCTCTGCATAAAGCACAGAGGGTCAAACTGCTCAAATCAGAAGAGATTTCAGCAGCATTTCCAGTCCTTGTTTTTGTTTATTTCTGATAATTGCTCGAGTTTCTGTATGTCATCTGGTGACTTTGCAGTTATCCTCTGATCTGTATTTCTGCATGTGATAACAGCATGGTGACCGTTCTGTTGGGATGGATGCATGCAGCTTGATTCTACATTTTAAAGAGGTTGTTTGCTGAAAGACAAGGGAGATCACAGCTCTGCTAGGAACTGCTGTTAGCCAAAGGGAAAAAGAGCAATTTGGGCTCCATAAATTAAAGAGCATGACACAGGCTGCTTTCTATGTGTTGTGCAAAAATACTGTTGAGAGTCGGGTGCAAAAGACTGGAGCAAAGACTTTACCTGCCTGTAAAGTGAAGCTATCATGGCTTGCTCTGGGCTGAATCTCCTGAAGATTGAGAGACCTTGCAAGCACTGCTTTCAGCAGCGCAGAAGAAAAAGAGTTAATAAGAAAAAAAAAGCACCAGAACAAATAATGCGTGTTCTTGCCCCAACAGTGGCTCCATGACCTCAATTCCTACTGGCAAACGAAGACCAAATCGAAAATGCAGGAAACATTTTCCTGGCCACCCTGCCCGTTTCTTGATTCCCTGCAGCTGGGTGTTTTTTATTTAATCTGCTCTGAGCTGTGGCTGTTGGCTGCCTGCAAAGGGAATGACCCCATGCCTCGGTGGGAGCAGAACTGAGCAGCTCCCACACACCAGGGCAGGAACCCAGGTGACATCAAATCCCCACCTTGTGATGCTGCTTAGTGAGGAACAGCACTGCAGACCTCAGCAGCAGCCGAGCACAGCTTGGGGCCCTGAGCCAATTGGAAGGCCAGCTTTACATTGCCTAATTAATGCAACTGTCATGAAATTAAACTATCATGTACTTTGATATCTGCCTGTTTTCTCAGGTGCAGTTATATTTGAAGAGACCCCACGCCTGTTTAGCTGTGATCCCTTTTGGAAATAATTGGTGCGGTTTTGATTGATAATGTGTATTCCTCTTTAAAAGAAAACACACTATTTTTCATAATCAGAGGCTGAATGCATAATGAGTGCTCTGGTGCTGCCTTTAGCATCAGGTCTGTCAAACTGCACAGTTATTTCCATATTGATGCAAACTAAGATATTACACTCCCTCATTACATTGACATGGCACATCTTTCAACAGTCAGCTTCCAATCATACGTTCCTTGCAAACAAAATTACCTTCATTTTCTCTTTTGCTACAGAAGGAACTAGCAGTGGAAATGTGCCCTAACAAGCTAATCAACTAATTTTTAGAATATGTTTGAACCATTTAATATTCTAAAAGAAAACAAGAAAAAGTTGCTAATGGGTATGCTGGCATAAACAGAAATAAATAGACAACTGGTTGAGTGAACATTAGCATACTTAAGTTTTATCGAAGTCACAGTGGAATTCATTTTGCAAGTCAAAAAAGCAAGTATCTATTTGTATCCATAAGCCAAACAACCTCATTTTCCCTGTACATTTTTGAGCAGATAACCTTGGTTATGAAGGTAAAAGGAAAAGCAGAAACCATCCATTTATGAGCCAAATACTTCGGCTGATAAATTGATTCGGTCGGACTGGGGTGGAAAGCTACAGGCAGTGGTTGGGTGATGGTCGTGGCGTGGCTGTGGGCTGCCATTTGGTGTGCTGGCAGGGACTGAGGGGTTTGTGAAGCAACACCCAGGGATGGAGCAGCAGGGATGGCAGCCCTGCATTGCTGGCTTCTGAACCCAACAGGAGCTGGCTTCTTAAATGATCCAGCTCCATGAAAAAGGGCAGGTTGCTGGTGGCAGGCTGGAAGGGACAGCAGGGGAGAAATATTGACCAGAGAAACCATGGCTAAGGTGGCCAACCCCCTGCAGGGATGTTACCTGTGAGCAGACTCAGGCCACCAGCTGCATGGACAGAACACCTTGAACCTTTGCAAAGATCCTCCTGTTCCTTCAGGACTCGCATAATTTGTTCTTTAATTCTGCAGAAGGATAACAAACCACGTGGGAAGTTCATCATCCTTCCTCACGTTGTAGAGTTTATTTTTAAAACGGAGTTTGGTTTCATTTCCTATGTCTGCATTTGTTTCATTTGTTGTTTTGCTTCGGAAAAGCAAACTGTTAGGCTAATGCTGTATTTAGCCAAACCTTCAACATCTCCTAAGGGTCAGAGTGGGGGAACAATGACATTCCTTCCCATGTCAGTGTGTGATTGCAAAGCCCCCAGCTCAGGAGGGCCCTGGTGCCATCGGAGCTGCTGGTGCCTGCAGACAGCCCTGGGCAGCCCTTTCTCCTCGGGCTGCAGTGGAGCCTCTGCAAGGCAGAGACTCACAGCCACATCCCAGGTGTGCACAACAGCTTCAGACAGAGCACAGATACATGCACGTGACAGCTTGCCTCTTGCATTGTGTTGCACCACCGGTTATCCCCAGATCTCATCTTGAAGCTTCCAAACTGATCTTGAATATTTAGATGTCCTCATCATCGTCGTTCCATGTGCAGTCACCGTAAGGAATATAATGGGTGATTCACACATCTGAAGCCATAACAAATAACAGAACACAGTCTTGCGAGATGTAAACATTTGGGCACTACGATTTGCATTTTGTCTCCTATTTTACGTTTGAGACTCTGGCCCTGAAGACCATGAGGTTAGAGCTGCCGTAAAACCTAATGTTATTATCGGCTGCATTCCCTTCCATATCCAGGGGAAAGTACCTTCCAAAAGCTGACAGTTGCATGGGAATGCACCAGACTGTTCCCTGACGTGGGATTAAACAACATACTGTGTAGCAAGAGAAACATCTGTTTGTTCTTGAGCTGAGCAGCGACTGTCTCACATGAGGGTCCGGAAGAGGAGAGCTGCTCAAGATGAAAGCTTGCAGTTCAGCTGTTTGGGGAAGGGAGACATCCATGCTCCTGCAGAATATTTCCGCTGGGTCATAAAAATCAAGGCAGTGACTATTCCAACAAATACCCCGGCACCGCTGCGGCATGACAGCCAGCAAAAGAAACTGGAAACATTTCCGTCAGAAAATCGTATTCCACAAAGCTAAAAGCAGGGCTAAAGAACAGATGTCCCAAGATCTGTGAGTGTATCTTATCCATTATGGATGTCTTTCAGTCTGGAAAGCAAAAAAAGGATGAAAGTAGCTGTAGGAAATAGAAGGATGCAAGAAACTCTCATCTATCACTCCAGCTAAAGCAGCCTTTATCCCACCAAATGGAGCATGCAGATGTGGATGGCAATGGCACAGAGAAACAGAGGCTATGGGCAGCAAATTGTGGGAGGGCTCACAATGCAGCCATGTGGTACGTGGTTCGGTGTTGCTGTTTTCAAGCAGTTGGGTGTGGGGTGTGGAGAGGTGGCCGTCCCATCACGCCATGTCTTAAGAGGTTTTGGACATGCGTCTTGGTTTGCAGATTTAGACACAACTTTGTCCAAAGAAATGTGGTAACTCCCTCTGAAACCTGATTTGCTTTTCTCCTTTTGCTACCTTATCTGGCATGGAGGAGATTGAAGCCACACCAGATTACAGAGCAGTGTCCTTTCTGCTCAGTCAGACTTCCAGGGCTGAGCTCCAGGTAGCCTCTGACTGTACATCTGTGCTCTGAAGGTACTTTTTATCCCATCACAGGCTCAAAAGGTTCAAATGCTGAGTCCTAGGCTTGGTAATTTCTTCAACAACAATCCTGCAAAAGAACCTTTTCATGATATCAATAATACATAACTAAGCGCACTTTAAAGACCGATTTCTTTTTTAGGGGGCTGTTTTGAAGAATCTTTGAATTCATTACGAGTAATTTTCTCTTTACAAACTAAAAAGGAAGTTTCCCACAGAAGCTCACCCCCTGGCAGGTACATTGTTCCGCTTCCAGGTCTCGTTATTTAATTACCGCATGCACCAGACAGCCTGAGAGCAGCTGCACATCTATAAAGCCTCACAGCTGAACCTTCCTCCTCCTCCCTGGAAATGCTGTGGGATGTCAGCCCATGGCTGGGCAAGGTGTGTTTGCTGGGGCTGCCCTGATGCTGGAGGCTGCTCTTGGCCCACACTGCCTACACTGGGCAGGAGAAAGTGGTGAGGCACTGCATGGGCTGCCCAGAGAGCTGATGGTGCCCATCCCTGCAGACAACCAAGGTCAGGGGATGGACTCTGAGCATCTGATGGAGCTGTGGATGTCCCTGTCCATCGTGGGGAGTTGGACCAGATGGCTCTTAGAGGTCCCTTCTGACTCAAATGGTTCTATGATTCTAGGAAAGTAAGAGCTGAAGTTGCTCCACGTGGAGGTTAGATAAATAAAGGTGCGAGGGTCAAGGGCTTTATACTCACTGACTGCTATGAGGCACACATGCCAACACCAGACCCTTGGGAGAGATCTGTAACCTTTTCACTCAGCTCATGCTCCCAAGAGCACCACGACCACCTGATAACACAGCAGCAGGAGTATGAATTTCCAGTAGTATTCCACACTGTGGTTGCAAACCTATCACAATGTCTGAGGGCTGTATCCTCCCTCCCCACATCTTCCAGCAGCAGCAGATCCTGTTCACACCAAGGGACGGAGGGAAAGGAACCCTCCTCATGCAAAGCTTCATTCTTGGCCGATCTACACCAAGTGTTTGCACTGCACAGTGGAAGGTTGTTTTATCCCCCTCTCACCATCACTTTGTACAGGCAATAGGAACGGTCATCGGTGTCAGCTCGCAGAGACATGCAAGCATCAAAGCCATGAAGCACTCAGCCCTTCCAGGCATATGGATATCCACAGGAGAAAGAGAAGACCCCGATCATATCATCCCCTCTGCCATGTGAGCCACTGTTTCTGCTTAAAACTTCACTGACAATATAGAAAAATGCCACTCAGGGCCAGGGGCATGCCAATGGAGTGGGGATTGCTGGAGACTATAACACAACAGCCAGTCGGCAGCTGATAATCTGCTTGTAAACTCCTGTTTGAAAATAAAGACAATCCCATTTTACAGTAACCAGATGTTTAACAGAATATTTGTATCTACAAGTGCCTTAGGCTGTTGTTTTATAGAGGTCTGAAGAGGACTTACAAACGTGAAATCGCAAGCGAGTCTGCAGTTCAAAGGCTTTGCAAAGCTGTGAAATTTCATGTAGTGTGGGCTGGAGAGCCCTTTGTTTGGGTTTGGTCCATCGGATGGGATTGATCATAGGGCGTTCCTCTCTAACTTACCTAACCAAGTTCCCCTCTGCTCAGATTTTCCCTGTTCTTTATTATCCGTAATTGGATAACTTCTCTCCAATTTTCTCCTTGGAACACTGAAGATAAGGTTTCTGTTTAATCATCCCACTTTAAGTACTTGCAATCAGACAGGATATTGCTGCTTTTAAAATAAGACAATGACATTTAATGACTTTCATTTCTTCCTATACAAAAGATTAATTTATATGCTGGAGTCATCTGTTTCATTGGAAAATCCTCCGTACTCTTTGAAACGATTCAACCTGATTAACAACTTAATTCTTCTTTTATATTTCTGATGTTGTGGCTTTCACTCTGAGCCTTTGCTTGCCGTCTCTTTCCCGCAGCCTGATGTGGCTGTTGTTTCTGAATTAGTCTGCAGTCACGGAGCCGTGAGGTGTGGGAGGGCAAACACTGCAGCTGTTGGCAAGGAGAGATGGGCTTTCTCATATGGGAAAATGCACTTGAGCAGTGCCCATTGTAAACCTTTTTTTTTTTTCTGACAAAATTCCTATTCCCAACAGATTTAACCCATGATTGTTTTCTAGACTGTGAAGCCATACTTCCTGGAGGACCCAGTGTCTAATACAGTGTTCAGAATGGGCTGACATAAGCCGGTGTGCCATGTGAGAACTTCTCAAACCCCCTAATGGTTCTTTCTGTTCTCTTCTGTCTGTATAAGAGACAAATGGGTGACCCTGGATGATTTTATTTGTCCCAGTACGTACAGCCTCTGGATGTGGATGAGTTACACTTCCCCTACGTGTACAATAAATGTAACAGGGTTTGCTTGGAGTTCAAGGTATAACACCATGTTTTAATATTTGCTTTATTTCCTCACTCAGTTCTCCTTTTTGTTGAGACACTGTCCTGCATCACTATGATTGCTACCAAAGAGCACTTTTTTTTCTGCAGCTAAGTGGCATCTTCCCTTCTCAAGATAACTCTTGATTTTCTGCTCATTTGCCCCAAATACCATCACCAGGAGCCTCCTCATGCACACAGCTCCTGGGCCAGGCATGCAGCCCTCAGCCACTTCTCTGCATCCTGGGACATACACAGCCCAGCCCTATGTGTGCCCAAGGTGGGAACCAATGCTGATGGCTCTTCCCACTGGAGGGCCGTGAGGTGTTGGGATGATGCTTTGGCACAGCTCAGCCACGAGATGCTGGAGGGTAATGAAAACAGGAATACACGTTTACCGGAGTATAAAGGCAGAGAGAGAACAGAATGAAAGTGATTCTTCACTTGAGGGCACGTACATATGTGTCACTTGATTGTTTTGTGCTGCTTACCCCAGCCCAAACCCCACGGCAGGGTCACAGCAGCCACAGAATGAAAGCAGCATGGCCAAGAAAGTTGGATCCACTTTTCATATTAAGATCTTCTTCTTGCAAATAACTCCAGGCCGCTGAAATCCAGCAGCCACATGGAAGTCCGTGTGTGGATAACCACCAAGGACGAGGCCCTGCCCCATTTCCACTGGAACATGCCACTGCCTGCTGGGAAGGTACCCCACTCGTGGTAAATGCACCAAGCACCAGGGATGATGGATTAATGCCAAGCTGAACAGATTTGGAGAGAAGAAGCTTGACTCAGGACATTTAGCCCAGAGCGTTGCATCTCCTGTGGCACTGGTTTTGCTGGCTTTGCTGCTGTTGGTACACCGAGAATAGTTTGTGCATGGCAATTTCCTTTAAGAAAAAGATACGGTGAAGGGAATGAGAGTTGACATGACAGATTGTATCTGCTGTGCCTGTTGGCCCCAAAGGCAGTCGGTTGTGTTTTAAAATTCAGTAATTATGTATGTACACAAATGTTTCTAATGGGCCCCAAACCGTTAGCAATGTGGGCCGCCGTCCCCGAGCGCTGCGCAGCAAACGCGGGAAGGATTAAACCGAAAGAAAGTGGTGTGAAAAGGGAGGCCAGAACACTGGCAGCAGCTCCGGGTTCTTTGGTCATGGTGAAGCCATACTGACTAGTCTGAGCTCCGTGGGAGAGCAGCATGAACCTGGAGCTCTGCAGCCTTGGGAAGAAGAAATGCAGCTCTGCGGCCTGGTGCCCGGGAGGGATGCTCAGCAGAAATGTGCTTAGGAGCACGGCTGAGCCACCGTGGGGCTGGTGGGGCAGGTCAGAGGAGCTGAGGGAGGTTCAGCCTGGAGAAGGGATGGCTCTGGGGAGACCATACTGCAGCCTTCCAGAACCTGAGGGGAGCTTGTTGCGAATGACTTTTTTCGCTGTCTGATAGCGATAAGACAAGGGGCAATGGCTTTAAGCTAAAAGAGGGGAGATTTAGGTTAGATGTGAGGAAGAAATTCTTTACTCAGAGGCGGTGAAGTGCTGGCATTGCTCCCAGAGCTGTGGTGTCCATCCCTGGAGGTGCCTATGGCCACGGATGGGTCCTGGACAGACTGAGCTGGGGGGACAGCCATCCCATGGCAGAGCTGGGGCTGGGGAGGCTGAGAGGTCCCTTCCAACCCAACCGTTCAGTGAATCTATGACTGTATGATTCTACAGTTCTGTGAATCTACGAGTGCAGCCTCCTGCTGCAAATGGCCTGGGGACAGCCCGCATTCTCCAAGGGCTCCAATTCCCTGGGCAAACAACGTGTGCTCTTCTGCTGGCTTCACACAAGCCTTGGCTGTGCAGGAAGTGTGGGCTGGATCCAGTACTGCTCTGATCTCTATTTTCCTTCTCATTTCAATGGCCCACTCCTCTCCTGCCTCCTGGCAGAGACCCTTGGCCAGGCAGAAGGGACAGTGCCTGGTTAATGAACCACCTCCGCACCTTTGTTTCTCTGGCTGCCTGGTGCCCTGCTCTCACTTGTACAGTTATTACAAAAATCAGAGTGTTGCCTTGAGATATGATTTTCATAGCGGGATAGATTTTATTATACCAGCCGTACAATACCCACCATTATCATTTTGATTATACGCTCCTCTCATTTGCACTATTGGAACATTATCTGTGGTACATTCATTATTACTTTATAAGAAACTGAAACTACATCCTTAAGATGAATTGTAAGGAAGGTTTTCTATTTCCTCAGATATATACTTCGGCTGAGAACATTAAGTGGCAAACATTATTTGTAAAAGTTTATTTTATTTTATTTACGTAAACTCTAAAAGAAAGAAATAACACAGATATTTCTAACAGACAGCAAAGCCCGCGGCTAGTTGCAACAAATGACTGCAATTTAGAATTCATGTACTATTAAGAAGTTCTGATTAAATTGTACGTTCCTGCGCAGGGGGGAAGTGGGATAAATGAGAGCTGGGTGCTGGTCCCGAATGGGCTGCAGGGTGAGGGATCGGCGGCCCCAACTCCTCACTGCCCTCAGCCCCTCGTCTCTGCAGATCAGCTCCATCAGCAGTGCGATAGGAGAGGGCAGAAGGTCAGAAAGATGTTGGTGCTTAAGAGTCCCTTGGCTATGAACTTTTTCCCTGTGATCAGCTGTGCAGTTCGTGAGGGTCCATCACAGAGCACAGGATGTGCCCATGGCCCATTGCTGCTACCAAATGAAAGCACCCCACTTCTGCCCGCATACAAATCCTGACCTTATTCGAGGCCTAAACCTTCTGTGGCCACAAGACCAGCAGACTTTCCGAGGTTCCCTGGCTGAGCAGTGCTGAGATCGCCCAACTACTGCCCTGCATGGCCAACGGGACTCAGCACGTGGGCTTACAGAGCATCACAGAACTCCAAAACCCAAGTGTGGTCCATCTGAGGAACCCACCAGTGTGTGAAGCCCACGGTCAATTTAAAAGAGATCCTTGATGATTTCACTAGAAGAAATCACACTTTGTTGTGCAGCTAAGGGAACATTTTCAGGCTGATTGCAAATCATAAATATTTTATGTACTGTAATTTACTGTTTCTTAGGTACCATTTTCTAAATTATTATTATTTCCATTAAATGCATAGAAACTTGGCATAGAAGAGTAAGTTATCACAGTAACACTTCATTGCTGAAGATCTGGGCTTGTGGAAGGTCATAAGTGGAATTACCTTTTATTTCTTCCCACTGCTTGCATCAGACCAAGCAAAAAAGAGACCCAGTGCTCAGATGACCCCAAACTTAGCAACTGACAGACATCATGAGCTTTGTGCTATGACATGGACAGTCCCTGGCTCATATTTTCAGTCTCCAGAAAACCAAACTCACCTGGGCACAATGGGCTTTTTAAAATAACATTAGTCATCAACTAATAGAAATTAACCACAAAAGTACCGTGGGCCCATGAGAGAAGGCTGGAAGCCCTGCTAGGATTTTACACTCCCAGCTGTGTCATCATTGGGTCTTTGGGCAAAACATGCAGCCTTTCTCCTTCACCAAAGCCATCAGCTAAATGCACACAGTAGTTCCTGTTTCACGGGGTTGTGGTAAGACTTAGCTAACGTTTGCAAGCCATGCTGAGGTCTCTGATAGGTGGCATCTTGTGAAGCCTATTCATTCCCCAGCTGTAAAAAGAGCAGGACAGGGGTGGTCCAGCAGACAGAATCAGGATCATAGAATCAGAGTCACTGAGATTGGAAATGACCTCTAAGATCACCAAGTCCAACCATCACCCACCCCACCACGCTCACTCACCATGTCCCTCAATGCCTTTTCTTGAACACCTCCAGGAATGGTGACTTCCCTCAGCAGCCTGTACCAGTGCATTACCACTCTTTCTGAAAAGAAATTTCTCCTAATATCCAACCTGAAAGATTCCAGCCCCGAGCACTGAATAGCATTGCTGCAGCAACCAGGCAGAAACTGGGCATGGCAGAGCTTTTGGTGGCGAGGTGAGCAGACGCAGCCCTGCTCTGCCCAACGCTTCCAGGTGGGCTCTGGGCTGCTGGTGCTTTGCTGGTTTCTGCCTGACCCCTCATGCTATCTGCACGCACCTATCCTGCGCCTCAATTATTACTTACAAGTTGGTAAACAGAAGGAAAATATTCAAACTAATCTGGAATAAGTCAGATATACTTTTTTTTCACCTCTGGGGAGATTTTCAACTATAACAATGTAGCTTTGAGCTTCTGACAGATGCTAATGAATTGTTGTTTACATGTTTGATTTACTGCCTAAACAAAGATAAGACATGCTCTTGAAAACACATTGAATGCACAATCCAAACACATCCATTAAATCTGTCACAATAAACATGACAGCTTTCTTCTAACCTAACAACTGGCATGCCTCATTTACATATTAATGAGAAAACTGGGATCAGTCTGCACAAATTGCTTCTATCTTGCAAAGGGGAAGCACTGACTGACAGTGCAGCTCTCCACTGTGTAAATACAACAAGTAAATACCTCTGCCATCTTAATGGATTTTATTTTTATTTGCCTATTTGGTTCCGCTGTTATTGATTAGTCGTCTCCCATGAACAGACTTTGCAGGACAGGCATGGAAAGGGATCCCAGAACTTCCTGGGTGCGTGAGGCTGGGCTTTGCAATGGCGTGGTGGAAGGCTGGGGCTGCCTCGAGCAGCTCTGGAGCACGTCTCTGTTCATTATTCTCCTTAAATACACTGTATTGCCCTTAAGATGTTTAATAGAATCATAGAGTCATGGACTGGTTTGGTTGGAAGGAACATTGAAGATCATCCAGTTCCAGTGTTTCTGGAGAATGAACCATTCTGCAGGTGGGAAATCAAGGCAGAGGGGAAACTGTTCAAAATCCACCACTTCTGTCCCAGCTCTGGGTGTTGACAGCTCACTTCTTAGAGCCTCTCGAGTTCCTAATTCTGTCATTAGCAGAATGATGACATCTAAGTAACATTTAAACCTGAGCTTTGGGCATAACTATGACCTATAAATGAGTTTTCTGCAGAGCCTGGAAGCTCTGAAGTCAGATGAGTGAGGAGTTGTGCACCATCTATTTATTTTTGTATTATTAACTGCAGAATACTAAAAACTCCCTTCATGCATCTCGGAGGACCCATGAATACCTGCCCCTAGCTGGCTGTGCAGGAAGCCCAAGCCCTCCAAGAGCAAACCATGCACAGCAGGCTCAGGAACACTGCTCTGCACCCAGGGAGGAATCCCAGGAAGCCTCCTACTGCTTTTGGACAGCTAAGGGAGATAAGATGAATTGCACCTTAAATGTCACTGACTTTCAATCAGGTTTACACTCTGAAGTGCTTAAATTACTTGCTAGAGTGACACTTAGTTTTCTAAATCACCGAGCTACTTTGGGAAAATCGATGTTGAGGATGTATCAACTCAGCTCTGCTTAGCTGTAGCACGCAGAGCCTCGTGCTGTGCAGATGTGCTTGAGAAGAGACCCACATGCGGGTTCTGCAGGGGATGCTCAGAGTAGCACAGGACTCTGGGGACCACATCACGATACATCTCCATATGAAGGGATCATACCACTGTCGTAGGCTGCAGCGAACCGAATTTTCTGCAGAGCCAGAGGCTGTGGCAGCAGGAACAGGGAAGCTGCAATGCTCCAGGTCCCAGGGAGCACGTTTGAGACGAAGCAGATGCAGCCCTCAAATCCAGCCAAATCCTCACTAGATCAGGAAGAGCGATACAGATTTAAAATCCATTTTTTCAATAGAATAAGCTTTCAGGCATCCAAATGCAGCACTTCTGACCATGATGGGTCCATTACGAAGGCACTGGAGAGCCATTTGCAAAATTTTGATCTGCCTCTAGTTGTACATTTAAGACACAGCTTGGGCTTTGGATTCAGGCAAGTTTCCTGTTGTAATAGTTTGCTCTAACAGGCTGTATGAATAACACTAGAAACAACCCAAACTGTTCCAGAAGACTCGGGGGAAATTAATGCACTCCTATGCTTTTGTTTTTCTGTGTTTTTTTTCTGTCTCACGGCACTATTTCTTCCCTGCAAAACTATGCATGCTGCTTTATTCTTCCGAGGCCCACACAACCAAAAATTTCAGGAGGCTAATTTTATCCCGAAACACATAGTCCTATTTCTAGATTGAAAGGGATGTGCTCAGTTACCCTCAGATACAGATTTCTCCTTCTCCTCTCCCAGGCTCCTCTCCCTGAATCACGTCTCCAGGCGTTAGTGCTTCGCCCCTGAAGAAGTCTTTCATCTGCTCGTGGCTGAGCAGTGCTGGGGCACGGCATAATAACCGCATTTGTATTAAATAATTAACATCGAATGAAACTGATTTTGCCGTAAATTATTATTATATTATTCCGACCCAACATTACAGAACTACGTTCAAATGAATGAGCGCACCCCAAGAAACCCAGGTGATCTCCTCTAACATGCAAGAAAACTCCTCCAGCCCCCTGATTTCCCCAGTGCAGCAATGGCCATCCCAGTGGTGGCTGATCCCCTGCTGGTGTGTGCTCTGAGGAAGCTGCTGGGTGTATGGTAGAATAAGCTCAGCCATGCTGAGCAGAATGAGTTGCGTGCAGCACACAAGCAATGAACTGATTTAATTTCACTGTCAATCAACAAGGAAAAAGGGCCAGCATCGTGCAGATAGTCGCTTCCTTCAATCTGAGAAGAGCTTTCGGGGAAATATTGTAAATGTCATAATACAATATGTGAAATATAGTAGTTAAAATACTGTTCTGCAGCCAAATTCACTTCTGAGTCACACACAGAACTCCTACTGGCAGGAATGGGGATTGTGCAGGGTAGCCACAGGTGTTTTCTGGGGAGTAAAGAGGGGCTGGTCATTGTGCCCTCTGCACTGAGCAGCGGGAAGGACTTCAGGATCTCCAGATACTCAGGATAACTTTGTATGAGAAGCAGTTTGGGCACAGATTTCTGATCTCGTGCTCCAGGACACTGGACCAAATCCTAAGTCAAAGCTGGTATTCCTGCCCTTCTGCTAATGGAGCAGGAGTGAAGCCAGGAAGACCCCACTCCTAATCCTGACTTTAATAGCACGTGTTGGTGGTTGCATGCAGATGACTTAAAGCTGCTTATCCAACACCGTGCAAAACCTTAAACATAATTGTACTGATAAGGGCAGCAGCTGTGGGAATGCTGAGCACAAGTGTGAGTGCTCAGAGTGCTGAGCTGCACTTTGTGGTCACTCTTCCTATCTTAAAATGACACGATGGAGGAAGCTGACAAACAGGACAAAGCTCTGCTATGGAGGTAGTTCATAAGTAAACATAGATAAAGATCGTTTTGCTGGTAGTGGTGGTTCCAGGTGGTGGCTGATTTGGTAAATAGCATTTTTGTGAGGAAGATGAGGATGGTGAGGAAGCACATGGTGTGGCACCGGGATCACCTGGCTGGAGGAACTGGCTGAAATAAAATGTTGTGACATCAGATGTGTCACCTCCTGTATTTGCCATTCATTGCACCTTCATCATGCAAGAAGCTAGATATATCCAACAGACATTATGTTCCTTCTTTGTACTTAATCATATTCTTCTGGTGACCAGCAGAACTTGTATAATATAGAAGAGCAGAGCAATGGAAGAACACCAACTAATCAGCACACGTTACATGTCACTATTCATTACAGCTCAGTGCAATGTACCCAGATGGGGAAGAACACAAGTGGGTAAGAACTACCAAGAAGTTGAGCAAAAAGATAAAGAAAGAGGCAGAATCCATCCTTTGGACATATCCTACATAAATTTGGGTAACTACCATTGAAGTCCATTAATTTCTTTCTAACATCAGCCTGTCCAAGGCAAGTGAGTCCCACAGTGCAAGCAGGCTTTATGCGAACAGTGCTTGAAGGTTCACTTGGCATTCTCTTGAACTGAGCAACATGCAGTCACTCCTTTTACACCTCCTCCATGCCTCTCTGGTTTATGACCCACCTTTATCACGTCCCCCCTCTGCCACCTCGTTTCCTGAGCTGTGGGGGACAGGAGAGCTGCGGGCGGCGTTCAAGAGGTGGGCACACAAGAAGTTATATAGCGGCGTAATGATGTTGTCTGCTTTAGTAGCATTTTGTGACAGGCTAAGGACACCGATGGAACAAAGTTCACAGACAGACATAATGCCTTTTATTACCAACTGACAGAGCTGGAAGAATTAAATGAGTTTTCAGGCACACAAGCCTATAATATCACGGTTGCCTTTTTGGCTGCCTATGAAGCTTTGACTGATGCTCCTTCAAACTATCAGCAGTGGCTCTCAGATCTCCTTTCTAAGTGGTAATAGCTGGAGAAGAGCTCATCAGCGATACGCAGAGTGAAGGCCGTGTTTTTTTTCCCTGTGAGCACATCAGAACTGGATTTGATCTGCTGTTTCACCATCGAGCTGTTTGGCATCGCGGGACCCTCTGCAGAGGGCTTTGCATTTTACTCCCTCGCATCACTTTGTATCACCTTTTCACTATCGATCTGTTTTCCTCAGGAAATTTGTAAAAAGGAGATGAATAAAACACGGGGGTCAAATTAGTATCTACATTCCTTGTGAAACAGCCCGCCGGTATCGATGGGTTCTGCAGCTGTTCCAAATGAGCAGTCCCTCAAGCAGAAGGGTTCTTTCACAGCCATCAGCAGCTCTTTCAGATCACATCTCCTGCATCCTTCTCTCACACTGAGCCCCGGTCATTACAGTTTCCAGCTGAGCTGCTGATTGGAGCTCACCTCATCTGGAGGGTCCCAGTTGGGAAAGCCACATCCAACTCTCCTGTTGCAAAGCAATCAAACACTTTTATTTGTTTGTTTATTTGTGATGATTTATGCCGCCATTAGGCACTTGGTAGTACATTGGTGAGGGGAAGATGCAAGCCACCTCCTGAAACAGTGCCAGCACTAAGTCAATATTTCATTACGGCTCATTTATGAGAGCAGCTGAAGTACTGCAGTAAGGCCAATGCACGCTGCGTGGGCACAGAGCTGTGTCAAGGGAGGGTCAGGTGGGGATTAGGAAAAGGTTCTTCACCAGAGCGCAGTGGGCATGGAACAGCTCCCAAGGGCAGTGGACACAGCACCAGGCATGCCAGAGTTCAGGAAGCATTTGGACATTGCTCTCAGATATGGGGTTTGGGTTTTGGGTGGCCCTGTGTGGAGCCAGGGGTTGGACTTGATTACCCTTGTGGGTCCCTTCCAACTCGGGACATTCTGTGGTTCTGTTTGGGTGAGTCACCTTGGTTTTTTAAAATACATTTAAAATATATTTGGATATAGGCATAGTTTTAACTGTTCCAATCCCTAACAAAGGAAGAGTTATAATAATAAATAAATTACTCATATGGACAACATTTATCTTACTTCCCTCTAAAGATATGCGTGTGAACACATGGACACACAGACATTGCTGCTGGTATATCTGCATGGATGTACAGACAAAACAGGAAGGTTTGAAAGAAAAGTCTGGGCATGGCCAGACCAAGGTAGTGCTGTCTGCAGGGTTGTTTGTGGTATTTTGGTGTGGGTGGATGTCAGCTGCCTGTTTCTCCCTTTGCACGATTCCTCCACTCCCTGTGCTGCACACAGTCAGCCCACAGCAGGACGAAGAAACAGCAGCTTTCAAAGTGATGGCAGCTGCCAAAAAGGAGATGCAAAACCAATGGAGAACCAAGCAAGTGAGAAGAGCAGGAGCACGGGCTGATTGCACGAGCATCATTACAGGTGGGGTCTTCTGCAGGAACCCTGCTGGGTTTGAGCCTTTGAGCCCCCAGAGGACCCTTCGAACCTCAACCTCATCCTCAACCAACTGCAGTATTTCAAATCTCTGTAATCCTGTGGCTTATGCTGGAGGGAGCACACTGTCCTGGAGATCCAACGGAGAACATGACGATGGCTTGGGGGACAGGGAAGTTCCCTGCAGGACCCAGCACCATGTCCTCTGCTCTCAGGGTTAACTGTAGGGATCAAGAGGAATGAAATGTCACCCTCAATTAAAACATCATCACAGAAGTGGTCTGTGGTGACGTGGAGGTCCCCAGGCACGTCTGGCATGGTGCTTGTGCATCTGCACATGGCTAGCCATGGCCATGGTTTGCAATTTCCTGTGCGGGGGGATTATAAAGTGAGGTCAATGCACTCGGTGAGATGCTGCCAAAATATGTATTTCCTTTCTGAAAACCTTTTTTGAAGAAAAGCTTTATGCTGGAGACTATAATTAATAAAGGAAATATTTATACAGTGTCACAAAATTTACCAGTCACTTTATAAACACAGATGATCCATGTTCCCTGTCCCAAAGCACTTAGAGTCTAAAAAAGGCAAGAGGCAGAGAGCAGTTTAGATGAGGGAGGGCACAGGGATTATTAATGAGGAGGAGGAGGATGAGGATGGGCTGCTGGGGAGGTGTTGTGGGAAGCGTCACTGGGGAAGCCCACGCTGCTCCAAGGCAAGGATGGAAAATACTGAAGATTAGGTTGTTTGAGTGATGTGAAGTGACCACACAGTGCAGGCTGGGGAAGGGCTGGAGGAGGGAGAGGGGAGGATTAGAAGGCAGTGGGGTAGAAAGGCAAGGAGTCCCTGCAGCAGAGGTTGGAGGAGTGTGTGGCTGAGAGGAGTGGGAAGGCAAGGCGTCAGGAGTTAGAGGAAGCTAGATAAGGGAAAGGAAGTTCAGGCAGCAAGAGTTAAGAACTTTGCCATTGATTTTGGAGACAAAGGAGGAAAATAAGTAAGAATGATAGAGAAGTGAGTGGGATGAAGGGGAAGTGCATGAAGATAAGCAGGGCAAAGGAGGGTGGGCAACTGGAGACTGAGCAAGTGGAGGGGATGGTGAAGCAACCAAGGAGCCTGACCTGCTAAATGTAGAGTTCAGGCAACTCAAATATACAGTGGGTTCCTATATTCCCTTGGAAAGAAAAGGCCTGTGTATGTCTGAGCTCAAGTAGTAAAATGCCACAGTATATTTTTTGTCTTTGTTTGATCAAAGAAATACAAATCAGATAGAAAAGTACAAAATTGCCCTGGAGCTGAAGCTGGTGATGTCTTTCATTGCGCTATCATACAAATAGGAAGGATGTTCTTTTCATCTGATATAATGAAAAATGTATACCCTTTTCAAACCCACTGCTATTAATTCTGAAGTTAGCCCCAAAAAATCCCAAGACGTTACCTAGAACTTGATGACTTTGGATTAATTTAATGGGAAAAAATCTCTTGCTAGTGAATACCAGTAGTGTTCAGGAGAAAGAGGAGAGAATATGAATTTTATTTGAAACCCATCTATTACATATAAGTAACAATAAGGAACAATTTTCAGAATTTTCTCATGCTAATAATTATTGTTCACATTAGATTAAAGGGGATGGAAGTGCTTGTGTAAGAGGTGGGGACAGCTCACTCCTAATGAGGTGTAGCTCAGAGCTGTCCAATCAAATGGGCAAACCAAGAATTCTGTGTGAAAAATATTTTCTGGGGTCTTTTCCACACTTTCTAAAGCCGATGGAAAAAGTGCTACTGAACTGAATGGCTACCATCAAACCCTGGGGTGCTTTCATGATAATGATGTCTTTCATTTCATTTTGCACGATGTCAGTGAATGTGCATTCCTAGCACTCAGCCCGTGCATCCAGCAACAGCAACATCTGTCCTTGCTTTTGTACCTTCTTGGTGCACCTTTACTCTTCTGTACCGAAGAGTTCAAGAGGTAATACATTTGCAGTTTGCATTCTGTAGTTGGTTTGGTGATACACCACACCTTCTTACTTTTGCATGTGGTCACCGTTGGTCAGATATACATGAACCAGAAGCTGAATGCTTTTGCTGCAGTGGGTAGGTAATCATTCGTAATTTCATATCCAAGAGAACAGGATTAAAAAACCCTCCAGCCCTCCTGGCTGTTTGTGGTTCTGAGATGCGTGGAAACAGAGGGAAAGATCACGTGAGGTCTTGTTTTCATCTCAGATTTGCATCAGGAATCACAATTTGTTTTAGAAATAGCTTTGGAAAACTTAATATGATGCTTCCCGTGGTGGAAGCACGTTATGGGGAGCCAGTGGCCATTTCTCCATGAGTCAAACACAGACACTACAGCAAGGACTTCTGAAAGAGTACATCAGAGACCAAGATGTGCTGGATGAAAGGACATGCTCCCTTTCTTGCAAAAGGGACTCACAAGCAGACCAGGTGCTTTTGTTTCAGGCACTTCTCATGGTAGGAACCCTATCTTTCCATTACAAAGATGAAGCAAATGTTTGCATTTGGTTTGTCAGCTGGGGTATTTACAATATTTTCCTTCTCTGTGCTCAGCATTGCTAAGAGGCAAAAAGAAGCAGCTATGAGATTGCTCCTGAGTCTGGACTTTCATGTTTTGGAAGTTTTTCTTGCCTAGCCTTGTACGTAGTGACCATGTTTTCTATGACTGTCCCATGATTGCACTCCTTTCCTGCAGAAGATTAAAATGAAGCTCTCCTTGGTGACCCCCTCTTTATCTCCTGAAATAAGAAGCATACAAAGAAGATCTTTCTGAAGGAACTACACTGCATGGACCTGCCCACAACTGGCTTTACCAGCACACCGTGACTCCTGCTATCCCATGGGACAGACGTGGGCTGTGCCCCCATTTCTGCACCCCTGCCCACCTCCAAGCTCTGGGCATAATATCTTCGTGCTTCGATATTTTTATTTTGCAGCAGTTTGTTGCATAATAACAACCCCCACTGCTGTGCAGGATACTTGTTGTAAAAGACGTCTGGGATGGATTAAACTCCTTGGCACCTCCTCAGCGATTAATCAATCTCAATAGGCATTTATTGCTTTGTTCACTGCAGTGCAGGAGAGATTATCCCTTAAATATACTTGACTCTTCTGGTACCATTCAATTACACCAAAAAGAGCCCCAACACATACACAATTATTTTGAACTACTTCTCCAGTGAGGAGCAATTGATCTCTGAGAGTCTCTTCCTCTTCTTGTTATGCTGATTAATAGCCTTGGAGTTAGTCCCCGAGAGGAAAACATTTCCAAAAATAGATGACAGTCTCCTTGCTCATGTTTTAATCCCTCGAGGGCCCTTTACATCCATAACGAAGCCTTGAGGAACTTCCTCATTCCTCCCATCGTGTTTAACCTCACCAGAGGTTGGCACAGGGATGGGGATGGGTGCTAACACATGGAGGGAGCTCTCCTCCCCGGAGGGCTGGAGGGTGCAGGCACCAACTAGGGCCTGGGGGTCCCTGCCAGACAGCTGGAGGAGTTTGTCCCCGCGGGCTTGATTTTAATGCTGCTGAATTGCATTATTTATCTCATTAGGAAAGAAAGGAACTGAGTGGTGCGCAGCAGCTTGCATGGACACAAGCTGTGGAGGTGCTTCAGGGCACCCTTAGAGCGTTTGGTTGGGAAAAACTTGGGTGATTTTGCAAGTGGGGGGATGAGCCTCAGAGCGCGCCGAGGGCTCTGCTTCCTGCTGCACGCAGGCCCTTGCAATTTCCTACTTTTAACCACGAGTCTTGTATCTAATTGTGCATTTTATAGCTGCTCTCCTGGCAAGCAGATGAGTCTGTTATTCATTTTGGAACTGCGTATCGTCGTTACTCTTATCCTACTATTTTTTTTTTTTTTAACGATATCCCATAATAAATGAAAATAGCCTTGTGCAGCCAGCTGGGTCCCGAGGTCCCCTCTGTCACCGCAGTGCTGTGGTTGCCACCAGGAACGGGCTGCACGGATGGGGTGGTGCCCACGGAGCCCTTTGCACAAAGCCTGGTGCACGTGTTTGCCTTTAAAGGAAGAGCAGGGTATCAGTTTGCAAACAAAATAATCATCTTTTGGTACTTTTCAGGAAATGATTTTTAATATACTTTATTGAAGCGAGGGAAAAACAATTTAATTGTGAGAGCTGCTATGAACCATATTTAACCTCCGAAGTACTAAATGGAGTGCTTTCAGATAAGTTATGGTTTTTAATCTAAGTTAAACCATTATGTACATAAACAGTATGTTTTTGCTATTCTAATAACTGCCAGCTTGGACTTATCGGTTCTTTTTTTTTATCATCTTTTTTGTCTCCCAAGACAGACTGCTCCATTTGAACTTTAAGCAATATTTTATGTTTTATTCTTCTTCATTTCTTTTCCGTAACATGCGGTGCAATACTGAGCATGATTTCTCTCATCTGTAACTTACTGGCTTTCGTAGGAGTTCTGAAATGTCTGGATAAAATCCCTGCTTTAGAGGAGTACATGCAAAGTGTTTGTATTTCATCTCTCCTGGATGGCATCCAGTGGGCTGTTACCAGTTCAACACTCTGATTAATATTTTACATATAGTTTCCTAGCGCTTGAAGTTTCTTTCCTGCAAAGATTAATTACTGAGTGAATGGTATCAAAAACATATTATTCACACAATTCATTTGTGGAGATAATCTTGGTAAAATGTAGCAGCACATGGAGTTAATTAAGTGACAGCAATGGAGATGGTTAAGATTTACACTCATTTCCCTGCCCCTTAAATAACTGTCCTCAGGCTGCAACAAAACAGTGCACAGTAACAACTTAACGGGCAAGAGAAGCAATGAATATCTGTGAGAAGGAAATTTTGACTTTTTACCTTAACTGTAGATAAGCATTCTGTTATTTAGACTCAACAATATTGAGTGGAATGTGGAGATGTGGCATTGAAGGCCATGGTTTAGTGGTCATGGTGGAGATGGGTTGGACTTGATGATTATGGTGGTTTTTTTACAGCTTTAACGATTCTATGATTCTGTGACAAGATAAGAGTTGAGCTCGCCCTACAGAGTTGATAGCAAACAACTAACCATAGCAAGAGCCATGCTGAAGGGCAGTGACCATTACGCAGCCCTCACAATGTGCTTCTGCTCTCCTGCCCAGGCTGCGTGGGGCTGATACGTGGGCTCCCATCTCTCGTGGCATTCTCACTCACACACCATACCCTGGGGGAACCCGGGGAAGGGTCTGGGCTTGCATGCCTTCCAGCCCCTCCCATCCAGAGATGGGCAATGGTGGAGTAACTTTGCTCCCATCCCTTTGTGAAGTTCCCTCCTGTCAATGATAGGAGGACAACCTTCTTCCTTGGGATGATTTCCTTTAGCACTTTCACCTGTCTCAGTTCTCCCAAACACATATAACGTATTCTTCACCTGCAAGAGCTCAGATTTGGGGTTGAGATCTGGCTAGAGAAAAGTTGGCACAGAAAGTCACAGGAGCAACTCTGCAGTGTCATCAGCATCGCAGGGTCCAGCTTCACACTGAGCGCTCTTAGCCCAAATCAGCCACATCCTTAAGCATGTGAGTAGCCTTAATGAAATCAGCAGGATTACTCCTGTGCTTAAAGTTAAATGCATACATAAGTGCTTCGCTGGACTGCAGCCAGGTGCCCTGGCATCTGGGACAAGACGCTACGCCACTCGCCAGCATCCCATGGGGCTGCTGCCCACCCCAAAGCCCATGGCTGCAACCCGTGCCCTGGTTGGAGCCTCTTTGGTGTCCCCAAAGAAGTGACACATTGCTGGCTGCCCCAAGTAGCCGAGTGCTACCCAGGACCTCACCGAAGCAAACTCTTTGTGCATAGCTTGTCACTCCCGCTGTCAGATAGGCTCACAGTGCAGCGTATTCACATTTTTCCCTGCCTGACCCTCAACATCTCAATTTTCTGTCTGCCTTTGAAATCTTGGCTAATTAGGAGGCTACATGTTCCCTGTGAGACTGGCCTTTTGTGCAGAGTTTGTAATTAGAGTGACTGTGCAGTGCTCTATTAATTGCAAGAATTGTGATTTTTAGATTAATGAGTTAATTGCTAATATCTGCATACGACATTCCCTCAAGATGTATTACATTACAGTAAATAAACCTTGTGTCTGGAATGGCAGACATTAAAGGAAACTGCCGTGATTAGTTTGAATGCTTTAGATAGCTAAAATAATATTTACTCAAAACACAACGTGTGTGAAACCGGATTTTAAAGCTTCTTCTTCCCCCCCACAGTAGAGAACACGAGTGTTTGCTCCAACACCTTCAGTATCTCATGGAAAGCAGCAGGCACAGAGGACCTTCCACCATTGAGTCCAGCGCTCCAGTTCTACTTCGTACCGCTGCTGCAGGGCGCAGCGACCCACCGTGCAGCTCCCAGGAGGCTCCTGCTCAGCTGCTGAGGAAAAAAGCATTGGAAATGGAACAGCCAGAGCCGGCCAAGGCCTTGGTAACAGCTGAGTGATTTTCATCAGACAAGTAGCTGTGTGCTGAAAAGTGTAATTTGGGGACAGCTGAAACTATTTGCAAATTCATCATGATTTCAGGAAGCAGTGTCATTGTAGGGAAAAAAAAAAAAGCTCAGAATGAATAAGTTTCACAGGTTTCCACCTTGAGATTTTCTAGATGAAAGGCCCCTTTTTGTTTTGGAAATGAAATTTGATTTAGAGATTTATCTAAATTAAACAAAAACCCACTGAGAATGAACACAAATGCTGCTTTGCACGACAGTAAGCCTTCTGGGTTGGCTCACAGCAGTTCTTTCCTTTTTGTACTTTCTGGTTTTTTGTTTAAACAAAATCTAAGCCCTATCTGAAGCAATTTCCCTGTATTTTAGTTTAGATTGCCGCTTGACTTATTCACATCCTCCTACTCCATAATGCATAGAAATAAAGGGAGGGGGGATTAATTCTGGTAATAAGTGACTTTCTTTCTTCTCATCCTCCTGTCAATATCCAACGTATAGATACTTAAAGAAAATGTTACGTGGGAATATGTCCTCATTGCCGTCATGCTTTTCTTCTCTTCTTCTAAGGGAAACTCTTTCACTGAGCTAACATGGCACACATTGATGTCATGGAGCTGAAGTGCTTTCCACCTCCTCGTCACCACTCCGCGGCTCTCTGATGCCCTCTGACCCAGGGAATGAGCTGAGAGGCCACAGCTGGGTTGTTCTCCTGCTCCTCTAAGAGCCATCCATCTGTTTCAACTATTTGGTTTTGGTTTTATTTGCACTGCTGTGTCTGGCCTGGGTGGGCGATGAGGGCCTGGTCCAGTGGGTGGCAACCAGCCCATGGCACTGGGTTGAACTGGATGATCTTATGGGCCCTTCCAAGCCATTCTGTGCTTCTATGATTCAGGGATTCTATGATTCTATGACTGGTGCTCATCAGCTTCCTTGACAAGAATCACACCTGACTTTGCCTCTATAGCTTTAGGCACCTGGTTGTTAAAACAGTACTACTGAGAAAACAGCAGTGTAATGACAACTGAAAAATACTCTTTACGTGTCAAAGTAGTTTAGATTTTTCTCATTTTGAGCCTGGCTAACCAACATTTCAGGATGCTTCCCTGAGATGAGCAGCTTCCTGTCGGTCCACGAGGTCCCAACAAGCCATGTGCTTTGGTGGGAGCACTGTCCTTGCTGGGAGGTCTGCCTGTGCCTGACACCCACCCAGGTACCTCTCACTGCAGTGCCCTTACTGAAACTTCCTAGGGCTCATAGCAGCAACCACTGTTAGCACATGAAACCATGAAAACCTTGTTGGCCAAGGAGGATGGAGGTGGCATGAAAGAACAGCTGAAGTGACCAGCAGCAGACCTCCCATGGCCGCTGTCTGAGCCGTGCCAGCCCCTCTGTTCTCTTCCCACCTCCTCCAGGTGTCACAGATGCACATCAGAAATCATCTTTGGCTCTGGTTCTGCTCACCTGTGATGTGATGCTGGATAGGGGCAGGGGAAGAAGCTTCCTCTGCCTGTGTCTCCCAACATCGTGTGCTCACTGAAATCTAGAAGTTCTCCGTGCTGAAGTTCCTGGCATCCCTGATAACCTTCTAAAGATACACAAACAGCTCCACATGAAAGAACAAAATGGAGAGGAGCGGTGTGAGCTGGGACAGCTGCCCAGGCAGATGTGAGGGCTGCGCTGGCTCCGTGTCCTATCACTGCTGAGAGCACGGTCCTTGTCAAAACAAAGCAGTGAAAAGGGTTGGAAACATTTTGTACTGAGCTTCCTTAACGCTGGGAGAACAGCAGTGTACTGAAATGCAGGGACCAGCAGGTCAGCTGCACGCCATACCCTGCAGAGATGCTCAGACAAGCAGGAACATCCATCCTGCTCCTGCCATCTGACCATGGGGCATTCTCCCAGACCAGGAGGTGTTATGACTTCCTAGGAAGGCATTTCTCTGATTGCCCCCTGTCTGAGGTCTGACCAGGAGAAAGGAGCAGAAGGGAACAGACTTCTCTGCCCTGTATCTTTCTCTCTGATGGATCAGATTCCTCCTGCTTATTTATTGCAGAGTAAAGAGTAAAACTGCTTACTTAAAAACTAAGGACTGTTTGTCACTGGTCTGCAAAGCACACCTCTGAGAAGCAGAAATTTTTGAGCAGCTCATTTGCTGAAAGCAGTGCATGCATTGGTGCAGTCTGTTCCAATTCGGTGAGTAAAACAAAGAAGCTGGTACAGGGTGTGTTTATCCCAGTATAATTACATCACGGTGGGACTTCTCGTGTGTAACTGTCTTGGTTTAAAAAGAAATCCTATCTGTCACAGCTCCACCAGCAGAAGTGTGCTCGGGCGGAATGTCCTTTGCTTCAGCACGTGCAATCTGGCAGCGAGCAGCATCAGGAGGGGTTGGCTGAGACATGACTGAGAGATTTGGCTGTCCCCAGTCAGTGACTCCTTGAAAATTAGGAAGAGGGAGGGTGGGTGGAGGTGGTGGTGCTGCACCCTGCCCTGGCTCAGCACCATGTGAGCACCATGCACCTGCACTTCCTCCATCTTGGAGCTGGCACAGGGCTTGGTGCACCCCTGGTGACCATCTGGGCTTCCTCCCCTCATCTCCTGTCAGCAGTGGCTCAAAATCATAGAATCATAGAATCACAAGGTTGGAAACGACTTGTAAGATCATCTAGTCCAACCGTCTTCTCATTACCATTGCTACCACAAACTAAACCATATCTCATAGCTCCTATCCTGCCTCTTTGCAGCTGCCCACGTTAACAGGGTGCCCTGAAGACAAGGTGCTCACATGCAGGCATGGCCAATAGGTCCATCACCAATGGCCCATAGCCCTTGAGTCTGTAGCAGCCCCGTTAACCCTGATGTAATTTGGCTGTGCAGCATTTTGGTGGCAGAAGGCTGCACGATTTAATTCTGCACTATGAGGAAAGTCTCTTGGTTTGAGAACCTGCTACCTTGCATGACTCAATACCTCATAGGAACCCACGCATACCTGCACCCTACGCCTTTTCCCACCACCTCTGGGATTTTACAGACATCCATCATATCCCCATTGGCCAACTCTTTGCTCAGAGGGCTCCATCCATCCCTTCAAAACTCTTTCCTGTGGACACTGTGATGTTAAATCTCTCAGTAATTGGCTTACGAGGCAACAGCAAATGCAGAACCAGAGCTTATGTGCTGCAGAATTCCTCATTGCGATATTAAAGCGTGCTGAAAGTGTGGGCAATAGGGGTAGGGCAGCATTTATGGGAGGTGAACTTTGAGGAAGAACGGCAGATGAAGGGCAGGGAGCGGAAGGGCTCCGTGTATCTTTATCTAACAGCTATTTGTTTGGAAACACCTGGCACATACATCACATCAGGGCATCCAAGTGCCCTTCAAACTTTAAACCAGAAGAATTGAACCTTTCATTAAACTTTCCAGGAAAGATTAAACATCAGCCCCATGTTCTATCAGCAGAATGACTGTGTGCACGCAGCCATGGCATTCAGACGTGTTACAGGAGGGGCACACAAAAGTGCTGGTGCCTGTGATGCTTTTCTCTGGCCTGATAATTCCTCACTTAGGAACAAAAAGTGAATGGAATGGAGCAAAGTACCCCAGCATTCTGCCTAATGGTTTCACACATACGCAGAGTAAAATAAAAAGGAAAAAAAAAAAAAAAAAAGCAGATTCTCAAAAGAGAAATTGATTGTACGTTCGCTCATGTTTGCAAAGGGAAATGGATTTGCGAATTTCCCACCTATGCTGAATTCAGCATTGCAGCAGAGCAGAGGCAATGCTATCGCCTCCTTCCAATCGCTGATTCAATTCAAGAGTTCTCAGCATGCGATTTCTTTTCTCTCAATGGGAATAAATTCACCGAGAAGGGATAACACCAACACGTTATGAAAAGCATCAGCCACCCCCTGCATTGTGCAACTCTGTGAAAATCAGTCAAAATCTGTTTAATTTAATGTGTTAGAAGTACAATAGTGAGACCGTGGTTACTCTAGAAAACAACTGTTACCACTACGACCAACACACGACCGAATTCTATACTATCTTAAAGTCTCCTATGCAGTGTGTGGCTCTCCCAGTGCTTTTTCCTGCAGCTGATGATAGTGGGATGCTCCGAGCTCCATTTGGTGCACAGCAAGGAAACATCTCCCAGCCCTACAGACCCAGCAAAGACAGGTCATGGCTCCAGCAGGGACACATATTGATGTGATCCCATGGCATGGGGAGCTGTCAGAACCCAGCCCCGACTTCACTGACCCCACAGCTCCTTCCCACCTTCAGCACGTGGCATCACACAGCCAAACCAAAGAGCTGGGCTGGGGAACTGATCCAGCCAAAAATCACTTCGTTGGTTTTTTTTTTTCCTCTCTTTTTTTCTTTTTTTCCCCCTGTTTTCTTTCCCTGGGCTCCGTGCTCAGCTGGAGCCGTTCCCTGCTGCACTTCACCTTGCAGCTGCACAAGCACTGGTGTTGGCCCAAAGCAGCTCTGCTTCTGGGTGCTCGTGGGCAAAGCTGCTGTGTTTCAATAGGGTTGGGTTAGAAATTAAGAAAAATAAAATTAAGAGCCGTGCAAACACTGCACGAGCCACAAGCACAAAGCAGTCTGTGGCCTTTTGCAGTTAGTGGGTTCTGCCAGTGCCATCTTTTGCACTGGATGACACCCTCATGGTAAATCACGCACAAAGGGTCCCCAGTCCATCTCAAAACTAAACTCAACTACAAATATGAAAAGGGGAATAAGAAGTAAAATGAACCAAATCATTTCTCAAGGCTCCAGATGTACGTGTAGCATTTTCTGTAAGGAAAATTCCATAGTCCAGTTTATTGTATGGGCAGTTACACCTAAACTATAGGCTTGAGTTTCTTGATGAAGAGAACTGGGAGGAAACCAATGTTTGCTGCCAAGATAAGTGGGCTCCTTCTTAGGCAGAGCTGATCATTTTAATGATGACCCACTGTAGACAACCCAGCATACCTGTCCAAAAGCAGCTAGCTTGTAAAACCTGTAAAACACAACATGGGCTATTGGAAGTGGTGCTGGATGCATGGCATTCCTCAGCACATGCACTGCCCCTCTAATGACCCAGTGCAGGGTCCTGGCAGGGGTTGTTCTGCCTGTTCCCACCCAGCAGTGGAATAACTGCATCTGTTCACCTTCCCAGACCCTCACCCTAAATCTGCAGAGCTGCACGTGCTTGGATTTCTGCACAGAGCCATCCAGCTGAAGTCCATCCAACTCCTCTTGCTACGTAAGCTCAAGTGGGAACAGCATCAAGGCCCCTATTTGCATCTGCAAATCAGTCTCTTCAAGAAAACCAGCTTGCAGTTTTTTTCGTTGATTTTTTTTTTTTTTTTTGCAAGGTTTGAGAAGTCTGAGTGCTATTGGAGGTGCTGCTCTGAGCACTGTGCTGTGCCAGCAAAGTGTGGAGCAAAGTGCAACTGTGCTCCTGGCTGGTGGAGCACCTGGTGCAGTTTCTGGGAGTCAGCAGGTGGGGCAGGAAGCCAAATCTGGACATCAAGTCTCTTGCAGACAGAGGACTATGGGTTTTCAGCTCCATTACAGCAAGCAGATACATGGTAGCACTGGACCTGATGTGAGCAGAGGTGTTTTGGCCAGAAAAGTGAACCTGGAAAAGGGACACCAATTAAAGCATGCACCCCAAATGAGCTCCTTCCATCAGATGGGCTCACCAGAGGTGCCTTGGGAAAGTTTGTTCGGGTTCACAAAACTGATGCTGAAGGGGCTTTTTTCCCAGACAGCACCTCCTCCATGCAGCTCCCAACAGGGCTCTGGGAAGGCGGTGTGCAGCTGCACATGGGCTGCATTCTGCACAGTCGGGCTGCTAGAGCAGCTCAGGCACCTCCAGGGCTGGGCAGCCATGGGATGGAAGTTCCTACAGCTGCCATCTGAAGTTCAGTACTCAGTGCTTCGGTCCCTCCAAACCCACCACGTCCTCCTTCCCAGTGTCTGATGATGGTTATTTCACTCTTGATGAACGTTCAGTCACAATCCACATAGTTTGAGGAAAAATCACAGAACGGTTTGAGTTGGAACGGACCTTCAAAGAACACCTGGTCCCACTCACTCAAAACAAGCAGGGACACCCACAGCTCCATCAGGTGCTCAGAGCCCATCCCCTGACCTTGGGTGTCTGCAGGGATGGGCACCACCAGCTCTCTGAGCAGCCTGTTCCAAATCAAAGGCACCACATCTGAAGACGTTCACTCCAGAGCTTTCTCTTCTACAACCTGTAGCTTAATTGCTCCAGTAATGAAATCATTACTTGCTGTTTGGCCTTAGTGTGTGCCACTTAATCTGGTTGTACCCTGAACTCAGTGCTGTTTACTAGGAGCAATCACTTCTCAGTCCCACCTCCATCCATGACAGTGTTTAACCAGCAGACCCAAGTTGGGCAAAGCTGTGACGGGCTCGAAACAAAGCAGAGATGCTGTGCACAGCCCCAGCTCCACCTGCAATATCTGACAGTCAGCGATGGTGCTAATGATGGAAACCTAAGAAATTCTGAGATTTCTCAGATAATACAGGAAGGCAGCTTCACAGAGCCACTCGGCAGCAGGTGCAAATGATGGACGTGGTGCAAACACCCAGCAAGGACCTAACACGTGCTTATGAACACGGAGATCTTTAGGCTCCTCACCATGTAATTTCACAGACAAAACAGTGAAGCTTGCTTATTAACTTTGATGGACAATTGATCTGGTTCAAGGGGTTTCTTTGACTAGAAAAGGAGCGTGCTTTTCTGCAGGCTGATTGAGAAACACGGAACGCATCTAAGGCAGAAGGCTCCATGATTAGGCAACAAAAAGATCGGATCACCACCTGCCCACATTCGTGTGATAAGCAGATGAACAATGTCTGTCAAAACATTAATTCCCCAATCTATGGGGGGGGGAGGGAGAGAGGGGAGGGAGAGCACACACAACACAAACACACACCCGTGCCCATTGGCTCTGTTCTATCACGGCCCATCACTGGGTGTTTGGTGGGCACGTGTAGCTGCCCCTCCATCCTTTGGCTGTCCCTGTGCCTGGTGGCCTTTATTCCGCATCCATCCATCCATCCATCCATCCCAAACTGCTGGCGCTGCACACGGGGCGATGCTGAGGGCGTTGGGCCACGCGGGCAGCATACAAAGAGAGCGCCGGGGCCGCGCTGGGTGCCTCCCGGCCCGGGGCAGCGCTGGGACCGGGCGGTGCGCGGAGCTCCCGCGGGAGGCGGAACAAAGGCGGCCGGCACCGGGCGCAACAGGCGCGGAACCCCGCGGAGCTTCGGGGCCGGTGCGGGTCGTCCCCCCCCCGCTCCTCCAGGCGGCTCCCACCCCCCTCTCTCGCTGCGTCTGTTTGTACTTTAGCTGATCCACTAATCCCCCGAGAGAGCCTATTTGTAGTGAAGAGTATCTATAGGGGGCGAGGCTGGTCCATGTGGGTTTGTGTCATTGGTTTGCGAGGAGAGACCCCGCCTATTGCCAAAAAAAAAAAAAAAAAGAAAAAAAAAAGAAAAAAAAAAGGAAGGGGGAAAAAAAAAAAAAAAAAAAGCAGCGAGAGCCCCTACCTCTCCCTGCCTGCGCGCACCCAGCGCGGAGCGCTCCGCCCAGCGCCGCCCGGGCACTTTTTCGCTTGAAAAAAAAAGAAAAAAAAAAAAAAAAAAAGGAAAAAAGCCGCCGACCCTCCCCCAAGTTGCAGTTCGCATCCTCCCGATCCTCCCGCTGCCGCTGGGCGCCGCGCCGGGCTCCGCTGCCCCCGTCCGCTCCCGGCGCGGCGGCGGCGGGCGGAGCGGCGCGGGGGGAGGCTTAAGTTTTTGTGCGGGGTTCGCGGGTGGCACTGAAGGTGGATCTCCGGCAGCGCAGCCCGGCGGCGGCGGAGGCGGGCAGGGATGCGGCGCTGAGGCGGTGCGGTGCGCTGCGGGGCTGCCGGCGGCCGGGCCGGGCCGAGCCGGGCGGCAGGTAAGGGTTGCGGGCACGGCCGGGGGGCGGGGGCTGGGGGGGTAAGCAGCGCTCCGGCCGCGTCTCCGCGACCTCCTCCCCGCCGGGCCGAGCTCGGGGCCGTCCCCGCAAAGCCGCCGCCCGTCCGGCACGGCCCGGCCCGGCCCTCGTTCCGCGGCCCCGCGGCGGGGTGAAGCCGAGTCTTTTGTTGTGCCGGGCCCGCATTGTTTACCGGGGGCCGAGCGGCGCGGAGCGCATCTGCGGCAGGGCGGAAAGTTTGGGCGCGGGGAGCGGGCGGGGGGACGGAACGGAACGGAGCCCGGCGTGCGTGTGGAGGAACGGCGGCGGCGCAGCTCCGCGCTCCGCTTCGCCCTTGCGTTTCCGATTTATTTTTCTTTATTTTTTTTTTTTTTAAGATTCATTTTTCGCTTCTTTTCATTTATTTTTTTTATTTTTCAATTTCTGATTTTTTTTTTTTTTTAAATCTCGCTGCTTTTAATTCTTTACCCTTTCACCACGCTGGCCGTTTTATTCCTACACTCACTTTATTCTCTTTTATTATTTCATTATTTCATTTTACCTCTCGGTGCGCGCTTTCCCCAGCGCTCCCATCTTAATTTATTTTCTTCCACCTCCCCCTCCTCTTCCCTTCTCCCCCTCCAACCCCCCCGTACTTCCCGTTGGCAGCACGCTGGCTGTTCGGTGCCCGCAGGCAGCGCCGGGCACTGCGTGGCCGCGCCTCTCCCCGCTCTCAGCTCCCATCCCTTGTAGGAGCGGCACCCCCGGCCGTAGCCCCCCCTCCGCCCCCCGGCTCCCCCGGGATTACCGCTCCGAGCCGCGGCTTTGCACAAAAAAACTTCCTGCGAGGGGGGAGCTCAGCCTTTGTGCGGCCCCGGGGCGAAGCCGAGCTGCGGGGAGCGGGTCCGAGAGTGCGAGATGGAGAGCTCCGAGTGGGAGAAGTCATCGCTGCCCTCCAGACGCTCGGCGCTCCCCGTGCGTTGCGCGCCGCGGTCGTCCGAAGCTCTAATTGTAGCGCTGTAATCATTTCCACTTGATTAAGCGTACCGTGGGCACGGCGCTGAAACCCCCACGGCTGCGGCACGGGGGATGCGTGGCGTGACGCTTTAATCCCGTGCCTTGAAAGCTGTGAGAAAAGCGGGAGGAACGCGAGCCGGGCATAAAGAACTGTTGTTTTGTACAGATGGTGGCTCGGTGCCGCGAGTGGGACCGCGCCGACTGCCCGGATCGGGGGAAAAAGGCACATAGTTTGGAGTTTGTTTAAACGGAGCCAATGAAATAATGCCGGCCGAGATGCCGGGTGACAAAATGCTTTTGTTCCCGTTTGCGGCGGTGCGTGAGGGCGCAGACCTGCTTTAGCATTCCTTGAAGGTCTCTTTAGCGAGGAAAATTGGAGATGGTCTCATTATGGGGGAGTGTGTGCAGAATGCTATGAGGTCTTTATGGATTCAGAGGTGATTGTTGAGTCGCAGACGTTTCAATTACACATCTGGTAGTAAAAAAAAAAAATAATAATACTTATTTGTGGCTGTGTGCTCTGTGCTTTCCTCGAGGGTGGTTTGTCCCCATGCTTTGGGGTGGGTTTGTCCACGGGGCTCGGAGCTGAGATTGTGTTGTTTGCATGGCAAAACTTTGTGCTGCTGCAAAAGCGGTGGTGTGTGGGACATTGGGGGTGGGAAGCGGGGCTGTGTGAGCAATGGGCCGTGTGAGCAATGGGCTGTGCCTTGGAGAGCTGCTTGTGTCTGGGTATGGGGCGTAACTGGGAGCATCCAGCCGGGCCCACAGCTGTAACCTCATAGGGCTGCAGCCCAGCCGTGCCCCAGCACAGAGCTGGAAGGCACAGCTGCACCCCTCTGCTCCTCACGCTTCCCCAAACAGGAAGATGCTTAAAGCAGTTTCCCAGTAGTGAAAAGTGCCATCTGTAACGCTGTCGGCTCGGTGTGTCACCAGGTTCCAGTGCTTAGAATCTTCCTGGTGGGGAGGATGTCAGCCTTGGAGTGCGGTGTGCCAGGGATGGGTTGGGAGCAGTGCATTCAGCTGGGAGATTGTGCGTGCTGTCAGCTGGCTGCGGTGCAGGCGGAGCTGCTGGAGCTCTGCTGGCACTGGGATGCACACAGTGACCTAAAGTTGGGGCTGCGCCAGCCCAGAGTTTGGAGGAAAGTGGGTGAATTCCTACTGGAAGTGCACAGGTTGTTCTCTGAGCACTGCTTCGAGCTGTGAGGATGGGAAGTGGCTTCGTGTTTAAGCAGAAGAAACGGGAAAGCTCCTCTGAAAGCAGCACCGCTGATGATCTGTGAGTGTTTTGTTAAAACCTGCTGTCATACAAAGTCTGATAGGTGTCACATTTACTCTTTGCAGAGGATGCAGCGAGGGTTCCCTGGCTCTGTGTTCTGGCTGTGGTTAGGGGGGGGGGGAGTGGAGCAGAGCTGCTGTGAGGAGCTCCTCGGATCGCAGCAGCTGCACCTGCAGTAGAAGTTTGGGGGCTTTCAGCATACAGAGCTGTTCGCAGCCCCCCCATACTGAGTTCACCCACACTGTGACCCGGCGCACTGCCCAGGGCTGAGGGCTTGCTCCACTCCAGGGCTGCTGGGGTCTCATTCCCTTGTGCTCCTCTCACCCCTGTGCCCCTTCCTTCTGCCCCCCGTGTTTCGGTTTTGTTCCTTCTGACCATGAAAATAGAGACCAGTTGTAGGTGTAAGGATGAATAACAGCATGCATATCCCTTGTGTGCTGAGGGTGGGGATGCCAAACTTTGCAGCACTCTCTGCTTTTGCTCGCCCACCCCGGCGAGCAGCTCCAGCCCTTGGCACATCCAGTCCACACTAGGAGGGCCCCGCTGACATCTGCTGTGATGTCAGCAGAAGTTTTTTGGTTGCTGCTGCTGTTAATTCAGTGATCAATGCTGCTTCCCCAGCGTGCCCCCATTTGCACCCTGTGCATTTATGGTGTAGGAGCCAGTTGTTGTTTCCGTGGGATTAACCGTCTGCTCTTTAATTATTATTATTATTATTATTTTCCTATTTGGGCTGTTAATCCTTGGGGGGTTGTTGTGTTTGGACAGCGGGGGGCTGAGATGGCAAAGGGAGAGCGGAGCCTTTCCCAGAGCAGAGGTGCTGGACAGAGAGAACAGTGGGAACCTGCTGGCAAACTTGGTGTGTTTGTATGTTTGTTTTTTTCCTCTGGGTTGTGTTATTGGTAACATCCATGGGATTATTAAAAACTCAACAGCTGGAACAGCAGGAGGGGAAAAACGCACGATGGGGAGAGGCGGTGTAACCGTACATCCACACCCATGTGTGCCCCACTGAGGATGGATGCAGGGGGAGGTGTGGGGAAAGCCACCTCCCGCAGAAGAAGGAGGTTTCCTTTCCATCGCAGCAGAATATCTCTGGTAGCACGTGGCGATGCCGAAGCCTGCTTTCTGGTTGGAGGTTGGCTATGGGTAGTTCTGCCTCGCTCTTCTGATGCACCGAGCTCTGGGTGGATCTTGGCACGGGTGAGAGCGAGCGCTGCTCTGGGACTTCACAGCAAACTGCCGATAAAAACCCAGTGAACTCAAAGAGATCAGTAGCAGGTTTTAATTATTAATGAGTTCTGCTCCTCCAGCTCTATCAGGCAGTAATTTGGTGTGTGCTTTAAGCCAGCAAAACCCAGCAGTCCTACTGCAAGCAGCTCCCTTCTGGGCTTTCTTACTCACTGCTTTGCATGGGGCACAAAGGATTGGAGTGCTGGAAATTGCACTTAAGTTGTGAGGCTCAGCAAGTCTCTGGGTGAAACTATTTCAGTTCAGTGCATGGGAAAAATTTTTTGCCAGCTTTTGTCATCTGAAGTTGCCTGCAGTTTTGTGATCATAGAGAATCATAGAATTACTCAGGTTGGACAAGGCTTTAAAGATCATCGAGTCCAACCACAACCTAACCAAACTACCCTGACAGCCCTCCACTAAATCACGTCCCTGAGCACCACATCCAAACGGTTTTTAAACGCATCCAGGGATGGTGACTCAACCACCTCCCTGTGCAGCCCATTCCAGTGCTTAACAGCCCTTTCTGTAAGGAGGTTTTCCTGATATCCAACCTAAACTTATCCTGATGCAACTTAAGTCCATTTCCGTTTGTGCAATGAGTGGCTTGGTGCAAGCTTCAAACTGAGGGATAAGGTCTCCATGAGGTCCATAGCAGAATACCAGTGCTGATTTCAGCTTTGCCCCTTGGCAGCAATGATAACAGGTTTTCTCAGGTGAAATACATGTGCTGCCCACCCATCCCAGAGGGAAGCAGGACTCGGTGGTCAGGAGGGCTGTGCAGTGTGCTGGGCTCAGCTGCAGTGCGGGATGCGGAGCGGCAGCAGCCTTCAGGGGGCAGCAGGGTGGTGTTCAGGGTTGTGTTTAGCCAAAAGTTCAGTCCATTCCTTGGCTTTGTGCTTTCTCAGCATCGTCGTGTGCACGTTCCTGCCCCACCTGCGGTTCTTTCCAAAGGATTTCAGCAGAAGGGAAAGGAATGGGTGGTGATGGGCAGGAGTCAAAGTGTGGCGAGGGAGGTAAAGGAGTGCAGGGAGAAGCTGTTGCCAGTAGTGATGAGAACAACAAACAGCTTCTCTAACACATCAGCTGTGGGACTAGGTTATGGGATGAGGTTAGTGGAAAAGACCCAAATATTACCTTTTGTTGATGGGTGATGTGTGTAATCCTGTTATGTCCCTGCTACAAGTGAATGCTGAACAGCAGCTGGAGCTCAGTAAGTGGGCTCTGGAAGCAGGGATGAGTGCTCGTGTTCCTCCAACAGCTGGAGCAGTGGGAGCTCCCGGCAGGCTGCAGCAGCAATCACTGTGTGTTGGGTGGGAGAGGAGAAAACAGGACGGACTGAATCATCCTGAGCTGTGAGGCTGGGCACACGGCTCACTTGGTGCCCATGGGACCACTCTGTGATGGAGGGAAGGCCAGCCACACGCTTCATCTCTATCAGCATGAGTTTAGGGACATCAGATCCTTTGCAGTTAACTTTTTTTTTTCCACTTAAAGAGCTGTTGTTGGGAAAGGTGAGCATTTCGTTCAACCGAAATTCTGAAAGAAGTTCAGCTTCCGGCAGCAGCGCTGTTTTTGCTGGGGGTGGGCAGAGGAGTGACTGCGGGCTGGAGGAGATGTGGTGTCCCTGTCCCCATCCCTGTCCCCATCCCAGTGTGCCAGGACACAGTGGCTTTCTCAAAGGCCCTCAGAGTGCTACCAGGTGAACGGTGAGGCTTTGCAGCCAGGAGTCCAGGAGCTCGATCCGCTTCGCTTAGCCAGAGTGTTGGAAGGTAAATTGATTAAGGCAATTAGCGTTGTCATGGGGAAAATAAATTGAATAAAAAAGAGCACTTGGGTCTAGCAGGTGGAGTTTTAACAAGATCCAATAGCTGGAAGGTGGAGCGAGAGAAGGGCTGGAATTAAGGTCCACAGCTTGCTGCTGAAGGTGACGGATGCTGGAAGGGCCCGCTGAAGATGCTGGTAGTTCCTCTGCCTTTATAAAGGCTGCATTCAGGAGTTCTCATTTACTGAAGCAAGGGAAGCTCGAACAGGGATTAATTAGCAGGTTACCATGCAGTGTGCCGAACAGGGATTAATTTAGGTAAGCTGCCATGCTGTGTGTTAAGCTGGAAAATCTCAGTGGTTTTTCTTTTGGCCTCAAAATCTGTGCAGTCCATGGAAGCCCACCATTTAAATAAGAGTGCCCAGGTGTTTGCAGATCCAGGGCCAGTGCTGTAGTTCTCCTTCAGGAGGATGGGTTGCAGAGGGGAGACCTCTGTCTGGAGGTGGAGTTCTCAGGCTGTGCCTTTTGGAGTGTTGAGTCTTAGGATCACTGGATGGTTTGGGTTGGAAAGGGCCTGTGAAGGTCACCTTGTGCAACCCCCTGCAGGGTTTTATTTCTCACTGTTTCTTTAAAAATTCCTTGTGCCCATCACAGCAATGAGTGTCTGCTGTGCTAGCACCAGGTACGTAGCACTTAATGAAGAGGTGAGCCAGGGCCACGTTAGCCCCAGCTGTGGCTGGTAGTTGGGTCAGGTGTGGGTGCACTGAGGCAGAGGGAGGAAATGAAGGAGGCTTGCTTATTTTCATTGTGTGCTTTATCTGCCTGTACAGAATTCACTCAAACTCTCTCCTCTGGGTGGCTGTGGCACTTCAGGAATAAGGCCAGCCCTGGTGGGAGCCTTCTGAGTGGAGGAGCACCAATGAGAGCATAACCAACTGATCAAAACAGGTCAAAGCCAGGTTTGGCAAGCAATTATGCACTGCTCGTGTTGTGCTGGAGCGCGGCAGCGTGTTTGCATGCAGTTTTGTTGCAGAGACCAAGCAACAAGGAAGAGCTCGAGGCAGAGGGCTGCAAGTTATGGTTTATTTGATACACGGTTGTTTCTATTAGGATGAAGGTGGGAGGATTTGGGGGTTCCCCCATGCTTCATGTGTGCAGTGTGGTTCCTGCAGTGCCCAGCAGTTCTCCCTTCCATCAGCTAACGAGGGTTGCTGGTGAAGAATGACGAGTGCATCATCAAGCAATGAACTTAGCTTTATTTCAGGTAGGAATGTGTGGCACAGTGCATGCACACGTGCTCCACTTGCCCTTTTGGAGGTGAGTTTTCAGATGATCCCATCCAGTTCATCCACCCGTGGCGGTGTGCCTGCATCCTGTGTTTGGCTTTGTGTGATGCAGTGTAAGCAAACCAACAGGGCGTTAATCTCATTACTCAAACAAATGAAGTAAACCTTTAAGGCACTTAAAACACTCCTGTGTGTGTCGGCCAGTGCAGAGCTGTGGGGCAGCGGGATGGAGGTGGAGGCACTGGAGCAGCCAGAGAGCTTTCTGTTGGCTTCCCGTTGCTTTTGGCTCTTGGTTAGGAGCAGAAAGGACCAAACAACGTCTGTAACAGCGAGAGCACCTGGCTATTTTCACACAGATCTCTTAATGGAGATTAAACACAAAATAAAGCAGGATGCATCAACAGCGATATTCCCATAAGCAATATTGTAACTTGCAGGCAGTGTAATTATATTTTGTACACTTGCCAATTAAGCAGTAATGCTTTAGAGAAAAATTACTTTCAAGAGATGGAAGAAAAGTATCACAGTAAATCAAATAAAATATACATGTATTAGAGTGCTTTGTGTACGCAGTTGAAATTTTAAGGTTTCCTGCTGTGCTTCAGGAACACCTCGTCGGTGTGCTGATGCTGCAGGGCTTGCAGCTTTCTGGGGCTGGAAAGGGGCAGAGAGGTGGAAGGGTGTAATGAACCAACTGCTTTTTGGATAGCCACGTGGAACTGAGTGCAAAGGCACTGCTGTCCACCTGCTGGCCAGGCTCCTGGCAGGGCTCCCCAATGCTGTTCTTGGGTAGACTGGGTTCCTTCTGCTACTTCTGAGGAGTTTCCCCAGGATGACAACCAGCTTTTGTTTTCCAGCTCGTGTGCTTGGTTGCCTTGAAAACTCTGCTGTGAGTTCCACTCATACAGAGGGCATGGGGTGGTTTATTTTCCACTACCCAGCGCTGCTGTGAGTTCCACCCATGAGCCCATGGCAAACCTCGTGCCATCAGCGCTCCGAGCCGCCCTCCCTCCCACCTGCCCACACCTCAGTGGTGCTTTTAATTGGGGAAGAAATAACGAAGGTATGTTCTGAGTATAAGGAGATGATTATCACAATGGGGTGATTACATTTTGGTACTTGATTTGATTTGTTAGCTGGGAGATTAGTCTAAAAGCAGAGAAGGAAATGAATGCATTGTTGACTGCAGGAAGTTACTTATGAGATTTTTCCTTATGTTTAAAGGAATTCCCCCTGTGACTTAAGTAGCAGTGCGATTTATGGCCTTTCACGTTGGATAGCTAAATAAATAAACAGAATAAAGACAGCTAGAATAAAAAGAAATGGTGTCAGGTTTGGGGGTGTTGAGTTTCTGTTGTGAAATGCAGGAAGAGGTTGCTTTCCAAGGCCGGAGCACCCAGATCAACAACAACAAGGCATGGTGTATAAAAGTGGTGCGAGTGCTGGAATGCACAGTTCACAGCTCCTGCTTTGCTTTGAATGCCCCCAGTCTCTAAACCCAGCCAAGCTCTCTGATCCTCCATCCGTTGATGGTGGTTTTGTGAAAAAGTGGATCCTTATGTAAAATGGAACAGCTCAGTGAGCACAGGACCCAGCTCCTCCACGCGTGGCTCCGAGCCATTCGGATAGGTTTTGTTTCTGGAAACCCATCCGATGGGTTTCATACTTCTTCCTTTGCAGTGGTTTGTGATTGGGATTGATGCTGTCATGGCTGATGTGGCTGGATGGGGGGATCTGGCAGGTCTTTGCCATGTTCCCTTCAACAGACACTACGAAAGCTCAGCTCTTGAGCCCATCAGCTCTGTAGACTGAAGGAGTTTGTAGGACTGTGTTCCATCCATCAATGAGGACACAGACACCCAAAGCTGAGATGGACCTATGTGTATTTCAGCTCTTTGGTTGTTCCTGGGTTTGCGTATCACTGCGTATAGAAGTGATGAGGAAAGCAGAGAAACAGGCAAACTTTGAGTTCCTTGTTACCCCCACAGGGACTGTCAGTCGAGGAATGATTCCCAGGCATGAGAAATGGGAACGAAGCTGCCCTGCATTTACTTGTGGGACTTGGAAAAATGATTTGGGCCCTGAACAAGATGGAAAAGGCGCTGTGCTGTCAGGTGCTGAGTGCTCTCACCTTGGAACATGGTGCTCAGCCAATCTTTCATTCCTGTTCCAGTGGGGCGTCCCATAGTTGTGTGGGGTTGGGTTTCGAGGGGAGGGCAGCGTGGTGGATGTCAGCATCTCCTGCAGTCACCCAGTGGTGTGAGTCACAGGGAAGGCAGTAATTTTGGGGGAACAGTAGGATTTCTGATGGGTGCAACAGTGACTTATTTTGCATCCTTGAGAAACCCATGAACAGCGATGCGCTCGACTACAGCTGTATTAAACTTCCAGTGGTTTTATTTAAACTGCATTTATTACACCCATCATCAGTGTTGTATCAGCAGAGTGCATTGGAAGAGCTCGACCCTCAGTAGATCCATAAAATGAAGAGTAGCCGTTCACTGGGAGATTACACATTGATATTTATAGATCCTTCAGACTGAGAGATGATTCTGTCTCCACTCCAGTGCGTGTGAAGATGTTTTGTCAAGCAGCACCACCAGCACACTGCAGCATCAGAGCTTGGGAATAGTGCTGACTGAGGGGAGCTGCAGCCATCATTCAGCATGAGGATGGCTGTGTTAAGGCGCTAGGGCAGCAGAGCCATGCTTCAGCAGGCTGGGGAAGCTCCCAGAAGTCTTGAGCCTGTTGTGGTGGGTGGCTGAGGAAAGGATGAGGCAGGGGGCAGCTCAGTTTGTTGGCCCTCGAGGCTGGATTCACGTGGTGGAGGGGGGTGGGCAGGTGTGAGCAGGAGGGGAGAACATCATTTGGCTCCTGCAGCCCGCAGTGCTGGGATGGTGAGGTCCTCGCTGTGCTCCGTCCTTCATTGCATTGTGTTCATTTATGGCCAGCTAATGAATGTCTTGTACAAATCTGGCACAAAATGCTGATTGCTGTCCTGGCTGTTTTCAGACAGGCTTCATTTGGACTCTGTTTGCAGTGTGCTCAGCACTGACCGCTGCCAACGGGTGGGTTTGTGTCCCCATTGCCTGCCACTGACATGCCTTCCGCAGTGTTAATGCTCCCATCAGTAATTTCTTGGTGTTAAGTACAGAGTGTGAGCTGTAAGTAAGCCCGTATTGCTAGTGATCGTGATTGATGTTGCGATGGCCGTGCTATAATTTGCAGTGTTATGCACCAGAAAGTTGAGAGCATTAGGATAAAGTCTTTCAATAACGTGCGACAAATTCTCATCATCAAGGAGCAGCCGTTGTATACATTCTGTTGAGTAATTATAGAGTACAAAGAAGATTTGATATAGGAGCTGTGGCTTAATCTCCTGCACTTCATTACATTTTCCCCGTGGTGGTAGCGAGGAATGGGAGGTATATTTTATTTTCCAATTTGAGTATGCTTGCTCAGGATGGCCTCGCTCTTAATGTTGCTTCACGGGGGAGAATTTACAGTGGGGGTTTCCATTAACGCTAATGAGAGTTATGCCCATGCAATTCACTGGCCTGGTGACAGGGGAGGAGAAAGAATAAATAAATTCTATGCCTTCTGAAGAAATAAGATGACCCTAAAATGTCCGATGTGTCAGCAGGAAGTGACCGAGAGCAGGAGCTGCCGTGGTTGCTGCTCTGTAACATCCACCAGTAGCTGAGAGGGTTTTCCACTGTTCCTCTTCTCTGTTCTTCGAACGAAGGGGAAAAGAGGGAAAAAATGTATTTTAATTGGGAAGAATAGGACAAGAGGGAATGTTTTAACCTGAGACAGGGAGATTTAGGTTGGATATTAGGAGGAAGTTTTTCACACAGAGGGTGGTGAGGCACTGGAACAGGTTGCCCAAGGAGGCTGTGGATGCCCCATCCCTGCAGGCATTCAAGGCCAGGCTGGATGTGGCTCTGGGCAGCCTGGTCTGCTGGTTGGTGACCTGCATGTAGCAGGGGGTTGGAACTGGATGAGCATTGTGGTCCTTTGCAACCCAGGCCATTCCATGATTCTTTGGATAAGTGACCTCAGGAGAGATGCTGTGATTGTAAAACAAGGCATTCAGGTCGCTAACATGAAGTTGTCTGAAATGGGTTGCAGTAGGTTTTTCTTCAGGCTGATGATTAACACACTCTTCCATTTAAAGCCATTAGGTGCAGTTCCGTGCTTGATTTAAAGTAAGTGCAGTTAATATTTTGAGTTATAAATCTCAGGCGTGCTGGTAGGGAATCATCCAAAAGTGCAATCCCTGGTGTGAGACAAGCTCGGATTCCTGCTGGTCTCCCTGCAAAGCAGGGCAGGTTCTCTCCCGCAGCCGGGCTCTGCTGGTTGTGTGTGGTGGAATTAGAGCGAGCGCGGCGTTAATGTGAGCTGTTGTGACACATCTTTTGTACGGCAGCCTCTCGGAAGGGAGCGCGGAGAGGGCTATACTTAATCAGTATAAATGTCAGTAGCATATTTTAATAAATTCTTGATTTTGCTTGGACTGTTTGCAATTGCATATTTAAAAGGAATCTGCCATCCCCTTTCGAAGGTATGTGACATTTAAAAGATCTGTAAAGAAGATTGGTTTGACAGCTTCAAATTACATTTGAAAGAGTTTTTTCCTTTCAAAACAGAAAATGAATACTTCCTATTCTAAATGTCACTGCAAAGGCATAAACATGTTTAATCAAATTATATATTTAATTTATGTAAAATGTAATTTTTTATTCATGCAAGAGGCTCACTTGTTACGTTTTTGCCATCTCCAAAGCTTTGCGAAGTTGGTGAACTGCTGAATCTCCTGAATAAATCATTGCACAGCGGTTCTTCACATTCTTTCAGGATTGGCCCTCGGCTTACTGTTGGCTCTCCTCACTGCCAGGTCTTCGTGTTTTGGGGCGAGCTGTGATGGTGCTGGTTGGATGCTGGGCAGCTGGGCTGGTGATGGAGGAGCACTGGAGGTTGTCGCCTGCAGCCTTGCTGTGGGGGTGGGGAGGCTGCTGACCATGGCTGATGTTATTTGGGTGCTCATCTCACAGCCCTCTGTGATGGAGCTGCTGGGCCAAACCCGTGAAAACTCTCCTGGGGAAGAGAAAAGCTTGTTGGATTTGGTTTGTTGGCCACCAGCTCTCATGGCACTGCATCAAGGGCTGCCTGGTCTGGTGGTTGGCGACCCTGCACATAGCAGGGGGTTGAAGCTGGATGATCGTTGTGGTCATTTTCAACCCAGGCCATTCTATGATTCTATGTCTGAAACGGCCCAGAGGGTCAGGAGCTCCCAGCAGGGCTGCTGCCATTTCAGTGCTCCCTGTGCAAGCTCTCTGCAGTTCCCTTGGCTGCTCATCTCTGCCTCCACCACCAGCCCTCACTGCTGGCGCTGCCAGTAGCCCAGCAGTTGCACTCCGGCTGCCTTCGAGGGCAGGCTGCTTTTCAAGAAGGAACATTGAGCAGTAATGCTGGGTGAGCCCCGAGAGCAAAAGCATGCTTTATGCAGACTTGTGGCATCAGGCAGTGTCACTTGGCTGGGATGGATGGGTGTCTTGGGGCTTGGGCTTTCTCGCTAAGAGAGGCAGCAACGAACAAAGAATCAATGTCAATAAAGCAAAACCAGGGGATTCAGCTCTTTCACCTTATTTCTGTTTCAGTGCCTGCAAGTTTTATGTGTTTGCTGAGCAGATACAGATGTGGAACTTGTACTTGTCCCCAGCAAGGCCAGAAGTGTTAGGTAATATCTTCCCAGGTGTGAACATGGAAGGGCTTGGCAAACCTTTGAGCATGCCCTTTCCTTGTGCATCTGTTTCAGGATGACTGGGCAGCCTGTGGAATAGCTCTGGCAGATTGCAGGATGCTGTCAAGGCTCTGAGAGCCAAGGAGCAGCCAAGAGCAAGGTTGTGTTCCTGCAGGTTCCCTGTGCAGGAGGAAAGGAAGAGCTGCTCCTGCACGTCACAGCCTCCTTGCTCAGTCCGAGGCTGACAGTGGGGCACCTTGTGCTGACGCTGATTGAAGAGAACTGTCTTGTTTTCTGCAGTGCCTTACGCAGTCCCCTCCTTTCCATGTCCTAACCTCATCAGTGACAATGATTTGTAATCGTGATTTAAGTACTCACTCACTAGGGTAAAGCTGTGGCACCAGGAGTTAAACACAGTTTAGGGTACTCCCATATGTGCTGCCAGAAAGGTCCTAGTTAGAGCAGACCCAAGCTACAGTCCTTACGTAGATCCACCATCTGAGTGTCAGAAGGGCTTCATATGAGGTAGGTCAGGATCTCACAGTCTCCTGAAACTTCTCCTTCTTCTTCACATTCCTCTGAAGTGCGTTTGCTTGTATACATTTATTCCTGTAGGGGATGGCCAAGCCAAAGCATTCAGGAGGGGATCTTGTATGCAGAGATCCCAATCCTGGAGCCGACCAGAATCTGCTCCACGTAGATGTGGTGAATGCGGCACTCTGGCCATCAGGCTCCCTTCCAGAAGAGCTCTTCTTGGATTTTTCTGGAGGAGTTTGGGTCTTTCAGCTGTATGGTGTTGTTTTTGCTTACAGAGAGGTTGAGTGAATGAACTGATATTGACAGAGCTATAATTTAGGCAATTAGCCAGCTGATTCGTGTACTGAAAAGGACGGAGACTATTTCCTTCCTGGTCTGCAGTTTCCTTAGGAGGAAGAATGTATCTGAACAAAGACCCATGGAAACTTGGGGATCACAGGTAGCTAAAAGCATTGTATTGGGCAAAATCATTGGAGACATAGAGAATCACAGAGTCATTAAGGTTGGAAAAGATCTCTAAGCTCATCTAGTCCAAGCACCAACCCAGTGCATCTTCGTTGACCTCACAGGGTGTCTTTCTAAACCCTCCTTACTCAGTGTACACCCTGTGTTGGCCTGATGTTGAAATAGCACGAGAGAACGGAGAAGTTTATTTTCTTGCATCTGCTGCTGTAAAATCTCCCCTCCTTATCCTGACTTACTCCTGCCCTGGTCTTAAAAGCACCTCCTGCAGGCTGATGGACCCATGTGGTGGGTCTGGAAGTGGTCAGCAGGGTTTGTCCTCCAGCTTTATGCCAGGCTCCGACTGTGGCTTGAGCTGGGCAGAACAGTCTGAATCAAAAGTACAGCTTATATTTGTGCTTTACTTTTTTCTTAAGAAGGAAAGCCTTGAAAATATTCCCTGCCATATTCAAGTTCAAGCACGGTAGATTGTGCTTGAACTATACTAGATTCTGCTGTAGCAGATTGATGTAGAGATTGTGAAAGACAGAAAGTAGTAAACAGTGCAGATTTGCAATGTATTCCTCCTTTATGGTTTAGGGGAATGCACGCTCTATAGTGTTTTTTTTTTATTACCCATTTCAGCATGAAATATACTGCAACGTTAAGTTGTATATTTCCATTGAAATATATGGCAGGAATAAAATTGCAGACAAAAAGTAACTTATTTGACGTTCCGTGTAGTTGTTGCCGTGCTGTCACCGTCCTGAGAACTTCATTTTCTGGGTAAAAGAAGCCACCCTGCTCCTCCCCAGGGAAAATCTCCTTGCAGTGCATTTTGGCGAAGCGTAACGTTGAATATTTGTTTTCACCCTGCATGTGCTCTGCTGTAGAGAGTTTAAATCTAAAATTAGAAGTAAGTGGAGGCAAACTGCAGTTAGTTAGATGAGCTAACGAGATTGCAGTAGATTGCTGTTCCACACTGTACGCTGGCCAAACCCTTCATGTAGTGAGGTGTGGGATGGTCTCAATTGAGCCAGCCAGAATTATTTTAACTGTTACATTATGTAATTTACCCATTAGTCCTAATTGCTGTCTCTCTCTTAAGCTTCCACTGACCCAGTGTCTACTATTAGTGGTCTCTTTTCCCTGTCAGGATAAGCTCCTACAATTGCCATGCTCAGTACAGAGCAGCTGAAATGCATCTCCTGTATGGTAGAGTACAAAATAGCTGAAGGCAAAGGAGTCAAAAATGAGCAAAACCAGCACAACTTTTCTCAGCAGTTTGATGTATTTCAGTGTTCATAGAATCATAGAACAGCCTGGGTTGAAAAGGACCACAATGCTCATCCAGTTCCAACCCCCTGCTATGTGCAGGGTCACCAACCAGCAGACCAGGCTGCCCAGAGCCACATCCAGCCTGGCCTTGAATGCCTGCAGGGATGGGGCATCCACAGCCTCCTTGGGCAACCTGTTCCAGTGCATCACTGCCCTCTGAGTGGAAAAAAAAAGTGTTGTGCAGTTCTTCTGTGCCCCGTGCATGCCCTGCACCGTACAGAAGCAGGATTTGTTCCCCAGCACAGCTGGAAGCCACCGTCACCACAGCTCACCTTTGGTTGGTGGGCACCCACAGACTGCTGAAGGGTAGAGAAGGAGGTGCCTGTGTGATGGATTGCTGAGGTTCTTAGGTTGTATCTGCGCTCCAGCTTGCATGTGACAGCGGGGTCCCAGAGCAGTGCACAGTGACCCATCCCTGCTCCTGGGGACTCGCTGTGATGCTCAGCCCAAACACCCGTCCTGCTGAGCCCCACGCCGTGCTGTAGCTGTGAGCTGTTATTAAAAGGTGCTGGAGATAACAGCCGTAGCAATCCCACAGCAGTGTGGAATGACTTGATGGCAAATTACATTTTTAGTCAAACAGAAAAATTGTTCATTTTTCCATCCAAGCTGACAAATTTGGTTGCTTGTTTTTTTTCTTCCCTCTATGTTATTTCCTCAGTTTTTATCCTCGTATTTTACTTGCTATTTATAGTGTTAGGTGTGTGCAACTTGAGACCAGCCAGTTTGAGATGTTTTAATCTCAGATTTTCCATAAACATTCCTTCCTGCAGCGAGACCCCTGCACACCAAGTGTATGAGAACAGTCCCCTCCGGGCAGAGATTTTTATAATTCCCTGAATATGAGAGGGAGAACTTTATAATGAAGTGTTGAGAGGACCTTCAGCGTTAGTGTTGTGAGTTTGGCTATCTACAAACATGGTGAGAATTAGTTCTCAAGCATTTCACTGAATAGAGAGTAATTCTGCATTTGTACTTACTGTTTCTTGTAGCTTATTTTCAAAGAAAAGCTGCTTTTGAATATTCAGATAGTTCTGCTGTGATAATGTACGCTTTCCAATTTTAAAACACCTCTTTCAGTATGAAGAATTACTGCAAAATAATCGATTCTGCTCAGATGTCTTCTATTAACCAGGTTTAATGTTTGCTGTAAGAGGCCTTACGGAGTGATATTTCAGATGCACACGCAATAATGTGAAGCTATTAGGCATTTCCCCCATATGTTAATACTTAAAGGGTAGCCTGACAGGCATTAATGTTATTAAGGGGTTTGCAGGGGGTGGGCATTGTATTATTGCTGGATATTGCTGCAATTACAGCAGATTGGGGGCCCAGCAGCCCGCCGTCCCTGCACTGCCACAGGGCTGGTGTGGGTTTGTGTTGTCTATTGGGTGGGTGCAATTTGGGAAGCTCTGTACCTGGGAGTGCTCCTGGTACTTCCCTTCTCTTCCCTTCCTTGGTGATTCCTGGCAGGATGCAGAGGGCTGGGAAGTACCAGCAGTGCCTCCAGGGCTTCCATGCATGGGCTGTGCATATGGGCTTTATGGGTGGACTTTATCGTTGGGCTTGGTGACATTGTGGTTGATGTGATGAGTGGACTCAGTGATCTTGAAGGTCTTTTCCATCGTGATTCTGCAATTCTGCATGTGTTACTGAAGTAAGGGCAGCCAGGGCAGGCACCTGTTTGCCAGCAGCAGTCTGTGATGGGTTTGCATGAGTGCTGGGTTGCATCCACCTGCCTCTGAGCCCACTTTGGGTCAGCTGTGACACCTGTGGGGAAAGCCATGTGGGCAGAGATCCCAAACTCACCTGAACACAGTCTTAATGCTGCTCTCACCTCCCTGGAGTTAATTTGTGAGGCTCTGGCTGCAGTTGCTGTAACAGGACCGCATCTCTTCAGTCTGCTTTCAGCAGCACTTAAAAAATGTTAATTGAAAACAGTATAAGTGTGCATCTCATCCCAGGCTCTGCTTTGCTCCTCCTGTGTGCTCCAGATTACGGCTTCTGGTGAGATGGGGATGCTGGAAGACAGTGATCCCAGAGCAGCTTTCCTGTACTACAGCATTATAGCAGCACGCAGGGGCTGTGCTGGGACCTGTGAGTGAGGTGCTACCAGCAGCACGCTCCCTGCCTTGCTTTCAGAGTTATCTTTTAGCTGGCATTTTCAGGGTCACCTGTCACTCTGGGTGATAGTCTGATGCTAAAAATCACTTAGGTGACTTTACCTATTTAGAAAGCATCTCCTTTGTCTAAGATGGCTTTTAAAAGGCATTTCTCTCACAACTACTGCCTTTGTAAAAAATAAATAAATTATTAAAAAAATGTTCTTTTTAACTAACTGGCTAAAGAAGATTTGAATAGCCAAGCTGCTGGCTGTGCTCTTCAGCCATGCCTGGCCAAGGGTCTGTGCTCACCCAGGTAGTGGCAGCGAGCATTCATCATTCATCCCTTCCACACTGCTGCTTCCTCCTGCCCTCACCTCCCTGGCATGCTGTGAGCTGCTAGGCTGGAGGTGCAGCCCACGACCTGATGGTTGGGTGCAGAACACAAGCCTCCAGGATGGGAAGTATCCGTGGTAAAGGAGCCCCCAGAAGGAAGGGTTTGCAGCAGGAGCTCGGAGAGATCTGTGGCTATAGAGCTGCAGACAGCACTGTGCTGCCATAATGCTGTGTGAAATACTGTACCCTCCGATTATGTTTTAAGGAACAAAGTGCTGCAGCAAGCTGACACTTCCCCCTTGGTGTTTGCTCGTCCCTTCTGAGCATGGTGGACTGTGGTTAGGGCTGCGGTGGAAGGCAGGGTAGGGAAATGGAATGGAATGGAAATTAGGGATTGGGAGAGAAGAGCAGGCTGCACTGAGGAGGAGGATGAGCCATTTGTGGGGTGGTGTCAGTGGAAAGGAGAGCGTGGTGCCCACAGTCCACGTCCATCCCATGCCTTCCCCGCTGCACCCTGGTGCTCTGCTGCCTCATGTCCTTCCTGGCTGTGCTGCTCAGCTGTCGGAATGGGGTTTTACGGAGCATCTCAGCTTATTGCACAGGGCTGGGAGGGTCGTGGTTCCAAGATTGCAAAGGAGCTGGGCAGCGTGGGTCACACCCCACGTAATGTATGGGAGCACTGCTAAATGCATCACCTTGTTTCATATTGCATTTGCTGAGAAAGAGCAGTTTTATTGAACATTAGGATTGAATTCTTAACTGACAAATCAATTTTAGTAGTAAGTTTAAATGCCTGGTATTAATGAACAAATGCAACCATTAATCAGGGTTACAGTAGATTAACAGTTGTCAGCATTTATGCTAATAGTACTTACATACTTGGTAAGTACATGGACTTTCGAATTGCACTCCTCACTTCCATCTTTTTCTAAACACGTGCAGCAGTTCTGCTTTACACTTGGCATTGTTTTCTCCATTTCGTGGCTCATCTTTGGTGTTCAGACCTGGCCAGCATGCACAGCAGTGACCCAGTGTTGTGTACGACTTTTTTGCACGCTCAGTTTCACACCAAAAGAGATGGAATGGAATGGGTTCGTTTGTTCTACTGCTTGACTGTTTGATTTGAGCTGGTGTGCAATGAAACCAAGACAAATGGAGTGTCCTCACTGGAACTGTTTAACAATCTCTGGCAGCTCCAGAAGTCAGAATACAGTCAAACGAGTTTGGGAGGACGTAGAAGAAACTCCCTTCAGGATTCCCTTACCAAATTCATTTTGCTTTCAGTCTTTTATCCCAGTAAGGAGTTTTAAGCCGGCGAAGCAAAATTGTTGTTCAAAACCAGGCAGAATAGAAAAACGCCTTAAACCTTCATGGGTCTTTGGAGCATTTTGCTCCATCCGTTTTGTTGGGATATGCTTCGGTTTGAAGCTGGGATTTCCTAAAATCTTTTTAGCGCGCGGTCTTCAATTAGCTGATTACTATAGATTACAGGCATACTTTGGATACCTCATCAAGCTGTCTAATAGCTGGATCGTATTGATTGTCCTTCAATTAATCACGTCCCGTATTTTCATTTATCAAAACCAAAATACATGTAATTAACTCTGAAGTGATGTAGCTCACCGTAAAGTGGTTTTGCTGCTGCTGCAGAGATAGCTCAGTAAATGATACTAACTGGAAATGCGAGTTGGAATTAAATTAATGGTGTGCCCATCACAGAATGTTAAGAACCTAAAAGTGAATGGTGGTTGAGGGAAATCTTTTGCGATGGCAGGTGCTGGTGTTTGTGTGTGCTTTCTTTCCGTCCTGGAGACTTCCATTCTCCTTCTTGAACGATGCCATTCAGTCTCTTTGAGAAGATGCAAGAAGTGCCCCTGGTTCCTTGCAGGTGGGGAAGGAGGATGAGAGGGGGGCAGGATGGGGAATGGCGGATTTATTTATTTTCACATCAACGTGCGAGTTTATAAACAGACTGTACTGAGTGACATTGTTTTGCTTTAAGAGCAACTTCATTAATTTGAATGTAATCTCTCCTTCCCCTGACGTTTGTATTGAAATTGGCTCGATGCACTTAATTCCGTGACAGACTGAATTGGGATAAATAATATACAATATCCCTGAACCAGCTTGCTTCAATTGGCATGATATTTATGAGCAGTGAGTTTCTGAATTGCTCATCATGGCTGAGACTTTAAGCTGCAATTTTATTCATAAACACAACTGTGTGTAAACAGGGAGAGCGTGGAGTATTTGTGTCTGGGGCCATTCATCCTTCCAACTAAAATGGACATATTCTGTAAATGTAGGCTGGTTTTTTTTTTTAGTGCATTGACTGTAATTAATGACGAACTCACGTTTTTTTTTTCCATTGAACCCTATGGCGAGGAATTCTGTTTCTGGAGTAGAGAAGTTACCTGGGTTATCTCAGGACCTGTCACTGATCCTTTGATAGCTCTCAGGGCCCAACGCGGTGCTTGAATTATCTCCTGTTATTTTTTGACAGCAGGGATAAACAGAAATCTAGAGTTTCCAATGTGATTCATTCCAATAATGGAACACGATGATAAAAACTAAGAAATACTCTTTTCTTTGAGTTGTTTTGCTTGATCCCCTCTGAGAGCAGTTCTGCTTTGTCAGTAGTGCTGTTTCACCACCACTTCAGATTCCCTGCCTTCGGCACTTTGTTATCAGACATTAATATCTGCAACAGCAACCAATTATCTTGTAATTTTAACAAAGGCGTCGGAAAAGAGAAAGTGCTTGTTGGTTAGATGGTCATAAATACACGGATCACAAGAAAGAGCATTTACTTTTATTATGCAAAATAATGACTGTGTAACTGTTAATAGAATTTACTTCATAGGATGACAATTTATACTTCTGCATGTCTATGGGAGAGCTTTCCCACCAGGCTGTTTTGACAGCTCTCTGTAATAATATAGGAGAGTGAGGTGTCTAACGAAGTCTCCAAGAAAAATACCTGGTTTGCATTTCAGGACTTGTCACTCAGTGTGCTTTGCAGTAGGAGATAGCATGGGGAGATGCCTTCCTTCCCCCTCGGTCTGCCATTGCAGCCCCTAAAGAAGGCTCTGCGGGGCAGAATCACCACACTGGGGAGAACGTTTGTTTTGCCAAGGCTGGTGCTGGGTTGGCTTTAGAGCACTGGATGTGTGGGAGTGCATTATTGTGTTCCCTACTTTCAGTAATAAGGCCATTCCTGCAAGCATGGCCGTGTTGAAATGCCACCTGTGAGTTCTGTGGTAGCCCTGTGGACTGAGAGGGCTTTAAGGTATGGTTCCTTTCTTGGGGGAGGAGAACATCTGCAGAGCTGGTTCAGCACGGGCAGGAGATGGTGAGATCTCAATTGGTTGAATATCAGTGTGATAGAAGGTGCTCCAGTAAAAGAAGTGATCCACGCACATGTGAAATTACGACGGTCGGATAAACTTCAATAAATGAGATGCAAGTTGGTTTGGATTACCATGTGAAAGCTAAACCAGTCAGAGGCAGAGAAGCACACTGGATGCAGCTGATGGTGGTTCTCTGGTACCTGCAGCACCTCAGCCATGGTCCTCCATCCATCTCTGCACGCCGAGGTGGTGTGAGCTGCTGGCTGTGCACAGGGACCTCCTGCAGGTGCTGGTAGGGCACACACAGCCCTTATGCAGCTCACCTCAGGATGCTGGACTACTTTCAGGCATTTGACTGCGCGTGAATTACTGCCATTAATTCCCAGGCCTGACTGTGGGAATTGTTTATGGGGAGAAGAGATGAGTCGTGCAGAGTGGGAGCCTCCCCCTACCCTGATGGAGCACATCAGGTGCTCGCTGCCCAGCCAGCACCCATCTGGTTGGCGGGGGCAGCTTTGTTTGGGCAGTAATCCATTAGTAATTAATTAATTAACATCTGTAGAGGCTGTGATGGGTGCTGGAGCAGAAGCCCGTCTGCACTCTCCTGGCACAAAATTCACCCTGTAACCAATGGGCATCTTGCTGCATCTCTGTACTGGTCTCACAGAGCAGCGGAGTTAAAATGTGAAGTTTCTCTTTGTTGTTGTTTGTCTCTTCCTTTTTCTAAGCAAGCTTTTCTTCTCGGCTAATCCTCAGAAGCAGCCCAAGAAATGACATTTATGCATATTTCATAATGTGATTTCTGTAGGCATACGGAGCAAACAAATCAATTTCTCAGCAGCACGCTGTTTAAAAGAAACAGCAACAACCTGTGGGATAAGTTGCAGAAGCTGTTAAAATTAATTATAAATGGCAGAAGATATAACATTTTGGGGGAAAAGTGCTAATGTGTGAAGAATAATAAACATTCAGTAGATGAAAAGGAACTCTCTGTCATCTGATTATTTAAACTTCATATATTTATAAATATCGTAGCGCGTTAAAACAATGTACCGCTCGCTACCAACAGCACATTACCATTTTATTCTGGAATTGCAAACAGCCTCGTCTGCCGTCTCACGTTGGCTTGCTCCTTGCTGTGCAGCTTCCCTGTAGGTTTGTTATGACTCACTAAGCACTCTGAGGAGTGTTGTCTTTTCTATTCTGGGTGCTCAGACCTTCGGAAGCCGCGACCTTTCCTTTGTGGCCATTCAGAAGCATCTTAACTTCATCCTGTAGGGATGGGCAGGAGAAAACCCTGATGCTGTTTCTCCCATCACATCTCAGGTCCTCAGTTTGCATGCGTTATTCTGGATTTCCAACCCGCTGCACTGGTTCCTGTGGTGGTGACAATGGCCATTGCTTCCCACGTTGCAGGGACTGCTGTCTGATGGTGGCTGTTCTGGTGGCTGCTGAAGGACCAAGAAAATGGAAGATCTGCTGAAGTGAGCGTTGGGTGGATTATGCCAAATCTCTCAGAACTGTTGTAGATATGTGAGTGTTTCTTTGGGTGCTTTTATTTCCCTTCTGCCTTTCTACATCAGCAGAAATGCTGCAGTAGATATGGTCAGGCTAAAGTAGCTTAATTTTGTTGGGTAACTGGTAGAAATTAACTCAAAAAAATCCCTTTTTTTTTTTAGTGCTACAGGATGAACTTTCCTCAAGCTGCCTCTCCAATGGAGAAGTCAGATAATAGCCAGAGAAATATTCTCAAAAGAGAAATAGTTGATTTTCGGCTCGCTTTGCCCAAATGAGGGGGAAACACGCAGTAGTGAGGCAGCTCCTGCTTGAGACATCTCCTCATGAGCTTGGAAGTGCTCTAGGGCTGCAGTTCAGTTTGCTGGATGGTTTGGTTTGAGTGGGTTTGGGTTGTGCAGTTGGCTGCGATGGCACTGGGCAGGATCCCACCATGCCCATCAGCCTCCCCATGGCTTTGGCAGCTTCACAGCTTCTCCATGTGACCCTTCCACAACCCAGCCTTTCATTTTTTCCTATCTCCTGAAGGTGCTGACCTGATAACACAGTGTCAGAACCACTTTGTTCTCATCACCCCTGTGCCCATCCAATGTGATGTGACACCATGTCACTAACATATGTCACGCTGCGTTGCTGCCTTCTCACTCTTCCCCAGCTTGCCGGAGGCCGCGTTGCCTCGTGGGGAGCGAGGAGCTTCCGTCTGTGGGTCTGCACCACATCACCAGGCTCTTCTCAGTGCCATCACGAAGCTTGGTGTGTCCCTACGGGACCTTGGGGGTGGCAGCTGGAGCACACTATGGGACCCTGGTGGGGTTGGCAGGGTCGGGCATCCTCTCTGTGACCCGGTCGGGGTGGTGAGGCTTTATCCCGCGCCAAAAAGACGCAGGGGCCATTTGGGCTGAAAGGCAGTTAGATCCAGGTCACTGAGTTTGGGGCGGCTGTGTTTTCTGACAAAGTCTAAAAATGCAGATTCGCAGCAACCTATGTTAATGGATTCCGACTGCTTGAGTTTCGCACTGAATAATGGCCGGAATTATCAGCGATGGTGACTTATGAGATGTGATTGAATATCATCCTTTTCCTCGAAATTAAATTGATAAAATGATGTAATATCACGTTATTTTTATTAGCGTGCTTGGGTACAAAAATCTCCGTGGAGCTGAAGGTTTTCTTACAATAAAACAAAAGTACTACAATGATGAGAATGCTCAATAAATTTTAAAAATGTGGTATCACGTTTTAAATGCAATTTTGTGCATATGGTGAGTGAATGCAATACCTCTTTACCCTCAGGCCGCCCACTTTCGTACATTAAAATATTCTATTTAAATGCAGATTTTGATTTGCTGTCTGGCGTGGCGTTCAAGTAGAATAGACAGGAGAAAAGGAAGATGGTCCATGTACCTTAATTTAATTACATGTTTCTTTTGGCGTGCAAAGGTGCCAGCAGGAGCTGTGAGGTATAAAGGCACGTGTGTTTAATAACAAAAAGCGTGAGGTCAGTTTTCTAAAAGTTATAAAAGTAAATGCTGAAATGAGAGTCTGCTGTGGTCTTATGGAGTGAACGTGGTGTAGGGTGGTATGAAGGTGGGCTTCTTGCCATTGCCTGCTTGGGCTAGGAAGGCTATTTTTGGCCAAGATCCTGCCCAGTTATCTGGTTTGTGTGTGGATCTGCCTGCTGTGGTGCTGGGAGTGCTGCAAGGTGCACGGGGTGAGGATGGAGGTGCTCTATCTTAGTGCCATCTGGGTAGATGAGCCGTGGATTTTTGACATGGAAACCAAAATGGTTTATATGCACCTTAGGGGTCAACTTCAAGGGGTAAATGTTGCAACAGCAAAATGCTTCCAGTGCCAATGAAGTGCTTTTGCTATTAGATTTTCTAAAAACCAGGGAAGTTGTGTTTGATTTTGGTACTTTTATCTTTGTTTGTATGTCATCCGAGTTAAAGCCTATTTCCAGAACTCAAAGAATATTTGAATTTCAGTGCCCTGGAGCAAATAGTTTGAGTGGTATCAGAGATTATCAGATTTAATTCATTTATTTTAAATGTAAATTGATTTGAAACCGCTGGGAGCTGTTAAATTGTGTGGCAGTTGGCCTTGGTGCTTTGCAGCATGTTCTCTCTGCTAGCGTCCACTTCCACCAGCTCCTTCCCCCATCCTTTGGCCAGCCTGCTTTGTTCATCTGGTCTCAAAAGAACTGAATTTTGATGTTGGGTGTTTCTTAGTGTGTCGGCCTTGGGCGTCCATTGGCACTGGAGATACTGCCTATTCCTCTAACAAGCAGTCACAAATTTAGGCTTTGCTGTCAATGCATCGTGGCCACGCTGTATCCTCTTTGAGCCTGAATTTCCCTCTGTGTCCACCCCTTTTTCTCTCCCTTGTTTGTAACATGCTAATAATGTCATGTCTTCATGTATTAATAGGGGAGCCTCATTGGCATTGGTAACAATGATTATTCACACGATCTCGCCATAGGAGTGGGCTCAGGACTCTGCACATCTCCATGCTCTGCCTCGCATCTCTTTGGTGCAAAATACATGTTTTCAGGGGCTGCATGATTCACCATCAACAATTTACAGTTTCCTGTAAATAGAACTTCAGGAGTGTGCCAAATAATGCCAAATGCATATTTTTAAGCCTATGTGTAAAATTATTTGATCTCTAAGAGTATAACGTTTGCCAATTTTTCTCTCAGGCAGATAGATATTAAAATCATATTATGCACAGTATGCAGTAGTAAAATTGAAGTCACAATGAAAAGCAATATTATAATTTTTTTTCTTTAATTTTCGTCTCAAGGAATGTGTCTTTCTGAAGAGAAGGTTATTTGTCTAATATGCTACCAGTTTGCAGAATTAGATAAGAGATATCCCTATGAAATGTGCTGCAGAGAAAGAAAAGCGACAGAGACGCTTGGGATTCAGAACCCATCTTGGTTTCCCACACAGTTTGAAACTCCTAATTTCTCAATGGCTGTGAGTGTGAGGACGGCTGATGGGATGTATTACAAGGCGACTGGGTGTGCAGGTACCACTCCTGCATTTTGAAGCTTCATGAAGGATGCTCAGTAGATTGTAGATCTCTTCCTTATGCTCACCAATAGGAAGTAGCATGGGATAAGTAACAGCTCCGGAACCACTGTTAGCCCACATTCAGATGGTGGTGGTGGAAATGGGCTGGGCCACGTGGATGTGTGTCTTTTGCAGGGTAAAAAAAGAAAAGAATCTATTTAAATAGGGACTTCAAAATTAAAAGCGTTTAGAAATGCCCTACCATTAAAATAGATTTTGTTAGGTAGGTTATAAACAGCTGATTTAAAGCATCCAGGAGAGTGTTCATGACATCGTCTCGAGTGCTTAACTTGGAACTCCTCAATTTCGGACTGATCTGTTTGGCTGTTTTCTTTTCTTTTCTTTTTTCTCCAAAAGATGGAGGGAGGAGGAGGAAAATCAGTGGAATTGGTTTACATATTGCTTTAACTACTCTCACAATAGTGAAAAGCTCTCATCAAGTATGTATCAGATTATTTTATTATGCCAACATTAATATTGGAAGCACACACGTAATCTGGAGTCAGCAGGTTCATACACTACTATCTCATTAAATTTTCAGGCAAAAGCTGCAAAAATTAATTGGAGGCGTGTAATAGTTTCGAATGTGAGCTGGCTTATGGTAATATAAATTACATGAGGAGAAGACAGTTTTATATACTGAGAGAGGGAAAACTGGTTTACTTTAATGAGAAGAGATAGAAATGTGGAGCTATTTTTTCATTACAGATGCACTCTAAACTGTTTGGACTTACTTGATGAATAGAGTTAATTCTCTGCTACAGTTCCAATAATTCATGTTGCACAGTTTAATGACTTCTAGATAAAAACAGGATTGAAATGTTAATTTCTGTGAAGAAATTGGAGCACTCTCATACATCAAGCTTTTTTTCTATTAAACTACTAGTTAATTTCACTAAACGAGTCTCTCAGAGATATTTCATGCTACATAGATTTTGGTCTTTCTCACCTGCTTTATTTTACTTCATTACCCATGAGCATTGGCTACTACCGTGAAGTGCCACTGAGATGTAGAAAAATTTGTTGTACTTAGTCTACCATTATAATAATTATTTTTTGTACAATACACACAGCAGTGGTTGGGCCTTTGCATGTCTTTTCCAGTATCTGTAAGCTGATCCTGGCGGGTGTTTCTTTCTGGTTTGATTTGATGCCACCACCGCTGCTTGGCTTGGCAATACCGGGCATTGCATAGGTGCTTGTTTGTTTCATAAAGCTGCATTCCATATTTGAAGTTGTACAGATCTGTGGTTTTATATTTGCAATATTCTGCACCATATTTGTGTGGGGATGGCTGGGCCAGCGTTGTACCTCCTCGCTTGGTATAAAGCAGCTTGGTCTTGCCTACTACATCTCCGTTGATAGGACAAGAGGGAATGGCCTCAAGTTACTCCAGGGAAGGTTCAGATAGGGTATTAGAAGAAATTTCTTCTCTGAAAGAGTGGTGAGGCACCAACACAGACTGCCCAGGGAGGAGTAACTGTCCCTGGAAGTGTTCAGGAACCATGGAGATGTGGCACCGAGGGATATGGTTTCATAGGCAGTATTGGTGGTAGGTGGACGGTTGGACTTGATGGACTTAGAGGTCTTTTCCAACTGTAATGCTTCTGTGATTCTGTGGGATCGCAGGGCTTGTGTTGCTTGAGGTACCCCAACACCTCCCACCAGATCGGATTGTCCAGGATCCTATCCATGGCCTTGAGCACCTACAGGGATGGGGCACCCGCAGCTCTCTCAGCAGCAGTGCCAGGGCATTGTGCCCTAAGTATGGGAAATTTCTCCCTGAGATCTAATCTGAATCTCCTCGTTTAGACTTAAATCCATTACCCCTTGTCCTGTAACTACATTCACTGATGAAGAGTCACTCCCTATCTTTCCTGTATGCCTGTTTAGGTACTGAAAGGCTGCAACGTGGCTTCGTTGGATCCGTTCCTTCTCCAGGCTGAGCAACCCCAGCTCTCTCATGCTTTTTTCACAGAAGAGGTGCTCCAGCCCTCTGGTCAGCCTTGTGGCCTCCTTTGGACCCACACCAGCAGCTCCATGTCTTGTTATCCCATTGTGCTGTGCTGATACAAGCTGTGTATGCACCGCACATTGAGGACCTCCTTCCTGCCCTTCAAGCCAGAGAGTTCCTTGTTGTTGTTACTTTTTTTTTTTTTTTTCACAATTTCCTCCCATATGGTCGATGATGGGAAATGGCAAGTGCTGGAGCTTTTGACAGTTTTGCCCGAAGGCAGAGCAATTTTCTGCCCAGTGACATCGGCTCAGCAAACTCAGGGCCTAAAAGCCAAGGCGGCTGCTTTGGGGCCTCTGGGTGGGTGTCGGGGCCAGACGTGCTGGCCTGGCTTTCTCGTACGGTGCCTCGAGTTGTTTGTCCTGTAAGGCACTTTTGTAAATGGACATTGTGCTGTATTGTGTGGCTTTGCTATTTGACATTGGATTAAACAGAGTGTCGCGTGTGCGAGGTGTACGGTACGATTATTTTAACCCATTTTCCTTTCTAGTGTGGAAAATCTGCTTGAAATAGGACTCGCTAAAGTCATTGTACCATATACAAAGGGGTTATTAAAATGCACTCTGGAAATAGGATTAGAAGAGACACTTTGGCTTTGAGGCCTTCTCCAGCCGAAAGAAGGCCTCGTGGCCAAAATGTCTCCTTTAATCTCATTTTCTGTTTTCTGGTAGGAATTTTATTAACTTCCCCCCCTTCCCCCCCATGCCCCCTGTCTTGCTGCCTGCATGCTTGTAGCACACCAGTTGTCTTCCATCTCCCAACTGGGGCTCTGTGAGAGGAAGGAATGATTTACCCTTGTGGTAGGGGCAGTGCCTTTTATTTGTAGTCCAAAAAACCCCACACCAAGACAGTTTCTAGCAGTGATTTGTGGCTATATGCAGTATTTTCCATTCTCTCAGGATGTGCCACTTTTCTTTCCCAGGGTGGAGTCATTGTGCTCATGCTTTCATTTTTATAGAAACACTTGGAAATCCTAATTATTTCGTGTGAGATGCTACGTTCTGTGTCTCTGAAGCTAATTTGCTAGTGGGCACCTGTAACAATGTGTATGTCTCTGTACATCTGTACTGCTGTGTATTAGTCAGAAATGCAAGAACTATGTGATACTCTGAAAACTTAATGTGCAGAACGTTTTGTCTAATTGATAATTGGAATTTCCTGGATAATGTAATAATATTGAACTGGTATCTAATTGCTTTACAGCCCCCTTCTGCCATATTGGTTCTTCAACAAAGCTTAACATGCAAAAATTTGTGCCCCACATTAGGAAAAGGAACCCAAATCTTGCTGTAATTTTTAATTACAGTTAATTACTGTATTTCTTAATTAATTTCTTAATTTCTTAATTTTTAACAATTTAGCAAAACTAGACAGTCCAGAGAGAACCTATCTACAAGAAGCAGTCATGCTGTTTTCCATATTTCCTTGTTTTGAGGGAATTTGAGGGAATGCATTCGATTAATTTCCGTAATTGGGAAGGACAGAATACTTTGGCCATGATTGCAGTGGGAAAATTCTAGGGAAAAAAATAATCATCTGTTTCACAAGTGGGAAGGATCTGCATGGGGTTTGCAGGCTGGCGGGGGAGGAGAGGCTTTGAGAACCAAAAAGCAGGGAAACATTTGCAGATGGTGAACCTGCGACATCTCCTGTAGGTTACTCACCAGGTTGAGTAATAACATTTTGTATCTGGAAAACTTGCCAGCGACCAGATCTTAAATGTGAAAACCGTTTGAGTGTTTACAGGGGGAGCCTCAAAATCATTTTCATCGGGACCATTTGCCACGCTTGCTACCTGAGAGCTAACGTGGGCATCCAGTGGTGGCATTTGGGCTTCCTTGTAAGATGCGTGCTCAGAAATGTCATTCAGATGTCAGTGAGGAAAGTCACACAGCCCTGTTCCCCGGAGCGCGGGGACTCACACTGACATGGTGATTCATTCCAGAAGGGTTTTTTTTTTTCCCCAATCAAAAGTCAACGTTCAAAAAACCCCTGAGATGTTGGCTCAGAATGCCGTGCTCAGAAAGGACACGAGCGGTCAGCCTGAAGCCCTGTAACAAAAGGTTAATTTTTCTCCCCTGACGTATTGCTGACTAAGTCAAACCCCGACCACGAGTCCGTTTGCTGTTCTGTGCGTTTCCAGCGACTGCTTCAGACATCCGTGATATCAGTTTTGTGTCTCTTGGCAACAGATTGGTTCTGGCACCCTGAGGACAGGGTGAGCTGGCATTCTTGAACTGCCAAGAGACACAAAGCAGATACGCGGGCTGCTCAGTGTCTTTCTGAAAATGCTTTAAAACACATTTTGGTGCAGTACCATGTCTTTTGGAAGAATGACCTTTTGTGTGCGTGTGGTTTTGTTGCTGCTGAGGCCGTCCTCCCCAGTGCCCACTCCTCACTTTGTTTGCAGCATGGCCGCTCCCGCTGCCCTTTGCGGATGGCCGCGTCCTGCTGGCCACTGCTCACCCAGGGGCGATGCTTCCTCATGGAGCTGCACACGTTCCCTTTTCCCTCTGTGCAGACAGGGAGAGCTGCTGGAAGCACGAGATGAAAGCGTTTCTTTCTTTCTTCCACACCCACCTTAGAAAGAGGTGGCAGTCCAGTGCTTTGTTGATGTGTTTTCCTCTGAAAAGAAATATATATATATATAAAGAGATGTTTTCTTTAAATCCTAGGGCTGATGTCTATTAGATGATCTTGGCAGAGTCTTCAGTGCCTTATGCGCGTAGCCAGGACAAGTGATGAAGCCATTTACAATAATTTATAATGCACAGCCCAGCCAAAAATCTGTTGTCATTCAATCACCGAATTAAATAAGCATCATCCTACCTAGCTGAGAAATCACCGTTTTCTTATCCGAAATCATAGAATCATTAAGGCTGGAAAAGACCTCTGAGGTCCCCATCCCACCCCCACCATGCCTACTGCCCACATCCCTCAGTGCCACATCCTCACGGCTCTGAACATCTCCAGGGATGGGGACCCCACCACTCCCTGGGCAGCTGTGCCAATCCAGTTATCTAATTTATCTGTCCAGGCTTGTAGTGCTAGTATTTGACAAATAAATCAGTAGCAATGCCATTTTCTTTTTCTCCATGATATCAATGCTTTTGCAGGTCTGAACTTTTGCAGAGAGGACAGAAAAAAAAAAAAATGGGAAACTACAGAAAAAATTCTTGCTTCTCAAGCTCAGATGTACTAAAAGATGCACTGCAACCTTCTTGAGATGGAAGGGGCACAGGAAAGAGGACAGCTAGAAGGCAAAAATATGTGAAATTTGATGTTTGGAATGTGGTGTCCATGTACTTGTGGAAATTGGGCAGCAGAGCTGAGGCACAGGCTGTGGTGTGCTGGTGGGCAGCTTTGCTTGGAGGGTCTTCCCCATCCCAGTCTAGTCTCAGCACATGTGGGCATTAGCAGTATCTCCATTCCCCATGTGTTAACTTGCAGTGCCCTGAGTACTGAGTTCATTTACACTTTCCGCTTTTTGTTATATTTGCAAACCATGGAGTCTGATGGTTGTCTTCCAGTTCTGTGTTCCATTGAGAACACGTGGGAAGAGCTCGGCAAGCAGCTTGCTCTCTTTACACCTCGAAATGCTGACCAGTGGATGCCCTTGTGCTTTATTCCTCTCCTTTATATCATGTGCTGAAGACTATTTATTTAATAGTCTGTGGTAATTTCAAGGAGCCAGATTTTTAATAATATATACACTTACATGGTGATGGAACCCTTAAAAAAATCTATTTAAAATCAATTGTATGCGTGAAGAAGTCAACAAACAAAAGGGCAGAGACAAGCATATCAGCTTTAATTTAGTACTGGATTTCCTTTGACAGGAGCCATTTAGATAGAGGGCAAAAAATTATCTCACTGAAAAAGGCAATGATTGATCACATGTTGGTAACTGAATCAAGTCTGCAAAAAAGAGAGGCGATTAAGGGACAAAGAGGAATTATCATATTACAATGTTGCTGCCTGTCAGGCCTCCCTTGTGTTGTGCATTCATGTGTCACGTTGTGACATTCGATCAGCCTTAACTCCCTGGGACAAAGGGATGGTAGTTAAAAATCTTTAAGTGCTGCTCGGAATTCTGCTGGAAGTGTAAATCTGTGGTCTGGGCGCTGGTGGGGATCTTTGTGCCCACGAGGAGGGATGTGCAGATCTCACGGCAGTGTGTTTCTGGCACCCGCTTGTTGTGGCTTTGCTGGCCAACGCTGGGCTGCTCTAAAGGCAAAAAGCATTCATAGAACTTCCTAAAAAATGGCCAGTGTCGTTAATATATTTGCTGCAGCTAAAAGCTGTAACTGATGACCAGATGACATTTAAAGGTCCCTTCGAACTCAAGCAGTTCCATGATTCTACAACTCTGTGATCAGTTTTGGCACTTCTGGCTATGGGAGGGGCTGCCAATGGGCCCTTCCATCCCCAGCACACAGCCACTGCTCCCCGTGGCACAAATCTGTACTTTTTAAGCATACATCAGCAGAGCAATGGATCTAAAGCAACCTGGCTGCACTGAGGCAGGTGGATCTGCGTGAAGAGCACGACAGAGCTGAAGCTGAGCAGATGAGGACCACAGGGGCAGATGAAAGTCAGCACTGACAAATGCATGGGAAGGAAAGGTCTGGGCTCCCCATGCTCATTGCTGGCTTTTCAATGAAGTGAAACCACTTGGGAAAAAGACCTGAGGGTCATTGCAGACAGCTCAATGAAGACATCTGCTCAGTGTGCAGGCGCGGTCACAAAAGATCAAACAAGATGTTAGGCCATCTGAAGAATGGGTGAGAAAATACCGAAAATATTATAATGCTCTTACATCCACAGCATCCTGATCTGGATATTGTGCTAAGTCGGGCATGGGAAACCCCCTGAGCTTTGAGAGGCAGGAGGCTGAAATGGCAAAGGAATAGAATAACTTCTGTGTAAGGAGAATTGGAAAGATTGGGAGCATTTAGAAAGATCATGTGAGTAAGAGGATTCATCCGAGAGGTTTTATAAACTAATGCTTGACATATTTAACCTTTCTCAAAATACGAGAGCAAGGAAAAATCCAATAAAACCAGAAGCTTGCATTTAGCAAGGTCATGTTTTTAGTGCAGCACTTGCAGAAATGCCCGAGTTGGTGCTGGCCCTGGCTGCAGTGACCCTGCTGATGCCATCAGATGTGGCATTTCGATATCTCACTGCCAGCAAGCCCATTTCAGTCCATTTGACACCTTCTGACAGTGAATACTGAAAGTGCTTTTTTACCATTTCAGAAATACGCTCCATCACAACGTGTTCCCCTGCTACCACTGTCCTGCTGAGAAACCAAAATGTTCTTGAGTCAAGTTCAGTTTGTCTCACTTTTTCTGGAGCACAGGACTTCACTCAGAATTGCTTTCACCAAATTCACTGTTGCCACTTGATCTGGAGAAATGCTTGGTACTGTCCAGCCTTGATGCAGGTGATAGGAATCCTTGTGTGGTCAGATGGGTTGGGATTGGTGTTGGGGTTGGTGTTAGGTTTAGCATTGGGCTTGGGGTTAGGGTTAGCATTGGGGTTGAGGTTCGTGTTGGAGTTAGTGTTGGAATTAGGGTTGGGTTGGGATTGGTTTTGGGGTTGGTGTTAGGTTTAGCATTGAGCTTGGGGTTACGGTTAGCATTGGGGTTAAGGTTAGTGTTGGGGTTAGCATTGAGGTTGAGGTTAGTGTTGGGGTAAGGGTTGGTGTTCGGGTTAGGGCTAAGGTTAGTGCTGTGGTTAGCATTGAGGTTAGCACTGGAGTTAGGGTTAGGGTTAGATGGTGTGTGTGTTCCAGGCAGTACAGGGTGTTCTTGCACCCTTATTAAGCGAGCACATCGCACACAAATCCCTCATCCTCACACTTCTTCCCTTTCACTCAAAGAGAGTTCCTGAACCAGGAGAGATGATTAATGCACAGAGACTGAAAAGTGTTGTTGGCTTTTTAGAATTTCAGTTCCTCAGAAATACGGGCTGGCTGCCATGAGAGAGAGTACTGTGGGAGTTTATCGGAATACAAAATGCTGGAAAGAGTCAAATTTTACATTTTAATTTGTCCAGCGTTTTTCAAATAATGATACTAAATGGATATATTTAAAACAGTGTTACCTCGGGAAAAATATTTATTTGACAGGGTCACTGTGAGTTCACTAGTACAATTCTGGGACAGCATAATATTGTCTGAAGTGAAGACGGAGAGAACACCTGCTGGGTTTAAAGCCCTGTAAAGCTGTTCCAAATCCGAGCATGGCCGCTGCAGTCCTGTGCAGCTGTGGTCTGAGGTGGCTTCCTATGCAGGCATGCCTTTGGTAGCTGCGTTTTGCTGAGGTATTTTAGAAGTAACTCTTTTCTTTAATGTTTTTTAATGGTTGCAGAGATGTAAGCAGAGTGCTGGTGCTGCTCTTTTGGTGTGACCCTGGTCTGTCAGCACAGCGAGATGTGGTCTGGGAGTCATTGAGGAGAGGGCAGGTGCTGATGCGATGGCTGTATAATCACATCAGAGAACTAAGTCAGTAAAAAATTAATTAACGCCGTCTAATACATATAAAACCTGTATAAGCAGAGCTCTGTGATACGCTGGAGGGCTTCATTTGGGGGATGGATGGTGGAGCACGGGTTTGGGCTGGGAGTTATCCCAGGTGGGTCGTGGCATGTGGCCCAAGTATGTGTGTTCCCTCCTCACCACGATCTGATCAGCTGAGTGCATGCCTGGCCAGAAGGGTCCCATCCTGTTTGGTGCTAATTGCATGCTTGTTAGCTTTTACCACTGCCCCACTCTTGGGGCACGGCAACAAAACCGTGCTGCTCACACAGCTCTTCCTTGGACACACTGTAATTAATATTAACCCCATATTGCTGCACAATTCACACTGTATTTTTCAAAGCTTGTGCACTAAGCACACTTTTTTGCTAAGGATTGAGAGTACAGAATGTGATGCTTGGCCAGTAGCAACAGGTTTGCTTGGAGGCAGACAGTCCCCAGTACCCTGCAGCTGATGGCTTTGTGTGCTGCTCCTTCCAGAGCACTGCTTATCCTTGGGAACGGGCTGGCAGTGCAGGGAGCTGTGATTTGCAGGGAGCCAAGCAGCAGAGCCCAGGCTGGATTTCAATGCCAAGCCTGATGCTTTGTGCCCAGGAGCTGAACGCTGCTGGCTCGGTAAGCAGGTTAATGCTTGCTGGACTCTGGTGAGTAAATGGCTTGGTCAGTTCAAACAAAATTCCAGTTTGCTCTGAGCGGTGCCTCTTGTGGTTTTCCTCCTGGAGCTTTGGGTGCACATCCTCTGCATGAGGTGTCACAGTTGGCTGGAGCTGTGTGCTTGCAAAGTGAGAGAGCTCCAGGTGACAAGAGACAAATATACTGATGTCAAGGCATCTAGCACAGGAGGGTTTGCATGTAGGATGTCCTCTGGATAGAGGTTTGTTGGATGCTTCATCTTTGTCCAGGATTTTTTTACATTTCCATCCTGTAATCTGTGGACCCATGCAGTCAGGCTTACAGAGGCTTTTGGAAATGAGTCATTTCCAAAAATGAGAGTCAGCGGGTGGCTGGAGGCAAGTCTGTGCTGCCTCGGTCAGTGGGCTTGGCTCACGCTTCCAACATTAAGGCTCACTCAGTTCTCAGACAAAGGATTTGTAAAGAAGGAAAGAAAGAACCAGGAATGGATGGGAATGAGGCAGAGGGAGAGAGGATGTTGCTTATTGGTTGCTCCTGTCTCATGGTGGGCATGGCTCTTCCAGTTGCTCTTCTCATCAACCTTAAAGATGCTACGATGTGTTTGGAAGAGCAGGAAGGCACGCAGCCATCCTTTGTGCTGTCTGTAGTTTCATTTTGGTTCCTTGGTCATCACTGTTTTCCAGTGATGGGTGTAAAAAAAAAAAAAAACAGTTGTATTTGTGGGGATGCAGAGGTGTTGTGTTTGAATGTACCTTTTGTTGTAGTCATTTTAAAGACATCTATTAAATATCAATGCTTTTAATTCTAAAACACGCTGAAATGAAGGCTACAGGAATGTGAAGACCACAGAAATTCGGCTGGTGTCTTCCTTCAGAGCTGCTAAACCTGGGACCCATGTTAAGCAGACCAAGGAGGAAGGTATTAAAGGTTAAGGTCTGTGAAGACCAAAGAAATCAACCACAGAAGTGTTGGCATGGAAGGGAAGCCTGCAACACTACATGGATGAGGTAGCTTTAAAATGCCCCACTGCTTTGGTCAGTGTTGGTGTGGTCTGGAAGGCCTTGGAACATCATGAGCTGCTGTGCTTATGGACGTGATTGGTGTCCATAGCTCCTGGTGCTCAGCTTCTGGTCTTCCTAGGGATCCTGTTTCTTCCAGGTGAAGTGTAGATGTGCAGCCCGGCCTTAGGAGTAATTTGTGTGCATGTGGAGTGTATCTCAGGCTTGTCTGCTCCTGCACATTCATAGCCAGGGGTGGAAAATTCCCACCGGTGTTGGCCTGGGGAATGTTCTTTAGAGAAATCTCTGAAGCTTTCTAACCACTCTGCCCCTTTGTTCTCAAGTCGCTATCTTTTATCCTGAGAGCTCTGGTGTGTGTGTAACTATTGGGGAAACTCCTCGAGGCTGCTGAGCAGGAATCTGCTTTAATGACAGAGATGCGTCCAATTTTTAAGCAAAACAGCCTGTAAACTGTGCCATCAGCTAACAAGTACAGGATCCCTGCTGTGTCCTGTGTGGGATCCTGTGGTATTTTTATTTCCAGGGTGATACCCTTCTGGTAGCATGTGGAGCTACAGCTGGGCCGCCAAGGAGCATCCTGCTTTGGGAAGATGAACAGAGAATATGTTCCTCAGGATTGCCATGCCTAATTAGCCTTGAGTTCTGGTATTAGGAGATGTTAATGAGCTGGAGCATATAAACTAACCACAGGAAAAAGAAATCCTTGTAATGGGTACAGCAGTGGTAAAGGAGGGGTGCTGCATGGGGTTGGAGGAGCCAGCAGGACGTGGCCATGGCCACAGTGACCTGCTCCCAATGAAGCACTGCTTGGTGTCCACGCTGAGGAGCAGCCAATTGCTGTGGAGTGATCTAATTAGCACAGAGATAGGTGTTTTTTTTTTTTTTTCTTTTACTTTGGGTGCTAGTGAACGCTCCATCTAATATTGCATATAATTTCATTTATGCTTTGCCTGCTCATATTTGTATGTTGTGCTTCATTTCACTTCAGGTTTTTTGGGTTTTTTATTTTGCTTTTTCTTTTCACAGTGAATATAAAGGTTTAGATGCAATGAGAAGAGATCTAATCCTTTTGCAATTCTGTATCAAAATTCAGAGCGGTCACAGAAGTTTGTTCTTCCTGCTTCATTTTGGCCCATTTAGCACCTCTTGTTAGAGGCAGGTGGGCAAGTTGCACTTCCATTCTCTGTCCTTTCCACAAGCCTCCATCATGACACTGCTTTTCTATGCCAACCAGGTGCTTCGTTTGTGGCTGAGCTGAGGTGTGGAAAAAAAAAATTCTGTTTTATTTCTTCTCACCACTTTGAAACTGCTTAAAACAGACTTGGGAAACAAACAAACCAACAACAACAACAAAACAGCTTGCCAGGCTCTTAAGTGAATTGGTCGTATTGAAGAGGGAAGTTGGAGAGGAGCCAGCGTGGAACCCCTGGGTAGGCAAGGGAAGGGCTAATGCAGAATCACAGAATCGTTTCTGTTAGAGGAGACCTTTGAAGGCCCTCTGGTCCAACCCTCTGCAGTACATAGGGGCACCCATCAGTGCTTGGAGCCCATCCTTTGGCACTGGGAGTCTGCAGGGACAGGCACCACTACCCCTCTGGGCAGCTCGTGCAGTGTCTCATCACTCTTCTTGTAATCAACTTTTCTGTCCAGTGTAAATCTCCCTTCTTTTAGTGGCAAGGAACAGCTGGAGTGGGGAGAATCATTGAGGTGTGGATGTAAATGGGAGATGTTTGCTACAAGGCCAGGGAGGATTGGTGTGTGCTGTTCACTCAGCTGTAGCCACGATGGCACAGGAACTATAAGCTTGCTGTCTGTCAGCACAGATTCACTGTTGGACATCAGAGAAGGAGGACATAAAAATATATTATATATATATAATATTTGTCTAAGGATAAATGATTCTCTGATTCTATGAAATGTAAAAGTTTAAGTCCTTCCAAAGAAGAGAAAGAAGAGAAAAAAGGCATGGGAGAAGATATTAGTATGTTCATTCTTTTAAAGATATCTGGCATCTTTTTTAAATGCTTGGGGATGAAGAACTGCGCTGGTCTGATTACAAAGTACCACAGAGCCCACATGTCATAGTCAAAGAAACCGCTCGTTTTCTGACATCCCATAATCTTGAGCTCTGCAAGCATAGTATCAGCTATTCCACAGCCCATGTATTGCAACCAGCTTTTTAAGTAATGGGCCAAATAATGATTGCAGATGTTATAATCAACATTTTTCTTAATGATGTACAGTTCCATTTGCAAAATAATGAGTTCTGCAGAGCTCCATGATACAATACCAAAGGGACTCACTTTGTGTAGCCACAAGTGAATGGAAACTTCTGAGCCCAAAGGGTGCAGGGTAAACCCTGGGGTCTCAGCCGTGGGATTACTGTAACCTGACAGGCATGAAAGGAGCTGAAACATCAGCATGGACTCACACTATGACACAGGGGTGCTGAGAGGAACCCACTTGGTTCCCAGTGACACCTTGGGGTGGTTGGTCTGGTGAAACGTCTCAGTGGG